>OY728153.1:598207930-599432930 GCA_963277665.1 Viscum album
GACTCTATTTAGTGAAAATTAATATTTTATTAAAATAATTATATTTTATGTACATATTTTTACAAAAAAAAATTAATATAAGAAATTTTATGCATTAAATATGATTAAATTAACATAATTTTATTAATTACTAATTAAAAAATTTAAATCAGATGGATTTGTTGGATGTTTTGGAAATATATCATTTTTGGTTGAATATTCAAAAATACTAAAATTTAATGGAAACTATGTTTTTCATTTAATTTATTTATATTGTTTAATTATATTTTAAACTTGTTTCAATGCCACATTATAGAAATTATACATCTATTATTACAATTTAGGTCATTTTAAACAATTAAACATTGAAATTAGAAAAAATTCAATCTTTTGATCTTTTAAAGGTTAAAAAATTATCATCTCAAGCCATTTAAACAATTAATTTATAATTAATTACTACCACTTCTGTTATTAAAATTAGAAAAAATAGATTCTATTTTTTGAATCATCATAATTTTTAATTTTTAGAAGTTTAAAAATGATTTTGATAAGAGATATTATTGAATGAAATTTAATTTAATTACCATAATAAAGGTAAAAAATGTATTTATGGGTTACAAATTAATCTTATATAGCCAAATTACCTAGAACCATTTAAAAAAAATTATGGAAATATTTATACAATGTAATTTTTTTTTTCAATATTGGATAATTATTAAATGAAAATTATTTAAGAGAAAACTCTCAATATTTTTTTACATTTTTGAATTCATAAGAATGACACTCTTTCACAATAAAAGGGTACTCCCCCCTCAATTTTGAAATCCTCTAAATGAATATGGATCTGACACCCACAGTAGAAATATCTTCCCCAAATAATTCCTTTGAACCTATGGGAATCACTATTCTAGAAATCCATCCAATGAAGTTATTTGGTCCAAACCAAGTTGTGTTAGGAGAAGAAGTGGTAACCTCACTTAACATTCAATTCTGGATATCTTCCTTATGACCCAAATTTATTTCCTCTTATATCAATATTATATAATAATATTAGTATCCTATGTCTACTATGATTTAGTGTGTGTTATGATTATTTCCTACACATTTACACACTTCCATGAAATGGGATATCCAATCAGCATTTGTGTGTATGACAAACTACTGCCACAAGAACCGATGTCGTTCATTCATAAATTGCAACCTATAATGGATTTAAATAATGATAGAATTACTTTTTTATAAGATATAAATTATATTAATGAGTTATTTTCACATATAGAATAATTATATAATAGAAATCATCATGATTTTTATTTTTTGGGAATACAATAACATTGTTTTTGGACTTCTGGACAACTACCTCCTTAAAGAGATGTGATTCATTCTTAATTTACATTGAATTTAATTAATATGAATTTAATATAAATATCATATATATATATATATATATATTAAATTACAATAATACTATAAATATTATATATATATATCATTTACATTCATTTCATGCAATATGATAAGAAAATCAAAATAACGTTATTGTGTACGTACGAACTACAGTCTCCATTATCAATGTATTTCATTTCTAATTTCTATAATTATTATATTATTATAAAGATATGTATAATTTTTTATATATGTTATTAATATATTTATTTTAATCATATAAATAATTAAATCATAATCTATGAAAAATTAATATGAATAAAAACTCAAAAAATTTAAAAAAACAATGTGTTTATTACTAGAAACATATCATTAACATAAAATTGTTAATAAAATAGTAATATAAAGTCTTATGTAAATCATATATTGTGTGGAATAAATTAATATGTATCCATAATATATTTATAATAAATTTATATTTTTATACACTAATTTTAATGATAATAATGATAGGGTATCCATATTGTTAGGGTATTTCATGTCATTCTTTTTTTCTACGTGATGTATGCCTTATTAACCATTTCTTCCTTTTTTGTGGAATATATACTTATGATTAAAATATTCTGTAATTAATGTCTCATATTTTTGGGCATTTTATTATCAATTTTATAACCTCTATTTCATTGGTATTGTGGTTCAACATGTATAAAATCGGTAATGTAAATTTGTCTCAATTTTCCATATTTGAGACACATGAAATATAATGCACCTATATTCGATTACGTGGTTTATATGATTACATTTAATTTTTTTTCATGAATATAATTACTTTCATCATATTTCTTGATTATTTTATTTTCATCATATTGTGGGAGTTGTGATTCAAAGTTACCTATGTGGTAATAGTTTATTGCTATAATATCATCATTTTTGAGTTTGTTCGCGAAAATAAATACATTGATGAATTATTATGATAAATCTATAAAAAAAATTAATCTACTATATTATATCATTATATATACATGTATTGGAAAAAATTTTATATTATCTGATTCTAAATATGATTATGAATGTTTTTTAAGATAATTTGAACTTATTTTCCTCTTCGACCGGAAAACATTTTTCTCACAAAAACAATGTTTTCTTAAAATGTTTTCGAAAAATTTCCTTTATTTTTATATGAAATATTTACAAATGATTATATTTTAAAAAAAAAATTTATATAATAAATTTTATTTTCTTCATCTGATCGAGGATCTTTTTACTTATATCGATGTTATAAAATAAATATGTGTTTTTAGATGTACATCATCTTTAGAATTATCCATCGTCTTGATCACTAAATTCGTTGAAACTTCACTTATATTTTTTCAGGGAAATTATCAGATATATTTTGTTTCAAATAAATTTTCTATGACACTATTATATGTTTCCAAATTTATTTTCAATGAATAATATTTTAAATGTTTTTTGTTTTAAAATTCATTTTCTAAAGCACAATTGATATTTTCCTCTATAAATGTTTATTAGCTGTTATTTAAAAATTATTCTCCATTTAAGATTATATCTATTGTTGATACATAATCATTAATAGGGATAATATCCATTTGTACCATTAATATTCCTTTTCTAAATGTTTTTTTTATTTGATGACATAATTCTTATGACACTTGTTTCTGTTCCACATTTTATACCATGATAAAATGATTCTAAAATACACTTCCTTGCCTAGGTGATTATATGGTGAAAGGATTATGAAAAATATCTCCATTATAAAGGATATTATATTATTACTTGTCAAATATACCCATTTAATTCCTTGGATAATGATATGATTATTTATTTTGATCATGTAGAACAAATATATATGTGTTCATTATAAGATGGGTTGAAACTATAACACCCTCTAATTCACAGGGTTATGATTTATATATAAATATATATATATGTTGATTGAATGTGGAGTGAACATAGTTTAGTAAATCTCACTTTACACTAAGATGGTATTGGGAGTAATCATTTATAATTCTTATGGTAAGAGAAGTTAATCCATTTTAATAAAATGGCCTTTTAAGTAATCCATATCTAATATCAAAATTATTTTAAACGATTTTGTTTCTTCCACAATTCCATGTTTTATTACTATGATATAATTTCATAGATTATACATAATAATCCCTATTGATTCATGTTTTATGAACTGCCTATATTTTTTCAATTTCACAACATTATGATAATTGATATACAAGGTATAATCTTCATATATTTTTTTCATTTTAACATACCATTATCCTCATGAATATTCTCACCTATATCCCTTATTTACCATTATATTGCATATAATATCACCCATTATTATATTAACATTACTCATGTTATGAAGAAATATATTGTGTATTATGAGTATAGTAAAGAATATAGTAATTTCTAATCTAGGGAGAGATAATTTATCTCACTTTTGTATAAATTTATCTATTTCTATGTTTCAAAATGCACTAAACTAATTTGATCATTGGGAGTCTATTTTTCTAATGTATTTAATATTATAAAACAATTATGTAATATATGTGTTTTCAAGTAGAGGGTTTTTATAATTGGTATCCTAAAAAATATTAATTAATCTTTTTGAAACTAGGATGATGAAAAATTAGTGGGATCCCAATGTAAATTTTGCTAACAATATGGATAAGGATAGGGAAAATTATATAAAAATTTCCTGTAACATTGGTAAAAGAGAGGGTGAGTGGTTTCCTATAAATAAATCTCTTTAATGATACTAAAAGTGGATTCATCACTCACATAGATGTTCATATTGGTAATTACCCCAAATATTCCATATATAGAAAGACTTAATAAAGAACTACTATAAAAAAAATTTGCCTTACTACACAATAGGTTTGAAACTCCTAAGGTATAAGCATTGGAAATTCACAAACACTTCATGAACCATCATGAATGATTTAAATAAAATGTGTCAATGAATAACATAGGATACTCAAAACGTTTTATATATTAAATAATGGGTCATACATAGAAATACAATAAGTAAATTTATGATTATATAGTTTCCCGCTATGATTATTGTTCCTTAATCTATAATTTTTGGTTTTAATCAATAGTTGGAACTGGAAGGAACCACGCAAATGCTGAGTGTGATGGGAAATGAAATTATTTTCCTCTTTTGTTTTCAAATTTTGTTTTATATAGAATAAAAAACATTTATATTCTCACACATCAATCTTTAGTTTTGATTCATGATGATATTTTAAATGACCAATGTAGGGGACAAAATTTTGTTCAGTTCTTCATGAGAAAACATACACTTTCTTTGAGTGGCTATTCTGATCCATTATTTACTGGGAATTTTATTAGTACAAAATAAATGATATTTTTCATTATTTATTTTTCAATCTATATGATATTAATTTTGAATATTTGTCATTTTTATGTAAAAGATTACTGGTGGTGGTCTCTTATAAAAAATATGAACCACTGAGATGAAATTTAATCCATGTATTGGGATGATTTTTAGAACTTATTAATCAATAATAAAAATTTCAAATGATCATAATACAATGATAGACAATTTTTTTCTTGAGTAAAAACATAGGTATGAAGAATAATTTGGTAACTGGAAAGCTAATTTTACAGTAAATGTGAGGTACACATATAGAATTATCGTCCATCATGAATTTAAGATTTACTAATTCATCATTGTATAAAATAAATGTCTTCGAATGGATTTAGTCATAAGTGACATCAGTAGATATGATGAGATTTAATGTTGTTTTATTAAGTTTTAAATGAAGGTTAGAGTTATATCTCAATCCCATCTTTTTGAAAAGAAAAGGAATATGGAGTTGAATGAAATATCGAAAAACCATGGAGATAAAAATATGAGCATTGCATTATGTTATGACTCTAGAAAATATAATAGAGAAAATTGTCTCAATGTGTATAATAAATTGTTTATTTGTGGATGGGAAGGCCATCCAACATTTTATTTATTATGTGATGTGAATATATCATTTAATAATGGAAATGGAGAGAAATATATGTGGAATGCAACACCCCTATTAATTACTTAAAATGATTAGAGAATGAAAATTATGATAAGTAGTTTCCAAATGTGATGGTTAGGGATGATGATTTTCATTGGATGCCTGTTCATCCTTTGGACAAGTTGTAATAGAATTTGATTGCTATTTCAATTATGTGGTGCAATAATGACATGTTACATGGTACACATAACATCAACTCCAGAACTAATTATGTGTTATTTGATTCTAGATCTTCCATCTCTTTTGAATATAACTTTTTTCTAAGAATATTAAAATTCAAACCAAATTATTAGATGTATAATTATCAATGAAAACCACTAACGGTCCAACGGTCACATGTCAAGTATATGATACCTCCATATTGATGTTGATTGTAGTGTTTTTTTGAAAATATTATTGTTCTTCTTATTTTTGAATTTGATGTCATCTACGGCATGGATTGGATTACCCTACATAAATACCCCATCAATTGTAGATGAACCGATGTTATGTTTCATATTTAAAAATAATTATAATCATATATTAATGTGACAATATGGATGAACATCGTAGGGAAATTATATACGGCGTATGTGTCTTAATTCCCATTCAGAACGCATTTTTTTAGATGGTGGAGGAGAAATTAGATATTGATGATATGGCTATTTTTTTGGACGTTTTTAATGTATTTACAGGATATTTTCATATCCTTCCAAAAAAAATGTGTTGTTATGTTATCAATAGAACACATACATGTTCTAAAAAAATATCACAGAATCCTTATAGAATGTCTTCGATTGATTTATATTAATTAAAAAACATATCAATGAAAACCATTAAAAGGGATTCATTCAGCCAAGTGTGTCACCTTGGGGTGCACCCGTTTTGGTTTTTTTGAAAAATAAATATGAATCTATGCATCATTGCATTGACTATCATGAGTTGAACAAGATCACAACGAATAAAAACTATCTTATTCCTCATTTTGATGGCTTATTGGATCACCTACACATAGCTTAATACATTTCCATGTTTTTCCATCGTTATAGGTATCATCAATTGAGGGAAATGAAGGAAGATATACCCAAGAAAACATTCCATTAACGGTATGAACATTATTAATATATACCGATGCCTTTTTCTCTTATTAATACCCCTACATTATTCAAGGATTTGAGGAATTTTGTATTTAAAGAATAAATTGGTCATAATGTTGTAGTATTTATAGATGATATTGTTATCTATTTAAATAGTAATAATGAACATGAATACCACTTTAGAATTATAATAAAAAAACATAAGGTAGGTTAAGTTGTATGAAAAATTTACAAATTGTGAATTTTAACTATAAAATTTTCATTTTTGGGTCATACAATCTCAAGATAACGTATAAAATTATACCCATAAAATAATTAATATATTGAATGTTAGCATAGAACAACCATGGAGACAAAGATACAATATTATATACATTTTCTAGATATTATCAAAATAGTTTGGAGAATTTATGATGACTATCTAATCCCATGACCATGTTAACAATTAATAGTTCCAAGTTCCTGTGGATAGATGAATGTGTGAAATATTTCACATTACTGAAGTTAAGGTTATTTAGTTCACTTGTACATACATTACCATATAGTGAATAAGGGTTTGTAATCTATAGTGACACGTTCAGGATGGTATAGGGATGTTTTCTAATGAATAAAGAAATGGTTAAATGCTATACCCAATGAAATTGGAATAATCATGAGAAAAATTTCCCAAATCATGATTTGATGTTAGTTGGGGTAATTTTAACATTAATAATATAGAGTCATTAATTATTCAATTAAAATTTTAATATATATACCAATAATAAATTGTTTACGTATATATTCACACAGAAGTAGTCGAAAATGATTCATAGAAGATTGATATATCTAAAGAAAGACTATGAATGTTCTATACATTTCAACCCTATTAATGAAAACATGAGGAATGATTGTAAATATCCAGGAATTCTATGGAATTTTTTTTCTTAAATTCATGTGATTTTTACGAGTCCTTGAAAATTTACGGCGCTTGATTCCATGGCCTGGTGTGCCCGGAAGCAATTTATGATGTTTTTTTCAGGTACGTTCAGTAAACTTGTGAGCTGTATTTTATAACTTTTGAACCAGTGCTAGGGATTGAAATCCAAAGGCACCATTGAACTTGCAGCTCAGATAGTCTCATAAGAAGACTTTCACCTCAATGGTAGTTGGTCGGGATTGGAAGTTAGTTTTTGGGGTTTTTAAATAAATTAAAAATATAAGGTGATAACTTATTTTTATTTTGTGGTTGTTAAAACCTCCAAGAGGATGATATGGGTGGGTTCCACCACACTATATCCTCCAATGAGAGGTTATGTTGGTGGGGTCCACCTGCATTTAATATCCGTTGGGATGATATCCTTTGTGGGGCCCACACAGGATTTAAACCCCCTTTAACAACTATTTATGTTTGATGAATGTATGCAACTACCCCACTAATTAATTTTTCCAACCCTCTAAATTAATTAATTGAATTTATTCACATAATTAATTTTATATCCCATTTGAATTCTTTTGAATTATTTTTCCAACAAATTAAATAATGGGATAAGATACCCCATTATTTATGGGTGGCAATTCTTTGGTGGAGCATTGAGGGAGAACTTGGGGAACCCTTGGAGAATTATCTCTCAACGATGAATTTGAAGAACGCCCCTTCATCATCCACCTATGAATAAAGAACTCTATCTTCGATCTTCCATCAATCCAAAAGAGAAGGATCTGTCCTTGAATAACACCGACGACGTTTCATCCTCAGTCTCATACCACAGAAAATTCCCAAAGTCAATGACTCGACGTCCGCCATTCCACTCATCCACTGTCAATGATCAAAAAGTGAGGTAGGGGTCATTTTCATTGATTTAGATCTTTATTATTTATCTTTATTGAGCTTAGATAATATTCATTTTCTATCACTCTAACGCGGAGGCTCCGGGACAAAAAAACATGGCCTGAAAATCCTCAGTTGGATATCGTTCTTTGATGGCAAAGGCGGCACAATGACACCACCGGAGGAATGTGACCTGGCGGTATACGCAGCGGCTAGAAATGAGCCGGCCACGAAAGAATTCGGTGGCGCAAGGGCTACCAGGATATCGAATTGATGTGGTGTCGACACACCACGTGCATAACTGAGCCCCGGCATGGCGGGTTGTGGTGGCACCGAAGGGGAATGTTGTTGTTGCACCATGCTCGAGGAAGGATCTACAGCCACGCAGGCCCCGACAGATGGAGTAGGGCTTCCGGTTGAGCCGGCTGCCAGTGGGCGGGCTACAGGTGGGACCCAAAGGGTCCCACAGTTAACGGGCTGAAGCAATGCATCAGATATTGTAGACTACGGGGGGTGTAACCCCCTCCCCACCACTCTGATTTCTAGGGCGTACCCTACATGAAGCCTCCACCAGATGGCGCACCTGCGGGCCAAGCAGGCCGGGTGGGCAGGGCCTTCTTGCAGCCTCGTGACGGGCCACTGGCACGGGCCACGCCGGCTGGGCCGCTCGTGGACCGGGTGGCAGTGCTGGGCCTGGCCACCACCACTACTAGGCTGGGCCTGTCTTGGTAGGCCTGGTCAGACCTGTGGACCAGGTTGGACCCCGGTCCTGATCCAGACCAGGGTCGGGTCGACCTGAACGGGGTCTGGTAGACCCAAACCTAATCGGGTTGTCACAAACTGGGTGGGGTTGGGTTGGTCTGCTGGGCCAGACCATACTCGGACCCAGTTCTGACCAATTTTACATTTTTTCCCGTATAATTGGATATGGGTGTTCGATTGACATACCATCTGCGACAACGGAAATATTAGAGACATAGTTGCAGGTTGATACCTGACGACTACTGACCTTTCGACTCAGAGTGTTTCAACTGGCCCAGTGGGAAGCACCTCTATGTGACACGACATACCCCCAGTTGGGAGCACCTCTATGTGATGAGGCATACCCACGGTACTCGACAGGAGGAGGGTCTCAGCAAGATACTAGGGGCAGCGCCTCTCTCTGACACGGCAGACCCACAGTGGGAAGTGCCTCTATGTGACGCAGCAGACCCAATATACTCGACAGGAGGAGTACCTCATCAGTCTGGTATAGTGGGAAGTGCCTCTCTGTGACACGACATGACCACAATACTTGATACAGGAGGAGTACTGTAAATAACCATAGCATGACGAACATGGGAATTACATTAATTTTGTGGAATACTTAATACATAACAAAAATAAACACCAATGAACCGTAATAGTTTAGTGTCTTTGGAAAGATGGAAAATATTCTTCTAATCTTGGTGAAAGATCTTCAACATATCTCATTATGATCTTCCCTTTTTTTATTACGTAAACCATTCTTTATATCTAGGGGAAAAGAAAACATATAAAGGGTGAGCTCAAATTCTCAGTAGGGGTAAGCATGGAAAAAAATAAAACAAACCATATAAATTTGAACTTCAATACATGAACATAAAGTATAAAAAACAAAATCATTAGTTGTGAAATAAATCATTGAAGTACGTAAGGCATGTATCATAAAGGAACATCAATCATGATAAAATAACATGGGAATAAAATATTTAATTCGGGAAAAACATTAAGCACATGATATGATTTCAATAGTAGCCAAGGCATTGCTTCCATGACCATCATAGTGGACAAAGTCCCTTTCTGAATCGAGTTTACTCCTGATTACATTCCTATATCATTATACTGGATTAACTTAACATTTCATCTATGTCTATATCATGAGATATAAATCATTACCCAATGCATTGATGGGAGATATAGGTCCCACCAATCTCATAATGAAATCATTTATACTTGTGCCACAACATGAACATAAATTATTCATCATTACCCAAAGTATAAAATCGTTTTCATAAACATTATCCAATGATAACATCATCCATACAAAAAAATGGATATCATTTCACCATAAGAAAAGATAAAACATATAAATCATAGAAGAATTATACTTGAAACACACACAAATTATATAATTACATCTTATATGGAAAATGGTTTTGATAAAAAACATGAAATGAATTCTTGAGGAAAATATCCATTCTTCTTCAAAACCAATTTCTTTTCACAAAATTCAATGAAATTTTAAAAGAATTGGATTTTGTTGAAAATAATCATTAAATATTGTAGAGTAAGCTTCATTAAATAAGATGTTGTGAAATAGTAAAAATTCGTTCATTCCGTATAAGTTAAAAAATACATTCTTCTCTTACTTTTGTCATAAAAGTCAAAAAGTACCACATATGGTAAAAAAAGAAAGATTCCTTCCATAACACAAAGTAAAAGTCATAGAGGGGTAAACATGACATTAAAATTACATGGATGGATAATAAACCCTTAATTAAAAACATTTTTATGGACATTGATGAAAAATATATCCCCAGTAAATACTTACGTATAAGGAATCTCAGATAAAAATGAGATTAAAAAATTATCTATTACCTTATGTCCAATTTCTTCCATATGTGTTCGAGACTCCTGTATTGTGGGTTTAAACGTATTATTAACTTTTAATAGAACTATAATAATATTTATGATATCATATATGGTTCACTTATGTATTTATATTACCCTTTCGTTTGTCAATTCCATTTTAAAGTAACGTTTGGGGTAATATTCTTTTCATTTGTCGTATTTGTTTTGACTTGTTGTTCATGATACAATAATTACTTATATCATTATTTACTTACTTACATAATTTAAATAATGATTTAAATATCATATATATTTATTATATATATATAATATATTGATTAATTAAATGAAAAGCACCGTTCATGGAGACGGTAGGCCGTACATACGCATGATCGTTGTTTTCCTTTCCTTATTAACTTGAATGGAAGTAAGTATATAACATATATATATATATATATATGAATAAATAAATACAATATCTTAATTAGGTCGTATATTTCATTATTAGTTATTATATATACTTTATAATAATTCTTGAATGGTTATCATGGAGAATGAATCTCATTGCGTCGTGGAGACGGTAATCAGTACGTACGCACGAGCGATGATATCATCCCCATAATTATTGAAAGGAGTTGGAGTGGATGATATAATATTTCAGAATAAGGATGATGTTATAATAATCATGTATAGTTATTCCTTACACCATTATACCAATACATGTAAGGTAGTGGTGGAAAAATAGATTACACTACAACGTGGAGATGGTATTCCGTACGTACGCACACACAGTGATTTTGTTTTTCGTAGGATGGATAGAAGGTGAAATGGGGTTGTTCCATATTTATAATAACATATCAGTATATTAGTGATACTTATGTTATTACTTTATAATGAAAAAACTAAATAATAAGATGTTGAAGAAGAAATAATACTTGAAAGAATCGGTATAAGCGATTACCTCTTCCTCGACACACCTCCTTTAAACTTCTTATTAGGGTACTAGAGTTGGTATTTTGAGAAGACCAGAACCTCTATGATATATATATAGAGGTTGGTAAGAGTAATTTTCATGGTTTGGCCTATAATTAAGGCTCAAAAGGGTGTGAGGATAAGAGGGAAGGGGTTCCCTTTTATAAAGGAGGAGAGGGGCACCTTTGGAAAAACATAAAATATTATTTTATAATAAAGTCATATTCTGTTTATAATAGCTCCAAAATGATTTATTTCAAAGCTAAAGTGGGAATGGGTTGAAACCCTCTCCACTAATAGAATTTATACAAGTTTAGGTTTCTATTATAACCTTATCATTTAGATTTAACTTTAAGTTCAATAAGTTTACTTTTATCGCGTCTTCTTGTTTTCATATACTATATAGTTAATAAATGTACTGTAACAAGCCAAACGAATCCCATGTTGTTCATTATTAATATATATAACCTTATCTTAGTCATTTGGATGATCCATAGATTTTTAAGAATAAAATAACAATTAATAATAAAAAAATTGTTTTAAAAACTATTTTATGTCAATTTTGACACTATTTGGTAATTAATTTTTGTGAAAATCATAACAGCATGATTAGTTCGAAAAAAGTTAAATTAAATATATACTAACTTGGAATAATATCCTATAAAATTATTTTAATTCATAAAAAGTCTCAAATTAAATTTATTTGGATATTTATAATATCAATTATGTTAATATATCATTAACAAGGTAATTATTGCATAATCATTATGTCATAAATAAAATAAATTATATAATGTATAAAAATTATAAATAAAATACCATTATGTAGAAAATCTTTTTATCTTTGTATTGAATATTTATAGTCGAATTCATATTATGTATAACTCTATATTAAAAATGTTTTGGTTTTTAAACAATGATTTTAACTATTTTAATTATTCTTTAAATAAAATAATTAAAAATGTCCTAATATTATAAAAGTGGACCTAAATGGTAATATTTTATTTATAAGGTTTTTTTTGGTTGAATTAAACTGATCCAATAGAATTAGAACATGTGTAAGGATAATAATATTATCTTTTTTACCCTTAATTACCCTATTTTCTTTTAACAGTGGTAAATATAAATAAAAAGTTACCATTCACCAAAAATTATTTTTTCTTATTAAAACACATTTTACTCCTTAACCTTAACTGTGTCTCTATTATTTTCAAAATTCCACTCACAGAAGCAGTAAAATTATGTTTTATGTAAATTTTCAAATTCTCCTAGGAGGTGGGTAAATAACGGTTAAAAGTTCAATAAAATTTTTTATATATCTAAACTTATTATAAAATGACTCAAATGAATTACATTTAACATATATAGGTATTATGTATCAATTTTGACCTAAAATAAATTTTAAATAAAATAAATAATTATTTAAATAAAAAGTCGGTTTTTAAATAGTAACCCATTGTTTTCACTATTCATCAAAAATTGCAAGGTTTTTGAAAAATACCAAAAAATCACCCTTGGCTAATTTCGATATTCCAAATCCAAAAATGAAGTCCATCTTGAAAGATAAGATTTATAAAACTTCAAATAGTGTGTATTACTATTCATAACTGTTTGTTCATAATAATATTATAATAATATAATGTCTAGTGAAACTCGGTATTGCGTACTACACACACTATCGAGGAAGGTCTTGACTGCATGTAATACAAGCCAAGTCAGGGATGCGTGTAGTGAAATCTCTATTTGGTTTTTCGTATAACATAATCAAAACTTATTTCATTTATACATTAAACAAAATCTATACTTAATATTGCGTTGAATAATTTTCACAAAACAAACTTGAAATTGTCTCTAAGACGAGCCAAGTATAGTCTGGTGTATACTACTAGATAATATGGTGTTGCGTATAGTACAAGATAATTTTGGTGTAGCGTATAACACAATACATCAATGAAATTAAAAAGAATAATTCTCATAAAATCTCAGGTTGTTACATTCTACCACCCTTAAAATGAATTTTTACCTCTAAATTGGTCTGGGTTATAAATGGTTTACTACTTTAATATTTCTTTCATATAAACCCACATCGTAAAAAGGAAAACCAAAACTGAACTTTAAAAAATAATTTATGAAACGTAATGGTTACACAAATTAACTAATCACTGGGATTCCACATTGGAGAACATAGGTGAAAATATGGATATAGAAGAAAAATCTAACCAACATGTTCTGATGTAGAGTGGTAGAGAACATGGATATGAAAAACCCAACAATAACAAAGCCATAAATTTGTGATGATCTAAGGTACCATCTAATCAATCAGATATAAGGGCAGTAGGTCCACATTTTTGATTATCAATATCATTTTCCTAAAGTTTAAAAAATTGAAATAAAAGAAATACTTACTTTTTCGGTATAATCTCACCATTTTTCATGCTTTGAACAATTTCCACTTCATCTATTAAAGAGTTGAAGTTTAATTTTCCTCTTCTGAAGTGTTAGCAGATCATGTGATATAATGATACGCCATTCCATCTATCTCAAACATAGGATTAGAAAAAGTTATCAAATATACATAAGTCCATCTATGGTGAGATTAATCGTATATGGTTCCAAAATGGTCTTATACTTCATCTATCACACCACATAAAAATATCTAACTAGGTCTACTAACTAGGGACTTCTTGTAGGCCAGGGGTAGGAGATAAAGACCTGTCGCACATCAGTTATGGGTCCAATTCACACAGCCTTGTCCGACGCGACGGGTTGTCCCTCGTCCTGCAGGTTGTCCCATTTCTAAAACTACACTATTATAACATTCCAGAAAAAAATTTATCCTTAAACAATACTATCTAATGTCCAACATAATCCATTACAATCTTTAGGCTTATCCAAAATACATATGTCCAATCTCATAGTATAAAGAAAACGATTACTTGAAATTTCACATAACAAGCACATGAATACCATCATATATCACCAATATATCATAATATATATCTTGTTGGTCAATTCCAAACGTGTGAATACCTTAATCATGTATTATTTTGAAAAAATACTACCCATTGAGCCTTAGTGAAAACATATATGATATCAAAATTTAACACTTTCCAAATATAAAAATCCCAAAATTTCTATATACTCAAACCATGATATAACTTTGTCCTTATATCAGTCGTGAGCTCATTTAATTTTTTTCTTTATCACTTCATTATGCGCATATCATATTCTTTCCAAATATATTTCAATCACTTTTCATGGTTACCGATGCCATATTTTTATGGAAAACCACAATGGACCAAAACATAGATATACCAATATACCATAAAAGTACCTCAACAACATTATTCTTGAATACCAATATATAAAAACTTTAATCCATCATCTTCAATGATTGTCATGTAGTTAGTCCTTCCTTGATTTTGAAGTAACCTCTTAGGTCAGGGCATTGAGTTTTGAAATACCCATTTTTTCCAAATATAAGACATTGAACTCCACAACAGTCTGTCACTCTATGACCCTTTTCTCCACACAGATAACATCTTCCCCTCCATTTGATGTATTCCCCAAGGATCTTCTTCCCTTATTTAGAATTCTCAATCTTCCTTTCTCTATGCTCCTCACCTTGCGAACAAGCATAAAATTCCATCTTCCTCTTAATTGATGACTTAGTAATACCACCCATGTTCACCTGGTTAATCATATATCGTGATGACTGATTCATCATAATCACAATATCATTCCCTCAAGGAATTACACCATTTTTTATCACATTCACCAATTTTTTCATCGGAATCAACCTTAACTTAATTCCTTCTCTTTCCCTTAATTGACTAAAACCAGAAACCATAGTGTAAGAAATAGTTAAAATAACAAGGAAACACATATTCATTAAAATTCACTTATGGGGTGTCTAACATATCCCACAATCTTTAATCCATGACACCTTAGGTTCACCCTAGGTTATTCATGACTGTCAACATTATTCTAGGACTCTAACCTACACCAATACATAACCCTAGGGACATCCCTATACATACCTTAGAAAAATCTCTAGGGATCTCACTAAAGTTTTCACATCCTAGACTCCAAATGTTAACTAATCCGAACCTCTAATACCAACTGTAGAGACCCAATGCTTGATGTACATGGAAATTACATTACGTTTGCGGAATAATAAATACATAACAAAAACAGACACCAAAGGACCATAATATTTTAGTGTCTTTGGAAACATGGAACATAATCATCTAATATTGGTGAAAGAACTTCAACATCTCCCACAAAGATCATCCCTTTTTACTTACCAAAAACCTTTCTTTATATCCTGGGGAAATAAAACATATAAATTCTGAGCTCAGATGCTCATTAAGGATAAGCATGAAAAAAATAAAACAAACCATATACATTTGAACATCAAAACATGAACATAATGTTTAAAAATCAAAATCTTGAGTTGTGAAATAAATATTGGCAGTACGTAAGTCATGGATCATAAAGGAACATAAATCATGATACAATAACATGGGAATAAAACATTTAATTGTGGAAAAACATTAACCACATGATATGATTTCCATAGTAGCCAAGGCATTTCTACCATGACCATTTTAGTGGACAAAGTCCCTTTCTGAATCGAGTTCACTCTTCGTTCCAGTCCTATATCACTGAACTGGATTAACATACCATTTCAGCCATGTCTATATCATGAGATATAAATCATTACCCAACTCATTAAAGGGAGATATAGGGTCCACCCATCTCACAAAGAAATCATTCTTACTTGTTCCACAATATAAACATAAATTATTCATCATTACCCAATGTATAAAATGGGTTTCATAAACATCATCCCATCATAACATAATCCATACAAAAAAATGGATATCATTTCATCATATGAAAAGTGAAACCATGTAAATCATAGAGAAATTGTACTTAAAAGATACACATATGAATTAATTACATCTTATATGAAAATGGTTTTGATAAAACACATGGAATGAATTCTTGAGAAAAATATCCTTCTTCAAAATCATTTTCTTTTCACAAAATTCCATGCAATTTAAAAAGAAAAGTATTTTGTTGAAAATATATATTAATTATTGTAGAGTAATATTCATTAAATTAAGGAATTATGAAACCGTAAAAATCTGTTCATGCCGTATAAGTTAAAAAAACATTTTTTCTTACTTTTGTCGGAAAAGTCAAAAAGTACCACGTATGGTAAACAAAAGAATGATTTCGTCCATAAAAAAAAGTAAAATTCAAAGAGTGGTAAACATAAAATTAAAATTACATGGAAGAATATTAAACACATTATGAAAAACATTTTTATGTACATGGATGAAAAATATTACCCTAGTAAATACTTACGTATAAGAAATCTTGGATAAAAATGAGATTTAAAAATTATCCCTTACCTTATGTCCAATTTCATCTGTATGTGTCCGAGACTCTTGTATATTGGGATTAAAAATATTAATAACATGAAACAAGACCATAATAATATTTATGATATCATATATGGTTCACATATGTATTTATATTACCCATTAATTTGTCAATTCAATTTTAAAGCAACGTTTTGGGTAATATTATTTTCATTTGTCGTACTTGTTTGGACTTGTTGTTCATGATACTATTATTACTTATATCATGATTTACATACTTCAAGAATCTAAATCATGATTTATATATCATATATATTCAGTATATATATATAATAGATAGATTAATGAAATGATATACACCGTTCATGGAGACGGTAGGTCGTACGTACGCATGAACGTTGGTTTCCTTTCCTTATTAACTTTAATGGATGTAAGTAGAAAACATATATATATATATATACATAAATCAAGTAGCTTCATTATGTCATATATTTCATTATTATTCAATATATATACTTTATAACCATTTTTAATGGTTATCATGGTGAATGAATCTCATCGTGTCGTGGAGACGGTAATTTGTACGTACGCGCGAGCGTTGATATTGTTCCCATAATTATTAAATGGAATTGGAGTGGTTGATATAATATATTAGAATCATAATGATGTTATAATAATCATATATAGTTTTTCCTTACACCAATATACCCATCCAAGTATGGTGGTGGTGGAAAAACAGATTACACCATGGCATGGAGACAGTATTCAGTACGTATGCACGCATGGTGATTTCGGTTTCCATAGGATGGATATAAAGTAAAATGCGGTTTTTAATATTCATAATAACATATCAGTATATTAGTTACACTGATGTTATTAATTTATAATGAAATAACTAAATAATAAGAAGTTGAAGAAGAAAGAAAACATGAAAGAATCGGTAGAAGAGATTACCTCTTCCTCGATGCACCTCCTTTAAACTTCTTATTAGGTCACAAGAGTCGGTATTGGGATAATACCAGAACCTCTATGATATACATGTAGAGGTTGGGAAGAATAATTTGCTGGGTTTGGACAATCCTCAAGGCACAAATGGGTGTGAAGAGAAGAGGGAAGGGGTGCCCTTTTTATAAGGGAGGAGAGGGGAACCTTTGAAAAAACATAAAATATTATTTTATAATAAAGTCATATTGGGTTTATAATAGCTTAAAATTGATTTATTTCGAAGCTAAATTGAGTATTGGTGGAAATAATCTCAACAAATAGAATTTATACAAGTTTAGGTTACTATTTTAGAGTTATAATTTAGATTTAAATTTAAGTTAAAGAATTTTACTTTTCTCATGTCTTCTTGCTTTCAAACACTATATGGTTAATAAACTTACTATAAAAAGCACAAAGAACCCCAGGTTGTTCATTATTAATATATATAACCTTATATAAGTCATTTGGGAGAACCATAGAATTTTTATAATAAAATAACAATTAATAATATAATATTTGTTTGGAAAACTATTTTATGTCAATTTTGACACTATTTGGTAATTCATTTTTGTGAAAATCATAACAGCAAGATTAGTTAAATAAAAGTTAATTAAATCAATACTAACATGTCATATTAACCTATAAAATTAGTTTAATTCATAAAAAGTCTCAAATTGCATTTATTTGGGTATTTTTAATATCATTTCTGTTAATATTTCATTAATAACGTAATTACTGCATCATCATTGTGTAATAAATAAATTAAATTATAAAATATCTAAAAATTTTAAATAAAATAAAATTATGTAGGAAATCATTTTATCTTCCTAATGAATATTTATAGTCTAATTCATCTTATTAATAACCATATATTAAAAAATTTTGGTTATTAAACATTGATTTTAACTATTTTAAATCTTCTTTAAATAAAATAATAATAAATGTCCTAATCTGATCCAAGTGGACCTAAATGGTCATATTTTATTTCTAAGGTTGTTTTTGGTCTAATTAAACTCATCCAATAGAATTAGGACATGTTTTAGGATAATAATAATATCATTTTTACCCTTAATTACCCTATTTACATTTAACTGTGGTAAATAAAAGTAAAAAACTACTATTCACCCAAAATAATTTTTGTCTTATTGAACCACATTTTAATCGTTGATATTAACCGTGTCTCACGGATTTTTTAAATTCCACTCACATAATTGGTAAAATTATTTTTTATGTAAAATTTCAAATTCTCATAGGAGGTGGGTAAAAGACGGTGAAAAGTTCAATAAAATTTTTATATATCTAAAATTATTATAAAATGACTCAAGTGAATTAAATTTAACTTATATAATTTGTATGTATCAACTTTGACATGAAATAAATTTATATAAAATAATGAATTATTTAAATAAACAGTCAGTTTTTAAATAGTAACCTAGTGTTTTCATTATTCATGAAAAATTGAATGTTTTCAGAAAAATACAAAAAATTCACCCTTGGCTAATTTCAATATTCCAAATCAAAAAATGATTTATATTTTAAAGATTAAATTTATAAAATTTCAAAATTGGGTATTTATATTCATAATATCTAGTTCATAATAAAATTATAACAATATCTCATTTAGTGAAACTTGGTATTGCGTACTACACACGCTATCGAGGAAGGTATTGATTGCGTGCCATGCAAGCGATGTCAGGGATCCGTGTAGTGAAAGATTTGTTTGGTGTTGTGTATAACATAATCATAACTTATTTCATTTATACATTAAACAAAATCTACACATAATGTTGCATAGAATAATTTCCACAAAACAAACTTGAAGTTGTGTGTAACACGAGGCAAGAATAGTCTAGCGTATACTGCAAGCTAATATGGTGTTGGGTATAGTACAAGCTAATTTTGATGTAGCATATAAGAAAACACATCAATGAAATTAAAATGAATAATTCTCAAAAAATCTTGGGTTATTACAAGTACACCATCAACTGAGGTTCGAACAGTGTGACTGGGGTTTCTACTTGATTCTACCCCTATAATAGAATCTTAGTTTTGAGCTGAGTAAATTTCATTAGTGTTTTTCTCATGATTGAGATGGGTTACAAGATAATGTTGGTATATGTATGGGCAAATAACTATTTAACGGTTATTCATTGATTTCACACCTTGTGGTTTATCCTTGTTTTATTTTTTGAGACCATGGGGGTCTCAGGGTCACTAATGAGTATTGCTATGCTCACCCAACATTGGTTATGCCCACACCTGGTTGTGTTGGTTGTAGATGACAGACATCGCTGACTGAGGTAGAGAGTAGCAGGACTGGTTGATACCCGGATGTAGACAACTCGAAGAGATGGTACACGGAGAATACGGACGGACGTTGAGTGGTGAGGAGGCCAATTGTACCTCCCCTTCAAGTAGGAACCCTAGAGGACACCCTAGTAGCTACTATACTTTTTCTTCCATTTGTAATTGTACCTTTCTATTTTTTTTACATTACTATTGCACTTGTATTTCCGGCCCCTTTTACTTTACAACAATCTCTTTTAATATAGTTTTTCTTAGTGTTTTACTTACAGTTGTGTACTTTGTCATGTGAGTTTTAGTTTTTTAAAGGCAATGTCTTCCCGGTTTAGGGATTTACGCCTTTGGTGCTAGTCGCCAGCCCCGGGAATATGGAAGGTAGGCTTGGGGTAGTCACGATACGCGCCCCGAGGGACAGGTCATGACATTGATGCTTTGAGTTGAAAGGATCATGCTATCCTATTAATGTTAATGATCACAAAATCTCCAATATTTATGGATTTGGAAAGGATAGACTAAATAACTCTTTAGGAATGATAAAAATATGATATTTCTCACATTATTGCTCAAAACATTAACCATTTGAAGATTAAATAGGAGTATATATGAGATGAAGAATAGTATAGGGATATAAGAAATGATCTGGAGTATATCCTTGATATGTATGGAATGATAATTTTTGAAAACTGTGTATGTGTTCTATCTAAACCGAATTTTAAGAAGGTGTTATTATAAGAACATCATAGTACATCATTATATATTCTTCATGGAAGTATGAATATGTATAGAAATTTGATGAAATACTTCTAGTGGGATGGTATGAATTGAGATATCACAAATATTAAATCATGGTTCATTGTTTGTTAGTATGATAAGGAAAACAAAAAAAAATTTATAGAGGTTTTTTTCTTCCATTACCCATAAAAAATCGAAATGGGGGAACATCATTATGGGTTTTTTTATTGGACTCCAAAAAACTGCTAATGCGAATAACATTATGTGGGTGTTTTTTGGTCATCTTACTATGT
This sequence comes from Viscum album, assembly GCA_963277665.1. Classification (NCBI taxonomy): domain Eukaryota; kingdom Viridiplantae; phylum Streptophyta; class Magnoliopsida; order Santalales; family Viscaceae; genus Viscum; species Viscum album. Next base: position 598,229,510 of record OY728153.1, read on the forward strand.
TTGGATACTTCATCGATATCATAAAATACTTATCTCTGGGTCATATTTTTTGGATATAAAACAAAGAATATATAAGGTATCATGGTGTATCATATTCCATCATATTTTATAAAAATAAAAGTTTTAAATAATAGTTTGGGATAATTATTTAGAAAGCCGATGATACAGATTTGAGTTTTTTCACAGCTTATCAACCTCAAATGGATGGTCATACTAAAATAAAAATTAAGAATGTAGAGGAAATAGTTGGATTCTTTTCAATTTATTAAAATGTTGTATGGGATTTACACATTCCTATATTTCATTTTTTGTACAATAATAGATTTCACTCAAGAATTTATATGGATAATGATGAATTACACTATGGAAATAAATGTATTATAATAACATTCTGGAATGAATTTGGAGAATGAAGGCTATTGAGGCCTGAGATAGGTAAAGAAATGATTAAAAAAGATAGTACCATTCAACTAAATATCAAGAAGATTAATGTTAGTGTAATAGTTTTTATAACAAACTGTAAGTGTGATCTATAATTTTATGTAATTGTGAAGGTGTTTCTACAAATTCCTATCTAGAAAGAGTATATGAGAATCTAGAAGAAATGGAAACTAAACCTTATCTATATTGACCCTTAGAGATTCATTATCACATCAAGACTATATAATATCACATGGTTCTTCAAAATAATCACTATTATCTCCACAATTTGTACCATGTATCTCTCCTGAGGAAGTAAATTCATAATGCATCATATATACTGAGCATAGAATTCATGCTACTAGAGAATGATCCTTGTTATGAGTAACAACCACTTGAATGATTAGACTATAGAGAGAAATTTCAATTAAACGAGGCCCCCACCATGTCAATTATTTATGAAAAAATGATTAGTCTGAGGAACAAACATGGGAACATGAAGAAAATATGATGTAGAATTATCCTCAATTATTTCTATTATAATTGGGAATTTTAGTAAAGAAATTCATTATATTGTGGGTAGAATGTAACACCCCATGTTTTTATGAAATTATTTTTTAAACAAATTAAATTTCATTGATTTCAATCATTATACCCTAAACAATTTTAAGCATATGATATACTTTAAACCTAATTATTATTTCTTTACACTGAACCCTAAATTATATTATGTTACACGCCACCTTGAGTTTCTATAAAAAGAAAATTTTACTAAAATATTTTTTTTATCAAGGCAATTATAATATAACTCTTAAATATTGTAATAGTAATAGTAACACATTATTTTTATATATGATATATAATGGTTAAATATAAATAAAACTTATAGATATTGAGATATAATTTATTACCATTAAATATTATTTATAGTGGTTTTATATAAATAAAACATATAGATATAGAGATATAACTTTTGGTATGGTCTCTATGTTTTGAAAAATATTATTTTCTAAAAATAAATTCTTTAAATGTCCTATAAAAAATAATAAAAATAATTTTAAAAACATTTAAAATTTTAATTAGATAAAATAGTCAAATTTTTTAAATAATTATTTAAAAATTATCCTACACTGTAATTTTGGGATTTTTATAAAATATTTCTTTTTTGGTTGAATATTGAAATATGCTAAATTTTAACTGAAAACGTATTACTAGGTTAATTTATATATATCTGTAAATAATATTTAATTTTTTTTTAATGTATAGTTAGATATATTAATAATCATGTAATATAATTAAAGACATTGGAACAAATTTAACATTGAAATTGGATATAAAAACATCTCAAATAATTCAAATTTTTCATTTTAAAAACCCATCAGGTCTTCTCGTATGTAGGATTTATAATATACCAAATTTAATGGATTTTTGTTTTTATATATATTTTTATTTTGATTCATTAAATTAGGATAAATAAATGTTCACAAGGTGTTTAAGGAAACTCAGTAGTGTTCTTGGGGTTTGGGAGAGGAAGGTAATGGAAATCCAGTTATCATCTACATGTTGCATGTAACAACCTAAACATTTTGAATGATATATGTTTCCTAAAAATGAGAGTAATATTATTAAATTAAAATATATATCATTAAAAATTAATTAATTTTATTTTAATGCAACCATTGCAATTTGACCATTATATGTCTATTGGACAATTATGACAGGTGGAAACTATACTCAAAATGTTATGATTGCCATTTTTAAATAGAAATGATAATGGTAAAATATTACAAAACAGAGTCAATGGCCTCAAATAGAAGAATAAAAAAGATTGATGACCATTTTTTAGAACATGGGAAGGAAGAACTATTACTTGAAATTGCTTTGGATGAAGCCTATGTCCAGCATCAACACGTTAAGCAAGAACGAAATTTCTTATGAAAGAAGTTTATGTTAGTGGAGATTACAACTTTGGGGATTTTATATGAACCACTCTAAGAGTACATCTCCATCAGACAATATAAAATTTCTCATTCATTACATATAGATATTCTTAAACACTAATTAATATTTATCAAATAACATAATAATAACCACACCAGGACCTTATAGGTTTAGTGTCTTTAGAAACTGGGAAACATAATCAATTGGTTCTTCAAATAGCCCCATTATCTAACACTTATTTATTCATAAATATAATCCTTTTTGACATAGCTTAATTAATACATTTCTTCATGACCTATGGAAAGTAATATTTTAAAACGGTGAGTTAAAATGCTCATTAAGGATAAACAAATGAAATATCAATCATATCATAATCATAAGAACATTTCATTTGAAAATATAATCTTGTGCATAAAAGATCACATAATAATTACATGGGATAAATCATAGACGATAAATGTAATCCATTTAGTCATAACATAAGAATAGAAATTTCATGGAATAAACACAAAATCGTAGAAAATCATTTCATATTAGTCGTGTCTTATTGAGGAGACTAACATAGAAGGAAAAGCCCATTACTAAACTGAGATCACTCATCGTTCCTACACTGTATTATTGACCTGGATTTACTTACCATTCCAGTCATTTTAATCCCATGAGATATAAATACTTACCTAATGCATTCGAGATAGATATAGGTCCCACCCATCTCGTTATGAAACCAATCATATGTGCTTCATAAAAATATGAAAAAATTCACCATAACATAACCCATGAAATAAAATGGGTTTCTTAAACATCATTTTATATTAATTGATATAAAAAATGAATTTACTAAATAACATAAAGTAAATTCATTTAAATAATAGGGTTACAAATTTAACCCTATTTTAATAGTGTCATCTTAGATGAAAATAATTCTGAGAAATCATGTGAAATATATTCCAAAGGAAAATTTCAATTCTTCTTCAAAAACATTTCCCATCATCTAAATGCCGCACAATTTTAGAATAAATAAATTTACATAAAACTAACCCTGTAAAAATTTATTGGAAGCATCAAGGAAAAAAGGCATTATGAATGCGTAAAAATATTTTCATGTCATACAAGTTAAGGAATCATTCTTCACATAATTCTGCTATAAAAGTCGATAAGTACCTCTTATCAGAAATAAAAAACCATTAAATTCTTACCATTTGGTAAAAAATTACCAATGGGTAAAACATCCTTTAAACAATTATCTAACAGTGTAAAAAATATTTGTAAATACATTTTTAGGAAACATCGACATGGATGATAAATATACCCCAGTAAATACTAATGAATAAATTATCACGAATAAAAACAAGATTCGATAAGTTATCCCTTACCTTAGGTCTGATAGCCATCATAATGATCCAAAATTCATGTATAATGATATAAATAATGTTATTGTATTTATCAAGATTAATAACATTTATAATGATATCATATATTATAATATCAAAATCTGTTTTTAATAACATTTTATGGACACCCATTATTCAGATATTGAATGTTTTATGTTATTAATAATGTTTTTTTGGATAATTTCATTATCAACATATTCATTTATAGTGATATAATTTACAAAATGATATTAGTATAACAAATATCATATTTATTCATTCAATTCATGTAAATAATCATTTTTTAATGAAGATAATATAGACTAAATTTTATCGCATCCTGGATATGGTAGGTCGTACGTACGCACAAGCGATTATATACTTCTAAAAATTATTGAATGATATTTAAGTGGATGGTGTATGATATCTTAGAATTATTATAATTTTATAATAATCGTATATAGTTTTTTTACATCATTTTACCCATCCATATAAGGTGGTGGAGAAATACATATTACACCATAGTGTGGAGACGGTAAGTCGTACGTACATAGACGTGATGATTTAATTATTTTTGTGGGATCAACAGAAGACGAAATATGGTTATTTCATATTTATAATAAAATTTTATTATTATATTTATACTGATGTTATTGCATTATAATGAAACAACAGATAAAGTGGAATTAGAATAATAAATATGTTTGAAAAAATATTTATAACAGATTACCACTTCTTTTACGAGCTTCTTATAAATCACTTCTTAGATCAGTAGATTTAGTCTTTGGATATAAAAAAACCCACAATATTGAAAATAAGGGAGTTTAGAAGGAATAATTTCAGGTAATGGATGAGCTTAATGACACCAAATTATGTGAAGTGGTGAGGGAGGAGGTTCCATTTTATAATTGTGGTGATGGAATCTTCTAGAAACTCCATAAATAATAATTTATAATAAATTCAAACCCTGCACAAAATACTCCAAAATATCATAATATACTATATAAGATGATATGGGTTGTAATAGAATCAACCAATTCATTTTGGACAAGTTATTTTGTCAAATTGAAACATTTATTTTTAATTGACACATTGTTATTGTATTTAATGTTAATTATGTTAATAACATCCTAAATATTTAATGGTTTTAAATATATAATAACTAGTGTTAATTTACCATAAATGGAAATTTAATGACATTTTAGATCTTATATTTATCAGTTTTTTATTTTTAAAAAGTTTTATGATTTTTAAATAATTTAATAAAATCTTCTTTATACAATATAATTAAATTAATTTTAACACCATTCATTATTTTTACTTTTAAAAAAATCCATTGAGAAGATAAATTCAAAGAAATTAATTAAATAGACTTCTAACATGTCATATCCACCACAAAAATTTAAGGAGATCATTAATTAGGTCATATGATATTTCTTTTAATATTTTTATAACCATTTATTTTATATTTCTATTAAACAAACAATTTTTAGATCACTATTGTGGAATCATTAATGGTAATTTTTTAATATCTAAAAATTATAAATAAGTTTATATGATATATGGATGTCTTTTAGATTTCAAGATACAATCTATAGTTTCTATTATCTCTTAGTAACTCATATATTAAAATGGGTATACTTATATAAAATTGGATTGTGTCATTTTGTCACATTCATTAGTTTTTATTACAGTCTTTTCATATTCATTGGTATGTTTCAATAATGTGATTCTGTTTCGAACTATAGATGAAAAGGGTCAAATTTAGTAATCCAATCGGATTTTTACATGTCATAAGGTAACTTTATCATTTTAATTTTAGAATTAATTACCCTATTTACCTTTTACGATTGTAATAAAAATAATTACCAAAGGTAGTATTCATAATGCTAAAAAATAAAAGTAACTTATTGACATTATTGGGAAATACTGACTACAAATTTTGAGTCCATTATTAAAAATTCAAGTCACAAAATCATTAGTATCTAATTTAAATTAAATCCAATTATCAAAAAAGGACAACGAGTTTTTTTAAAAAAAATTATAAAATTTTAAAAGATTGATATGTTTTTACCTATGAATATAATGAGAAATTATTTCTAATGAAATACATTATATTGAATGATAAAAATATATTATATTAATTACATGAATTCTTTTAATATTATAATTTAACTATATAAATTACCCTGATAATAAAATGATGTTTTCAATTAAATGGTAGCTTATTTTTACTATTCATAAAAACATGAAAGTTGTCAGAAAATTATCAGAAATTGATCCAATGTAAATTTTTATATCCAAATTATTAATAAAATGTGTATTTTGTCCAGTAAAAATTATCATTATTTCAATATAATTATTTAAAATGGGATCCCTATTAAAAGGTGTAAAATTTGTCTTTTTAAAAAATGGGTTCTTATAAATCAAATAGGGTTTTATTCGTACCATATAACTATAATATCGATTGGATGAATATAAAAAAATAATTATGTATATAACACACATGCGTCTCATTAATTTCATTATCAAATATAATTCACTAAAAATTAAAAATATCTAATTCATTTATTTTATTTATAAAAAATTGATTTTTAATGAATTCATATTTCATTTTCATAATTTAGTTATAATTATTCTCACTATCCTAATTGCTTCTATATAACAGAAATTTTATAATAAGGGAATTTTATGGTTTATCTAAACTCAATTTTTCATGAAACAGAAGATACTGAACACTAAAATGTATTTAGGAAAATGATTCATAAAAAACATCCCTGTGTTACATTCTACCACCTTAAACTAAATTTCTCCATTCAAATTCATTACATGGAAAAATAGATGAGGATACCTATCCCACATCATATCATAATGTTCCCATATATCTTCTTCAATTTTGTGGTTCATCCCAAAAAAAATATCCTGGGGAGTGGTCTTGTTTCGTAGAATGATTTTTTCTATTATCCAGAATCTCTATCAGCTATTCTTCATAAGAATAATCAATCCTTTATAGTATGACTTCTATGCTTAGTACATGTAAAGTATCAGGTATGTACTTTCTTTAGAGAGATACACAGTACCGATCATGAACTTGAGATAGACTGAATATAAGTTTCAATATGTAAGCTCCCTTCCCAACACAATCCATAATTTCAAATATACTATTATACCTTGGTCTCATCTTGTGGTTATTTAAAAATCTCATTACCCACCTATATGGATATATTAATGGAAACAACTTATCACCCCCTTCAAACTCTTGGTATTTTCTTTTCTTGACACCATTAATTTTTTGTTGACTTTGAGCTTCTCTTATGTGTTGTTGAATATATCTGATCTTTTCTACCATTACATTAACTAGATCAAATTCAAATAGATTTTTCCCAAATATAATCCAAAAGAGATAGAGTAATTCACATATTTCCATAGAGGGATTCATAAGTATCCATCTAAATATTGGAGTTAAATCTATTATTGTATGGAATTACACCAATGGTTGGTGTTGATCCATAACACCTTTGAAATCCATAGAGAAATATCACAACATTTCTTCCAGAATTTCAATTTTCCTCTCGACATACCGCCTTTCTGTGGATGATAAGAAGTGATGAAACTTAACTCCATCTAGAGAAAGCTGAATACTTTTACAGATATTTGAGTAAAACCATAATGACTTATCAGATATAATGGAAAGTGGTACTCATTGAAATTTTACCTCTTCTATAACATATATCTGGGCAAGATGATTACGAGATAAATCTTATTTAAGATAAATGAAGTGTGATGACTTGGTAATGTGATAATGTATAACCCATATTGCATTATTGCCTTTGTATGTTTTGGTAAGTCTAATGATAAAGTCCATAGTGATGTTTTCCCACTTCCATTCTGGTATGATAAATAGTTGTAACATCCTCGTATACTTCTATATGTCAGCCATAACATATGGACAAACCATGATTTGAGAGACATATTTGGTGAAATGTATTTTCATGTGATCCCTCCATATGTACTTTTTCTCATCCATATGTGTCTTTGTGCTTCTAGGGTGAATTGAAAATTAAGAAATATAAGGCTCAACCTGTAGCTTCTTCTTTAATTCTGTTATGGGAGAAATATAATCTTGGTTCCTGAATCTTATTATTTTATCACAATCATGGATCAATTCAGGGACATTTACCACCTAATTGTATAGAATTACATCTTTTTTTAACACCTCTTTTTTCTTCATTTGTATTGATGGATAAAAATTCAATTTTGAAAGATATGATTTATCACCATCCATTAAAATTTCCATATCCATCCATTGAAAATCCATAAATATTGGATCATTTGTGATCCTCATAAAGGATAAGCGAGCATAGTCTTTTCAACTCAAAGAGTTTTCTACCTTGTTCAATTCCCATTATGGTATTTTATTGAGCATCCATAATATTTAATTAACGTTATCCTTCCAATTTAGTGGATATTTAGGTCTTTGTTGTGAAAATATACATTAAAATTTTATAACCAGTATAAATATCATACCATTCACCATAAATATAATGCCTCCATATATTTAAAGAAAATATTACCATAGAAAAATCAAAATCATGAGTTGGGTAATTTTTCTCATTAATTTTCAACAACCGTGTGTCATAAAATATCACCATATCATTTTTCATGAGAACACATCCCATCCAGTTCATTGGTGCATCATTGTAGATCAGAATCCCTTATCCACAACAAGGTAGTGTCAGTACAGGTTCATTGACTAACCTTCTCTTTAGCTATATGAATTACTATTCACATTCCTCCATCAAAATGAATATAACTCATTTCCGAGTCAACATGGAGAGTGTATTAGATAATCATGAAAAATATTTCATAAGAAATCGATAATATCCAGCCAAACAAAGAAAACATTATATCTCAATTGCAATTTTTGGTCTCGACCATCCTTCCATAACCTCTATTTTTTCTATATTCAGAGATATCCCCTCTCTTGAGATTATGTTACCCAAAAATGAAACATTATGATGCAAAATTTCAGAATTGGTAAATTTGGAATAAATCTAACCCTTTATATAGGTCCTCAATATAATTCTAAATTAATCTCCATGAGGTTCCTTTCTCATTAAGGAGACATGTATATCGTCTAAAAAGACTACCAAATACTGATCAAGATATAATCTGAAGACACTAATCATTATATCCATGGATATACCAGGGTAATTAGTAAGATCAAAAGGAGTCACTATAAATTCCTAGTTTCCATACATTGAGTGGAATGTTATCTTTGGTATAACATTATTTACAGCCCTTAATTTATGAAATCCTGAATGAATATTAGTCCTGGAAATGTAATGATCTCTGTGTAGTTGGTCGAATATGTTATCAATACAGAAAATATGTTATTTTTATTCATTGTGATATTGTTAAGTTCTCAATAATCCATGAAGAGTCTCATTGATCAATATTTCTTCTTATCAAATCGTATAAGTGCTCCTAAATGTGTCACAATGTGGAGTATGAATCCATTATTAAGATTCTCTTAGAGTTTCCTCTTCTACTTTTATAATCCAAGGTATCTTTGAAATAGGCATAGCACTCTATATTAGTTCTATTGAAAAATAAAACTCATGATTTGGTTGATGTCCTAGAAATTCATAAAGTAATACATCATAAAACTCTCGTACAATGGGTGTATTCATAATCTTGTGTTTCACCCCATCCATTTGAGATAAATAAAATTCATTTATAGGAATCAAGGCCCATATAAAATATAAAACTTTCACTGGATGATTTTATTCATTATTTCATCAATAGGTTGTCATAGATTGATCTGGAATATGATATGTGACTTTCCTTCCTTGAAAATTGATATGAGTTCTATATAGAGAAATCCAATCCATGATAATAATATCATCAAATTCCACTATAATAAGTATCAAAAGATTTTCAGAAAGCATTTTCCCACAAACATCAATCAGAGAAGAATTATAAGCAATTAATGCAACGTTTGTTCCAATTTGAGTCATCACAAATAACTCAACATATAATTGTTGATGTATTAAGATGTTACACTTAGAGATTTCATTAGAAATAAAAGTGTGGGTGGATATATGTAATATCCTAGAAATTTTGTATTTATTTTATTGGTTATATTGAATTATTTGAAATCCTCGAAATCTGGTGGTACACGATGCTGAGGCCCAAAGTGACCAGAATGATCAGTTGATTTTTTGTTAAAATATAATTAGCGTGTGTAAATAGTTCTCCTAAAAAATTAGAATAACTCATAAATTATTAATCTGATCAGAAACTCAAAGGGATTGTTGCGATCAGGATGCCGGGTTTATACTAGGTGTAACCTAAGTATAATCAGTGTAGGCCACCTCTGAGAAAACCCAAAAAAGGCATAACTTTAAATAAAATTATTATATAAAATATTTTTATTTTTCATTTTCTTTTAACTCATGAACAATAACGCAGATTAAAAATATGAGACCACCACTAAACTTTTGAGGGTATTCTCCCTTTAGGTAAATAATAGCATTTCTCTGGCACACACCACAAGTGACTGTTAGTTTTTTTCCATAAATAAATTAATTAAGTGACAATTATTTTATTATAAAATCCATAACATTTAAACAGTAACTCAGATTGGAAATCCAGGATTACTGTTGGGGTTTTTGGGGAGTGTTTCACTTAGGCAGAGCCTAACCTCAACTAGTGTTAGTCTAGGGTGACTGTTAATAATTTTCAAAAAAAAAATTTTCAGGTACATTTAGTAAACATATGATCAGTGTTTCATAACTTTTAAATTGTTTCTCAGATTAAAAATATGAGGGCACAGTTGAATCTGAAATGCCATGATTCACTAAGGGAGGCCTAACCTTGACAACTATATGTCACGTAAAGAAGATATTTTTTTGGACTTTTAAAAGATTAATTAAATAACATGTTTTGTTATTTAAATTTTTTTTCTTTCCTCCAACGGACGAATGGCGATGGTGGGACCAGCAATGTGTCCAGCCCGTAAATTATTTTACCCTTCAATTCCTCTAATAGAAAATTTGGGAATTTGGGTGGTTAATTAATTAAATGAAACTTATTAATCTCCTGAGTGTCGCACACCCCTTATCCTCTCTTATTATATAGAGCTCACAGAGGTGTTTTGGTACAACTTCTCCAAGCGACAAAGCCATAGAAATTTACTGCGACGCCATCCACCTGGAGGGAAAGACTGGTTCCAATGAGCAGTGACGAGCACTAATTAGACATGAACTGATGAAAACTATGAAGGAGGTTCTGTAGACCATCGTCAGCGAACATCTCTTCCAGGTAGGGGGTTTATTTCATTTATGCATTGAAATTGATTTTCCTCTTCACTATTCTTTAATAACAAGAAGAACACTGGTCAACAGACTAACGGGTTGACCCGTAATTCATTCATCTTTGCGAAAAGATATTGCGGGGAATCATGTGGGGTTAATCTTCTGCCCAATAAAACTTTTTATTTAACTCCCAAAATTCCCTCCATATTATGAGCTAACGTGGATGGGGCGGGCCTAACGAACCAATCCCAAACCATCCACTATCTTATTGTCCTTGAGCTACCTAAGATGACTTTGAGCACGTTGATGCATGCAACAAGAGGAGGGTCACGGCTCGTCAACGACATTGAATGGGGGTGGTGGCTGACATGATGGTCGGCCATGGGAAGGAAGGTGGTGTGATAATCATACCACTGATGAATGGAAGTCGCGGGGGAGGCCGAACCTGCCTCTGGAGGGTTCTGCGATGACTGAGCAACACCCACGCGACACCGCCGCCTCGCCAACCAAATAACCTCTAGGTCTTTTTGGAATCTGGGTGACTAGGTGGTTACACCCCCAATGTCAGACCGAACTGGGCCGCCACCCTCGGAAGGGGAAGCCACCCTCAGAACTGTTTGTGGCCCTCAGACCGGGTTGCTGCCATCCCACCAGGCCGCCGCCCTCGAACCAGGAAACCACCATTAGAGCTGGCTTCCACCCTCGGACTAGACCACCACCCTCGGACTGGAGCAATGCCCATATGTGTTGTCGTCCCATGGGCCGATGCCCCAGCGGGCCTCCCCTAGACTTGGTTGCCTCCATAGCGGGTCGGGCCGACCCATCTTTTGGGCCGCCCTTTCTGTCCGAGACACCTTTGCAGACCACCCTATTCTAGTTGGGAACCCTTGTGTGCCACCCCTCATGATATCTAGACCAAACATCGGCCTATTGGGGTGATTCAACCCCGCCCTAGTGGGCTGAGTCCACCCCGGCATAGCCAAGACCGATTCTGGCCGGGACGGTCGGACTGAACCTGGGCCCAACCAGACCAAGAAACACATAAAGAAGGATATCATGAGAACTAGATGTCATTTTGAAGATATTTCTACATCATTGGGATCCTTGGATAAATACGGTGCTTTTGGTATACTCAAAATGAGATTTGGATAATGTTGTAGTATGGCTGGGTTGGATCTAACTCGAATCCAACTGGGTCCACAGAGCCAAAACACTTATAACTCACAGGTCAGGTGTCTGATTGTCACACCGTCCATCAAGATGGAACACTTACGACAAGGTGGTTCGTTGGGTTACTTATTTGTGGATCTTAGTGGATGTAGAGATATGGCTGATATCTCGAGGGGAATATTCTATAGAATTTGAGTGCACCAGGTGTGAGGAAAACTGTGGCAGTCTACTATGTGAAGAAAGAACATCGATCCTGTGTGGGATAACATCTACCATTATAGTGTGGGTCAGATCATATGTGGTTAAGTAGGGGTTAGTACATATCTATAATGTGTGGGTCATACTCAATATGGTCAGAAGCAGTGCCTCTTGATAGAATAAGATGATCTAACCATGCACTGAATCATCTCTAATTCAATACTTCACTAAAAACCTAGTTTGATCTGAGACTCAATTTGTACTATGTCTTTTAACTATGAGGATCTTTAATATTTTTGATTTTACATGTGTGATACGTCTATCTTCGATTAGTTACCTATGTGGTACTTCTATCTTCATGGTGTTACCTATGTGGTACTTTTATCTTTGTGATGTTACCTGTGTGGTACTTCTATCTTCATGTTGTCACATGAGTGGTACTTATATCTTCATGGAGTTACCTATTTGGTACTTCTACATAGGTGGTATTGTCTTCGCGGTGTAACATGTATAGTACTTCTATCTTTGTGGTGTTACCTATGTGGTACATCTACATTTGTGGATTTGCCTTCATGGTGTTATCTTCATGGTGTTACATGCGGGGTACTTCTACTTTGTGGTGTTACCTATGTGGTGTCCTTACCACATGTATGAGATGATTATTTATTGATAACATAGTTATATTTATGGGCATATACCAAAGTAGGTTTGATGACTTCCTTTGTGGTTATTCATTTGGGGAACTCTAGGATACCTACAGGGGTATTGGGGTCCATAATCAGTATTATTATACTCACCCATGCACAGGCTTCACCCACACATTGTTGTGTTTGGTGTAGATGATGTACATCATTGATAAAGGATGAGGGAGTTGGGACAAGATTGTCCTATGAGGTCGACCATTCGGAATGACATGTTTCGGAGGAGACTGACGGATATCGAGTGCTGTGTAGGCGATTAGTACCTACCCTAAAAATAGGATCCTTGGAGGATGACACAATATTTGTTTTCCTTTTTCTTTCGGTTGTATTGTATGTCCAGTTATACTTGTACATTTATAGTTGGACTTTTATTATTTCCCATTTTTTCTTTTAACACTCGTTTACTGCACCAATTTACATAGTGGTTGCATCTTATTGAGTTTTAGTATGTTTGTTTTCTTCATGTATTGTTATTGGGATGTGTGTCTATATAGTAAAAAATGAAATTCCTTCACATTTAAGGGATATGCCTTTCCGATGCTAGTCACCAGCCTGAGACCTATGGAAGGCGGGTTTGGGGTAGTCGCTACATGGGCCCCGAGGGATGGGTCATGAAACAATTGTATCAGATGAGCTCTGTTCAACCGAAGAACTAAAAATCGGATATTTTCTATGAATCAATAGTTTTATGTGTTTTGAGTGTGTTTTTTAGTTTGGGGAGTCCAATTTTGGAGTCGCAGCTGACGTATCCATACATAAGGACCCTGAATTCTGATTTCTGACTCAGCACACGAATACACTGATTTAGTGTGTTTTATAAAATTTTTCCTTTTATTTATTTGGAGTCATCTCACCATGTAAAGCTTATTGAAAATGGTGCTCATATTCCTTTTCAGGATTCCACCACAATGATAGCCACCCAGGTTTACTAAGAGAGTACATGATGATGGCCAATCGAGTGATGAGGCTTCTGTGCAGGGCCCTCTTTCTGCATTGACACCTTCGGGTGGTGTACCAGTAGCACCACCACTATTTGGGCTCCAGTTATAAACAGAAGTACTCATAGAGGACACATTTAGGCTTAGTTCCATATATGAGATTTAGTGTTAGATACCCATATGGTTTTGAGGCAATCCTGACATGCAGGTGGCTGAGGACTAGCTTAATGAGGTGGTTGAGAGTTCTGAAGAGCCTCTAGAACTTCGATAGGATGACATGTTGATAACTGAGTATTCACCAAGGTGTACCAACGATTCTTGGTACACTATGAATATGATACAATCAGTTCTTTAAGGATTAGACTTCCAAGCGCAGTGGGTTTGAGGATGTTCAACCCAGCACTATTCCTCTATGTATTCCTACATATGTTAAGGATCTTGAGATAACCATTGCGGTTGAATGTTATTTCTCTTAGCAAATACAACCAGTGAATGTTAGTAGTGGGAACGTAAGAAACTAGTTCCAGTATTAGAGTCTTGGGCATATAAATATGTTTTAGGAAGAAGATGTTTTAGGTAAATATGAATCTGTAGAGCTACAGATGTAGAAGTAGAGCTAGGAGAGTAGCATGAGATGATGTACATTTTGACATGTTAAAACCACCCCCATTGGGGTCCCCACCTGGCTCAGGGAGCTGGATAATAGGGAAAGGGAGTAGCTGAATATGTGCGGGGATTGAGATCCAGGGAATCTAGGAATTATTCGATGAACGGTCGGTGTCTACTACTAGCTATTGAATGAATATACATAGCTACCAATCATTAATTCCATACCCAAATCTTTTACAATACTGAGAGTTTCTGGTTATTCCATTTACTTGAACATCACATATGAATATAACTATTGGAGGAGACTCGATAATAACACTCACACTTATAGTGTGATATGAACCATGAGGTGAGTGTTTCGGTTGTGAACTCTTGGTGGTAGCATCGAGGCCTTACAACATTATTTTGGGTATAGACTGGACATATACAGTTCATACTCATATTTACTATATTTGGAAAAAATGATTTGTTTTACCTACAACATTGGAATTATATTTTCCTTGGTTAGCGAAAAAGGAAACCCAGCCAGAACAAGAAAAACTCATGCAAAGGAGGGTGCATGCGATCACTATTGAGTCGGCCAATGCGACCCTCATGGAAGAACGTGTTTTGAGTTTTCTATTCCCAAAAACAGAGAAAACTTGTGGGGGACATCCTCTTAGAATATGTTTCTAGAATTTCCTCCATGAATGGGGAGGGACTTCTTCTATGGCTAGGTACTGCCGGAGTTTTGAACCAGGGTTTTCCAGGGGAGCGACACCCTTTTTAGTTTTGAAGAAAGGGGGGGGGGGATTCCACTAGAAGAAGAAGTCCCAAAAAGGATTTTAAGAGCTGAGTCAGTTATTGACGTGTATAACTATTCTACACTTGACCTGGAATTAGATGGAGTGGTATTTGCATTAAATATGTGGTGGAACTACTTGATGGGAGAATGTTTTACTGTCTACTCTGATCACAAGAGTATCAGGTATATCTTCTCTTAGAAATACCAGAACCTCAGACAATGTTGAGGGATATAGTTCCTCTGAGACTATGACTTTGATATGGTCTATACTCTTGTGAGGGGGAATGAGTTAGCAGATGCACTAAGCATGTGGTCTGTTCTGCAGTTGATGATTGAGGTGATAAATTAGCTTTCCATGTGGCAGATATCCTTTTTGGATAGAGATAGAGAATCATACCTCTGGTCTATTTTAGTCACTCCCCCAATTTTTTAGCAAGTTCAGGAGTCACAACTTGGGACGTTGACTATGAGACCTGACATGATCAGATATCCTAAGGATGGTCTCCATAAATAGTTTCTGAAGGTGTGGGGCATGTCGTTTTCTTTAGAGAACGAACCATATTACCAGTGATGCTTTGGGAGGATGTCTTGATGGTATTTCATACATTACCTTTAATGGTACATCCTTGATTGGTAAAGATGTAGAGGGCCTCCAACGTCAATACTGGTAGCCAAGGATGAAGCAAGAAGTGGCAGAGATTGTATCATGATGTCTCACTTGTCTGCAAGTGAAGACTGCAAAGTGCTGGCCAAAGTCATATGCTGATAAGAGACGGAGGCCTTTGGAGTTCCAATAAAGGGGACTTCATTTTCTTGCATGTCTAACCTCTATTGGGACTATGTATAGTTTTTTGTAGAGGAATGTTATCATATAGGCTTATCAAACCATTTCTGATACGTCTGAGGTTTGATGAGGTGGCATATCGCTTGGCACAACAACCATAGTTGGAGGGTGTGCAGAACATCTTCCACATATCATAAATGAGATGATATGTGCATGAACCTTCTACAGCCATCGACTATTGCGAGTTTTACATAGATGATTGGGTGGTGTTCACAATGGTTCCAGTATAGATTGAGGATTGACAAGAGTGGGTCTTTCATGGGTGGTTGATACCTCTGGTGCACATTTTCTGGAAGCATGAGAACCTCCAAGAGAACACGTGAGAGCAAGAGGCTCAAATCCATGCTCAGTACCCCCATCTGTTTCCTAAGTATATGTTGTGGATTTTGGTTATGTAAAGATATAAGGTATGAAGAATGTAATATCCAATAAATATGGTATATTTGTTTCATTTTTAATGGTTATATGGGATTATTTCAAAACCGAAAAATCTGACTGTGCACGATTCTGAGGCATGGAGTGCCAAAAATTATCCGTCGAATTTTGTTAAGCTTTAATTAACATGTATAAGTAGTTTTCCTGAAAAAGTAGAATAAATCATAAAAGAATACTCAAATAAAAAATAAGATGTCACTGTTGCGCTCTGGATGGTGGGTTAAACCTAGGCGGTACATATGTTTAGTTGGCGTGGGCCTCCTGTGAGAAAACCCAAAAATGGCATAACCACAAATAAAATTATTAAATAAAATTATTTTATTTTTCAAATTATTATAACTCATGAATGAGAACTCGGATTTCAAATCTGAGACCGTAAATGAACTCGTGAGATTATTCTCTCTTTAGGAAGATACTAACATTGGCCGACACATTCCACTAGTGATATTTAGTTTTTGAGGTAAATAAAATAATTAAGTGACAATTATTTTTTTGTTAAATGCATAACTTTTAATGATTAACTAAGATTTCAAATCAAAGAGTACAGTTGGGATTTATTGGGGCCTGTTTCACTTAGGCAAAGCCATACCTCAACCGACGTGGGTTGAAGGTGACTGTTAATAATTTTACGAAATTTATTTCTGGTACGTTTAATAAATGCATGAGAGGCACTTTATAACCATTGAATTGTTGCTATGAATAAAACTATGAGGGAACCATTGAATCTACAGGACTGAGATTCACTTAAAGAAGGCATAACATCGACCATAGTAGGTTAGGTGAAAAATATATTTTTGTGGACTTTTGAAAGATTAACAAAATAAAATGTTTTTTTATTTTATATTATTTCTTTTTTCAAACAGATTAATGAAACTGGTGGGACTGGTGATGTGTAAAGCCAATAAATGGCTTGACACTTCTTTTCATGTAACCACACCATTGGGAATTCTAGAATTACTTTAATTAAATGAACCTCCTTAAATCTCCGAGTGTTTCACTCCCCCTCTCATCTCATATTTATATGGAGCTCGAGGAGGGCTGTTGGCATGGCTTCACCAAGAAACAAAGCCCAGGAAAAGTACCACAACGCCAACCACCTGGAGGAAGAGACCGGTTTCAACAAGAAGTGATGAGCGCCACTAAGTCATGAATAGGCAACAACGATGATGGAGGCTCTATCAACCATCATCAGGATATGTCTCTTCTAGGTTGGGGGTTTTATTTATTTATGAATTAAAATGATTTTCATCTTCATAGTTCATGAATAACATGAAGAACACTAGTCAACCCACTAATGGGTTGACCTGCGATTCATTCTTCTTTACTATAGGTTATTGTGGGGAATCTTGTGAAGATAATATTCAGCCAAGTATAACTATTCATTGAACATACATAATATCCTTCATACTGCGAGCTAACGTGGAGGTTGTGGGCCTAAAAACCCAACCCGAACCCTACATTATCTTTCTGTCCTTGCGTCA
Organism: Viscum album; assembly: GCA_963277665.1. NCBI lineage: Eukaryota > Viridiplantae > Streptophyta > Magnoliopsida > Santalales > Viscaceae > Viscum > Viscum album. The sequence continues at coordinate 598,247,720 of OY728153.1, forward strand.
CCTTGGAAAACTGTGTGTATTTCAACACATGCTGCAATAGGATGGTCTTGGATCTTCATCCACGGTGAATAGGGGAGGTGTCTGTCACAATGGATGGACGAAGGAATAAAGTTGGCATGACTACCCTACCGCCAATGAACAGAATCCATAGCAAGGGTAAAACCTTCTTCAGTAGGTTACATCGTGACCATCCACCACCCACACGGCATCCCCGCCTCACCAAGTGAACAACCTCTGGGCTATTCGAGAAATAGGGAGATCGGGGGGTTATACTCCCCACTTTAGACAGAACAGTACCGCTGCCCTCAGACCGGGCCACTACCCTCTGACCGGGCTTCTTCCCTCACACCAGGCCACCGCCCTCGGAATGGGCCGCCACCCCTAGATCAGGCTGCCTCCCTCAGAGCGGGCCACCACTCCAGCGGTTTTCCATCCCAGCGTGCTGCCACCCCAGTGGGCCACCTCCCCAGACTGATCCACCACCCTAGTAGGCCGGCTCACCACCCCCCACCTTTATGGGCTACCATATTTTGGTCGGTCCTCTTTTGCTGGACAACACCATGTGGGCCACCCTATTCTGGCTGTGTGGCCAATGCAGTCCACACCTCTTGCAGGATATAAAAAACATCGGCATAGAATCATGAGTCCACCCCATTACAGCGGGCTGAGTCCACCACAGCCCACCACAAACCGAGTCGAACTACGACGGTCCGACTGGGTGGGACCAGAACTAGGCCAACCGAACATAGAATCACATAAAGGGGCATATCTTGAGAACTATACGTCTATTTGATGAACCGTCTATAGCGTTGGGATCTTTGGATCAAGAATTTAATATTGGTATACTCCACCTGAGATTCGTAGAAACATGGAGTAAGGGATGGTTAGATCTAACTCAAAACCAACTGGGCCCTCAGAGCTAGAACACATATAACTCACAGACCGAGCCTCTGATTGTCTCATCGTCTATTCTGTTGGATCACTTACGACATGGCGATCCTTTGGGTTACACCTTTTTCAAGCATAGTGGTAGTCATGGTTTGACCGATATCTTGAGGGGAATATTCAATGGAACTCGAGTGCACTGGGGGCGTTGAAACATATGCCAGGCTCCAACGTGGAGAAAGAACATCGATCCTATGTGGGTCAGCATCAACCGATCGTATGTGGTTCATATCTTATGTGGGTCAATGATGGTTAGTTACCTACTGATCCTATGTGGGTCATTAGGTGTTAGTACAAATCGATCATGTGTGGGTAAGAGTCTATATGGCATAAAGAAGTGCCTCTTGAGAGAATAAGATGATCTAACGTCGGTAGTGATCATCGGTACTTGTATACTTCACTAAAAACCTGTTTTGAGGTGAGAATCTATTTGTACACAGTATTTTACCTATTTGCTACATTATTATTTTTGGAGTTACCTATGTGGTACTTCTATCTTCTCGGTGTTACCTATGTGGTACTTCTATCTTCATGGTGTTACCTGTGTGGTACTTATATCATTGTGGTGTTACCTATGTGGTACTTCTATCTTATTTGTGTTTCATGTGCGGTACATATATCATCGTGGTGTAACCTGTGTGGTACATCTTCCTTTTTTGTATTTTCTCCAAGTTGATACATGTGTTGTACTTTTATCTTTGTGGTGTTACCCATGTCGTACTTCTACCTTTTGGGAGTAACCTTCATGGCATTATCTTCATGGTGTTACCTATGGGGTACTTCTACCTTCATTGTGTTACCTATGTGGTATCCTTCACAAATGTATGAGATTAGTATATCTTGATAACATAGGTATATGAATGAAATATACCTATGTAGAGATGATGTGTTTCTTTGTGTTGTTTCATTTATGAAACTCTATGAGACCAACATGGTCTTGGGGCCCGTAATAAGTTTTTTTATGCTCACCCCTACAAGAGTTTCACCCACAACATGTTGTGTTTGGTGCAGACAACGTACATAATTGATCGAGGTTGAGGGATCTTGGACTAGCCAGTACATGGAGGTATACCATCAGAAGTGAGAGGATGGGTAGGAGACTGACAGACAATTAGTGCTGAGGAGGCGATCTGTACCTACCCTATAGGTAGGAACTTTGGAGGACAACCTAGTATCTCTTTCCCTTTTTATTTTATTTGTAATTTAATTCCAGTTGTACATGAAAATTTCTAGTTGGTCTTTTATTCCAACTCCTGTTTACATTAATCACTCTTTTACTACGTCAGTTTACTTTTTTGTTTGCATCTTATTGTGTTCTAGTATGGGCTGTTTCTCCTAATTATGTTTTTGGATTGTGTGTTGGTATTGGTTAAAAAGGAAATTCCATCCCATTTAAGGTATTCACCTTTCTGGTGCTATTGGTCCGCCCTTGGTCTTAAGAAGCCTATCTTGGTGTAGTCACATAATGGGCCCCGAGGGAAGGGTCGTGACAATCTAGAATCTATTAAATCATCTTCTACTTTATAGTGGATTTTAAGTGTACCTTTCACCACATAATTATCACTCTCCACGTCTCCCATAGTGATTTTATGTGACTTTCTTTTATCATTGTCCTTACGAGTTTTTTGACGTCGATCATCATCAATAACCATTAGATTAGGGTATTGATTGAAATATTAAACTATTTCCAAGCACATGTAACATTGAAGTGTAAGAGCTGAAAACTATGTATCCTTTTCTTTGTTCACATTATTAGACATCTTTTTATGATCACTTCAGCATTCAACCACTCGATTCCCTTATTTCCCACCCATAAAAAATTTACCAGTCCTTGAAGACAATTCCATCCATGTTTCTTTCCAGAATTTTTTCATAACAAAAAACTCATCTTGTTTTCTGGGTGGCCTTTAGATATTCCCTTTAATTATATTTTTCTCTTCGCATCAAACCCATATGACTGATGTGTTACTCCAATAACCACCACTACATTAATGTCACATATATTAATTTTATCACAGATATTGAAGTACATAATGTCTAATAACGTTTATATACATTGTTATACGCATCTCAAAAATAGATCAATCCAACAATCATATTAGATAATATTTCTATAAACATACCTTGTTTGTATTGTAAAATTATCTTCGTAGGTACCAACGAATTTATCGTCATTTTTCTTTTGTACATGTAACCACTTCTACACATTTCATTAATAATATATGAGGAATGCAGTTATTAAAAATTAGGTTCATGAACTCACCCCATTCCATTGACTCAATTTCTTATCTTCACCTCATATTATGGATAAAATTGAATCATTGATATAGTTCACCATACAAATGATATAATTATAAAATAACATTATCATGTTCTTAACATAGTAGAACTCGAAATAACATTTCAGTGGTACTAATCCATTGATCATTCATTAATGGATCAGAAGACCCACTAAATTAAGGTGGACACTACCTTATGAAAATTTCAACAGAATTTACCCCCCTCTTTTTCTCATTTGAATGTACAGCATGATTCATATGATAAGAAATTTATATGAAAATGGATATAGGATTTTTCATTCTATCTTTCATAATAGTTGGTTTCTCAGTGGAAAATCATTTCATTTCCCATTTCATTCATAATTAATGTTGTTCCATTACATTCCAACAACTAACTAAAACCGAGAATATTAGTGTGAGAAACAATAATCAAAATCGGAAAACCACATAGTCAAGAATAAAATTTCATATTTGAAAAATTTAGGTTTTATCCTAGGTTATTGATGGTAATTTAAAAAAAACATTGATTGTATCCAATACATATAGATATCCTTCAGGTTCTTACTAAACCATTATCATCCTGGTTTCCAAATGTTAACTTTACCTGTTCACTAGTGCAAAAAACATTTTTTACGTCGGTTATTTTTAATTTTTTACGTCGGTTTCTAGCCGATGTTAATACATGCGACGTTATAAATAAGGTTTTTGATGTCGGTTATTTAAAAACCGACGTCAAAAACATAAAATCGCGATGTTTATCACGTATGTTATTTTAGAACCGACGTGATAAAGAAAAAGGGAAGGGTTTATCATGTCGGTTTTTTAACAACCGATGTGATAAAAGGTCTGGAAAATGGTTTATCACGTCGGTTATTAAACAACTGATGTGATAAACAGGGGTGAAGGGGGTTTATCACATTGGTTCATATAGAACCGACGTGATAAACCGGGGTGAGGGGGTTTATCACGTCGGTTCTTATAGAACCGACGTGATAAATAGGGGTGAACATGTTTTATCACATCGGTTCATATAAAACCGACGTGAAAAACCGGGGGAGGGGGGTTTATCACGTCGGTTATTATATAACCATCGTGATAAACTGGCGGGAGGCAGTTTATCACACCAGTTATTCAATAACCGACGTGTTAAACCATTTTCTAGGCCTTTTATCACATCGGTTATTCAATAAAAGACGTGATAAACCATTCTCCAGGCCTTTTAGCATGTCGGTTATTAAATAATCGACATGATAAACTATTCTCCAGGCCTATCATGTCAGTTATTCAATAACCGACGTGATAAACAATTTTCCATGCCTTTTATCACGTCGGTTATTCAATAACCGATGTGATAAACCATTGTCCAGGCCTTTTATCATGTCGGATATTTAATAACCAATGTGATAAACCAATCTCCAGGCCTTTTATCACGTCGGTTATTCAGGCATTTTATCACGTCGGTTATTTAATAACCGACGTGATAAACCCAAATTTTTGTTAAACAGAATGCAGTCATCTTCTCTCCACCAGAATCAACCAGAAAACAAATCAATAAATCGTACCACAAAAACAGAAGTAGATCAAAATTAAGCATGTACATTGATAACATATAAAACATACCCCCTAGACAGCCCCCACCCTCATTTATACCCCATGGATAGCCCTCCCCCACCCCGTTGGAGCCCTCACCCTCATGTATACCCCCTGGACAGCCCTCCCCCACCCCATTAGAGCTCTCACCCTCATGTATACCCCTTAGTCAACCCTCCCCCACCCCATTGGAGCCCCCACCACACTCCTGGACTGCCCCCAACCCCTGGACACCCACAAACACCCCTCGACAACCCCCACCTGCCTGAACAGCACCCCCTCACCCCACTTGACATCCCCCACCACACCCCTGGACATCCCCAAACACCCCTGGACATCACTCCCACACCCATAGACCACCTTCCCACACCCCTGGACATCCCTGCCACCCCCCCAGGACTGTCGTCCCACCCCACCGGACATCCCTCCTAGAACGCTGGACACCACCCATCCCCACTGAACACACCCCCACACCCTTGTAACCCCTCCCCCACAGACCCAAATCCATACCAGAAAATCCATCAAAAGTAGACCAAAACAAGAAGTAGAGAAAAATTAAACATTCAATTATATATCATTAAAAACTTACACTGTCAACTTAAAAAAAAACAAAATACAACCTAAACAACTACCAAATACACAATTAAAATGAAAATATTCAAAATTACATTTTACATTACAAACAACTAAAATTCAATCAAACATGTAAAATAATTTGACCACTCCAGTTGTACGTGTTTGATATCTTCAGTAGTATAGGGTTGAGGGTAATAAAAAAGCTACAAATGAAAAAGAATATAGTTAACGTGTATAATGAAAAAATAAAATTGAAATATTATGGCAATGTTTAAGAGGAAATCATACCAGGTCAAAATTCACAACATTCCCAGTTGTTATTATTTCATACATAAATCTTAACATATAATATCCGCATTCGATGACGCATTGTTGTTCATGACAATTCTATTTGAATGAGTGTAAATTCAATATATTATTTTTATGTAATAAATCAACAAGTAGAAATTATAAATGGAAATTTACCATCACATTTACATATTTGATCTTTGCATTTCTTTTCATTGTGTTTTTTCGAAAGTAGGCCCATGCACTGTTAGAAAATAATACGAATGGGGTAAATTTAAAATACATTATAATATATAAAACTATTGAGAAATTGAATATTAATTTTCTAATATATTCATTAAACTTTCCCGCACATCACCATGAACAGAGCGTATCCAATAAAGAGCTTTCTCCCTTGGGCAAAAAATCCCTAAGATCTAATGATCACTAATAAAAGGAAATTTAGTGTTACTGGTTTTTTATGGTAAAAGATAATTAACTCTTTTAGAGAAATGTGTTTCATACCTCTCACAAAAAGGCATCATCCAACATTGTGCGATTGTATTCTTTTCAAATTTTTCAGCAATATAAACCATTCGTTGTTCCTCATTCAATGCACGTGCTTTAGGAGAAATCAATTGCGGGTCCATGAATCCATATACTTCTGTCAGCTCATTCCTCTCACAAATTTTATAAATATTCCTAATAAAAACATACATAAGTATACATTTTTAATAAATATAACGCAGGGAAAAGGTGTTAAGACTTACATGGAAAAACATTTCACCACATTGATGCCCAACTTTTCTCTAGTAACAAGATCCATGATATCAGTTTTTGTAATCCCCACACTTATTTCACGTCTAAAAACATAAGATTCCATTGGAAACTCATAAAAACCCAACAACAAATGTGAATATCTTGACAATCTTTCAAGACCACTAGAATCGGTATCTGATGTCATAGAATGTTGTCTTTGTTGTTGTCTATACAATATTTCTTTACCTTTGAAATATTACTGTGAAAAAAATTGAAAAATATAGTAGTTTTCAAATGATAAAACCACTTTAATAAAAAAATAAAATAAAAGATATAACATTCATACCTCTATGGTAATGAGTCAAAGAAGTCTGGATGGCCAAACTAAAAAATGGCCGATATTCTGTCCAACTTTCGCCACCTCATCTGTAGGTATTGGTACCCTAGATGATCTATCTATAATATCCTGTATAGTGACCCTCTGATTCTCTACCACTAATTGTTGATGATGTACTATATCTACTATATAATATACCAACCTGTATGCTACTATATGATGTTGAGAATCATTAACATACAACTCGCAATATGTAGGATGATGCGGTGGAGTCGTAGGATAAAAAATGGGGTCTGAAGGCTGAGGTGGGGGAGTGGGAGCTACTAGTGGAGGTGGAGGATAAATAATGGGGTGTACAGGGGGAGGTGGAGGAGTGGGATATGCAGTCTGAAATTGTCTTTGGATTTCTACAAACATAGACTACACCGACTCTCTAATCTTGTCCTCCATCGTCACATTAATATTTTGAACTTCAGCCTTCAAGGATTCTATTTTTTTATAAACACCCTCAATGATAAAATTTGAAGAACGTGGAAACACTTTTCTTACCGATACACCTTCCAGCTATCCCCTTACACGACCAGGATGTTCGGGCCTTCCCAATGCTGCAAATAAAATATCTTCCCTCCCAGTAGCTGTAATTGTCCCCTCTGAACTCTTCTCGTCAAGAGAGTCCTGTATTAATTAATTGAACATTTCTGTAATGATTGAAACTTATATGAAGAAAAAAGTTAACTTAAATAAATTAAATAGATATCTTACAATCCTCTAAGCTACGATTCTCGATTCTTCGGAAAGATATTTCCATTTTTTCCCTTCCGAGCTCTCTTCCATTTTTCATGTCTAGATGGAGGGGATGGAGGGGACACCTCTTCAGAGCATGATGACTCAGCTCTCAGTTGTTGAAATTTTTCCTCCATCATTTTTTCTTCCAATAATTCATACCCTCACCGAGATAAACTATGAGGGTATACATTTTTAGATCAGATCTCTTGATGAGATTTCCTTGTTTGCTGTAATTTAAGAATAATAAATCATTAAAAAAACATTAATAAAATCATTTATATAAGAAATTTTATAAAAGTTTACATTGACCTTACCAGAAATGACTCTTTTTTTTTACTTTCGAAAAACATTCTCCGTGTGTCTTCATTTATAAAAGGATATATACGACATGGATTGTCATGACTCCTATGACCATAAATGAAATCAGATGAGAGGATTGATTTGAAAGCCCTCCATCTCCTGGCTGCCAACGATAAGCATTTCTTCCTTACTCCTCCAGTGTCTGGAATATCAAATTTCATCTGATAAAGAAGAGGTTGAACAAATTATATATACTAGAAACATTAAAATAATGGTCGAAAAATGACAAAATATCTTACCAAAATTGTCTCCCACAACTAAGAGATAATCGCTTTATCAAAACCTCTCCAATCATCATACAGAATGCTTACTTTGGTCTTAGCCTGATTTGCAACAAAACTCTTAAAATCATTGGCATTCGGACCTCTAGGAATATCATCATCATCAAACTCAACAACTATCATATGATCTTGCGTACGGGCAAGTGATAATTTTGGTAAACGTGTGCACCCACGTTTACCAACCTTTGAACTCATTTTTGTAATAGGAGCATGTGAATTTTCATCCCCAGAGGTATGACCAGCAATATTCTCCTCTCCAGAATCATGTGGTTGATCAACTGAATGATTTTTCATTATCCTTCAAATCAAAAAAACAAACATCAGTTCACAAATATACAAATTAAAATATTTTAATACTATTGTAATCAGAAAATAGAAAAGTTTACTAAGTTACATAATAGTAAACATTAGTAATATGGTAAGCATGTTAAACAATGGTAAAGATGGTCAAGATGGTCAAGATGGTAAAAATCGTAAAAATGTTAAACCGGGTAAACATTGTAAACATGGTAAAGTAATTGTCAGTGAACAAAAATAAGTATTTTAAAATTAATGTAATGGTTATAAACATGATAAAGTAAACTAAAAAAACTTAAAACAAACTAAAAAATATACTTATTTTATTTTAAAACATTTTTTAATAAATAAAAAATTACAATATCTAAAATTTATGGAAAAAATAAATTTTTTTAAAAAATAAACATATGTTACCTCTAATATTAGGAATGTACAAATGGATTGTTTTCCCAAATTCCTTCGTCGTGATCGTTCCTTATGGCAAAAACTATGTCTTCAACATGATCATCATTATGTTCTATTAATATTTCCATGGACGTAGGGATCTCACATAGATCAGCATATTCATCAAGTTCATCCTCACCAACATATTGTTTTTTCCCTAATAAAACAACATCCCACTGCATATTTTATAGATCTACTACATAGAATTTTTTTTTGTATGTGTTTCCATTATAAAAGAATCGGCTGTGTCTTCCAATCTATTCAGATTAATATGTGTCATTCCAAATTCATCGTGTCTGACATTGTTGTTACCGATAAACCATTTACAGTTAAAAACGGGAACTTTAATTTTAAAGTAATCAACCTCCCATATGTCTTCACTCACTCCATAATATGTACTTGATGCAGAAATTGGGTTTTTTTCCTTAGCACTCAAAAAATGAATTGCTTCTGCAAACACAAATACACCACTATTCTGAACTGCACTTCTATTGTCCTGAGCTTTTTTATGAAATGTATAGCCATTAATGTCATAACCGGACCATGTTATCACATTCAAACATGGACCACCCACTATCCATTTTAATGTCCCTAATACATCTGATCTACCAAGAAACGTATTTTTAATCCATGACAAAGAAGTTTTGTTGTGCTCATTCAAAATCCACATTTTATTCTTCTTTGTATGACATTGTTTCAACTCATTAATATGCAATGTGATATATGGTTGAGCATCAGCTATGTTATTCAAGATGTATGATTCTAACTTCTTCATCTGTTCAGCTAACAAGGATTTGACTTTCAAGCCGCTAATCCCCTTTGCCTCATTATTAACTCGTTCATGGCGAGATGGAGGCAAACCTATGTGTTGCGCCGCAGCCAAGTAGCTCATACAAAACTCTGCTACCTCCTCAGAAATATACTTTTCAATAATGGAGGCTTCAGGTCGATATAGATTTTTAACATACCCCTTTAATATTTTCATATACCTTTCAAAAGGATACATCCAACGAAGATATACAGGTCCACAATGCTTTATTTCGCGAACAAGATGAATCATTAAATGCACCATTATATCAAAAAAAGTTGGAGGAAAATACATTTCCAATTGACAAAGTATAAAAATTGCATCCTTCTCCAAAATGTTCAATGAATTTACACCAATCGCCTTGTTACAAATTGAATTGAACAAATAACACAACTTCATTATAGTCTTTCTAACACGAATGGGAAATATTCCATGCAATGCAACTGGTAGAATTTGTTGCATCATGACGTGACAATCATGTGATTTCATACCTATCAACTTTCAGTCCTTCAATGAGAAATTTTTTTTACATTATAAGAATAACCTTGAGGCACTTTGGTATCATGAATACATTGACAGAAGCTAATTTTCCCCCACATAGATAATGTATGAAAAGCCGGGGGAAGAAATGTTCGTCTTCCTTTAGGAGTGGGAGATAACTCCAAACGTATTCCCATTGATAGTATGTCTAATCTTGCATTCAACCCATATTTAGTCATTCCTTTAATATCTAACAATGTTCCAATCAAAGAATCTTAGATATTTTTCTCCACGTTCATGACATCAATATTATTTTTAACTTAATGATACATCCAATATGGTAGCTCAAAAAAAATTGACCTTTTCTTCCAAATATGTCTATCATTACCATATTTCTGTGACTTTCCCAATGTCACGTCAAGGTTTTTCACCCTCTCAAAATATAGATCAGGGGATAATGGTTTTGGAGCAGTATCAAATTCATGTGATCCATTTAATTCCTTTTTTAGTCTTCTATAACGGTGTTCCATAGGCAAAAACATTCGATGACCCATGTACACTATTTTCCTCCCATGATGCAATTGACAATATGATGTCTGTTGTTCGCAAATTGGACATTCATTTATGACCTTTAACACTGTATCCAGACAAATTTACATACGTTGGGAAGTCATTTATAGTGAACAGAAGCACTACATGCAGTTGAATATATTCCATTTTATAAGAATCATACACCCTAATACCATCAGCCCATAACAGTTTCAAATCATAAATCAACGGTGAAACGTAAACATCGATATCATTACCGGGTTGCTTTGGACCAGAGATCATTGTACTCAACATGACATATTTTCACTTCATAGAAACTTCAGGAGAGAGGTTGTAAATTACCAAAAAAATAGGCCATGAACTATATGTGCTACTGAGTGTTCGGTATGGATTCATTCCATCTGTGCACAACCCTAGTCTGAGATTTCTAATTTCATTTCCAAATGTATAATACAGTGCATCAATTTTCTTCCATTGTGGACAATCAGCTGGATGACGTATTTTTCCATCACATACCCGCTCTTTAGCATGCCATCTTAACCTTTTTGCATCATGTGAATTAGCAAATAAAAGTTTGAAACAATTAATTATAGGAAGATACCATAATACCTTTGAAGGGAGCTTTGTAATCTCTACATCAGCCTGTGATTTTTCTTTCACCTTATACTGTGATGTCCCACATTTAGGACACTCTGATAGAAATTCATATTCCTTCCTATATATAATGCAGTCATTCGGACAGGAATGTATTTTCTTTTATCCCAATCCCATCGGGAATAATATTTTTTTGGCTTTGTAATGTGAATCTGGAAGATCTTTATCTTTTAGAAGAATTTCTTTCATCAATTGTAGCAGCTCTGTAAAACTTCTGTCACTCCATCTGTGCTTCGCCTTCAGGTTAATCAATCTTAACACCACCGACAAAACCGTAAAATCTATAAAACCAGGATATAATGGTTTTTCAGCATCACCATATAGACGCGCAACTGTCGGTTCTATCTCAATTTGTTCTACTAAAATATCGTGAATCATTTCTTCAATTCCATCGGAGTTACCATCTTGTGAATCATCATTATCAGTGACATTCCGTCCAGTTTCACCATGAAAAATCCAAGGGTAGTAGCTCGGATTAAAACCATGACAAATCAGATGATCTTTTATCTCTCTACTTTTCAACTTCTTCATATTCAAACATTTCAGGCATGGACAGAAAAAAATGTCACTACTTGGAACATTTCATTTTGAAAATTCCAAAAAGGCATCAACACCTTCCTCAAATTCATTGCTCATTCGATGTTCCGTAATCCAACTTCGACTCATTATTACCTATAAAAAATATCAACAAAAAGTATATTTTTTTAAGATAAGAAAAATATATGTTTATATGAAAAAAAATCATAATTTAAATGTAAAACAATTTAAATTATAAAAACAAATCTATAGGTATTTAAAAAAATATGCTTGAATATTATTTTTAAAACAAAATATAGTTAGATATAACAGTTTTAAATTTCATTGAATCAAAGAAAACCATGAAGCCTACATAGTTTAATATTTATTGCGGTTTTGATGTTTTAATATATTAGATAAACTACCCATTTAACATGTTATTAATGGTTTCTGTAGACCCTAAATCCATTTGGTAAATATTTTCACACAATTATAAAAATCAATGGAAGTGTTTTTGGGAGGAATATGTTCAATCATTTTATTTTGATGTCCCATATTCTATAACAAAAAGCAATGTGGATACCAAATCCCTTAGTTTGGTTTTTTATTCTCAAAGGGTTTGTGATGAAAAATAAGAGTATAAGTTGATTTATATGATAAATAAAATACAACTATATTTTATTTATGGTTATGATATAATGAATTCATACCATATCATTTAGGATCTGCTCCCACCAAAAGTAACCCTCCTCAGTTCGAAATGAATAAATTTAGATAATTATGCATGAATTCATACATGTATTGTTGTACATAAACCAAAAAGAAAATTATTATTACTAAAAGTAAAACTAATAAGAAACAATAAACTCTATATACTCATGAAAGCTACTCCACAACACTTCCATGCTACTAACATCTATAAAAAACATCAAATTGCTTTTAAAAACCAAAAAAAATTGTTTATATTTATGTATGGTGGGCATAACATGTATACATATTATGATCCTCCCTAAAACATCTCATGAAAATGTTGAGGAAGCACACTAAATCCCAATGAAAAAAAGGAATCTAAATCATCAACTAAACAAGGAAAAATAGTTTCATATACTCACTATGGATCACTCAAAAAATAATTCATATAAATAAACCTTTTCGTATAAAAAATCATATATATATATATATATATATATATTAAAATTATGGTTCTCGGATAACAATTCTCCACAGTTTTCCTCTCACACCCCAATGCTAATTTCATGGTCTCACCCCGCCCATAAATCATCCTACACCTTGTGAAATTGTATCACTTCCATAACTGAATCATATGTATCTCAGATTATCTCATCACCATCTTATCAAAATAGTAATGAGGTACATACTTGGAAACCACTAAATCTTATTTACATTAAATGTACAAAAATCACAAAACATAATTATAGAATATCCGTGAAAAAAAACAAACGAAATAAATTCGTGGAAGGCTTACATGAATGTTGCGAGTTGAGATGATAGATCCGAGAGAAGTGAAGAAGATAAACAATGAAGCAAAAATGAGTTTAACGCTGGTCGATCGATGAGCCGATTAGGGTTTACTGTGCGAGAGAGACGAGCCGGAAGGCTGTCAATAGAAAAATCATAAATGACAGTCCACGGGACATTAATTTCTTTAAAAGTTTTATAACGTCGGTTATTATATAACCGACGTTATAAGCTATTTTTTAAATTTATAACGTCGGTTATTTTAAAACCGATGTAAAAAAGCTCCCGTTCTTTGGTTTTTTACGTTGTTTATTTTATAACCGACGTAAAAAAGAGATATCTACCGGTTTTTTACGTCAGTTATTTGGAAACCGATGTAAAAAACCCGATATCTACGTGTTTTGTACGTCGGTTATCAAATAACCGACATAAAAAACCAAAGCACGGGGGGGGGGGGGGGTTTACGTCGATTATAAAATAACTAACATAAAAACCCCATAGACATCTCGTTTTTTACATCGGTTATTTGATAACCGACGTAAAAAACGCGTAGATATCGGGTTTTTTATGTCGGTTTCCAAATAACCGACGTAAAAAACCCCCCATGCATTGGTTTATTACGTCGGTTATAGGATAACCGACCTAAAAACCAAACAGGCACGATTTTTAATGTCAGTTATTAAAATAACCGACGTTCAAAATCTACTCGCCGCATTTTTTACGTCTGTTATATATAACTGACGTAAAAAATGGTGACGTAAAAAATGTTTTCTGCACTAGTGATTCTCTGATGCTAACTATAATGACCCATACATTACATATAAATATTACCTAAAAAATGAATAATATTTATTATATAACATAACAAATACTAGTACAGAACTATATAGGTTTGATGTCTTTAGAAATTGGGAAACATAAACAACTTGGTCATAAAGCATCCACATTGTCTCTAGCTTATTTCATCATAACTAGACTCTTTTTTGACATGTCTTACTTAATACCATTCCTCATGAACTGAGTAAAATAAACATATAAATGGGTGACAAAAAATGCTCAATAATGGTAAACCAGGGAGATATTAATCATATAAAAATCATAGGACCATTATATTTTAAAATCATATACCTTATATAAAAGATCATAATATCATGTTGTGGGAGAAATCATAATATATGATATTATGGTCATTAATTTGGTACTATTATAATTTAATAACATTATTAAATCCATTCTAATAGATTCTAAATTTTGTTTAAAAAGGGGAAGATTGAGGTAATTGACTTCTCCTAAATCATCATTCACTGAGGCATATTTTGATGCTATGAACCTAGTTTTTTATATGGTTTTTATACATCCTATTTTCTATGTGATATCCTGAATGCATAAAAATCAACTAATTAAATGTTGAAATTTCTATTGTTTCACCCAAGCGGATTTGACTGGAACGTTACCAAGTGGTAATGAATTTTATAACACAATTTTATTCATTAGGTTCTATTAATTATTAAACATATTTTTACTTCAATGATTTTGTGTTTAGTGAATTATTGTTATCAAATGTTTTTTGAATCTATAATATTCTTATTTACTTTTTACATACATAATAAGTTCATAAATTATTTCTCAATTCAACAATATGATCATTATAAAGGTTTATCATATCAAATTATCTTCTTTGGGACATATGTTACATTATACACCTAACACATTTTTTGAGATATATTAACCAACCATTAGATATGATACATCATGAAAATATTTATATTCTTATTATGTAATGTTTCATTTTATTTTATTCCATGTATCCTGTTAGAAACCCCTAATTTACCAATGTGGTAATAGATTTTTGTTTCAATATCATTTTTATTGTGTTTGTTTGTATATTAAATAATATTGATGATAATAATTATATCATTGTACCATAAACCCCCATAATATTATTATCCTATATTCATTCAAAAACTTCTCTAGAGAAAAATATCATTTTCTTATCTTTTGTAAATAAAATGAATGAGGAAAAGTTTTTAATTAATACCATCATCATTTCCATCTTTGGTAAAAACCAAATTTTATTAAAAATAATTGTTTTAAAAAATGTGTTTTAGAATTATTTAATATTATAATTTAATGTTATTTTAACCATAATCTATTAAAAACCACAAAATTAATCTTCCTATTATTTTCAAAACAAGGGTCTTTTGACTTTACCTAAAAAATGTGAATCAAATATTTGGTTTTAATTTACTCAACATTAACTGAGCCATTCTACCAAAATAACCACACATTACATTGAAGATTTATCATTAAGCTTTCATATTTATTAAAAATGGTTTTTGATCGTTTCTAGATTTTATAATTTATATTTAATGTTAGTTGTGTATTTTCATCCAAATTATTATTTTGATCATTTTATGTAATTTGTAATCATCAAAAAAAATTAGTTTGACATATACTATACCCTGTATATGTTTTAATTAATCCATCATTATTATATCTTGGGATAGATTATGATAAGTTTTTACTATATTATGTAATGATGTTCTATTTTAGGATTAATTTTGGTAATCATTAACATTCTCTTAAAATACTAACATTCTTATAATGGGTAGGAATTAAATATCCCCATTATATCTATATTAGTTCTCAAGGATAATCTTATTTTTTGAAACCTATAACAATTTTAAATATTCTTCTCTACTATTAATGTTGTTTATTGACTGGGGATGTTTTTATTAATTCTTATTCATTACTCAATAAGTATATTATTCGATATAGAATATTTTTTTGAATAAACTCAATCATTTGATACATGAAAAATCTGTTGTAACTGAAGTGATGGGTGGGTTTTATAATTATATGTCTTATTGATCAATTTGTAGGTATCATGAGAGAAATCAGTTTTCTAAATTAATTAAGGTTTTACCAATAGATTTAAATAGTCTTGTTAATGGTTATAATGATACAGTTACCATGATGTGCAAGATTGTGGAATCTAATATTACACATTTCCTTCAATAATATTTCTGTTATTATAATAGACGATATAATTTAATTTATATTATCCTAGGATGAATTTTATGTTCTTGTTAGTGATTAAATCAAATTCAGGTTCAGATATTTACCTTACTGTATTAATTATTCCTTATCTCATCCTGGTAGAAAAGATATTCATTAAATGAAATTAGGGTTTAAATATTTATATTTCGATTTTGATTATGATTTATTTTATTAATTTATATATCTTCTATAGATTCCTCATTTCATATCTTTTACTTCTCATATGATCTAAATTTTATTGTATCACATTTCTATAGGAATAAAGAAGGATTATTTGAGTGTGTTTAGGATGCATAATTTTTTCATCAAAATGATGAGTCTAATGTTTTTAAATGTAATTCAAGAGTAAAATATGTATATACTTTACCAATAATAATATAATACTTTTTCCTTTGGTATGTGATCACTTATGTCTCCTACCAATGTAAATATTTTACCATTGACTCTAGGTTATTAATGTTTGGGCCTTTATAAAGGATCATTTTACAACCTTCGAAGATCAATTTGGTCTCCTAAGAAAACCAACTCCAATACATCCCCATCCGAATTATGAAAATTTGGTTTTTGTTACAGTGTGATCATATATTGCAGTAGTTTTATATTTTATCCATACCATATAATTTGATATAAGTCTAGGTGATGCAAAATTTCCCCATTAAATATCTCTCTATTGAAATAACATCATTAAGTATACATTTACCTAAAAAGAGAAGTTGTTTGTTTTTGGTCACCCTATAAATTGGGGATATTATTTTATCATGAATCTATAAGAGAAATATGAATGATAATGGAAGACCCTAATATCATCATAGTAATGTTGGATTTCATTCTAATTTCTCTAGAAAGTTCATTATATCTTCTTCCTTTCTATTGTTGGACGGAAGTACTAACAATGACGTGTCTCATTGATGCTTTATAACAATCATTAAAAATGATAGTAAGAAACATAAGGGTCATAGGGGAATCATATTTTCTGATCAAGAATATTAATAGTAATTATGTTATCATAAAGGAAGAGATAATCCACATATTAGACAATGTTTAGGGGTTAATGGGGTAAATTCTCTTCTGATCTAACATTAACTAATTTCCCATTATAAATGAATGATTAGTTCTATTAATTATAAAATGTGGATTTTGATTTAAGAAGATCATAAACTATATGATAAGGTCATATTCATTGTGCAGTGCAAATTTTGGTTCCCATTTTTTTGTGAAAATATAGAGGAGATCAACTAGGTCAGTTCCATCCTTTACCTATATGGTCATGAAAATGGTTGAAGGACACCAATATTGTAATTCCACTAAAATGGTTTTCTTCTATAAAATTTCAAAATTAAAGATAAAATATGATGATGGTTATTCAACTCCAATATTTTTTGACATCCTAATTACATGATGGTCATCTGTAAGAAATGATTTATTAGAATCCTTCTCATTTACATCAATAGAGAAGAAATGTTATTTGTGATATAATAAGTACATGTATATAAATATGAATCCCATTAATAAGGGATCAAACATACCTATATTAAAAAAATTATGGGGTATTTATTAACTTTAATGACGTATGATTCCATAACAAATCCCCAAAAGTTTTATTTATTTCCATGTACATGAAAACTTCATCCATCAACTTCCTAGAGTTTTTACATACTTCCAAATAATCATGGATAGTACCCTTATAGTGGATTGATGTTATAGGGTCATACCCTCCATCTGTATCTATGAAGATCATATAAATCCTTACTAATAAATACTTTCCATCTAAATGGGATATGAAAATACCACTAAAGTATTTTAGGATTAAGATCATCATAAATTTCATGAATTCCAACATCATCACAATATTTTATGTCCCCCATATAATAAAAATAGAAAACAACAATAATTTATACTCTTTTTAGTTGAATAGTATTTAAAATTTGTATAACATTGTGTCTTACCATTCATCCCAAAATCATGTTTTAGTGAATGGATAGACAGTGAATTCTAATAATACCATATCAAAAAAACTCCAATTTATTTGGGTAAAAATTAAGAAATCATATCCAGATAATCCTTTTCATTATATCTAGGATTACTATGTTATGAGGCATACATTCTAGAAAAAAACCAATATTCAATGGTATACATGGAAAATTAATTCTTACACAATGGGATCAAATTTTAATCATTTCTCATTTCCATATGTGATTAGAAATTTTTTCATGAGAAATTTCAAAATATTTTATATGCATTGGAATAAGTAGATGAGATAATTATTCATTACTTTAATTATTTAGAGATCTATCAAAATCAAATACCATGATATTTTAAAAATAATGTTTTCCACTATTAATTACTCTAATGATAACTATTTTATACTCTATAGACACCAATGATACATGATAAAAATCCTGCAATTATTGAAATAGAATTTGATGTGTAAATACCTCTTCCATAGTGTCCCAAATTAGTTATTACTTTATTACATTAGTGCTGCATACAAGTGATTTCATCCAATTTGAACAAATTCATTAATACTATTCTAAATATTGATATGTACCTTGATATCATAATATAATTGAAATCAAAATATGCAATATATTATTTGGGTAACACCATTATTCCCTTTATCATATCACTTAATTTCGTTTGTTAAACACTTCCTATCATCCTGGATAAATGAAATAAAAAAATGTTAAGCTTAGATGATTAGTTAGGTTATATTTTAAGTAGAATATATCATTAATATATAAGAAATAATAATTATGTAATGGTAAATAACTAAAAACATATCCATTTAATCAATAACATTATCATGAATAATAATATGCTCTGAATAATCACAGAAAAAATAATTGCATATAACTAATTATATAAGCATGAAATTAATCCATGGATTTAGTAACTACTCTAATATTCATATAATATTAATTAATTAATCTCGTAATGTGATAATAAATAGTTTTTCAATACATAAAGATGAAATCAAGTCCTCATGCTATGAAATATTAAATTAATAAATAAGGCCTCGACCAAATACCTAAGACAATTTTCCTAATGAGTGCTAATTATTCTCTAATGGGCTATTGAGGGTACACAAATAAATTACTAACTCAATTTAATTCCATGTATCATATGGTAGAATTATTGTATACTTTCATAATGAAAAAAGTAAATATGAAATGTTAATAATTTTTCTATTCAATAATCCTAATCATAAACCATGAAATGTAATATGCTCAATTGTATTAAAATAATATATCCCTTATAAAACTGATTATAAAATAATGATATAAATAATTATTATTTCTTCATTAAAATATATTCGTATTGTATCATAAGTCAAATTACTGTTATTTTCATTGATGGATTGACCTATCCTAAAAATTCAATCAAGAACATTATTGAGAAAAATATCATTTTAACATAAAAATAAATTTTTAAAACTAACAGTTTTTTAATATTAGAAAAAATAAATTTCAATATAAATAATCATTAAAACATATATATAATTGTTCAATAATATTATCTGTTTTGAAGGATGATATTTTTCTTAATGTTTAGTATGTTGAAAACAAATGTTCTATTAAATATTTTTGTAAAATCTTTGAAATGACAACATTAAAAAAAGTTAGAACTATTCTTGTTATTTTTTTTAAAAAATTAAAATATAGTTAAAATAACTTTTTACTATCATTTTATAATAGTAAAAACTTTTTTTGAAGCTTTTTTCATAAACATAAACACAGAAGAGAAATGATTGTCGACCGTAGAGAGACATGATGAAAATTTTCCATAAAGTTATTTTTTTGGTATATAGAGTTCATAATAAGAGGAAATTGAAAGTAAAACTATTAATTTCAATAAATAACCCCATGAGAATAAAATATATTACATTTAAAAAATATAGTTCAAATATTACTACAATGGATACATTAAAAAAACAATCCCAAATAATAATAAGATTGTGATATAAACCCTTACCACTTTGGTCACTTTTGAATCATATCCCCATAAAATAAAATAAAATTTTATATTAAAATAGGATAATGTTATTTAGGATATTTTATATCAAATTTTCATTGTATACAGTATAAATTTATTTAAGTTATGAATATAGAATATGTCTCCCTAATGAAAAAGTGAGGTGAGAAACCCTAACCTCGTGTATGATTTTATTTGTCTATATCCATTCCTATTGTCCAATAAATATAACTTTTTTCATATATTAAAAAAAGTTCATAATATTCTCCATACCATATATTACTTCATTATAAATTTAATGAAAATTTTATTAATAATTTATTATCAAATTCACTATTTTGAGTAATCAGTACACTATATTTCTTACTTATTTTGGTTAGGTAGAATCACCCATAGTACATTTACAATGGTTCAATAAACATAATTTTATAAATTTTATAAATATATTAATTAGAATTATATTATTTTTTATAATATTCTTTAAATTATATGTATAAAAAATGAGTTACAATATTCGTGTAGATGGTCGGCCATAAGTACGTAAAAATGATGTTCTCATTTCATTTAGGATGAAATAAATTAAAGGTAAATAATAATTCAAATTTACTGAGTCATTAATGTAATATATATATACACAAATTTATATATAATATATTTATTAAATAAATCTGTCCTTATTATCATTTATGTCCAAATAATATGAAAAATGAATTACATAACCACATGGTGGCGTTTGTCCACACGTTCTCACAAACGAAATTATTGATTTCCAAAGTATTTTAAGAAATAATATTTCAATGATATTATAATAATAGAAGAATTATTATTTCATAAATATCATTAATAATAATTACATCTATAATTATGTTGATCAATGATAAACAGGGTTTTGAAAAAATTACTTCGGATCAAGATGTTGTGGTGTGTTTTACACATGATTAACAGTTTTGTTTCCCTTTAGATGGAAGAGGAGATTGATATATTTTTTTAAAAATATGATAATAAAATATATTTATATATTATATACAATTTTATTTGTTTTATAATATTTGAAAAATATTGCACGTCGTTAAAGGTATAAATTAATCAAAGTCACATTATTAACAGATGTTCCTCATCTTTTGAAAGACTTGTTAGGATATTTCCTATAACATTACATGAATGAAATTTTGATGAAAAAAATAAAAAAAATTAATGTGTAATGATTTCCAGAAGTATTTGGTCATGTATTTTAATTATAAAATGGATTTTGATGTGTGAATAAGAGGGTTTATGGGGTTATCTTTTATAAGTGGTGGAGAGGACACACATGGGATTCTTGAGAAGAATTTATTTTACCCATGTCTTCCTAATATCACAAGGATCTAGAATGCAATATTCCTAATTGTGTAAAATCCACATCCAATTTTTAGTATCAAGGCAATTATGTATTTATTGGGAATCCTCATAATCTCTACTTTACCTAAATTGTAGTATTTTATCATATGTATAGAATTATTATATAGACTATGATTCTCCATGTATTGTTTTTAAATATATTGTATTATTTTTATTCTGTAAAAAATGACAGCATGTTATTTTGAGGCCTAGAGTTCCCGAAATGAATTTATGAACATTTTTTGCGTACGTTTAGTAAATGCATGAGTGAAATTTTTTAACTTTTGAACATTTTCTCGGATTGAAAATTTTTGGGAACCGTTGAATTCACAATGCCAGGATTTTCTCAAGGGAGGTGGACCATGTGGCATGATGTGACATGAGGACTACTAATCATGAGAAATACATACCGTTTATATAGGATCTGTGGGGGATGATCTAGGAGCTTCTTTTCACCTTTTGGCTATTTACTACTTTTCAATTATACATGTTCATTTCATGTTGGGCTTGTATTCCACCCCCTTTACATTCAACACTCATTTAATACATCATTTAATTTGATAATTGCTTTGTGTGGATTTCTTCTCTGTGTAATTGTACGGGTTTAAAGGTAATGCTATCATATTTTATGGATATTCATTTTCAGTGCTTATTGCCAGCCCCTGGCCTATGGAAGGGATGTTTGGGGTAGTCATAGAATGGGCCGTGAGGGACGGGTCATGACAAAGTGGTATCGAAGGATTTATATCTAATGAAGAACTAGGAATCTGATCATTTCATTGAAGTAATAGTGTTATTTGTTATGAGTGTGGTTTTTATTTCAGGGAGTCCAGTGTTGGTGTGGCGAACCATGTATCCATACACCAGGACCCTGAATTCTGATTTCAGACTCATTACAAGGAAACAGAGAATGATTGAGTTTTTTAATAGTTTTTATTTTGATTTCATTGAGTTATCTCATCTCGTATAACGTATTGACCATGGAACACATTTTTTATTTAATGATACTGACACATAGACAGCTAACCAGGATTCTAGAAAGAGTATGTGATGATGTACCACTAAGCAATGATCCTTTGGGGTAGGGCCCTCCAGTGGCATTAGCACCGTTGGGTGGTGTACCAAAAGCACCACTACCAATCGGGAAACCATTTCCCCCAAGCCCCGTCAGTAGAGGGTGCACACTAATAGAGCGCATTGTAAAAGTTTTAGTGGAAGATTCTAGTAAGGTTCTGAGGTGAGATAGATCTTCAGGCAGTTGTGGATTGGTAGGAGGATGTGGCAAGAGTTTTTCTCTTAGTTGGGACACCATCTGATTTTATGGTGATCCCATTAGCCAGTCTCTTCCAAGAAATAGTACAGAGATGGTTTATCCAGATGATCAAAATACATGATGAGGGGAACCTTATCTTGGTGGACATTGAGAGCCATTTCAATGAATATTTCATCCTAGTGACCTTAAGCTCTGTGTGTATACATGAGTTGTTTCCCTTACAGCCGGGCAATTTGTTAGTGGAACAGTACTCAGTAAGGTTCACTAATCTCACCCGATACACCACAAACATGGTATGATACCCTTTATCCAAGGAGAAGACCTTTTATAAGGGTTTCTGATAGGATATCATAGCATCATTGGTATTGCTCAGAAAACCAAATCAGGCTGGGGTACTAGGGAGAGCGCTATTAGTGGAGAGCTTCCTGGCTGAGCAGGAACCCACAATGAGAGGCATCACAAAATTTAATTTATCTTAGTCATATGTGGATTCCATCAAACATATGAAACAAATGTCTAAGCAGACCACACCTCTGTTTAGAGGACCCTGGGATGTAGGGTCGGATGTTTGGGGATGCGAGGTAGAGGAGGCCAGATGAGGGACATGTAGTGCTACATGTGCGGCGAGCATGGTCACATGGCTCGTGAATGCCCAAAACCGCCATATATATGACCATAAGATGGTAAATGGACCACCGAGGTAGAGTGGGAAATTCGATCAAGGAGGTTCGTAGGAAACATGAGAACGTGGCGGAGGATCTATCCATGCAGTAGGTTGTGGGTGGAGATTCAAGGATCAACCGCCACCATCACCAGGTGGTCCACCCCAATCACAAAGTGCAGGAGGAAAAGGATTAGATCCACACTAGGATGATGAGGCCTACAACGACAATTCTCCAGAGATGTTTAGAGGTACAATATTTGTCTACTACACCATATCTATAGTACATGTATACACAAGTTCCAGTTACTCTTTTTCTGCCTCGACGCTCTTTCAGTGATCGAAGATTCTTGTGGAGATGTTGGCTCGATCCTCATAGCCAAAGACTCTTATGGGAGAATATTAAACAATAACACACTAGTCTTAGCAGTGTGAGATTACTCTAGGTGGAGATAGATATGGCTAGGATGTCCTAGTATTGGTGTCAAAGACTTATGGTGTCATCTTGGGTATGGACTGGGTATCCACAGTCCATGCTCAGATTGACTATATCATGTGAAATTTTTGTTGTTTCCACATAGATTGGACTAGGATTTACTTCAATGATGATAGGGGAATCATTTTAGCATAAGATAGACTTACCTAGAGAA
Source organism: Viscum album (assembly GCA_963277665.1). Lineage (NCBI taxonomy): Eukaryota > Viridiplantae > Streptophyta > Magnoliopsida > Santalales > Viscaceae > Viscum > Viscum album. The sequence goes on from OY728153.1 coordinate 598,272,120, forward strand.
GGTTGTAGCTGATTACTCATCAGTTGGATAGCCTTAACCTCAAAGTAGTTGATTTTGAGAGTCCATGCTATCCTATAGTGGTGGACCAGGATGTCGTTATCTTCCCGGATGATGTTATGAGACTACCTCGATGCATACAAGTAGACATTCGCATCGACCGGTACCCCGATATGGCACCGATATCTACACCAACAAATCAGATGGCTCCCACGGAGCATCGTGATTTATGACTATATTTAGAGGAATTACAGGGAAAGGGGTTCATAAGGCCCGATGTTTCTCTATGGTCAGCCCTGATTTTGTTCACCTAGAAGGAAAATGGAACTTTTAGACTCTTCATAGACTATTAGTGCCTGAACTAGGTGATTGTGAGGAACAAGAATCTAAATTTGAGGATTGATGATCTCTTCGACTAGCTGAATAGATATCGTTGTTTTTTGAAGATAGACCTCAAGATCAGCCAATCATTTACTCAATGTATGAGATGAGGACGTGTAGAAGACAACCATCAGATTTCAGTATGACCAGTTTGAGTTCTTGGATATTCCATTCATGTGAAAAAAGCCCTATAGTGTTCATGGGACTCATTAACATGATCTTCCAGCCATACCATGATCGCTTTGTGGCTGTGTTCATCGATGACATCATGGTATAAACAGTGACATAGGATGAGCATTCCTATCATATGATGATAGTTCTGGATAGACTCTGAGGGCACCAACATTATGTTTATCTCTCTAAGTGAAAATTATAGATACGAGATGTCCACATTCTAAGAAACATTATCTCTGAGGCTAGACATGTTGTGGACCCAATAACGATAGAGGTTTTACTTACTTGGGATCCACCCAGGAGTGTGACTGAGGTGTGGAGTTTCCTAGGGTTGGCTATATAGTAACGGTGATTTATACCTAACTTTTATGGAGTTGCGGAACCCCTATCAACATTGACAAAGAAGAGACAACCCTTCATGTGAACAGAAAGATGGAAACAATGTTTTTATGAGCAAAGGAAGAGACTGAAGAGTCCCCCCATCTTGAAGCTACCATAGAAGGGTTGTGGGTATGTTGTCTACTACGACACATCATTGACCGAACATGGTTGTGTCCTGATGGAGGAGTGGGAAGTGATTGTTTATGGACCATGGCAGCTGAGAAAACATTATTAGAACTATGATACCCATGAACTAGAGTTACCAGAAGTGGTATTCATCTTTAAGGCATGGCGACATTACTTGATGGGCGAACATTTAACTGTCTACTATGATCACAAGAGTCTCATGTATATCATCTCTTATAAGGACCTGAACATGAGATGGCTGTGATGACTAGAGTTCCTCCTGCACTATGATTTTGATATAGTCTATACTCTTGAAAGAGGAATGTGGTAGAATATGAACTCAGCATGATATCTGGTCTACATTTGCTGAGTGAGGTGACAGAGCAACTAGTTGTGTTGTAGATATCCATTGTGGACAGATATAGATAAACATACCTCTAGTCTAGGAAGTCACTCTCCCACACTTTTAGCGAGTTAGGGAGGCGCAGCATGGGGACATTGATTGTGATGCTTGACGTGATCAGATATCCTCCAGGCTGGAACTTGATGGATTTTTTAAAGGTGGGTAGGACAACATCCTCTTCAATGGACGTACCATGGTAACATTGGTGCAATGGGAGGAGATGTTGAGGGAGTTCCATAAGTCCCCCCATGGTGGTACATCATAGTGTGTAGAGGATTTACCAAGTAATCTGACATCAGCAATGGTGTCCAGGGATGAAGGAGATAGTGGTAGAGGTTTTTTTACAATGCTTACATTGTCAGCAAGTCAAGGTTGAGCATCAAGTTCCAGCAGGTTTAGATCATCCGCTAGATGTACTGGAGTATATGTTAGATGGGATATCCATAGAATTTGTGATAGGGATTCCATATCTGTCTAGGGAACATTATTCCATTTGGGAGATTGTTGACAGACTCACAAAGTCATCCCACTTCCTACCTATCCAATAGCAGGGATTAGTAGAGGGCATGGGACACATCTATGTATATGAGATTGTGTGACTTCATGGGCTGCCATTGATGATTATCTATAACTGTGTTGCACATTTCACATCCCAGTTGTGGAAGGGATTGATGGAGGTGTCTAGGACTCAGCTACATTTGAGCCACGCCTTCCATCCCCATACGGATGGTCAGATGAATTGGAACATTCAGATGCTGGAGGACATGATTCAAGAATGCATCCTAGATTTTGGCCGAAGATGGGATGATCACATTCCCTTGGTGGAGTTTGAATAAAACAATAGTTATAACTCCATCGTCGGGATGGTACCATTTGAGGCCTTTTGTGGTCGACCATAAAGATCACCTCTATGCTAGAGTGACCCAGGTGAGAAATCATTTATGGGCCTAGAGTTGGTATAGGAGAACACTAAGAAGGTGCGGATCATCCAGGATCAGATGAAGACTATGCAATGTAGACAGAAGTCTTATTCTTATAGGATATGGAGACCGTTGGATTTCTAGGAGGGGTCGCGTATTCTTGCAAGTCTCTCCAAGAGAGTGACTACAGAGTTCTGGAAGATGAGGTAAGTTTTCATTGAGCGTTATTAGACAATTTCAGATAGGTCATAGGATAGCCATGCTGGCATACCACTGGAAACTTTCACTATAGTTGGAGAGGGTGAACGACGTCTTCCACGTATCCAAGTTGAGAAGATACATGCATGACTCATCACAAATCATTGACAATGGATTGCTGGACTAAGATGATGGGGGGACATTTATAGAGTTTCTAGTGGAGATTGAGGATCAAAAGGATATATTCCTTTGGAGATGATTGATATCTCTAGTGCATGTTCACTGGCAGCACGAGAACCACTTGAAGAGCACATGGGAGAGGGAGGCTCAAATTCATGATCATTATCCACATTTGATTTCTCAGTCTATGTTACGAATTTTGGGGAAACAATTACATTATGTGAGGAGAATGTTGAGATATGAATTTTATTTGTAATTTTTTTAATTATATATGATCATTACAGCACTATGAAAATTGACAGCGCATGATTCTAAGGCCCATATGCTTGAAAATAATTTCTAATTTTTTTTGGGTATGTTCAGTAAACATGTTAGTGGAATTTTCTAAATTATTAATTTCTCTCAAATTAAAAATATGATAAAACAATTAAATCTGAATTTACTGGATTCTCATAAGGGATTTAGACCATTTGGCGTGACATTATGCAGGGACTACTGATCGTGAGTTATACCTACCCTTCACATTGGATCTGTTGTGGAAGATCTAGGAGATGATTTTCACCTTTTTATTGTATTGTAATTTTTATTTATACATGTACTTTTCTAATTTTTCTTGAATTCCATCCCCTTTATCTTTTTCACTCTTTTACTACAGTAGTTTACCTCATAGTTGCATTGTGTTACGTTCTTATCTGTGTGTTTATACAGGTTTAAAGGTAATGCCTTCCCATTTTAGGAATACATGATTTCGGCACTAGTTGCTATCCCCTATCCTACTGAAGGCGGTCTTGGGGTATTTAGGGCATGGGCCCAGAGGGATGTGTCGTGAAAATTGTGCTGAAAATAATTTATCGAGTTGTGTATAGAAATTAATTATTCACTAATACCAACTGTACAAACCCTGATCTTTGTATCCTATAGTCTGTTGTTTCTTTATAAAATTGTTACAAGATAAAATAATTTGTATCCTAGTGGATAAAATAAAATAGTATAATCAGAATAATAGATATAAACTTGATTATCATTATAAAATTGAAATCATAAAATAAAACATATCATATTAATAACACCACAATTCCCTTTAGAATATCCCCACATATCAATAATAAATCAAATCCTATCATCAAAAAGATTAAAAACATTATAATAAGGTGAGCTAATATACTCTACAAGGATATTCATGCAATGAAATATATCATGAATAATTGCAAGATAATCAATTTGAAAAGGAAAATAACTGAAAATACATTCTATTTAGTCATTAATATAAGGAAAAAAATAATAAGGAATAACACTGAAAAAATAATTCCATATTATAAAAAAATAATGTTTAATGTTATCCATTGATATTATAACTAATTAAATAATCACATGGACAAAAATAACTAATTTCACAATGAGAGAATGAATAATACCATACAATATAAAAAACATTGATTCCATATTCCAATAAAATATATATAAATGGCTAAGGCCTCATCCAAATACCAAGTCTTGTTTGTATTGTAAGACCAATCAACAAATCATTTTAATATACTGGTCTATGTCCATCACTTACTATGTCCAATGTAATGCTCATATGAATTGGGGGAAACATAATCAATGAAAAAATTCATATTTAAAAACTACCATGTAGGAAGTTAAAATATTTTCCAACCAATAATCATTGTCATAAATCATCCAATGTAATATGGTTGATGGTGTCAAAATAATAATCCTTGGTTAAACTAATCTTAATATTTCCAGATAAATATTAAAGATTATACAATTTAGAAATATCCCTAGGGAAAATATATCATATATTGGTTGGTTTTTTTGAAGAATAAAAATATCATAAAAATACCATTATGAATATTCATAAAAAAATTTCACAATGAACATCACATAAAAATATTAATATTATATAATATATTAGGAATTTAATTTCATTAAAATAATTCTGTATTACATATATAGTAATTTTCAAATAAATTTCCAATCATGACTATAAGACATTTAATTCATGTCATGTATTTTTAAACAATGATTCCTTTAACATTTTTTGGTAAAAATTCAAAAAGTACCTCCTTAGGAAAATGATTAAAATATTTCTTTTGAACCATTTCTAAAAAAATACAACATGGAGAAAAATAAATATTTTTAAAATCATGGGATAATAGTAGAATCATTTTTGGATTTTTTTAATTAATGTACATGGTTGAGAATTGATTTTTGAATGAAGAGATAAATGAATTAGTTTTTCATAGAAACATTATTTCAGTCTCTTGAGTTTGTAAATAGATTAAATTGAATGGATAATGTTTAACATTCATAAATAATTAGAGAACAATATAATTTACTTTCTTAATGATATAAATGAATAATATTTCCCATAGGGATGACTTTAACATAAAAAAACCTGAATAATAATGAGATAGTAAAATAATCCATTACCAATTGTGTATGTTTTGAATCCTATCCCCCACAAAATTAAATGAAATTTTAAATAATATTAATTTAATTATATTATTTATTTAAATTTTCAAATGTGATTTATATAATATATATAAAAGTGATTAGTGGTAAAATGGCATATGTATCGTGGAAGTAAAAGATAGATGATTAACCCTTTCCTCAGGTCAGATTTCATTAATTCATGTCCATCCACCTGTACAATAAATTAATATTTATTATAAGTATATTATTAAACAATACACATATATATAATAAAATATATTATTTATATAAAATTGTTTGTCCCTTGTTTTAACAATTCCATGTAAAAATAACCATTTTGGGTAATAACTATATTGTTTATAAATTATATATTGGTTTGTTTGTTTCATAAACTTTACTCTGATAATTTTTCAATAATCTTAAAATGATCGAAATTATATTGAATATAATGTATTGTTATTATAAATTTCATTATAAACATCCATAAAATTTAGCGATAAAAAATGAGTTACATTGTTGATAGATATGGTAGGTCGAATGTACATATGACCATTTTTTTAATTATATTGATAGATGAAAAAAATATATGTTATAAATCAAATATAAGAATCATTATTTTATAACATATATCATATATATTCATTAAATCTAGCCTTATTACAAACCATGTCAATATAATGTGAAAAACGACTGATAACAATTCGTGGTTGAAGTTGTCCACATGTATGTATGAGTAATGTTTTCATTATTCAATGGATTGTATGGTAAAATATTGATGTGATATTATAATTATTAATTTAAAAATATTTCCTAAATATTACATAAAAATATTACATCTATCATTCGGTCCATCCATGAGATATTGTTATGGAAAAAAAATTACATGGGTTCGGGTGGTTTTAATCCATTATACAGATGATGGATGTTTTCATTAACCATTTCATGGAAGAGGATATAGATATATGTTATTAAAATAATATAATAACATATTTGTATATGGTAGATACTGGTGTTTTTTCTATATCATATATAGGCAATATTTTTTAGGATAGAGGATGAAATAAAATGTAGAAGAATGGTTAATAATTATTCCTCTTCTTCTAAGAAAATATTTCAATTTATACATAATGATATCATAAAATTATATTCTAATAAAACCACATAATATAGTTATTTGTTATAAATTTAATAAATTTTTATTTCTGGCTAAACCAAATGGAATTATAAATTAGTAGTGGATAAGAGAGGGGTTCCCTTATTTAATGTGGGAGAAGAGACAGAACGTATTTAGAAATAAATATGTTATAAAGATGTTTTTTACAAAAAAAATGTTTAGAAATCTGTCATTAAAAAACCTCAATTGTGATCAGGATTAAATGTGGCCCTAAAATAGGATTTGGAAATGTTTATATTGTCATTCTAAGCTTTATCCTTCTAGTTTAACCCCCAGGTAATCCTATTTAGACCATAACCTTATGACTTAATTTTTAATATTTTTAATATTTATTATTAACAAAAATTATGTAAAAAATATCATATATAATTAGTTTTGATTATTCAAGAAATGAAATCAATTTAATCAAAATCAATTCATCAGATTGGGAGAATTTTATTTTAAATAAAATCAGCAGATATGATGAAAATAGTTTCCCAAATATTTTTTAATGTACAAAAAGTGTATAAATCAAATTCGTATATATAGTTTTTTAAGATGGATTTAATTGGAAGAAAAATATTATTACTGAAAGAAAATTAATTTGAAAACAATTTTAATACAAAATTGAACCAGTTAATGGATTAATTTAAAATGAATTTTTCAATAACTAAATTATTCATTGTATTATTAATCCAAAATTATATGTTTTCATAACATTACAGAAAATTAACTCAAATATAATTTTGGAATGGTAATTTCTTAAATTAGTTTCATTATATTTTGAAATAATTTACCTAAATGTGGTAAAGATTATTTTTAAGATTAATATGGAAAATTAAATGGAACAATTGTTTTAAATGAAATACGTGATTCTATTAATTCATTTATTTTATTTTAGAATGGTATTAATTTTATTTAAAAAAATGAAAAGAAATAATTCTATTTATAAAATTCTAAGTCATATAAATTTTAAAATTTATTTAATACTTATTATATCCACTATTATAATGAATATTTTATAATGTTCATATTTAAATAATATATTTTATGGGTCATATTTTCTCTGTGTTGTGTGTTTTATAATCTAAAAACAAAATGTTCTTATTTTAAAATATACAAGTGATATAGGAGTGACCACTTTCATCCATACAATGTAAAAATGAAGAATATTTATTATTTACATATTCAAGTGAGCATATCACTTCCCAAATATAATCACGGTTTATAAAAAATTATTTAATGTGACAAAGTCACTCATCAGGGTAATTGTTTCATGACCAAAAAATAATGGAAAATTCGTTTTTCCTTATTATATGATATTAAACTGTAGTAAAATATCCAATTCACATGACAATAAACTGCATACAATGACCATTTTATAAGCCTTCACATTTTAAGAGACCAAATACTTTTCATTAGATATTAAAATACATGTATAAGTTCTTATTCACGTGATATAAAATTGCATCTGATTTTAACCCTCATATTATAGGAACACTATTCATTGTATTGGTCTTCTATAGAACCTATTACTCAAAACTATTTGTGTTTCGTTTCACACTTCAATGAGATATTTAGTGTTGCATACATCTCTCATTTATAGTCCCAACCATAAAAAGGAATTCTCATCAAGAATACCACCATAAATAGTTTAAGATATTCCAACATGATTTCCCTCATTTTCGAACATAATTCCTTAACCATCATCAATGATTATCTAAATTCTCCCACCTCAATTAAATATATTGATTTCAAAAATCACACATTATGTGTCAGTAAATTCAGATCCACATAATATTTCCATGGATATCAAAAATCAATGTATCTAACACAGATGAAATCCATTTATTTGACTATACATTTTATACTCAAAATAGATCTACTTAATTTCATGACATAATGTGAAGTGTTGACAAGAGGAATCTCCATCCTCATGGGAATGTACAATTTTCATTATATACCCTAAATACGCCGTAATTGAGTCCACCTTTAAAACATGGTTCATGATAATTCCATTGATACTCATACAATATAATTTCCCCCATTTTGGACCAAAATGTCCATAGTTTATAACATCCCCTTTTCACATCTATAAAATGATGAAGCATTCATAGTCGAACCATAAAAGAGTGTAAAATCATGTGGTATGCACTGATGGAAACCCTTGATTGTTATTTTTGTATAATTTTGATAACTCTCAATCTCATATTATTTCTCACATCAAGTATGGATCACATGAGGTTACGAATTTCTTATGAGTATTCCAATTTTTGTTTTTAAGTCAATAAATATTGATTCTCATTGAAAGATATTAAAGGTAATGGATTTTCCTGGATGTAGAACCTTAAAAGGAAGACCATTGGTCAATGATACTGGAACATAAAATCTGTCTTCCCATATATCCAGGAATTATAAAATTAAATTATGCTTATATGTCCATGGGATATTATATTCTATAATTTATTATCTCTATTAGCATCAGGATTTATCCATTCTCATACTATATTTAATACATCATTGACCACTTTATGTCAATGTTATATGCCCCCAAATTTTGAGAATCATTCATCCAAGATACAAGATACTAAACAGTAGGAAAAAATCTAGTTCATTAAATGTTAAATCATTTGATAGATTATCCTAAATATATTTTTTAAACTACACATATATCCTCTTTTATTTATGATGTCCATATATGTGGTTTATTTCCCATTAGAGTGATGTAAAAATGATATATACAATTGACCTCACCTAGAAGGCCCCTCCTACTTTTGGTTCTAGTCTCCGTCATCACTAGTTTTATTACCAAATATACATGTTGTGTGATTCTTATCCATATGATATTTTAGGGTCTCTAATATCCCCTATCATATCCTAATGACTACACAATAAAAAAATACCTTCTCCTCATACGTGAACATGATAAGTGTGGGGGTGTTATCTCGTAACTATGTTTGTACTGATTCTCACTCAAATGATATACATTGTGATATATGGACCTTTCTTTATTGGCTAATAATTGAAAAAACATAATAACCACCTTATAAATACATCAAAGATAAGTTCATTAGATTCATACATGGGTGAATTTATTAAAAAAATAAATATTGAAAAAATTATCCCCTTATTAATATTTATTTTATTGATTTGTAGATATTTTCAAACTGTAGTCTAAATTCTTCATTTATATTCTTTTGGAACCTATGATTATCAATTCACACACAATGTCTTAAAAATTTTAGATACCCATATTCATTCAATAGTTATTGATGAAAATGTTTTCCTACATTTAGAAACAAAATTATTTTCAATATGTGTATTGTGACCAATATACGACTACATAATGTGTTCCCCCAATGTATCCCTTAATCAAAAGGTGTCTGCATCCTTAGATAAATTCCATTTGTCCACATATTCTCTCACAATATCATAATAAAAACCAGTTTTCAAATATGGTTCACATTAATTCTTTACATAGATGTCCCGTGTCACTTTCTCATATACAAGATCCTTAGTAATATGTCTTATGATCTCCCCTCCCCACATCCAAGAGATACTAAAGTATTATAAAGAAGGAAATACTCTTTCCATGGGATAAAAAATCATGTAGCCGATGTATAAAATAATTTTTTTTTAATTTATATAACAATTTTGATAATTCTATATTTCCCCCTTTTTATCACATTGATCGTGACTCAATAGAGCTTATATAATAAGATATAATTATTCCAATCTATATAATGAACCCTTTGAATTAGTTATGTGTGTTTTTGGCCCATCCCAAATAACATATATCTTTTTATAGTGGACTACCAGATGTGGCATATCATCCTATTCATGTGAGTCATGTCATTTTATGGAATTAGTGTATAACTAATTTGGGATCGATTCATTCTCTAATAAGATATGTAGTTGTTTCTATATGTCATATCTCATCCCCATAGTGATGGAATGAAAATATTGTGTTTATCCTTGTATTTGAGATTGATCAATGCATGGAAATATTTATATAATCCTTGATAATTTTGTAGCAATGATCCCAATGATTATAAAGACACCCCATCATAGAGGACAATATTATAAATGGTACAATAATTATTTAATAAATCCCATATTCTATAAATCACATATCATTTTTAATGAATCTTGGACCATCACAAACCCTCTTGGATATGACAATAGAATTACCTAATATTAAAGAAAATCATTATTCTGACAATACATACTACAGCCAATATGGCTATACATAATGTGTTCAAAAAATGTGGTCTATAAGATAGAGGTTTCTTCAACCATAGTATATTGTTTCATTTTCTTTTTACACCCTAACAATATAATTTCAGAATTTATATGCCGAATATGTTTCACGGTCAGGCCTAATGTACCTTCCCCTTATCAATATCCAAAATCAATGAACCCCAAAATACTGATTTATGATATTTAGATTCCATAAAAAATTAACCCCTCATATAAATTTCTCCTTGTGTTAAACATAGGTAAAATATTGAGTATAAATAGAATGGATGCAATCATTATAGGGTCGATAATAATACCCCTCCCCAAAGCCATTATATTCTTGTTAGGACCATTTATCTTGTAAAATGTCATAGAAAAGCATATATATATTCTATAAATTATATTTATGATATTAAAAATATTAATACTTGTAAAAATGTGATATAATATAGTTAATTCCAACATGAAAAATCTGGATTTAGAGTGATAGTTACTATACCTATATGTGTTCCTGAGCCACACCTAGAGAGGAAACATCAAAAATAATTTCAATATAAGTATTCTTAGTTATGGAAAACATTTTTATGGTATGGTTAGATGATCTAGAATTTGATAAGTTCACCTTTAAAATCATTTTAATTCATTATGAGATAATGATTTTGAAGAGAATAATGAAAAATAGTGGGAGATTACTAGGTTTTAATATATTTGTCTCAATGAGATAATGGAGAGATATCTATAACCATAGAACATCCTAGAAACTATTAGTATAGAGAAACTAATAATATTTATATAATAATCATTTATTAGTTTTGTCAAAAAAATCCGTTAATTCTTAAATGGAAGAAATGAGGGACTACACATTATTTTCTCTTTGATTAGCTCCCTCTTCGGCCAATGGGCATGTTTTGTGGAAATTGGAATATAGATATTTGATTCATAGTCCAATGGATTAATGCCCCATGTCTACTAATAATAACAACTCATTCAATCTATTAACAATATCCGCATATTCATATAACACTACAACCTATATTGAAATATAATCATGGAGTTGTTCTTCCTTAGCAACCATACAATGAAACACTATAGTGGTATCTTTTAAAGAATTTGAAAGATGAATAGAATGATTAATGGGATAAGGTTTCAATCGTGTGATTCCAATACCTCTTAAGATATATGGAATTTATAGATAAGGTTATAAAAATATCTGTAGTTGATCCCACCCTTTCTCATGTGAAGGAAGAGTTGGAAGAGACCAATTAACCTATCAATTATCTTTTATATGGGAGTACCAGGGATAATAGATCAAATTTGGCTCCTTCCCCATTTATGAAAAGCCTATTGTATGATGGTGGAATTTGGACTAAGACATTGTTCACCTACCACTAAAGGTATATAGTCCAGAATCAGGTTCAATAATGATGTAATTGATTTAGTCAATGATGTTTTTGAAGGAAAAGCCACCATCACTGCCTCTCTTATTTAATATATTGGATTTATTTTATATTAATGATGTGAATTTATTAAATATACAATTCAATTTTAATGGGATCAATTTCAATGACAAAACCATCATCATCGGAACAAATTTTAGGGCATGTACCTCTTCCAATGTGTTGGGAACATGAATATGAAAATTATTAGAAATGCTTCAAATTTTTAGATATAATATATTTTGTTTCATAAATAGGATCTAATGACATCTAAAATGAGGTGAACAATAGAAATAAATTTCTTATTTAACCAATGATTTTACCACCCTAATATGCCATATTTATAATAATACATATATGATCTAGTATACTCCTGTGAAAAAATAATTAGTGAACCAATGGTATATAGTATGACCTTCATTCATGTATCCTCATGCATTAACATTAACCAATGTTGAATGTGGATAGATTGATGTGAATCTCCCAAAAGCCCGATGATAGGTAAATATACAGATATTGTAGGCATCCAAACATTTTCATGAACCTATAAAGGGTGTAAGATTCATAAAAAATCACTCTAACTATCTGCGATGATTGTACCACATATGAATATGTGATATGTAATGATATTATTTTGATGTCCCCCTAGAATTATCCATTTCTGTCCAATAATTTACAATGTATGGAATGAAAAAAAAGGATAATGGGATTCCAAAGAATCATAATATTATAATCATAGTATAAGGATATCATTCAAATAGAATTAATATTGATAATTTTTGAAGAAAAATTTAATTAGGAACCATTTTGGTATATTGATATCCATAACACTAACTGTTCTCTACTACCTAACCACATAAAATTTGGAATGTTCAACTTATCTGATGTAAATACCTCCATTGCAACACATGACACAACAACAAATAAATATGATTAAGATTATAAATTTCCAAAATAATAGTTCATCTTTGAATCAATGTGCATTCCATCTTCATTGTTCTAACCCAAACAACTACGTATGATTCAAAGGATATAAAAATCATGCCACATAGAAACATAATGAAAAAACTTCTAGACTAAAATATAATAACCTAACACGTTTGGGACAACCTAAACGGAGATAAAATAATCATTCACAACACAATGGAATCCTATAATTGTATAGTGACTGGATTCAAACACCAATAAAGAGTTATAAATATGGTATACCATTTCGTAGTGTACCAATATGTACACACCCAATAGTATGCATGAAATAGAATAGTGTAATAATAATATGATCTTTAACATTAAAACTAATGTAACACATGAAATAACTAACATGGAATACATCAATGTATTATAAAATAAAACTAAATTGTAAAAGGAAAAAATACACACCGAACCATAAATCATGTCCCAACATGATGATGACTGGAAATAAATTATTCTATAAAATCCCCACTCTTAATCCTTGTGAACTACATTCATATTTTATCTATAGAATCGAGTTTCCCTATGCACTCATGATATCACCACCGATCTATATTTCATCAAAATATGTCCTCAAACAGGCATTAAATTCCCATATAGGTGTGATTATATACATACCTAGAAGGATTTACTAAAAAATGAAGTGGGAGAAATATTAAGATATGATCGATGTCATCTCAACATAATTCAATAGGGAAGCACAAACCAATAAAATATATTATCATAAAAAACTTCTATGTGATAGAAATGGGACCATGATCTCATATCCCAAATAAGTATAAAGAGTCTTCTCAAATCTCTAAAGGTCCTTCAATGATACCCAACATCTCACGTGTCTATATGAAGAAGTAATATGCAGGACCTGCTCCTCAACAATATTTTATAGCCTTAGGGGGGATAATGTCCAATGAAAAGTAGACCCAGAACCTAATATTTTGTGGGATACCACTTTAAAGATGGAGGACCAACACCCTTGGTTTATAGGGAGTTTCAACTTAAGTAATTGAGTAATTTAAAGTTAGCATGATAGGGGGAGTGGAATATTTTTTATAGATAGAGGACCAACACCCTTGTGTGATATGGGGTGACACTCATTGAATGGAATATCAACACATTACTATGGTAGATTAACTAGGAAGATAGGTAGGTAGAGGTCCTACACCCACAGTATATTAGGATTTATACATAATGAATGGATGACATGATCCCTAGGGAGTTAAATGGTTCTATTAAATAAAAATAGAGGAACATAGGAAACATGCACCCATGTGTAATAGTGGGTTGAAACTGAAACATATATAATTTGAAATAGTTTGATTACCAATGTGGACATGCATCACTTTACGATGTGTACATATCAATACACCTATAATAGTGTCTTTTATACCACAATGAATGTGAGCACTAAATTTTATGATGGAAAAAATATTAGATAGGATACTCCTATTCCCGAATATTAGTCCAAATAAAATATATATGAAATGTATATATCGTATGAGGGATTATAGGATGTGTGTAGGGGTCCAGATATAATGTGACCCCAACTTAGTTCATAGATTTTTCCACTTATTAAAATTTATTTGAATCCATGTGATCATAAAATTCAAGTACAGGTGTTCTGCGATATGTTTTAGACACTTGTGGATATCTTGTGCAATCCTGATCATGTCTGTGTAAATTGGGTCATCCCTGTGTACTTGTTGTGTACCTAGCCATGTCAAGGTGACAAATTATAACCATGTACTACCAGATTACATGGTGTGCTCCATAAACATAGTCCTATCTCTTTTTGTCTAGAACATAGCTTTTCCACCGAATGATGTTGACATGGAATATGGGCTTGGCTACACCCTGTGTGATAATTATAATCTGTAAAACCATTGACATTGTCGATGGGGTATTATATAGTTTGTGTTCCTAGAAGACAGACCATGCTGTATTAATTTTCATATAATCCCAAATATGATAAATGTTATTCACCACATCTCATCTACCACATATTATTCCATGATTAAATCCTCAAGTCTCAGATCTATGGTTGTTCATTCCCAATCGGTCACCAATGGTTAGATTTTGGCCACCCGAACACAACACAACATAACCAGTCATAGTAATTCCATTTTGTTAGACAATATAGATCTCAAATACATTATTTATCACTTTAAACTTATCCACGTCACCCATAAATCACCTTCTCGATGGGAATTCACTAGTCCACCATTAATCCATGTATTTGATCTCAATCAAACATGTCCAAGAATATTTAAGCATGAACACATTCGAAAATGGTGAACAATAAAAATAAAGGTTGGGAGAAATGATAATGAGATATAAATTTCATTTAATAAGGGTTCTATTCCATGTTAAATTGATCCGAGAAAAAATTGGTGTCATGAAGGTAAAAAGTAAAAATTTGTGAAAAAATATGATTTTTCTAGTTAGTCTCTTATGAATGGAGTTAAATCATATATCAAAGATTAAAATAAAAAATAAATGATCAATATATTAATAAAAAGTGTTAGACCCATTATTAAATAACCCTAGCTTGACATAGGATTGATTGTGGGTGAATAATTCAATTTATAGTAGTGAAAATGATCTGCTCCAATTGATGCCTATCAATCCACCTCAATCTGATAACACTTAGTCTTCCAAAGAGATCCCCTAATGAAGAAAAATCAGAGGTACTAGAAATTCCCCAAAGGTTTATGGGGGTATAACAAGGGGAATTTTTATAATAACTTATAAATAGTGGTAATTAGGTAAAATTAATTTTAAAATAAAATAAATAATAATATTTATTTATTTTTATTAAAAGAATGGAAAAGGAATTTTTGAATGGGGTGTCCAAAATAAGAACATGTAGGTTAAAACCCACATTTTAGAACCAATAGTGGAATTAGATTTCAGATCTGAGCCTCTATTTTGGAATTATTCACTTTTATTGAAAATTATATGTGCTTGATATTAATAAATTTATTTTTATATAATATCAATTGTATGTTCATTGAGCCTCAAATTGAAATGATGTATTTCCACCAAGATCTATATATATTTCTTAATTAATTAAAAAGTCATATAAATAAAAAACAGGGTCACTAATATATTTCTCCCATCAAGTAACTTTTCACTGAAAAGAATAAACAAAAAAAGGTGGGGATACCAAGCCCGTATCTGGTTCTCCCACCCATAAGAACTCTTCATCATGATGGAATTATTCTATATAACATTAACATAATGAATGGATAATAATAAAAATGCCATCACTATAGTATATAATGTGAGTAGTATCATGAATATATATCATTAGGTATGACATATGGAAGTAATCATGCTCATGGTCAAATGGTATAGGAATCTCTAGGTGGTAACAAAACATTCCAATGCTATGTTGGATCTTTAATGGCCTAATGAACCATGAGTATAGCCTTCCATCCTTGTCAAACCACAAAAATACACTTCATAGGGGGACTCTCAAGAAAAAATGGTCACACCCTTCAAAATCCAAGGTTCTATGACATTGATCTACATTAGATATCAATATTCTAGGAGAAATCCATATATACCCGCGGGTCAAATAAAGCTTCAATATAATCACCTGAACCATCTATTTCAAAACATTATATGTATCTCCAATATCATAACAGCATTAGTGTGACCTTCAAGGTCTCCCATATTGGGACTCAAAAGGAGTGATGTTAATATTAGGTTGATATATTTTATAATAATAAAACTCCACTGATTAAATGTGATCCTTCAACAAAAATTGAATTTTAACACATAATCTCAAAGCATATCATCTAACACATAGATAGTCTACTCGATCTACCCATCTCTCTATGGGTGATATGGTATACTCATCCTAAAATTGGTGTTTAATTCCTTTTACAAGACTCTCCACAACTATGATGTATGCCTCACATAAAAGTCAAAGACAATCATTTAGGGAATCCCATAAATATGGATGATTTCTCACACATAAAACTCTCCCAAATGATCAACCAAACAATGCTCCAAGATGGAATGAAAGTGTGATGAATTAATTATTCAGTCAAAAATCACACAGATACAATAATATGCATTAGAAATCCTTGTAATCCATTTCATAATTTTCATATATATGTTATCCCATTTCATGTTTAGGATCTCGAATGATTTATCAAACCTATTAGACCCTCATTCTCAACCATTACATACTGACACAAGAGACACCAAGATATGAACTTAGCTATGCATGGACATATTCAAACCCACCAAAACTACTAATAAATGTCTTTATACATATTTTATAGTATGGTATATTCATCTAATATCGGCATGTGAAAAACCCTCATCACCTATGTAGACAACTGTACTAGAATAGCTATCCACCCCTAGAAAAGGATGATCTGATTTCCTCCTTTTTAAAACCATATGTTGAATCTCATAAGGAAATATTGTCACAGAAATCCTCATAGCTGATGTCTCACAGCTAGAAGATTATAAAACATATTAACAAGAGGAGATTATAATGCAATAGAATGAATAAAATCATTACCGCAATCCTCCACGATGGTCATATGTAAATAATCCAACTTCTTATACACCTCCTCCCCAAATTGAAAATGACTTCCTACATAGGTAATCGTCCACCATGTTTTACTTCGCCAGAGAATTGACTATTTGGAAGTCATAGTCAAGCGTAAACATAGACTAAATAATTTTTATTAGTTAAATATCACTATTTTTAATGATATACCTCCTGAACAAGTGGAATGAGTAATGAATAATGCACTCTCCTATAAGATAGTGCCACGGCATCATTAATTTGATGAATAACAATACCAACTATAATTCTTGGGTTTCATAATTCTTCTCATGGTTTGTTAAAAACATTGAACCATATGTTATCAATACCAGTATCTTCATCAAAACACAATACTGCACATATCGAATGTAATCACAATGCACTATGTACTCTACCCCAGTTTTCATTTGTATCAAAACTATATGAATGTTCAGACTTGGTCACAACTCCAAAAAATAACTACTCAACAACTTATTATTGGTAAAATAAATCCATTTCCTTGTCAGAGTGGTTAAATATGATTAAATACTAGAAACTTCTTCCCTAAACCACTATTATTATCACTAAATGACAATAAAACTATTAACCTTTGACATACTCTTCAGTTCTTACCAAAAAAGAAAAAAAATCAATATTCACCTTGTCCATAGCTAACCCGTGATAAAAAGGACATTCCCTAGAATGAACTCATTGAACCACAAATATCATTTCAAAAGAACTCCATATAAATATTTCCCATGAACTACATCTATAACAATCCTTATATTCTATAAATAATCCTCCAATAACATATACTAAATGTGTTTGTCATTAATGAAGGGAAAAAATTGTTCCAATAATGGCTGGAAGTATGTTTGAATAGAGAAATAAATACTGTGTGGGAATTTATCAAACAAAAACATATCGTTGTGAACTCATACTGTTCATAGCAACATCAGAATGTCTTCTTTATAATATCATCTTTGTGAACCATGAAAAAGTGGTTTTTAGACATCAGAATGATCTTCAAGGGACAAATAGATACTCTCAAATGGTCTTAGAGGTCATCAATACTATGTATGATTTACATGATAATTATCATTATCTGGATCAGTTGATGGTGATAAACATAATACATAATGATTTAATCCACCTTCTTCACCAATAGAACTATATCTACTTAGGTCAACACATTGAGTCTGCTAAGGCATTTCTCTCGATGGGCCTCAAACTACACTGGAAGACATGAGATCTCAGCAAGGTAGATCCAATATGACACATTAGTTATTAGTGTGGTATCATGATTAAATTAAACGCATAATTCCCTCAATAACCTCCATGATAGTATCATGGATTTCTAGATAAATACAACCATACCCCCCCTCCCATTGAAGAAATCTTGATGCATAAAGATCCCACAGTGCTATGGTAAAAAAATCACTAACTAGTTGGTGATGGTCTATAGTCTCCAGATTGCAAGGCCCACTCACTCAATCATGAGATACCTCTTTCATATAAAAGAAAAATACCATACCATATTTGTAATGTCATCTAACTCATATATGATGATTTTCTATATGGCCTCAAATCATGGAAACCCATTTTATAAAAATGAAAAATAATAACCATTCATCATAAAACCTAATATTTCTCATGAGAAACACTATATTTCATGTAAAATCACATACTACTGATAGATAAATGATATCAATTATTCTAAACTTGTTAGAACCTGAAGAAAAAACTATTGTAATATTCCTTGAATGGGTTTCTCCCCCACTAACACAAGTTATAGAGTAATGAAAGTGTGACTCGGACATGTGTCTTCAAAAACTAGAGAATGCTTAGAAAATATATTTATAATACCTTTTATTATCTTGTAGGATATAGTTCATAATCGTCCATAGCATATAGTGTCCCACACCCCAATGGATAGCTCTCTAATCCTATTATGGTTTGCCTGGTGTTGGTGGTGTATGTGGATCATATCAACTTACTCCACAAAAATATCTCTCCCTAGAAGCTCCACCATTTCATCTTCTAGAGCCACCTACGTGGGAGGACCCCAACCGTTATCAGGATAAACCTTATCGTTATACAATGTTATGGATGATTTTCAATCATCTTCAGGCCTGGGCTCCACGACATGTCATGTTAGGAAATAATATTCTACATAAACTATCCCATATTATTCAAAGAACCACCACTCTTCAAACAAAAAAAAACCATTATACAGATCATGATACATATTTCTAGGTGAATGAGTATGTTCATGATGAGTTATCCTATACTGAGATATATTGGATCGAAAATGTATATGTATATGTATATTAGATGGAACAATACAGGATAGGGGTGAATTGTAGGTTGAAAAAAAATTTGTTTAAAAACATAAGAAATTAGTTTAAATGACCTTAAAATAATACAATTCCCAAAAAAAACAACCATAATAGTATTGAATATAAAGGTATGATATGATTTAAAACTATAAGAAAAGTAAAGAAATTGTATTCAAGATGAATACAATAATAATAATAATATAATAGTGAAGGATTCTATTATAAATCATATAGAATCAATCGATACAATTTGTAATAGTATGAATGTAATTGAAACAATTAATAATGAATATGAAATAAATACAGGAAAACAATTCAATTCCCTTTCATAAAAAACAGTAGTGGGAATGTAAAAGTATTATAATTCTTTTGACCCAAATAGAAGGGTTATCCTTTCACCTAGGATAAGAGGTATGGCTTACCACCACATTGGTAAGCCTTTGATTCGATGATCTACACATCTATCTTGCTATCCCTGCATTCCCTTGATATGATGATCAGTACGTTTGTTTTGTTACCCCTTCAAGCCCTCTATTTTTATTGTAATTGACACCTCTATATTTCAAACACATGAATGTACTTGATACTATGATCGGTAGCACCGTCTGCCTATCCCCGAAAGTCCTTGATTTTTATCACCTGATCGGTCGAACAATGAAAAAAAATGCACTTATTGAAACACAAAAACTAAGAATGAGACGTTCACATTTTGTAGTTTCAAGGTTCTCGCACGAAGTTGGAGAAAAGTCACATTTTCTCTCTCTAGAACTTGATATAAGAAAAGTCCCACAATTGTACCTCTCATCTTCAAATGACCTCCTATTTATAGGCCTCAGGTTCCAACAGTCATATTTCCTCCAATGATCACATTTTTTTGAAAAACTTGGAGGGACTTCGACTCTTAGCTTTATAATGGTCATATTGACACAAAAAACAGGACATAGTTTTGATTAGTATATAACTATCTCCACGACATTATTTTGGTTTTAAAAAGAAGATATATAAAGATGATAAACATGAGTGTGGTTGACATGTGTTGATAAAGAATAAAAACAATCATGTGATAGAAGTAAAATATGAGTTCTATAAGTTTTACTTAGTGTAATGTATTCAAATTATATAAAGTGACTATGATGCATAAAAGTCAGTATGATAGACAGAGTCAGTACGATTGACAGTGTCAGTATGATTAACAAAGTCAGTATGATTGATACAGGTAGAACGAGTGATGGAGTCAGTATGATTGACAGAGTCTATACGTTTGTCAGAGTCAGTACGATAAGCATAGCGAGTACGATAAGCATAGTCAGTACGATAAGCATAGTCCGTACGATAAGTATAGTCAGTTTGATAAGCATGGTCAATATGATAAGCATAGTCATTTGTTATTTCCAAAACAAGACATAAAATTCAAAAGAGAACTTTTGACTCAATAATCTCCCCCTTTTTGGAAGGCACAAAACATAAAGTAAAAACAAAAAGAAAAACTTATCTCCCCCTGAGTTATTGGGAACTCTTCGAAATAAAAAATTTAATACAACTAACTCCCCCTTAGGTATGTACTTTTCTTAATGATTGTATTAGTATATTTTCCTTGATTTATAAGTATTTTATTAAAACATTATCCCTTTATAAAACATTTTCCCCCTTTATAAAACATTCTCCACCTTATGATTTTTAAAAAGAATGGGGTATTATTGAGTTTCCTGAAAGAGTTAATGAAAAGAATTTAATGAGAATGGGAAGGGAAACATAAATCTCATTACTAAAACAAATTTTTATAGATTTCATGAAATGAGTTAGGAAAAATACAACAACACTCATTTGTTTTCTCTTTCCTTTAATTTCTTGATCAACTCATGAATAATGGAAATCATCTTTTTTATTTCCTTCTTTTCTACAGATATAGAATCACCTTTAGATCTAAGATGCTATTATTGGTGGCAAAATAGCTGATCATGATTCTTAATTGTCTCCTCCTAGACTTCGATTACTACTTCAAGAGTATTAATTCTGTTTTGTAAATTTTTGTTGCCTTTAGATGGCACAAAATTTTGATTCTTCAACAAGACTATTTAATCATTAAAAGATGAAATCCTTGAAAAAACATGACTAAAAAGCATTCATTCTCTCTGGAAACTCATCCACTTAAGTAATATCGTCTCCATTGGTATTTGACAATTGATTCAGCCTATCAACAGTTTCATTGTCAATCTTATTGAATGAAATTGAGAGATCATTTTAAAGCCTCCTTATGTCTTAAATTGATACTTTATGATCATTCTCTGAGCTCTCTATTTTGTATGACCACATATTCATTCTGTTGAAAGCCTTTTTATGAGAAACCTAACTTTTAGAAAAAACATTCAAATCAGCTTTGACTGACAAAACTCTCTTTCTCAATTCTCTTATAGAACCAGACTTCTTCCTTTGAGTATCAATAATAAAATCAATTTTCCATTCTAGTGTGAGAAAATTAGGAATGGTTTCTCAATTCTCGTCAATACATGAACAATGTAATCACTCTTCTTGAGAGAAATGTTGTATTCTGAATCAGTATCCTCATCGTATGAATCCAATTAATTTGATCGGCTAGAGTCTTCAACTGAAGGTTTTCCTTTTTCTTTCTACTTTCTTTCTTCATCCAATTTTTCACTGATAATGATTTTTTTAGTATGAGGTGTTTGAGTGCCTTTCTTTTCTTGGGATGTAATGACTTCTGGTGTTTCAAAAGATTGAGCTTTATCTTGATCAGCATTATGAGTTTGTTTAAAACCTTCCCTTTGTTTTTGAAATGATTCTTATCTACTTTTCTTTGAACTCTGATGGAATAACAAAAGGGAGTCTCCTTTTTCTTCTTCAAATTCCTAAATTTATTCCAAGATTTGATTCCCTTTCTCTAGCTCTAAAAGACTCTGTATGATAGGTTCTTGATATACTTATTCCGTTAGTTGAGCACTGGACTCCTCAATAATTTTCAAAACATTAGAAATATCATAGTCTTGAGATTTTATTTTCAAAATAGTATTCTTTTTCTTTTCATCTTGAAGAGTATCCTAAACCCTTATCCTCTCAGCAAAGGTTTCATCTGGATCTAGACCTAACGTTATATCAACTTCTTTTCTTTGTCCTTATTCTTTCCTGCACTTGGCCAAAACATCCTTGTTGTACATAGGTTTATTATTTGTCTTAGAACAGGTTTGTAGATCTGACTGTTGAACGACAATAGTAGATGAATTCTCTTTTACTGGCATATGTGGTGATTTATTTAGTACATGCAGATTTTGTGTCCATTCAGCTTCTATATCTCTGATAAAAATATTTGAATTTTTATCAAAACAAATATACATCTTCTTCATTATACTCTTACTTTTCCAAAATGTTTTTAAGTCTATCAATTTCCCTTTTAGAGGAATATTACAAAACATCATACTCTCAAGAATGAACATCATAAGAATAGAACGATACATAATCAAATGAGATTTTATTTCTCCTGACTTGACATTATTGACTGTTTCAAAAATATATCCCATGAGATTTACCTTTCTAATATTTACAAGATAGTCTAACATGAAGATATCAAAAACATTTAGAGTATCTCTATCCTCTTTCCATGGGATAAGAAAACCATGCATCCAAAGTGCCACGAATCTATTATCTAGAGATAGATGAACCACATTCTTCTTCTATTCATTTATCAGAAACAATGACTTTTCCAAACATTCTTTATTAAACGTACCAACCTCCTCTGGTAGTTTATGAGATGGACAAAAATAATCACCTTCTATTGAGACATTTAGAAATTAGGCTCATTGTTTCACATACATTGTTATTTTATATCGTATATAGAAATGTTGATAGTCATGTTTTTGTCAAAAGGCATGGTTTTGTATAACCAACAAACTTCTTCAATAAGAACCGGATCTTGAGATACTGGTTTTTCAACACACAGAGATGTTCCTAGCCTTGAAAAAAAATAATTCTTCTGATAGTAGAATCGTATGAATCAAAGAAGTCCTGATAAACTAACCTTTCTATGAAAAAAGCCTTTGAAGACATTTCGGTAGGAGTGTTGGAAGAGGAATGAGACATATAGGTGAAGCCGATGAAAGATCGTAAGGAGTCTTAAAACAAGGTTAGAGTTTCATCAAAAAATATGAAAATCTGTTGTGGGTTTGGGAAGGGGAGGGTTCTATTTATAGGTGAAAAAATGACCGTTGATCTTCTACGTTTGAGATTAAAAGAAAAAAATCGACAGATAAGATTAAAAAAGGGTTTTTTTTAGAAAAATATGAATAAAAAGTGAAGAAAACCCTTATACAGATCATAAGACACATTTATAGGTGAATGAGTATGTTCATAATGATTTCTACCCTACTGAGATCCTATCAAATGGATCATGATTTCTACTGAAGATAACTAAACAGATGATATTCACTTTCAGACTGAACTATCTATAATCTCTTTTATAGTAATATCTAATTAAATACTTCCCACTCAATAACTCCAGTATATGTGGGTATTCACAAGGGGATGTCAATAAAAATAAATTATATATGGATACCCTACTCAAACATCCTCACTAAGAATTCTCCATCCCATACATTTCTAATAGAATAACATGTAATGTCTATAAACTTCATGGAATTCAAGGAAACTATCCTACTAATATAATCAATATTTAAGATGCTCCTAAATCGTAACTGTGTTCTAGAATGTTTTGTAATTTTCCTCACAAAAAAATGTTGGATGTCGTACCATAAGAGCATGGTCTCATCACAGCTCTGCATGACTGAACCCCACCATTTCTTAGCTACTCCATGTAAAATGGTGGATCCCATTACAAACATATAATTATTTGGGGTCTAAAAGATCCTAAAAAATATTATCAACACCTCAATGAAATCCACTATCTAAATGGGATCCAGAACAATAGGAATTCATAATTATGTTTTACATGAGACCATGTTTAGAATGCTAGTCTTGTGTGCATCCTCATATTATCCTTATTGTACATTTTCTGACTTTATAAGTGGGGACTCTTATCCCTTCCATCCTAGAGGAAACACCTCTTGAGATGTCCCCATAATTATCCCCTAATCAATCATCCAATCATCATCATGATCCTGAATCAGTATGCTATATCAAAATCTTTGATGAAGAATCTAGAATATGATCATGATTTATAATGTTTAGATGATATTATATATATGGGGAGTTGTTTCAAGAAGGATAGTCAATGAAAATTATTCTATATAATTTATCTACCAATTTTCCAACAACTGTTGTCTTAGTATGCTGACATACTATTAGTTACTAAAATTCATAGAAAATGGATATCCCTACTGCCATACAATCACAAGGTCACCTAATAAAAATTTTCAATCTCATAAAATGTCAAAAACATTTCCCTAATTAAGAAATGGTCCTCAATTACATTCACTTGAGTATCATTGTACTCCATTGAATTAATTTCCAAATTTTCTTTCATATGTATAAGACATAACATGTGAGGGAAAATCCCAATGAGGTTTCTGTATAAATATACCTAATCTGACACTATAAACACCAATGAGGGAGATATATAGAAATATATGAGATATAATCTCATTCTTAAGAATGAGGGAAAGGAAACCCCATAATACATCTATTTAAAAAAACCATATATAATAGGGAAATACAATCTCTATATCATAAAATGTATAATGGTTTTATATAATGGATACATATTGATAAAACTATTAATTACATTTTCAATAAATCATGTATATGTTATGAAATTAATATTTTTTAAAAGCTATTCTATTTATTTAATTTTTTCAACCATATTGATGTACATTATCACAATAAATAATATTATAAAATAAATTTGTTTTTAATTCCTAATATCATAGTTAACTTTGGGAGATTTGTATGTATTTTTTAAAAAGATTCGGTTTTTGACGAATATTGAAAAATACTGTATTTTAATTGAAAAGTTATCCTTGGTTTAATTTATATATAAGGATGCTTTATATTATATACTAGTTCTAAATTAAAATTATTTTAATAATGCATTTAATAATTAAATTTAGATATTTAAAAATAATATCATCTTAAATTTTGATATAATAAAATTGTCATCTTTTTATCATTTTCTCATTATAAACTAGTATTCTCTAGAGTCTATGAGAATAATTTTAAATTAAAACATACAAACTATCTGAAGATAATTTAAAAATGTAACACCCCAATGTTTTGAAAATAAACATATACTGCAATTTTATAATATATCCATTAAACACAACATTTCCTCTTCTGTGTTTAGAATTTCGAATAATGGTCATCTAGAGTTGTGTTTAGTAAGTCATTTAGAGTATGATAGAACAAAAATGATATTTATTCAATAGTAACATACCATTATGAATAGTAATATGAATATTAATATGACCTTTTTTAATAGAAAATATTGATATTTTTTTATTTTCATAACGTAATATGATAATGGGATCTGAATTAATTTTTCAATGTCACATAAAACTAATTATACCTCTAAGATTGTTATTTTTTAAAATAACTATGAAATTACTTGAAAATTAAATTTATAATAATTATAAAATTATTTTTTAATATTGGATTTCACTTTTGAATTCTACACATTGAAAAATGGTACGGGTGAATTTTTTGGATTTTTTCTGAAATTCTAGAATTTTTGATGAATAGTGAAATATGATAATATACTGTATATACAAATTATCAGTTAAATACACTATTCATGACATCATAAGTGATTCATGGACAATTTCTTCGAACTCTCATACACTTATCAATATTATTATTCACATGAAACAACATTATTGGTTGTCTTGAGAGAAATAATAAAATAATGAATTAAATATTCAAAATTTACTCCTCTCCTCCACTATAAAATCTCTTCAACACTCCGTTATATTTTCACTCCTCTAAGACATGAATATCCTCAAACATCATACTAATTACCCTTCACTTTTATCTACCCTTGTCCAATAATCTTATGGTCTTTCCAAAAGGCAAAAACCCCTTCCCTTAAGGAGTTTCCCAAGGAGGTTATTTCAAGAGCTAAAGCACCCTTCTTTTTCATTTGGTTTCATTTCAATTTATCTACTTTTGCTATCATATCCCCACCTTCTATGTCCAAATGATCATGATAACTCCAATATCATCTATATTTTGTAATTGTATCATGTGAGTGGATGAACCATCATAAATATTCTTACTCTTTCCCTTTTTTTTATAAACAAAATCAACATCCATGAGATTCCATTTTATATCCTTCGTGGATGATGAAGTTTCGTTCTTCAATTTATTTATCATTACAGGTCATGAAACAATATATATGGTTGAATGAAACTATAAAATATTTATTATAACATAATTAATATTCAGGAACCAAAATATGAACAAATAATTTAGTTATATGACAAAACCAGTTCATAATAATCAAAATACTTCCAAATAATCGAAGTGGTTGTCATCTAATGATTCATCTTCATTCCATGTTACCAAATGATATAAATGACCATTACCAATTATTTATTTTCATAAATAAAATATAATTCCAATCCTAGAGTTTTATAACAATTCCACAATAACTCCATTACTTAAAAACAAGTGAACCAATAATGAAAATAATGAAAACGAACACCTTGGAAGAAAAAAATTAAATATAATAACATAGTCATAAGGCTATAAATGAGCTAAACAGAATAATTATAAAATAAATTCATGTATAATATGTTCAAAAATATTTTATTAATAAGTATAATTTCATAATCCAGGAGCTTAAGTTCAAGAGAGGAACAAGTTTTGAGATAAGGTAAGGGGTTTTCCACCCGAACTTCCATTTTTCATTTGGGAAACATTCATTGTGTAATTATATCAATGTAATTATTATATATTGTTATGTACTCCACATAAATCCTGTGTGAGTATTCTATTTATGTACACTAACCATATTCCTTATTATTTTCTGGATAGTTACATGTTTTAAAATAAGCTCTAAAAACTATTTCCTAAAATATAGGCCCAATACAAGCAAATTTCTAAAATTCATATATATTTTCAAGGGCAAGCTATAATCTATATTTGGAAAACATTTTCCTTTTAAAAACACACATTTTATCATTAAATAATAACTTACTTTACATCTGGTTTTATGAAAAGATTTTTCCAAAAGAACTCTTCTTTTCAAAATAAAGAGTATTTATCACAAGAATTTCTTAATGATTTAGAAGATTATTCACATT
Source organism: Viscum album (assembly GCA_963277665.1). Classification (NCBI taxonomy): domain Eukaryota; kingdom Viridiplantae; phylum Streptophyta; class Magnoliopsida; order Santalales; family Viscaceae; genus Viscum; species Viscum album. The sequence goes on from OY728153.1 coordinate 598,300,265, forward strand.
TGATTCAAAGATATTGTTTATTCTTATTTATTGTAGGGGTTAATAATTTATTATTTCATATACCATATTTTATTTAATGGTTTATGACTAACTTTATGGTGTGTGACCTCTCCTAAAACCATTCACCATATTATTCTGAATGGTTAGTGTTTATGTTCAATAATTGGTCAAAGTTAGTTACATTTCATATTATAGATTCAATATGATTGTATATGTTGTTTATTAGTATCCTAGATTATTTGAGGAATGTGTTGGATATATTATGTGATGGTTGGGGCTCGTTATAGCCCCTCTATGCGTTGGTAGATGTCATGAGACAACTAGACGTGGAATTAGCCGAGGCCTTTCCCAATGTGGTAAAGAATTTTGGATGATGCCATAATCATTAGACGACTTGGCTGAGGTAATGAAAAAATGTTTCATAATTTCTGGAATATTCACTTCCCTCATTATAAATCTAGTAATTGAATGTTCATGTGGTTATTTTACTAGTATAATACCCCTGATTCTGTTTTGTTATGGCTTTACTTACTCAGCTCATATTCCTGCCATAATGTGTTTAAGTTTATTATTAAAGGATAGTGTTTTCAATTATTCACCTTCTCTCAAGTTTATATTATCGTCATCTATATTGATTACTCTTTCTGAGTATTTGTACTCACCCCTTTCTTATGTTTCATTTTTCCCCTGGATATGAAGAAGTAAATTATGAATGACTTGCAGGCATAATTTAGGAGGCATGGATGTTACTTATGGAATAAATTTATTTTTTATTTCACTTCATATTGTAAAACTGAACATATGTATGTATCTTTATTCCAATAATACTAAACTATTTGGTCTTTCATGATTTATATTCCTTGTATGTATGCCAACGTAATAAAATAAGGTGCTGGCTCTAGGAAACTGGGGTCGGGTCTTTGTAGTTGGTATAATAGGAAGTTGAGTAGAATAATTAGAAACTAGATTGTGAAAACATAGAATTAGGGAAGAGTCCTAAAGTCAGTCATTGAGTATATTCATATAATAATGTCCTGATATTTTGGTAAGATATATATTATGTGGATCTTTCAAGCAATACATCCCTGTCTGGAAATGAGTAGGTAGAGGCGGCTTTGGCAAAGAAGAATCCAGTGGTAAAACCTAAAAACACCACATTGAGCTAGACTCAAATGGGAAATTTTGCACGACAATGGGCCTTGCTGCGCTCTTAGTTATGAAACTCCTAGGGGATATTCTTATAATAATTCACATTATATTTAAAATAAATTATGAAGGATTGAAATGTAAAATATTCCTCAATGAAACCATATTTGTTAATATGTGATTAGCCATTTATAGAACACAGTTTATTTCTATGTATTTTGTTATGTTACGATTATACATTTTTATTCATAACCTAATCCATTGTATGCCATTATATAGAGATGGATCTTAGTGGAAGTAATGGAAACAAAAAGAACACACGTGTCACATATAGGTATTTTCCTCCGATGCAAGATAATTATTTTGGCTCTGGTGCTGTGACTGGTGCTGAGAAACTTATAACTATATTGGGACAACTTACTCAGGTTATGAATAATATCCTTACCCATAAGGAGCATCCTGATCCACTACATGGAGGAGCTATTCTATATCGCCTTATGCGACAACAACCTCTATCATTCAATAGGACTAAAAACCCATTTGTAGCTGAGTAGTGGATATGTTCCCTCAAGAAAATATTTCTTGCATTGAGATTTAATGAAAGAGAGAAGGTTTTAATTTCAGTTATCATCTTTCGGGAGATGTGTATCATTGGTGGTCATTAATCTAAAACAAAAATTAGGAGGAAGATATAGATGAGATGGAATGAATGGATTTTAAGGAAATAATATTAGAAAAATATTTCCCTCGTGAGCAGCGAGCATATATGGAGAGTAAATTCTTGAATATGAGGTAGAAGGAGGATGAAAATGTTACCAAGTATGAAGCCAAAATCACAATGTTATCAAGAAATGTTGTTTATTATATACGAAATAAAAGGAGAAAATATGATCGATTCTTTTATTTCCTAAGGACATTCCTCTGGCGGGCACTGCTCTCCCATAGTATTTCATCCTATGAGGATATAGTTTCATGTGCTATCAAGACAGAAAATGAATTCTATAAGTGTTATGACTTAATGGGAAAGTAAGAAAATAATAGGGCTGCTGAAAACACTAGGAAAGGTAATAAGGAAATGGGGAAGAAGGGGAGAGTTTAATTTACACTATGTGACAATAATGGAAGGAAACGCCTTGGTGCATGCTTTTAATAAAAATGAGTATGCTAAAAATGTGTTCAGAAAAGCCATCATGCAGGTGATTACAAAGGGAAGAAAGAATCCAATAATGTTCAATGCTATAATTTTCCGAAGATGGGACATAATGCTAATGATTGTCCAAAGTGTTAAGGAAATATGCATCAAAAAAGGCCAAGGGATCAGGTATAGGCTTATGCAATCACAACTATATAGTTTCAAGTTCTTAATGACTTGGTGGCAGGTAATTTAATCATTTCCTCAAATTCTGAAAGTACTTTATTTGATTCTGGATCGTTATATTCATTTATATATTCCCAGTTTGCCAAGAAAATTTGATATGTCCAATTTAACTCAAAAAGGAGTTAGCAGTCAATACTCATAGTGGATGTATCACTGCAACAAAGGCATGTGGACTAGTCCCCCTCTTAACACCAAAATGTGCACTAGTTGCAAACCTTATCATCATACCAATGAATTAATTTGATATAATTCTCGTTATGGATTGGCTATCACGTTATGATGTGAATATTTATTGTAAGAAGAAATAAGATACAATTTTTAAAAATAGTGTTGAATCCCATGCCTTTAGGGTGGAAACATCACCACCTGATTCTTATCTAGAACCACCCCGAGTAGCTCTACTAAATACAATACTTGGAGAGGAAGATAAAAAATATCTATTAGAGAGGAAATAAATCATCAAATTGAAGATTTGAAAATAGTGAAATATTACAATGATGTATTTCCAGATGATTTACCTAGACATCCTCGAGAGTAGGATGTTGAGTTCTCTATTGATTTAATTCCTGATGCGAAACCTATATAAAAGACACTCTATATAATAGCCATTGTGTAATTAGTAGAGCTAAATAAAAAAATAGAGGATTTGAGTGAAAAAGTATTTATCCGACCTAGTGATTCTCTATAGGGAGCCATGATCCTCTTTGTTAAGAATAAGGATGAATCCATGGGGCATTTCATTGATTACAAGGAAATCAATGCTATTACAATAAGGAATTATTATCCTATGCCAGGGATTGATGATTTATTTGACCAAATTCATGGAGCTCAATACTTTTTGAAGATTGAAATTCGATCTGGATATCATTAGTTGTGTGTGAGAAAGGAAGTTATTCCTAGGACATCATTTCGTACCAGGTATGGGCATTTCAAGTTTACAGTGATGCCTTTTGGATAGATAAATGCATCCTCTATTTTCATGGATTTAATTAATAGAGTTTTCAAGGAATATCTTGACACCTTTGTTGTGGTATTGATCGATGATATTCTCATATACTCAAAAATATATGAAGATCATGTGAATCACTTGTGAGTTATTCCTAGAACTCTTAGAAGAAATAATTTATATGGGAAGCTTGGAAAGTGCATGTTCTGGATTCAATCAGTTTCTTTTGCAGTCCATATTGTCTCTAAGGATGGAATCCTATTTGATCTTGAGAAGAGAACGGATATTCAAGATTGGCTCATGCCAACAATCATAATTGAGCTATGAAGTTTTATTGGATTAGCAGGTTATTATAGAAATTTCGTTCAGAATTGTTCTTGACTAGCTAACCTGCTAACAAAGCTCACACGTAAAAGAGTTATGTTTGTGTGAAAAAAAAGAATGTATAGAATGCTTTGATGAATTGAAAAGAAGATTGGTCAATGCTCCAATTTTGACTCTTCCATCTAGAAGTGATGTATTTTTAATATACAGTGATGCATCAAAGAATAGACTGGGTTACATCATTATACAAAATGATAAGTTTATTTCTTATGCATCAAGATAGTTGAAGACCCGTTATAAAAATTATCTGACTCATGATCTTGAGTTAGTAGTTGTGATCATTGCTCTGAAAATACAGTAGCATTATCTCTACGGAGAGAGATGTGAGATTTATACAGACCACAAGAGTTTGAAATATATTTTCACACAAAAATAACTCAACATGAGATAAGATGGCACATGATACTCAGAGATTATGATTGTTCAATACACTACCCCAGAGAAAGGAGAATAAGGTGGCAGATGCATTAATCATGAAAGTCCATGTCCATCTGACACAAATGAGTATTGAAAGAGATCAAATGTTCAAGGATCTACTGAATATGGATATGTGAATTGTTAAGGAAGGGGAGATATCACTCCTCTTTCAAATGAGTGACAAACCATATTTACCAGAGATGATAAAATTTCTCAATCTGATGATGAGAATATGCACAAGAAAATTAATGCAGTTAAGGATGGGAGACTGGATGACTTCATATATGAAGAAAGAGTTTTGATGTTTGGGTGGAGGTTATGCATTCCATCAGAACCTGATCTAAAAATAGAACTATTAGATGATGATCATAGCTCAAATTTCTCTATACAACTAGGTAATATCATGATGTATAGAGACCCGAAGGAACATTTTTTGTGGAAAAACATAAAGAGGAGGATTTATGATTACATATAGAGATGTTTAGTTTCTCAATAGGTGATGGAAGGAAGACAACATCCTAGAGGAGTCATGAAACCCCTTCCTATACCTTTGTGTAAATGGGATGATATTATGATGATCTTTGTCATGGGTCTTTGAAAGACTCCATGATGTAATAATATGATATGGGTCATTTTTGACCGTCTTACAAAATCTCCACATTTTCTTCCTATAAGGGATGATTTACCACTTGAATGTTTAGCAATAATATAAATCAATTAATTTGTAAGACATCATGGTGTGCCCTCATCAATTGTTTCTGATCATGATCCCCATTTTACATCACGATTCTGGAAGGTTCATCAAAATTCCCTAGATGCTGATCTTTGTTTGAGAACTGCCTACCAACCACAAACTAATGGACAATCAAAACAGACAATTATAACATTAGAATACATGTTGATTTCATGTTCTCTTTATTTTCATGGCATGTGGGGATATTATTTACCTCTTGTAGAATTTTCCTACAACAATAGCTTCCATTGAAGAATTCAGATGGCACCCTATGAAGAATTATATGTGAGGAGATTTCATACACCAACTTCTTGGGATGATGTTGGTGAAAGAAAGATCATGGGCCCAGAACATGTAGAAGAAACCATGGAAAATTTGAAGACTATCCAGAACTATATTGAAACTTCTCAATGTAGGCAAAAGAGCAATTCTGGTAACTGAAGGAAGGATCTGGTGTTTCAAGAAGGTGATCACGTTTTCATAATTGTATCTCCAGGGAAGGGTATTATACAATTTGGTATGAAGGGAAAATTAATTCCTAGGTATATCATAACTTTTGATATTATGGACCAAATTTGAGCTGTAGCTTACTATTTGGCAGTGCTGGCAAATCTCTCCAAGGTTCAAAATGTGTTCAACCTATCAATGTTATGAAAGTACATGTCAGACCCAACACATGTACTCACATATGAGGAATAATGACATGAGCCTATTCTATCTTATTGTGATGATCCTATCATGATTCTTGATACTAAATAACAAGTATTGAGAAATTGGACAACTCTTCTGGTAAAGGTTCTATGGAGGAACCATAAGATGTAGGAAGCAACATGGGAGCCTGATGAGCTTATGTTAAAGATATACCTGAATATTATTAGGTAATATTTTGTGAATTTAGAGTACGATGTTTTTGTAAGAAGGGGAGAATAGAACACCCCAATTTTTTGAATATAAATATATAATTCAATTTTATAACATATCCATTAAGAACATCTTTTCCTCTTCTATGTTTGGAATTTCGAATAATGGTTATCTAGAGTTGTGTTTAGTATGACATTTGGAGTATGATAGAACAAAATTGATTTTAGTTGAATAGTAACATACCCTTATGAATATTAATATGACCCTTATGAGTAGTAAATAATGATATTATTTTATTTTCAAAAGGTAATATGATAATGGGATCTTAATTAATTTTTCAATGTCACATAAAAATAATTATATCCCTAAAATTGTTATTTTTTTAATTAACTATGACATATTTTAAAATTTAAAATAATAATATTTAGAAAATTATTTTATAAAAATGGAGTTATCTTTTGAATTCTACATGAAAATAATTGGTATGGGTGAATTTTTGAGATTTTTCTGAAATTCTAGAATTTTTAATGAATAGTGAAATACGATAAAATACTATATATACAAATTATTAGATAAATACACTATTCATGACATCAAAAGTGAATCTAGGACACTTGGTTCAAACTCACAAGCACTTATCACTATTATGATTCACATGAAACAACACTATTGGTTGTCTTGAGAGAAATAATAAAATAATGAATTTAATATTCAATATTTACTCCTCTCATCCACTATAAAAACCCTTCACAACTCCCTCTTCACTTCACTCCTCTAAGACATGAAGATCCTCAAAGTTCAGCCCAATTACCATTCCCTTGTCTCTCCCCACATCCAAGATTCTTCTGGTCTTTCCAAAAGGACAAAACCCCTTCCCATAAGGAGTTTCTCAAGGAGGTTATTTCAAGAGGTAAAGAACACTCCTTTTTCACTTGGTTTCATTGTAATTTATCTTATTTTTCTATATTATCCTCACCTCATCAATCCAAATCATCATGATAACTACAATATCATCTATATACTATAATTATATCATGTTAATGGAAGAACCATCATAAATATCCTTACAGCCTCCCTAATATTTTTATATACAAAATCAATGTCCATGAGGTTCCAATTTATAGCCTTCGTGGACAACGAAGTTTTGTTCTACAATTTCAACTTCATTATGGGTCATGAAACCATATTTATGGTTTCTATAGACTATAAAATTTGTATTATAACATAATTAATATTCAGAAAACCCTAATATGAACATAAAATTAAGTTATATGACAATGCTAGTTTATCATAATCAAAATACCGTCGAATAATCAAAGTGGTTGTCATCTAATGCTTCATCCTCATTACATGTAACCAATTGATAGAAATTATCATGACCAATTATTTATGTTCATAATTAATATATAATTCATGTCCTAGTAATTTATAACCTTTCCACATGAACTTCATTACTTAAAAACAAATGAACCGATTATGAAAATAAAGAACACGAACACCCTAGAACAATGAAATTCAATATGTTAACTTAGTAATAAGGTTTAAATTTACTAAAAAGAATTAAGATAAAAAAAATACATGTATAATAGGTTTTTAATTAAGTTATTAATAAGTATAATTTCATATTCCAGGAGCTTATGTTCAATAGAGGAACACGTTTGGAGATACGGTAAGGGGTTTTCCACCCAAACTTCCATTTTCATTCGAGATACTTTCATTGTCTAATTACCTCAATGTAATTCAGATGTATTGTTATGTACTTCTCATAAATTATGAGTGAGTATTATACTTATTCACACCAACCATAATCTATAACTATTTTTTGGATAGTTACATGTTTTAATAGAAGCTCTCAAAAATGTTTTGAAAAATACGAGCCTGATATAAGAGAATTTCTCAAATTCATATCTATTTTCAAGGGCAAGCTATAATATATATTTTGAAACAATTATTCTTCTAAAAAAATAATTTCATCATGATATACTATCTTACATAACTTCTGGTTTTATACAATGATTTTTCCAAAAGAACTCTTCTTTTCAAAATAAAGAGTATTTATCACAAGAATTGCTTAATGATTTTAGAAGATTATTATTGTTTGATTCAACACTCTTGTAAACTCTTATGTATTGATGGGTTAATAATTATTGATTTTATATAACATATTTTATTGAATGTATTATGACTTACTTTATTGTGGTTGATCTCTTCTAAAACCATTCAATATATTATTCTGAATGGTTAGTGTTTATGCTCAATAATTGGGGAAAGTTAGTTACAATTCATATGATACTTTCAATATGAATGTATATGTTGTTTATGTTTATCCTCACTCATATGTGGAATGAATTGGACTTATTATGTGATGGGTGGGGGACAATTTAGCCTCCGATGCATCGGTTGGTCTCATGAGACAACTAGACATGTAATTGGCTGAGGCCTTTCCCAATGTGATATGGATTTTGGGTGAGGACTTAATCATTATACGTCTTGCCAAGGCCATGAAAAAATGTTTCAGAATTTCCAGCATATGAACTTCCCTCATTATATAGCTAGTAATTGAATGTTCATATGGTTATTCGACTAGTATAATACCCATGATTATGTTTTATTATGGAATTATTTACTCAGCTCATTTTCCTGCCATAATGTGTTCAAGGTTATTATTAAAGGCATTTGTTTTAAATTATTCAACATGTCTAAATTTTATATAATATTCCACTATATTGATTACTATTACTGGGCATTTGAGCTCACCGATTTCTTAGGTTTAATTTTTCTCTAGGATATGAAGAAGTAAATTATGAATGACTTACAGGCATAATCTAGGAGGCATAGGTGTTTCTAATGAAATAAATTAGTTTTGTATTTCCATTCAAAATGTGAAGTTGAACTTATGTATATATCTTGTTTCCAACAATACTAAACTATGTGGTTATTCGGAATATGTATTCCTTGTATGTATCCCAATGTAATCAAATAAGGCTCTAGCTCCGGACAACTGGGTCAGGTCATTACAAAAAATATTGATAATTTTTTCGACTCATCATTTTTTATATTATCTTATTAGATAAATTTTTTTTTGTTCCAAAACTAATAATAAAAATATAAAAAAAATATTTACCACTATAATGGTAAAAATGGATTACTGGGGGTTATACAAAAATAATTGGGATAAAAAATCCAAAACATATCAAAAACCTAATTTCAGTAGGTATTTTGTCTTTATATAATATTTTATAGATAATTATCTATTACTAGAAAGAGTTGACATGAAGAATCCATTGGTGTATTTCATTCTTTCATAAAAAATTACATGTTTTCCATTGACCTCACTTATTAAATGTCATCCACTCTCCTCTCCTATTTACACATTCATACCCTTTTGGTCTAGATGATAACTACCAAAATTCCTTCCAAAATTCAAAAATATCATCCTATATTACATATTTTCGATATAAATCTAAACAATATATGGTTTTTATGAAAACATATTGATTAATCATGAAAAAGAATTAACATTCACCAACATGAATTTTTGTTTTATTTATTCCTCAAAATCCTTAAATTATTATCATACTAAGCTGATTTAATATCTTATGAATATTAAATATATTAATAATTTTTTTAAATAAATCAATTAACAAAAAAATAACAACTTCAATCAAAATGGGATAAAAAATCATCATTCAAGGCTTTGGAAAACTACTAGCCCATGAACTTATGTCATTCGCTTTTTAATTAACACCTATTAGCAATGGACATAAAGATTAATTTATTATTTCTATATTTTATTTATGATATTAATATACCTTATGAAATATTATATAATATAGTACATTTTATATTCCATTAAGTGAGAATATGATAATGTCATTCATTTATACGACATTCTACCTCCGTTGAAAGAGATTTGGTATTTTTATATGTTACCTTGAAGGTTATTAGGATAGGTTTGATGAATGAATTTGTTATATTTGACATAAAAATGATTCTGTAATTATAATATATAATCTCACATTTATTCTTTTCATTCTAATAGTAATACCAAAACAAATTTCAAGCATAGGTACAATATATTATATCCATGAGTATTGTATTTTATTTTCTACCACTAAATTTTATGAATTGCATTAAACACATATATAATGAATATATTATATATTTATATCAAATCATAATTTTTTAAAATGATTAAATAATGGAAAAATATAGATTACCAATAATAAGAAATAAAAATATATTTAAAAAAATTATTGATTACCAGATTCATATATTTTATGTGGAATTTCTAATAAATAGATAATAAATGATAATAAAAAAATATATATTTTATGATATATATATATATATAATTATTTAATATTTTTTTAATAACATTATATTTATTATATTGGAGGTTTGAATGCATAAAAAAGAAGTCAAGAGTTATGGAGATGAATTTGGTTCCGAATTTTCCTTATTTGGGACATATATTATATTATGCACCAATATTATTTAATGTGGTGTATATAAAAAACTTTTTGATATGTAGTATCAAAAATCTATATATCATCATGATATTTTAAATTCCATTTTATTTTATTACTTCATTTAGATTACGACTCAATGTTATCATAGTGTAATTTTATGTTACAATGTCATCATTTATCTTGACTATTTATGATTACATTTCGGAAGATAAAATATTCTAATCTATATCTCAATAAAATATATATATATTATAATTCGGTTATTAATGATATTTTATAATATTTTTAACTTTCTTTACACTTTAATACTTAATATAATTGAGAATTGATTTTTTAAAACCTGAATTTATTTATCATTGTAGTCGGAAATCGTTTTTCTTTCTAAACCATGTTTTCAAAAAAAAAATTAGAAATATTTTATTTTTCACCATATATTTATAAAATATATTCTTACACATATTAGGATTTTTTAAAAAATAATATGTTTATAGGAATGTTTTTTTCTTTTTCCATACAACTCTAACTTTTATTTCATTGAAAATTTGAACGGAATCATTATATTAACATGTATAAAAAGGATGTAACATCTGGTCAACAAGAAAATTTTTTTATTGAAAGATTATTTATATATTTTCATGCTTATTTTTAATGAAAATTATTTTAAAAATAATTTTTTTTGGAAAATTTTATCATAGAGGAAAGTATATTTTTCTTATTATGTTTCTTAAATGATCGATAAATATAATTCTATATCTATTATCACATCCATTTATGTTACATTGGATTTAATGGTAAACAATCTAAGTATACCATTGATATTATTTATATTAATCATTTATTTTTATGATGGTATGATTTTTATGAAACCCGTTACATTTATTTCGGTTAAACCATGATAAAATTCATATAAAACCCGATTCGTTTTTAAGGGGTTATGATATGATAATGTGAAGAAATTATTATGAATATTTTTTTACAGAGGTAATGATATGATTAAATGTTAATGAAACCCACTTCATTTAATGATTTAAGTTATGGTGTATGTTTTTCGATATTTTGGAACACATATATTTAATATTCAATACACAACAATAAAATAGTGTTTTAGTGGAGGTTTTTAGAAACGTTGATAAATTTTATTCTATCTAAAATTTAGCGTTTATTTTGAAAACGGAAGAAAAAAATGCCCAATAATTGTTTTATAGTTATTTTTTAAAAAATTTCTAAAATTTCATCTCAAAAAAGGTCAACATTTTTTATGGGAGATTTTTTCAAAACCGTCGCAAAATAAAAAAAAATTAAAATTAATTATTTTTTAATTATTATTTATTATTTATTATTTACAATAAAATATATTTTTATTATTTATTATTTTTATTATTTATTCTGTTTCAAATTGTTAATGTTTATAATAATAATTAATATTATTTTTAAAATTAAAAAAATCGTCAATATGTTGAAAAATAGAATTTTACATCAAATGACCATAATTGTGGATCCGAGAGTCCATTTGAGATCCACTGCTTGTCAAATAGAAACATATAATATGAACTAAAAACAAGTGAGATTTTAGTCATTTGATTATTGAAGGGAAAAAAATATTTTCATATTTAAAAAGACGAAAATCGAACTCGAACTTCAAACGGTTATAAAATTTAATCATGGTGTTTGTTTGGGCTCTACCATATATGAAATCAAAGTCTGCGATGAGCTCTATAATATTTAGGTCTGGTACAAAATTTTATGTATTATACTACTATTTATTCAACTTGAAAGGCCCCAAAGGCTTTCAGTATAATGGTTTTTGTTGGAGACCTTAATTTATTATGAATTCCAAAGGTTATAACCATCGATCCTGGTGTTCGTTTGGCATGTACCACATATCAAATCGAATATCATATCATGATCTTCGATTTGACTAGTTTGTACTGTAGAAAAAGGATTCTTGGATCCAAATTTATGGTCATTTCATTAATTTTAGGATTTTATGCGGTTTTTAACGTTTTATGATTTATATAATTAAATTTTTTTTAATTTTTTTTAATTTATTTATTAGTTATTTATTTAATATTTAATTATTAATTAATTAAAAATTAATAAATTAATTAATTAATTATCTATCTATTATTTATTTATTTATTTATTTATTTATCAATTTACTTAGTGGCAAACTTATTTATTAATGTAATATTTAATATTTATTTATTTATTTATATATTTATTATTTAGTTTTATGTATACATTAGTTATTAATTTATTTTTATGTTATTAATTAATTAATTATTAATTAATTATTTTTAGTTTCTGATTCATTTATTATTCATTTATTATTTATATATTCATTATTCATTGTATATTTATTATAATTATTATTTATTATTATTTATTATTTTTTATTATTTATGAATTAATTATTAATTAATAATCATTTAATAAATATTATATACTGTATTTTTCTTATTAGTTATTTATTATTAATTATTAAATTTGAAATTTGAATTTTTATTAATTATTAAATATTAATTATTGATTGATAATTATTAAATGTTATTTGTATATTTTTTTATTTGTGATTTTTTTATTCGTTATTTTTATTCTTTGTTCTTTATTTATTATTCTGTATTATTTATTATATATTATATATTATTTTATTTTTCATTTACAAAATATTAACTTTTATTGGATTATTATGCATTTGTTCATTTATTATTTATTATTCAATATTAGTTATTTATTAATTACTGATTATTTCTTTATTATGAATTTCATAATTATGTATAAATTTTAAAATAAAAAATATTAATTATTAATTATTACTTTTTAATGATTAATTTTTAATTATTATTTATTATTAATTATTAGTTATTATTTACTATTTATTAATAACTAATAACTTATTATTTATTATATATTATTTACTATTTACAATTTATTATGTTGAATTTATTATTTATTATTAATTATTAATTAATTGGTTATTTATTTATCTTTTATTATATTATTTTTTTTATTTCTTATTTACACATTACTTATATATTATATTTCATATATTATATATTAACAATTATCTATTATAAAGAATTTATTATGTATTATGTATTGTATATAATATATAATATATTATGTATTATGTATTATGTATTTTATATTATATATTATATATTATATATTATATATTATATATTATATATTATATATTATATATTATAAATTTTTTTTATAAATTTTTTATTATATATTTTATATTATGTATTATGTATTATATGTTATATATTATATATTCTATATTAACTATTATATATTATAAATTCACTATTATTTATTTCAAATTATAAATTATCTTTTATTTATTATGTATTATATAATATATATTATATATTTTTTATTGTATATTATATATTATGTATTATGTATTATGTATTATATATTATATATAATATATTATACATTATACATTATATATTATGTATTCTATATTGTATATTATGTATTATGTATTATATTTTAAGTGTTATGTATTAAATAATTTATATTCTTTATTTAATATGATATTTTATGATATCTATTATGTATTATATATTATATGTTATATATTATATATTATATATTATATATCTATAAAATATATAATATATTTAGTATTTACAAATTAGTAGTTATTATTTACAATATACAATTTACTATTTACTATTTACAATTTAATATTAACTCTTTAATATTTAATATTAATTATTGAATATTTATAATGTACAATTATTTATTTACCATTTAATTTAATATTATAGATTTCTTCATTTATTATTCATTTATATTTTTTTTATTAATTTATATTTTTTAATTTGGAATTAGTAATTAGTAATTATAATTATTAATTATTGGTTGCGGATTAATCATTATAAATTAATAATTATTGATCAGAAATTATTTACTGTGTATCTATTTTGTTGTCTTATTTGTTCATCAAATTAATATATATATATATATATATATCTCTCTGTGTGTGTATAATAAATTTAATATATCAACAACACGAAGAGAATGCTGGAGTGGTAATGTCATTGGAGAATAAACAGGAGGTAAGGGGTTCAAAACTCTCCCAACGTTGTATTCCTAAATATGGCATGGGAATGTGCATGGACAAGGACATGTGCATGGAGATGGACATGAGCATCGTGAAAATAAATAAATAAATAAATTATGAAAATAAATATTGTAAGAAAAAATAAAAAAAATTACTATATAAATAATTTATGAAATTAATTAATTAATTAATTAATTAATTAATTAATAGAAAAATTGGTAAATAAATAAATATATTAATATAAAACAAATTATAAAAATTTTGAAAATTATTTAGCAACGGTTTAAATCGCAGCAAATAATCGCCACTAAAACATTTTACGATGGTTTTTAAAAACTGTCGCTAGATTCAAATTTTTGCCTAGTTTTATGATGCGGGTGGACCCTATTTCTCCCACTAATACAATAAGTAAGTATACACACACGCACACACACACATAGACATATATATATCTCTCGTGATTTATATATGTATGGAGTGGTGAGTTAACCTTGTTGCGTAAGGGAAATTGTCTTTTATGTTGGTCTTGGGAGTGAACCACGACTACATTTATTGTTTGGGGATTGAACTATTTCTACTTTGATATCCATGGAAATTATCCTCGAATTATATGAAAAAAAATAATTATTCCTATTTATATGACACAAATATTTGTATTATTTTGTATTATTTGAATTTTATTCTCTCATGGGTCATGTTCCGATATTCCCTTATATTTCATGTCTTGTGAAGATCCAATATTTATTCCATGGATTAATATTATGATCTATGATTGGAAGTGTATAGTTTTCAAATGTTATTCTTGTGTTCTCAAACACTTATGCTAATGTTATGCTAACATCTCTCACTTGTTTACCCTTATTGGTCAATTAAGCTCACCATTTATTATGTTTGCTTTCCCTAGGTTATTAAGAAATGTATTAGATGTGATATGTATAAAAAGGGAGCCAGTTATGAAGATCATAGTTAGATATAATTTAGTTTACCTATAGACTGGTTGTTTCTTTTAAATTTTCCAAAATATAATAAACTATTATGGTCTTTGGGATTGTTTATATGTAATGCATTGCATATTCATAAAAAATTACGCCTCATATATGTATGATGAGCATGGTTTTATATTGATTATATCATAGGATGGGAATAATTATCCATTGAAACTATGATATGAAAACCATCATGAGGTCCCTAAGGAAAACATTATGGATAGGTCAAAAGATGAGTCAAAGTATAGGAAAATGTCCTGGGATTTTGATAAATGATTAAGAAAGTGGTTTCTATGAAATTACACCCATTTATAGACAATACAATTGTATGGGGCTCTATCATAGTTGTAACTAGGGGCAATGAATATGAATGGGGAACATTTATCTAGACTTGATCATTATCTGGTGTACGATGATGATCTTTTTCCGACACTTCATTTGACACTCTTATGTGATATGATTTGAACATTTAAAAACACATTACGCACCATCATGAAGGATTTTTATAATTGATAAAATATAATGACACTGGATAAACCAAATGATTCATAAATTTAAAAAGGTGAGATGATTTAGACATCCTATAACTGATATTTCAAGAATATTTTGTTCCACATTATTATTATTGTTTCTTACAGTATTATTTGTGGAATTAGTCAGTTTCAACCTTATAGAAATATGTTATTACAGAGTGTGATGAAAAATTCAATTATTTTCCTCCTGATAATCCAAATGTTATTGGTTATGGAAGGAAAAATATTGTTTTATATCTCACACATAATTCTAGAGATATGAATCATCCTAAACTTCCAAATAAACAAAGAACAAAAAAGCATTTTTTTTATCCCTTCATGAGGTTAAATACTCATTATTTTAGTGGGTATTTTGATCCAGTAGTTTCTAAATAATGTATTATCCCCATGTAAAATATATTTACTACTACCCAGTGTTCAAAAAATGAAAAAAATAATCTTTTTAACTTCCATTTTAAAGATGAAGCATATCAATGGTTGAATCTAATCACTAATATGTGGAAACTTGATGAAATAGACTCTATGGATTGAGTTGAGTTGAAGAAAATATATTTTAATAAAATCTCTCTGAATATTCATTATATGATGGGGGAATATGTGTTCCTCTAGTTTATGATAAATGATGATTAATTTGTTGTTACCAATATTGATAAATTTTACATGACATTAAAGGTACACTTCCAGTCTTATCATTGAACATGAATGTATGGTTGATATACTGTTTAGTAGCATAAAAAAAGTCTCCAAATATTGTTATAAATATGAAACATCATTATTTATGATGAAATTGTTCGATGTGATTATATTGAAAATGGAGTGGAAATTACGTATCAATATTCAGTTTCTGGTATGATGTGAGAAGTGAAATTAATAGAAAAATATACGAAAAAAGGATAGAAGAATATGATATTTCTTTTATTATCAGTGTGTGTGAAGATTTATGGAGGAAGATTATTTAATGGAACTTGTATTTTTCTCTGTATATATTATGATCATTAGGAATTTATATCCAAATTGGTGGAAAAAGTCAGATAATGATGATAATATTGAGAAAGAATCAAATAATTAACCACCCACACAATAATGATTCAAATTCAATGAGTTCGGTCACTATACTAAACCATTCTCAAATATGGAAGTTAATGATGATGGTCAATGTTAAATAAATCTTAAGATAAGATATAAATGGATTTCTCAGGTGATCACCATTTCTGATGAGGGGTACTGTAATGACACTGTGAAAGGTACACTTACCATCAACTGTATAATTGATAATGTCTTATTTGACACTAGATATTCACATTATTCCATGTCATCATTTTTAATGGTATAAATATGGAACCCAAATGATTTGATATAGAATAAGTAGAGAAATCTCCTATTCGGATGATTATTGCATCTCATGTTTTTGATTCATATATAGTTGACGTTGGTATAACTATACTTCCAAAAAATATTGTCATTCATCCTCTAGTTGAATTTGATGTTATCATGTCCAAGAATTTTCATTATCTCCATACACCCCACATCAATTATTTAGATTGGTAAATCATGATTGATATTCCAAAAAAACTTATGATCATCTATCAATGTGATGAGTAGTACATACTCACAACAGAAATCACATCCACTATATGGGGATTAATTTCCATTCATAGGGGTGTTTATCTGAAATGCTTTTAACGAAAATTAACATAGATCATATTCCAATTGTGTAGGAACACATTAGTGTATTTATGGATGAATTTCTGTGCCATCCATCAAAATGATGACGTTATTTCTCAATAAAACATATACCTAATGAAATTCAATTTTCAATGACTTCTTAAAGAGTTCCATAATTTATTTGCAATAATTAGAGAAGAAACTCCCAAAAAAACCTAAAAAGGGATTAATTAGGCCATGTTAATCACGTTATATTTCACACATTGTTTTTTATAAGAAATTATTTCAATGTGAGTATTCATTGATGATATGGTGCTGAATAAGATCATGATCCAGAACATGTATCCACTCCAATGTATTAATGAGTTTTCTGATCATTTTATGGAGTTTAAAAAATTTATATATTTGAACTTTGTTCAATATGTGATCAATTTACGTCAAAAAAGGATGTTATACCTAAGAAAACATACAATAAAATATATAAACACTATGATTATATTTTTATATAATTTTGTCTCACCAATTCCCTTATTATTTTAATCGATTTAATTAATAATGTCATTTGATATTTATTTGATTAGTTTTTGGTAGTCATTATAGATGATATAGTTATCTACTCAAAGAGTTCGTAATATCATTAAGATCACATGATAATTGTCCAAAATACCATAATGAATGGAAAACATATGATAATATTACAATGCATAAATTTTAAATGCAAAAGTATTCAAATTTTTTTCAATTAATCTCAATAGAGTGTACATCAACTGATCCATCAAAGACAGAGGCTATTGAATGATTTCCCAAACCAACGTTGGTGAATAATATCTATAGTTTTATTGATTTAGCTAGATATTATCAATGGTTTTTAGATAATTTCTCATGAAAATAAAATCTAATAACCAATTTAACAAGGATTGATTCCATGTTTCTATATCAAATTGAATATGAGGTAAATTTCAAGGAACTAAAGTGAATATTATCCAGAAAACTAGTTCTGAAATTACCCTATATTGGAAAAGGTTTTGAAAAAAATAGTGATGCATCCAAGATGGTATTAGAATGGGGTCTTATGAATAATGACATGGTTATTGCTTTTGCATCAGGAAATTGATGTTTCCTGAGAAAAAACTAAACAAATAATTTTGAATTTCATTGGGAAATTATTCATTAAGGATATATATGCATTATACTTATAGAGAAAAGTGATATATATATACCGATCAAAATATTTTCAAATATATAATCACATAGAATGACATAATTATGTTTCAATGAATATAGTTAAATCTATTTATAGATTATGACTACTAATTAATTTCTGCCCTTGGAAGGAGAAAAAGGTTGTCATTATTATGAAATAAGAGGATCATGTTTTCCTATCCATGATGAGTACTACACAAGAACCAATATTTTTGGATATTCAAAGGATATATATAGAAATCATTAAGGATGGAGGGAGATCTTATCATTCTCAATTGAATGATCATCCATATATAGAGGTTAAGATTAAAGAGGCACAAAATATATATGTAGAGCTAAAAAACAAGTTTAGAAATGTTCTTGAGTAGTACCTTGATAATGATGTAATGATGAATTTTAGGAACTTTTTATGGATTCCATTAATTTCAGAATATAATATAATGTTTTTAGAGGAAGCTCATGGTCAATTATTAGTTTTAATCTAGTATGTACGAAGATTTATTGAGATTTGAAAGAGTACATCTGGTGGGTTGGAATGAAGAGAGATATCATAAGGACTGTACCCCAATGCCTAGTATATCATTAAGTTCATGATAAAAGTGAAAAATATATGATGATTTTGAGTCCATTACCCATACTAGAAAGGAAATGATAACAAATCACCATATATTTTGTCATTAGACAACCCAAAATATATAAAGAGACTTATTCTATATGTGTTTTAGTTTGTCATATTACAATGTCAAAAAGTCATCATTATCAGAGACATATTCTATGTTGATTAACAAGCTTAGATATAAATTAATGGAATGGAGAATTTTCATGGATTGCCACATTCAACTATGATTTATTGGGATCCAAGGTTTATCTTAGGGTTCTGTTGAAGTCTTGAGTAATACAATGATAGAGAGATGAGTTTATGCACTACATATCATCCTTATAAAAATCTTCAATTAGAGTGAAAAATTAAAACCATAAATAATATCATGAGATCATTTTCTAACTATTTAAAGGGTGGTAGATATCAACAACATACCATTATTGAGTTTTCTTAAAAAATAATTCACTCAATCATTTATATAGATCCATACAAAGGAATATATGTTATGAAACATAGAGATTAAATGTGCTAGTATGAATTTAGAGAAAGAATACTATTGGGACCTGAGAGAGCTGAATAAATAAAATAGATGGTTAAATCTATTCAACAACATATCAAGGTATTAATGAGTTGGCATAAAAGTTATGTTGATAGTCTGTGGAGTGATATATATTTTGATGTTGCTGATAA
Organism: Viscum album; assembly: GCA_963277665.1. Classification (NCBI taxonomy): domain Eukaryota; kingdom Viridiplantae; phylum Streptophyta; class Magnoliopsida; order Santalales; family Viscaceae; genus Viscum; species Viscum album. The sequence continues at coordinate 598,320,361 of OY728153.1, forward strand.
AGGGATTCTAAAAAGATTCATCGGTGTACGTTATGAGATTTGGGAAGTGAAACTGATCCCTATTTATATCATTCACATAGAATATCTTAATAATATCGAGATACTATCATATCAGATGACACTTCCACCAATCCTCTCAAATGTCCATGATGTGTTCCATGGATATCTCTTGAATAATTAAAAACCCAAAACTTTATATAAAATAAAAATGAAGGTTATACATCCAGAAAAATATCTTTCTTATGGGAAAAAACATAGGAAATTTGAGATCATATATGGAAAATTCAATGAAAGAATACAAATAACAAGTTTATTTTTATAGAAAACCACATATATTAGGAATCTATGTTAGACAATTTTGAAATTATTAGTTATAATGATTCAAATTTAATTGTATCTTAGTTATTAATTTCAATGGTCAAATCTACTTTAAGAGGGGTGTCTAATTTTACACCATGAGTTATTGGGAATTATAAATTTTAAAACAAACTAAATTTCTTTAATATCGTGCATTACATGAAACAAAAAGTTAATATTTCATTACATGAAACATCAAGATACTACATCAATACATGTAGTATTGAGTTATATTGTGTTTCACATGACACTAATTTTAAACAAAACCACGTTATACAATTAATATTATTATTAAAATGGGACAATTATAAGATACCCAATAAACATTGAAATATAAATAATAAAAACTAATAATTAAATAATCTGTATTTCTTTATAAATTAGTCATATTGATAAAAAGTTATTAATGTTTCAATAAAATCGTTATATGTTTCAAAAATACTATTTAAAAAAACAATATTTTTTTTATTTATTTGAGAAATAATAAACATAATTATTCATTATTTATGATAATTTATTTGATAAAAAACATCTATTTTAAATAAAAATATAAAAATTATCTTATTGTGATTTTTTGTTTTTTTTCGAAAATGTTTCATTTTTTATTAATATAGAAAAATACTGAATTTTAATTCAAAACTACATTATTGATTAATTTATTTATAAAGATAGATTATATATTATATTGGTTTAAATGTTTCAAAATGATAAATTATGCGTACAATAATCCAATTTATGTCATTTTAATCATTTTCATAGTGTTTATTTACATAAAAACTTTAAAACATTTGATCTTTTCCCCCTTAAAACCCAAATTTCTTATCAGATAAAGAGAATTGATTTTAAAATAAAATTTACCACTTCCATCAATAGAATTTGAAAAAAGGGATTATTTTTTTTAATAATATATTATTTATATTATATAATATGGTCAACTTAATTTTCTTCGAAAATAATATAAAAATAGTAAAAATTATTTACAACAGTTAAGGTAAAAATGTTTCTACTAGAGGATTAAACTAAAAATATATGGGTTAAAAATAAAGCAAAAAAATTTCCAAATTTTTTTATATATGTATTTTTACATTAAATATTATATTATATTTATTTATTTATTTATTTATCCATGTTACCTGAAATAAACACAGGTGTAATGTATTCTTTAAAAAAAATTATTAGTGTGCTACTCACATCCCTTATAAAAGTCCAGCTAATGTCTTCTCATCTAAACACCCAAAAACCATTTTAATCATAAAATACCTACTGAAATACCTCCCCAACATACATAATCTCATCATAGAAGACTTATTTGGGATATAAATCCAACAATGGATGGATATTTTCGGCAAACATAGGGAGGATACTCTAAAAAGCGGTAACATTCATCAGTAAACATTTTTGTTTTATTTATTTCACTGCAAAAATAAATTTTTATTATACAAATATGAAATAAATCCTATATATATTAAATATAATAATATTATTTTATTTCAATGTAAATACCTAAAACAAGCTCATCATTAATCAAATTGGTAATGAAATCATCCTTCATGTGTACGGTAGATTACCAGCTCAGGAACATATGTCCTTTGGTATTTACATTATCACCAATTAAGGATGAACAAAATGATGGATTTAGTTTTTCTATATTATACTAATGATATTAATTTAATTATTATATCACACATACCTTTTGAAATTCTATTATGTGGGAATACAATAAAATAGATAATGTTTGTAGAAAACCACTGAGTCGTGAAGCGACGCGATTCATTCATTATTTACATAGAAGGTAGTAATGACATGTTTAATGAACATATGGGTGAATTAAGAAAATTATATGTCAATTAAATTATAATATACTATTTAACATTCTTTTCTTAATCCATCAAGCCAATAGAAATAGTGTTTATGCCTACAATCAACCTATAGTCTCTATGAATGATGTATTTCATTTAATATCAATAATTTGTATATATTGAAATATATAAATATATACTGATAAATTATGATATTTAAATATTTTTTAAAAAATTTTATATGATGATTTAATGATAAATTTAATAGGTCTAGATATAAAAAACCAAAACATATACAATAAATAATGTTGTTTTTACAAAAATTGAAACTTTAACATGATATTTTCAATTAACATGTAATACAATGTCATTAGAAGTTATTATATGTTCTGATATATATATATATATATTTATTTAATATATATATAATAAAAAAGTATTAATTACAAATATTTTTTGAAAATTTAAGATTTAAATCAATACTTAGGTATATATCTCTATTTTTGCATTCTTTTAGAAGTACGTTATGTTATAAACCTAAAATATTTCACAAGGTATGTATAAAAATACATTTTATATATTCTATAATGAATTTATTTATCCTTAACAAAATTTAACTTCCATTTCATTTTATTCCTTCATGGTCCTTATGAATCAATGTTACCAATGTTGTAACGGTTTTATATTAAAATCTCATCATTTATCTCAATTTCTTATCATTACATTTCAAATAATAAAATCATATTATTCATATCTCATGAAAACCATTAATTTTGTACTCCTATGTTAATTAAAGATAATTTCATGTAATAAGACCATTTTACAACTCTTTCATTCATTAAATATTCAATTACATTTTCTTATAAAAATCATATTTATTTCACGTTTCGTTCGGGAATTAATTTCCTTCCAAAACCATGCATCCTACTAAAATTTTAAAAAATGATTTATAATTTTCCTATAATTTTTAAGAGACAATTAAATCCATTTTTTAATTTATTACATAGGTTTTTATTGCAATTTTCATTTTGTTTTCCAAATAATTTCCATTTTCTATTTTTCAGGAAATGTGAAATGAAACATTGTGTTAACATGTAAAAAAAGGATGAAACATCAGGTCATAATGACCATTATTTTCATTGAAGATAAAATAATATTTTTTCATGTATAAATTTAAATAATTTTTTTTCAAATGTTTTTATTTTTTAAAAACTGTTTTTCTAGATGAATAAAATTTTTCCACTAGAAGTGATTTAAATGATTGATTAATATAACTATCCATTTATGATGAAATATATTGTTGTAACTTACTTTTTACTAGGATATTATCCAATGGTACCAGTATTGTTCTATAATTTAATGTTTTATGTTTATGATTTAGTGATGTTTATGAAAACACATTCTTTTCCATGGTTTATACTACGATAAAATTCATTTATATTGTGATAATATATTCACAACATTCCCTTTAATGAAGTTGTGAAAAGATAATAAAACCTATCTCTTTTCCACATGATAAGATTTAATTAAATGTATATAGAACTCATTTTATTTAATGGTATATGATATGATGAATGTTTTATGATATTGTGGAACAACTATGTATGATATTCATTATGAGATGAGTTTTACTGACATCTTCAACCAATTAATTGGTTAATAAGTTATATCTCTTGAGTAAGACATGTTTAGAATAGTAAGTAAACATAGTTTACTTGAGGGACTTGTTTTCTATATTAAAATCGGGAGTTATACCTGACTACTATTATGGGTTGGGGAGTAAATCCATTTAACTATGATATACATAAAAACACTTTGAAATTATTTTTTAGGATTATCTCTATAACAAAAATATTTTTCCTATTTTAATGTTATAATCTCATTGATTATGTTATCTGATTCCATAATGATTCATTTATAATGAAATACCAATATTTATTCATTGAATCATGATTATGATCTTTGATATTATGGTTCTAATTTTGTAACGTTATTTTCATGATCTCATACCTGTATGCTCAATGTTATGCTTATATACCATCCTTGTTAACCCTTACTAAGAACATGTTATCTTGCATTCTTATGTTTTTGTTACCCATATTATGAAGAAATGGTTTACAAATAATAGGTCTAAGAAGGATTCTAGTAAAAAAACCATAGTGGGAGATGATTTATTTTACCAATAGGCCATTTATTTGTGTTTCTACATTTCCAACGACCTAAATCTATTATATACCTCATGCATTTGTTTTTCTAATTCAATGAATATTCATAAAAAATGTAATATAAATATATGATGATACTAGCTTTCTACAAATGGATAAAAAACGGGGTATCTCTACAAAGACACGATAGGGGGTTCCCCTAGGTATGTATATATAGAGGACACATGCCTTGGTGTGATAGGTGGTTCCATTCAATGAACTTATAATATATGCCCTGGAGTGATAGGCTTGTGATATTTGGTCAATAGTTATAGAGAGGACCCACACCAGGGTATTTAAGGGGTTTACACACAATTAATAGAGGATACATTCCCAAATGAATTTGTAGGGGATAATAAATATTATATAGAGAAGGACAAGGGGGACTTTACCCCAGTGCTACAGGTGAGTTTCCAACCCTAGAATACCTCAGAAGATTCCACTGAATTACTGATATTTCCAAGCACCACCTAAAGAAGATTACAACTTAAAAAACTGATAATTGTTTCTTTTATTCCTTTATGAAGTTAGTCATCATGTAATAATAATAAATACACTTAGTATAAACCACTCTCATGCCAAAATACATGTTCTTTAAAAGGATGTGGGAGAGGTCGAAGATATTAGATGGAATACATGAAATTTATATGGGTATGCTTAACATGCGATCCTACTTTATATCATTGTCATTATCTAATTTGGAAATTTTTTATAATCCATTTACTCATACATTAATGGTATATTATGTACATGGAATGTCTCATCCACTCAATCCCTCATCGTGCTCCCCTGGTCATGCATGTATACTTTGGGTGATGGTCATGCACCAGGCCATGTACCTAGGCATGTCAAGGTATTGAATTTGGACCATGTACCATCATCGTACATGAAATTTCCTACAACTTGGGAACATTTATTGGTGAATATTTCACATGACATAGCCACATGGTGAAGGACACATGACTTGTGGTATCGACAATGCGATTTAAGTTCCTCATCTCCCTAGAAATCCTAGCAACCATTGTTGGGGTACTACACAAAATTGGTTTCCTTTTCCAACATTTTCAAAAATAAATCTATTAATCATTATACTATGATAAAATTTTGATAAAATATTTAATTAATAAATATTATTAAATTAATTAAAAAATTAATTTTTTTACTAATCATATGCTATTATTTAAAAAACCCATTGGTTGATCCTAATATGAGGAAGTCCCCTCTAACTAAATATCTCATTACAATTAAACACTGAAAACATTCTAAAATAGATTAAATCATAGTGTTTATTTTAAACATATTTCACATGAGTTATATCCAAAAATATAATTACTCATCAAAGTATATAACCACGAACAATAATGTAAAACACATTAATTACCCTTATTTAACAATTTAAATTATCTTTAAAGAACAGAGATATAACTAATTACCTTCTAAAATAATATATAATAGAGGTTATTACATATTTAAACATTCTATTGAAAACACCTTACAATATCATTTCCATTCCAAGATAGGACACATATTTCTATATCACTAGTGGTAGAAACCCCACATGACGTACCTCTCATTCAATATACATTTGTGCAATATAGTTCAGAAACCTCTACTCCCACATAACTGATTTAAACAACCCCTTGATAAATCTGTCTAATATTACCATAAAAATATTAAGAAAAAACAATTGTGGACACATAATACATACACACATAACAGTTCATGCAATCCCATATAAATGATATATAATTTTAAAGGCCACCAACATGAAGCCTTTAATGAGTAGTATGAACATCATATGGCATAAACTAAATTAATCATAGTCCACTATAAACAAAATACCGATAATAAACATCAAAATTAAGGATATATGTTGAAGTAAGTATAAATTATCAAATAAAACTACAATATAATCTTACACATGATTATCATTTCTTACTTGATATCAAAAAATCAATTTTAATTGATCTCGTCTCGAAAGGATGATTATGGGAATCAAGTAGTATATTAGATGTGTTAATGGAAGTATGGTTCCACATATTGTGGATAAAGGAATAAAATTTTTAATATAAAATTAATTTAAAAAAATATAATAACATTTCCCTTTGACAATGTTATACAAATACCACTGGGTACCAGGAATGATTATACCTTTTAACAAGGGCCATACTAGGTACATAGTATATACTACACTAGCTAACTATCATGCCTTACTATGATACATCGCCTATAAAGTTATCATCACATACATTGTGTCTCGGTAATATGAACCTAGTTTCTCTTATTTAATTTTAGTACTATGGCCCCTATAAGTAACATATCATCCATATTTTAGACCTACTAAATCCCTATGAAATAAATAAATATCCCTAAAAAATTATAATATAATAAAAACTATTATAAAATAAACCTCAAAATATGATGTTATTCAAAAATAATCCTTGATTGTGTTTTAATTTATCTCAATGTTTTCTAATCTGAAATGATGGAAAATTCTTTTCTCAAATTATTAACACTTGAGTTATAATAATTAATTTATATAAGATAAAATACAATTTCAACAATATTTCAATTAAATAATTTTATCCATGAATGTTTTCAAAATGATTTAGTAATGGATTTTTATAAATGTTTCACTATATGAAATTTGATATAACCATTCTTAGTTCAAATTACATAAATAAAAATTACTTTGTTGTAAGACACAAATCTTGAAATTACTTTTAGAAATCCATAAAACAATATTAATTAACCTAAAAACCCATATAATTATCTATTATTTTATCAATAAAATTATTTAAAATCCACTATTCAATTAATTTATCAATGTAGACAATGTTATACTAGTATATATATATATCACTAGGAATAATTTGTATTAATATATATTGATATATTGAAAAATTATACGTCTTTTACCTATCAAATAAAGTATGGTTTCAATTATTTCTCACCCTATAATATTAACAAACTCACCAAAAACATCTATTGAAATCTTTTTCTAGGTAAACAATAATATTACAATTAGTGATCTATCATCCATATCATATATTTTTAGTACATACTTTTTAATTTTAATATTTCGAAATATAATCTTCATGCCTTCCATGAGTAACCTATAATCGATTAAAATTAATATCTAACTATTCGATGAAATTGGAAACCTGAATATCATGAATTTAGTAATCTCATTGTCATAAACATCATCAGATCATCTAAATATTATATATATCTATATTTATTATCATTATATGGCCTCATATTTCATTTAAATTTATATTATGATCAAATAAAACTCATTGATAGATGATATTCCTTAATAAAATTATCAATCCTTGAATAATATTGTTGGTTCCAACTATATCTCATATATTTCTATAATAAATAATTATAGAGTTAAATAAATCCATTCAGTTGTTTTCTAAAAAATACCTATTTATTATACTCATTTACAAAATATGAATTTAGATTATTTTAAAATACATTTATTTTTATTAAGACAATTATTTCTCAGAGAAAATGAATCTTTACCAAATAATTAATGGGTGAAAACATCTAATTTATGTCAAAGGACATCAATATATGAATATCCCTTAGACATAATTCATTATTGATTTAATTACATCTCAATATTTTTTAGTATATATTATAAATCTATTTTGTTCTAAAAAAATAATTATTATACGTCCTAAAAAATTTCTCTGATCATTAATTTATCTCTTCTCGGACCAACTCCTCATTTATACTAGTAACCCAAATCTCATGTTGGAAAAACTAATAAAAATTATTTTTCTCTACATGGTATGTATAATTAATTTAATATATAAAAATTATAATTACCATTTGAAATAGAGTTGTTATGCCCCAAAAAATAATTTTCCCATTGATTTAAGTTTAATCTGTATGCTATTTTTTGTTGGAAACAAACCTGAAATTACAAAATCACCATTGATAATTACCTTTGAATTATAAACAAGATCTAATGTCACCCCATAACTTCCCACATTAATATTAAATTAATTATTACATTCATCAATCTTTTAAAAAAATAAATACTCATTCTCAATTACAATGACATCGTAAATCGTAGTGATTTTATAAATCATTTTCTTACATCATTAACATGTGTTTATATTTCATGAATAACTAATAATAATAACCCTTTTTATGTGGATATTAATTTTTTTTAATTTTACTATTAATTTTTTATTTTTTAAATTATTTACTTCAACATAATTTATTGTTTCTTTTTTATTTTAATTGGTTTATAATCCCTTTGGATCTTCTAGAGAATTATGTAGACATTTCATGAAAAATAAATTATGGTTCTCCCAAACCAAATAATAGTCTCAATAAAATATTATTTTAAAAACCATTAATAAAATATCATAGTAGTAATTATAAATATATGTAAAATAACATGAAAAATTATATTTTGATTATTATATTATAGTTTTAGAGTATAAATCTAATTTTCGGACACATGGTTATGGTAAACAATGAAAACATTTAGAGAAATGTCACCGCATATTAATCAAAAAATATACATAATATTTATAATATTTCATTAATGATATATATGATCCTTATAGAATATGCTATGGTATACATTGTGGAAATTGATACAGATTCTAATAAGGAGTATATCACCCTTTTATTTACTCCATGTTCACTAACTGAGTCATTTCTAGGAATTAATTGGAATCCCTTGTTTGGAATTTCAATAAAATGTTATATATGTAAGTTTAATTAAGGGAGTGTTAATTATATTAAATTAATTATATATTATATATTATAATTATTTTATAAATTTAATAATTATTTCATCATTTATTATTCTTATTTATTATAATGATTCATACAATTTTAGATGAGGCTAAATTATTCCTATGTTACAAGTCTTTTTATTATGTACATGATATTGGTAAATGGATTGGTACTGAATTATATTATAAAAAAATCATGCGGGTGTTTTTTCAAATAAATATATCATGAAAATTATTATAATGTTTATTACTAAGTAGGTATTTTAAATAATGAATGTTGTTTAGGGAGATTATTATTGATATTTGAAAATGTTTAATTATAAAAAATAATTTATATTCATTCTTTCGAAAAAATGAATACTATTAAAGTATGTATTATTTATATTTAATTTGTTTTTTAAAATGAAATTAGGTTATTTAAACAAAAATTAACAGATTTCACATTATTAAAATAATTTAAATTTGATAAACAAGAAATAAATTAATTCACTAGATTAATTAATGAATTATAATGAATATAATTATATAAAAAATTGTCTTTTTAAACGTTTTTTTACTTATTATTTATTTCAAAGATATTAAATGTTCATATAGTTAAATATTTGTAACATGAATTTTGTCTCATTAGATATTGTGTCTAGGATACAAATTTTTTGGATAAAAATTGTTTTTTGGCTCATCAAATATTAATGGGGGTGATAATGGAATAATGATAGAATAAACCATTATTGTTTTCATTTGGGTGGGACATAACATTAAAATTTTGTGATATTGAACAACATTATATTAATAAAACATTATTGTTATGTTTTTAGTTCAATTACTGGGAATCTACATTAAACCATTTTATTATATTTTATATTTATATAACCATGAACATTATTATCAAAATATTTTTTTTATTTTTAGTCATTTTAGAGTTGAGGGTTTTTGCCTTTGATATTCAATTTCACTAGGGTAGTGTTGAATTATAATAACATGACTTAAAATTATTAAATATAGTTACCCTTTTTGTAAAAACCATATGATCAATAGTATAAAAATATATCAAATGTAAAAAAAATCATGTTCATGTCCTCTAAATATATATTAATAAGATTTTAATGAGTTATATTTATTATGAGAATATTACATAATTTTCCATTTTAATGGAAAAATGTTTTACTACTTTCCAAATTGAGTTTCATGAATTAAATGTTTTTATTTACAATAATTAATTTTAAATTATAGATTTTTAGTATGAATAATGTTATTTTATTATCAATTCATCATGTTAATAATATTATAATATGAATTTCAAAATTATTTTATTTTTCACCGAATAATTGAAATGTTGAATTTTACTGAAACAATTATTTTATTTTAATATATTTTAAAATTAAAATTATATTTTCGATTATATTTAAAATTTAATTAGTAAATATTCATTAATTAAATACAGTATATTATTTTAAATGAATTTATACGTTTATTTATTTGAAAAACATATATATTCTAAAAAATATTTATTTGCAAAAGTTATTTTTCACAAAATTGTGCATACATAATGTTAAATTAATTTATATCACATATATTAATTGATTCTTGAATGGTGGATTCCATATTTGGACTCATTAGGTTAATATTTTTTTAACTGGTTCCTATTTATTTTAGTCACTATGAATAGTAAAAATTGTACAATTTTGTTACAATATTAAACGTAAAATGAGTTAATTTAGTTAAAAACAAATGCAAAAAACCTTCAAATTCATTCCTTTGATTACGATTACTGAATTGGATGAGTCTATTTCAACCATAACAATCCAAAAAGATATTAAATTTGTGTCCGTTTATCTATGATTTTTTCCTTTATATTATTTTATGCGAAATAAAAACAAAATATGAAAGTCAATTTCATTTCCATTAAATATATTCCCACAAGGAAAAACATATCCTACGAAATAAATTTAATTTTTTTTCATTATGAAATAATTTTAGTAATGTGAAGTTACATATAAATTTTATTACAAAATATCCATTACTTTCAACAAAATTTGGAAATTGTCTTTGTATAAGTCGTAGAAATATCATGTAAATGAATTTAAAAAATCTAAAAATAATATTTTTATTAGAGTAAATGTGTCCCGTAAATATTTTTTTAAAAATATGAATATTAATATAGGATTTAAATTTTTATACCTTTTCTACATTATTATCATAAATACATTAAAGTCAGTGTAATTGAATAGTTAAAAATAATGTCCTTAATGATATTTTCTGGTAAACAATATTTTATTAAATCATTTAAAATTAATAATATTCATATATTTGTCCAAATGATATTTATATTTATTATTGAAAAAATGGAATAATATTTATGGGTAATTTTTCTTTTTATAGTATATTTCTTGACCACTAATGTGTTGGAAACACTTTTATCATTGTAATAGTAAACATGGTTAATGGGGGTTAAAAAAAGGGATAAGGGTAAAAGTAATAATTCGAACTTCTAAAAAATTTATTAGATCAAATTAATTTGAATTATAATAATATAATATTTAACGTTCATAAATTTTGACCCACATTAACATGATAATTAATTTCTATTACATAAATACTTTAAGAAATCCCAAGAATGTTTCAACACCCACATATAAAATGCAACCACCCCTACTATATTCCTAAAGGAATTTTAAAAATGTAGTTCATATAATATCTTCCCAAATTCCTTCCTAACATCCCTACACACATTATTGAGGTATTATTTTAGGTATATTACCATCATTTAATGATCTATGTTGAAATTCAGGAGAGGTTTTCCGAATATGTTTTCTTATTTTTAACCAATTTTTAAATTTTTATTTATTATTACAAAAATTACATATTATATTTAAACATGATGAAACAATATAATTTTAATCTTAGTTTTTTTATTTTATGATATAATCTATATCATTATACTTCTTAAATCAAATGGGAAATGAATCCCTTGTTCTTTTTTCTTATCATGTACCACCTCAAGGACCTATTTAATTAGTTTTAGATAAAACCATATTATAACTATCTATAATTATGGATTTAATATAAAAACATATATATATATATTAATAGAAAATCTATCATTATATAGATATAATTTATTATCCAATTTCTTAATTTTCACTAATTCATGATTGATAGAATTATTCATGCATACATACAGATTATCTTCTACTTTAAAGAATGTGAATCATTTTTCATGAAAACATCACATTTCATTATATATAATTTCATTTAAAGAAATAATATGATATTAATGTTTTATTAATAATTTTCTATTGGTAAAATAATACTTACCTTCTTTTAACCATGTTCTTTGTGGAAAAGAAATTTTATTCATGAATACGAATAACCTACCTTCTTCATGACTATCACATTTTTGATATTTCATAACAATATTTCAAGAATGGATTTAAAATTAAAATTAATATATAAAAATAAAATTTAGGTCATTATTATTATTTTAGAGATTAGCATCTAACTACAAATTTCTCCTTGGACATATGTGTCTCATATCATCAAAATGTCTTACATGAAATTAATTGATTATGTTATTAAAATTAAGTCATGGTATGAAAGAAATGGAAAGGATTACTATATATGAATTATGTTATAAAGAAATTTAATTTTTCTTACATGATTATTATTTCGAAAGATAAAGAACATACATGATAAATTATAGTCAAGATAAGGGGCACATTACCATTAAAACCTAATTTTAATTTTTTTATGATTTATTTTCTTAATAATTTTCTACAATATCCATATTAATTATTTTATAATGGATATATTTATTTGAAAACATTTTATTTTAAAAGAACATATTTAGACAAATTTTAGATTATTTCAATGGTTTTCAAAACAACTCTTAATATGTATTTTTAAGGTACATTAGAATATATATAAAAATGATAAAAGGAATGTTCTATTTTGATGTATATGTAATCAATGGATTCCCCCCATGAAAACCATTTTTTTATGTCTGAATACCATTATAATATTCCCTTTTTATTTAATTAAATTTTAGAAAAATTACTATGTAGTTCTCCAATAAGATAAGTGTGAATTATAGTTTATAAAATAAATGTATTATTTTTTAACCATTGTTTGTCGATTATTAAGAAAAAAACATGATCCAATTCATAAATTTAATTATCAAATTGATTAATTTTCTGACTATCCTATTTATAAATGTTTTGATAAAGTCAAAATAAATTAATCAAAATTACATTTCAGAATAAATAGTCTTATAAAAACAACTTGAAAATAATATTATATTTAATGTAATAAAGTATTAAAAAGGTATTATAAAATATTTTCACACATTAACTATAAGAGTAAAAGAAGTCACATACACTGAATTTTTGTTATCCATGTTTTTCAAGTAATAAAAATTTCTATCTACCTAAAACCAATAAATTACTCATAACTAAGATGAGACACAACTCTGTCTTACTATCCTAGATTTCTTTAATCAGTAAGATCAAACACACCTCTTTCTTTATATCTATATAATCCCTCGATCAAAACTAATAGGATAAACATTTAAAAACAAAAAAAAAGATCATTGGTCATATAAAAATATTCTTATCATGGTATCCTCAATAAAATACTCAAAAAACTTTAGTGTAATGTGATTTCACAGTAATAATATGTTACAAACTTTTCTTTTAAAACTCAAAGTAGTCAGTTGTGAAAAATCATCTTCCTCCTCAAATGATTCAATTATTTATAGGAAATTTCACAATATTTATATATTAAAATCGTATTGGTCATTAAAACAACCTTATAAAAACAACCTCTTTAATTTAATGATTAATGATTATCATTTTCATCATATGATCAGAGGTGTCTAAAATATTTATATTCATTTGAAATCCATTTGTTTGGAAAAGAACATTTTTAATAATTAAAATGATATTTGTTCAAATGATGTATTAATTTATTTTTCATTTATATATCATGTCTAAATTTATATGATAAATTGTTTTCAATAGTCTTGATATAATGTTTTTTGGTGTTCTTGGTTAGTCTATGAATACATGATTCATATATTAATTCATTCAATGAAAGATGTAATCATTAGTCTAATTTTACAAAACATAAATGCTTAATTAAATATGAAATCATTATTGAAGGATCTAAAATATATACATCATATTACTAAAAGTAATTCTCTTTAAAAACATAATATTTCTCCACCTAAAAAATAGTAAAAAAATAAAAAAATTTAGACCTAGGGTAGTAAAAATGTCAATAATATATAAAATTTGAAGGAAATGATTTTGTGATTTCAAAAATATGTTTTGAATGATTTGAATGTTATTATATTAACTATACAATAAAAAATATTTTTTTTAAAATAATCGGTTTGAATAGATAATATCTAGTGATATAATGAAATATTCCCCTCCTTTATAGAACATCCCTTTTATATATTTTTCGTTATTTCTTTTGAACAATTTAATTTAGGGTTTAATAAAAAAATTTATAGAAACTTTTTTATTCTAAATTTCTATAAATATCTCAATGAATCTCACAAATTATTTTCTGATGTTATATAACCTATTCTATTTTTGGATTTATTATATTATTTATTTATAAATTTGGTCCTTAAAATATTAATTATTTAATTATTGTTCGAAATTTTATTTTTACTGAAAATATTTTAAAATGAAATTGTTCAAAAATTAATCTAATGGGAAAAATTAAATTTGATTCCTTAATAAAAAATATTACGAAGAACATGTATGTAAAATGAAACATTTAGAAAAATATAATTTACATATTAAAAAATGTTTTTCAGGAGGATAGAGTAAATAACATTCATTCTTCTTCTGATTTTAATGACCATTTTTATCTACATAATATTTTAATTATATTTCTAAAAAATTAATAACACTAATTTTAGCTTTTAAAAATATTCTCAAGGAACATGTGTTTTCTTTTTTTATACTTCATAAAATATATATCCTTTTCCAAATCATGAAAATTATAAATATCCTCATGAGTCAAATGAGGAATATCAACATTATTCATTAAATTAATAACTTCTTCATCTAGAGTATGAATATTTCATCTTTTATCATTATATAACTATTGAAAAATACATTCCTTCATAATCATCTCATATTATTCTAATAATCCTTCAATATTTATTAATAGATTTAAAAAAAATTATCTTTATTCACAATAACATATTTGAGATTACTAATTTCCCTTGAAGACTCTGTAACATCTTGATACATTAATTTTAATAACAAGAATATTTTTTTTAAATTATGATCAAAATTCCTTTATTTTTTATCATAAAACATTAATTGCCCATTGTTGTTCCATATCTAATAAATAAGATCTTTCAAATTCCATCTATCTTATTTTCACTTTTCATTTAAGTATATGAAATCATTTTCATTTTGGTTAATAAGATCAACATGATATTTCCCTGAATTTGAAATTTTCTTTTTTGGAAAATAATATTAGAAAGTATGTAGTTATGTTGTTTTGAATCTCCAAGATAAAATTCTAAATTTAATTATTCTTTGTACATTATTTTTTAAAATTGGGCTTAAAATTATATGTATATATGAATACCGAAAAATCATTTGTATGGGTTATAATGTATATTTTAATGTAATTTATTAATAAAATTAATGATTTTATATATTTATCAAATTTTATTGTCCTTATAAATTTTTTTATCATCTATTGAGATCCCCATATATATCATTTTTATGGGGGAGATTGATATAGATCTTTAATACATTAGGTAATGACTATTTTTAGTATTTAATTATAATGGAAAATGACCATTTTTCTAAAGACCCGAAAATTCCATGGAAATTTTTTCTCTTACATTTATGGGACTTTTACAAGTCGGCAGTTTCTAACGCTGCATGATATCAAGGACCGGTGTGCCCGGAATTGAAATCTGAGGGCACCATTGAACTCACAGCACCAGTATTTACTTAAAGAGACCTTCACCACAGTTTCTTTCTGTCGAGAATATGAGATAGTTCTTGGGGTTTTAAATTAGTTAAATAAAAATAAAGTGTTAACATAATATTTATTTCGGATGGTTTAAACCTCCAAGAGTAGGTTGGTGGTGTGGGCCGTGACACCATAACTTTCCATGAGACGTTATGGTTGTGGGGAACGCCCGCACATATCCTCCCATGGGAGGATATTTTAGTGGGGCCCTCATGAGCTTCTTACCCCCATTAACTCCCCATTATTAATTGGACAACTCTATTAATTAATTGGAACTCCTCACCTTCTCTAATTTTTGAATTTGTGCAATTCCCTACAATTAATTAAATGAGTTTCCTAATTTAATTAAACACAACATCGAGTTTTCGTGCCAAATAATTAATAGACAACTTCCTTTATTATTTTTGGGGATGGAATAATTATTTTTGGGAGGATTAATGAGAGTAAATAACTTGGTGGAGACATTTATCTCTAAGGAAGAACCACCGAAGAACGAAGAACATCATCTCTTCTTCCTTCTTCCACTTGGGCAAGGAAGTGATGCGTCGCAGCCCATGAAGAACATTGACGACATCATCTCGACTCGTCTTCTCCGAAATCTTACTCCTCTGACATCAATGGAATGTCGTCCACCATTATGTGACTCTGTCAATGGTCACTAAACTCGAGGTAGGTGGATTTGAGTTATTTTAAATATGATATTAAACCTCCGTTCTTTATTATTCATATTTCTGGATTGGTATGCCAAATTATATCACCATGATGAGGAGGGTTTGGACCGCACGAACATGGCCGACCTTCGCCATTGGTTGTTCTTTTGTTGAAGACAGAGGTGCACTGCGGAAGAAGCTGGCAAGACAAGGGCCACAGGACAGCCGGAAGGGTGCAGCACCGTCGCGTCGTTAAAAGAACCGAGCCACATCCGGGGGGTTTTGGCAGAGCCGGAAGGGCGCAGGGCAATCACACTGTGCTGGAGAGGAATTGCGGATAGGAGGGTTGCGGTGAATGGAAGACACGTGATGTCGTAGCGCCGCACACAGGAGATAGAGGCCAGAGCCAGGCCGGGCGGTGGTAGAGGGGACATGGCGCCATCGCACTACGGTGGAGGAACTAGGGTGTCCGGCTGAGCTGGTCTCTAGATCGCAATATAAGTAGGACCCTTCAGGTCCCGCAGTTACCAGGCATGCGTGCCATGTGCTGGATATTTCGGAAGGTAAGGGGAGTAACCCCCCCCCCCCCCCCCCCAGGGGTGCCCAGCCGCCTGCCACCTGGGCCAGCCATCCGGTCGGCCCACCCTCAGCTAGGTTGCCCACGACCATACCGCCCTCAGCCAGACCGCCCTTGCCTGGGCCGCCAATGGTAGGGCCCCCTGGGCCGGGCCGCCCTTATGTCGGGACTCCTTTGGCCGGGCCCCCTCGAGCCGGGCCGCCCTCAGGCTAGGCCACCTGTCAGGTCAGGCCGTCCCCTCGGTTCAGGTCATTTTCTCAGACTGAGTCAGATTTGCGGACCATGTTAGACCCCATTATAGACCGTGTCGGGCTAGGATGGTCTGAAAGGGTCAGATCGGACCCGGACCCATTTGGCCAGTTTACACATTTTCGCCACTTCCTTAGGCTACGAGTGTCCGATTAATTAACCACATGTGTATATTGAAGGCTTGGCATGAGACGGTTCTTTTATAATACCCCAATTGAGGTTTGGATAAATTTGGTGTATGACTAGGTTGAACTAATCATAAAAACCAACCGGGACCCTGGAACAAAAATGCCTATAACTCACAGACCAGGCGTCTGATTTATGCGCCATCTGCCACGTTGGTTTCCTTATGATGAGATTAAAATATGGGACACATAAAATCAAGACTACATGGTAGTTGATGTATCGACACTTGGCTCGAGTAGCGGACCATCCTGGGATCGAACGTGATGTGATAAGACTGGACTTGGTCCTCCGTGGGTTCGACAGTGACGAGACTTGTCCTAGATCCTCTGTGGGTTCGATAGTGAAGAGACTGGACATGGATCCTCTGTGGGTTCGACAATGAAGAGACTGTACATGGTTCTTCTGTGGTTTCATCAGTGAGGAGACTAAACATGGATCCTCCCTGGGTACGATAGTGACGAGACTGTATCTGTATCCTCTTTGGGTTCGACAGGGATGAGACTGAACCCGGATCCTCTGTGGGTTCGACAACGAGGAGACTGGACCAGGATCATCCATGGGTTCTACAGTGATGGATTTTGTTCCAAGATCCCATGAAGGATTGATAGATTCAATAGAATGTTGTTTTAGGTTTCTACATATATTTGTCATTCGACAGTGAAGGATGATTCAGTGGCTACAACCAATCATCTCTTACTCTCCTTTTTGTTGTGTATAACTAGTGTGAGCTAAGTCATTACTTTTGTGTTTACCTCCTGTATGAGATGTGTACTCATGATGACGTATGTATATGTATGGGCATATACATAATTAAGGGTGGATGTTTCCTCATGGATGTTTCTTCATGGTTGAGTTACGGTGAAGCCCATGTAGCTTTCTTCTGTGAGATGTACTTATTGGATTCACCATGTTTTGTACTTTCTTTGTGGATTGTTTCTACACTTGTATAAGAGATTGTGGTTTTTCTCAAGCGTTGGAGACAGATTGTGATTTGCATATTATGTATATGTAAGGGAATATACCTAAGTAATGATGGTTGATACTTTTTGATTGTATCTTTCTACTCTAGTTTATCCATAGTGGATTCTGGGAGACCTTCAGGGGTCTTGGGGTCCCCTACTGATTATCATTATACTCATCCCTTCTTGGGTTATGCCTGCACCTCATTGTGTTGGATGAAGACAGCGGACAGCACTGACCATGGTGGAGTGTACGAGGAATGGACGGTACCCAAAGGTAGACCTATCAATGAGACAATACCCAGAGGATACATAATGTAATGGGGTGATGGGGAGGCTATCTATACCTTCCCATTAGGTAGGATCTATGGTGGATGATCTAGGAGCTTCTAGACACCTTCCAGTTCTTTTGTCTTTTCCTTGTACTTTACTGTTGGGTTTGTATTTCCACCCCCTTTACTTACCACACAAATATTGTATTTAGTTTTACATAGTGTTTTTCTTTTAGTGGTGTATACTAATTGTTTGTGATTACATTTTATAAAGGAAATTCCTTCCCAGCATAAGGATTTATGCCATTGGTACAAGTCGCCAGCCCCTGGCCTATGGACGGCGGGATTAGGGTAGTCAGGACACGTGACCTGAGTACGTGTCGTGAAAAATTGGTATCAGAGGAGTGAGTTCTACTGCAGAACAAGGACTCTAATTCTTTTAATGTAAATAGTGTAAAGTGTTTTGGGTGTGGTTATCGTTTTAGGGAAACCGGTGTTGGTGCGGAGGCCGAAGTAGTCATACACTAGGACTCTAACTTTTGATTTTCGACTCAATGCATGAAAATATTGATTGTGTCTATATTTCATTTGAAAAGTTTTCATTGAAATTATTTTGTGTCAGATCACCAGGTATATTGTTTTTACTATGGAACATATATTTCTTTTCAGGATGTCTTAACTAAGTCAGTCAGCATGGGTTCTGAGTGGAAAGCATGACATTAGCCAAGCGAGCAATGAGGCCTCGGTGCAGGGCCCCATCACTACGGAGGAACCAGCGGTACCACTAACCACTGGGCTACCGTTGCTACCAGCCCCAAAAGTAGAGGGTAAGCGCCGCTTGATCATGTTTCACGGGTTCCTGTGACTGTAGCCTCTGAGGTTTCGAGGCGAGACAGATTTTTTGATGGCTAGGTACTGGCAGGAGTTTGTAGCACGAATTTACACACAGTTGGGACACCCGCTGACTTGGTAGTGCACCGAGCTGTTAGTCTATTACAGTGAGCATCTAAGAGGTGTTGGATCTTGATGCTCTAGTTTTACAACAAGATGACCCTCAATTATGGGAACATTGAGGGTCTTTTTAGGGAGGAGCTTGTACCTGAGACTCTACGCTCCATGCTTCTTAGGAGCTGCTGCACTTGCCGTAGGGCATTCCGATAGTAGGCGAGTCTTATGTAGAAGGTAGTAGGAAGATGAAAAAAGGGTACAATTGGGTTATATGTTCTGTTAGGCAACCCCAAGATGTGTCATCGGGGGTGCAGTGCACCTGAGGAAAAGGGGGATTTTAACGGAGAATGGTTTGTTATTCCTGCAGGAAATGGGGTCACAGAGCCCCTGACTGTCTGACTCCCCACACAGTTGATCAGTAGGCATTAGAGGAGCCCGCAGTACAAAGGCAGTGGCAGGATCTTGAGCATCACTTGAGCGGTGGGCAAGGTAGTGGTGAAGTTCCATCAATGGATGGTGGTCCATGTCATCGAGCACTACTACCACCACTCCTAGACGGTTCACATCGAGATCTGGGAGCAAGTGGACAAGAGAAAGACTATCTCCAGGCATATAGGACTTTGTTCAGTATGATTATAGCTTCGTTGTTATCATTTGTTTTGGTTTCTTTATGTCTTTGTACTTTGATCTGCAGAAATAAAAGACACTTGTCCTTATGACGTTTGATTTCCTGACTTTTTTATGTGGTTGATACTGAGAGGTTCCAGTTAAAACCGTAGACTTGACCCCCACATTTGATATTCCTACTAGAGGAGACCTAATGACCACACACTAATGAATACAGTGTGGCTCAACCCTTGGAGTTGAGAATAATGCTTGGAACTATTGGTAGCAGCGTCGAGGCCTTACGACATTTTCCATGGCATGAAATAGTATGGTTCATGTTACGATTGAATGTATTAAGAAAATGACATGGCTCATCTAGGGAATGAGACCAGATTTCATTTTTCTTCTAAAGAGAAATCTTAGCAGATCTTGTAGGATGTAGGAGAAGAAGGTTGTACTCGAGTTCTATAGAAATGGATAGTCTCATCCATAGTTCGTTGAGTGAACAGTTTATGGTTTACTCTAATCACAATAGTCTTAGGTGTGTCTTCTCATAAAAGGACATGGACCGGAGACAACAACGTTGTATTGAGTTTCTACATGACTATGAATTTGAGATAATCTATATTCCTAGGATGGGGAATGTTGTATCAGATGCTCTCAGTAAGAGATCTGGCATTCAGCTTCTAGGAGAGGCGACGAAGCAGCTGGCCATGTTGCAGATATCCTTCGTGGATAGATATAGAGCATCCTTTCTACAGTATCTCACAGTCTCTCTTCTACTTCATTAGTGATTCAGGAAGGCTCAGTATGGAGACACTGACTATGAGATGCAACATGCTCAAATATTCATAGGGAGGGAACCTGATTGACTTTTATGAATGCGGGGAGCATGCCATCTTTTTTAAAGGACATACCATGGTACCAGTTTCAGTTCAAGATGATGTTTTGAGGGAGTTCCACACTTCCCCTCTTGCAGTACATCCAAAAGTGGTGAATATGTATCAGGACCATCGACAACAACACTGGTGGCTAGGTATAAATATGGCAGTACTAGATTTTGTCTCACGTTGCCTCACTTGTCAGCAAGTGAAGGCAGAGCACCAGGTACTAGTAGGATTGGTAGAACCCATAGAGGTCCCCAAGTGGATGTGGGTTGGGATATTCATGGACTTAGTGACAGGTCTTCAATGTACATCCAGGATTCACGATTTGATATGGGTGATTGTAGACTGACTCACCAAGTCAGCCCATTTCCTACTGATCAGAGAGCAGGGCTTAGTAAAGACTAGGGCTCAGTATAGAGATTGGGATGCCTCTACGTTTAGGAGGTTGTACATTTACATGGAGTACCTTCTTCTATTGCCTCTGACCGTGATGCACGGTTTACATCCTAGCTATGAAAGGGGTTGTAGGAAGCTTTCGGAACACAGCTTCGCTTGAGCACTACCTTCCATCCTCAGACAGATGGTCAGAATAAGAGGACCATTCATACCCTTGAGGACATGATCTGTGCATGTGTCCTTGACTTCAGTTACATCTGGGAGGACCACATACCTTTGGTGGAGTCTTCCTACAACTACTTCTATCACTCCACCATCGGTATGGAACCTTTTGAGGACTTGTATGGTCGACCTTGCAGATCTTCACTATGCTGGATGGACCCAGAAGAGTCAGCACTAGTGGGGCTGGAAATGGTACGAGCTACCATAGAGAAGGTGCAGATCATCCGAGAGTGGATGAAGACTGTAGAAAATAGGCATAAGTCATATGATGATAGGAGACGGAGTCCTCTGGATTTCAAGGATGGAGACCACATCATTCTACGGGTCTCACCTCGATGAAGTCTACAGAGATTTGGCGAAGGCGACAAGTTATTTTAGCGATTCATTGGAACTTTCCAGGACCTCAGCAGTGTAGGTGATGTGGCTTACCTCTAGGATCTTTCACCTATGTTGCACCAAATGAATGATGTCTTCCACATATATGAGCTTTAGAGATACATGAATGACTTGTCCTACATCATCTACCTTGGGGAGGTGGACATCAATAATATGGAGACTTTCATTGATCTTCCCATGGTGATTAGGGATTGACAGGAGTGAGTCCTACATGGACAGTCGATTCCTATGGTGTGCATTCGCTGGCAGCACAGGAACCTTCAGGAGAGAACATGAGAGTGGGAGGCTTAGATGTGTGCTCAGTACCCCCATTTGTTTCCCTAGGGTGAGTTGTAGCTTACAAGAATGTAAATACCTAAAGGCGGGAGAATGTAATGACCCAGAAAATATTTGGAATTTTCATTTCATAAATTCATGGGTATTTTATGAGTCTACAGTTTCTAACAGTGCTTGATTCTGAGGCCTGGTGTGCCCGGAATCAATTTCTGATGTTTTGTTCGAGTACGTTCAGTAAACATACAAGCAGAATTTTATATCTATTGAACCAGTGATTGAAGTTGAAATATGAGGGAACCGTTGAACTCGCAGTGAAAATATTCTCTATCTAAGACCTTCACTGCAGTTGCGTTCTATCAGAAATGACAGTTAGTTTTTGGGGTTTTAAATTAGTTAAATAAAAATAAAGTTTTAAAATTATTTTTATATTGGGTGATTTAAACTACCAAGAGGAGGTTGGTGGTGGGGCCCGCCACACCATAACCTCCCATGACAGGTTATGGTGGTGGGGCCCACCTGCACATAACCTTTCTTGGGAGGATATTTTATTGGGGCCCACACGAGCATCTTACGTGCACTAACTCTCTATTATTAATTGGAAAAATCTCTTCCTTAATTGGAACTCCTCACCTTCTCTAATTTTTGAATTTGAACCATTACCTATTATTAATTAAATGAGTTGCCTCATTTTATTAAACAAAAATGTGTGATGCTATGCCAAAGAATAAATAGAGAACTTCCTTTATTATTTTTGGGTTTGGCAAAAAATATTTTGGGAGGATTCAGGAGAGGAATGAACTTGTGGGAGCCATTTTCTCCAATGAAGAATCACAGAAGAACGAAAAACATCATCTCTTCTTCCATCTTCAACTGAGGCAAAGAAGGGAAGCATCACTGCCCATGAAGAACGCCAATAACATCATATAGACTCATCTTCTCCGAACTCTTCCTCCTATGACATCAACAGAACAACATCCTCCATTCCAAAATTCCATCAACAGTACCTGGACTCGATGTAGGGGGACTTGAGTTATTTTAAATATTAGATCAAAACTCCATTCTTCAACATTCAAATTTCTAGATTGGTATGAGAAATGATATCTCCATGACGAGGAGAGTACGAACTGCATGAACACAGCATGTCCCTCCCCCTTTGGATGTTCTTTTGTTGATAGAGGAGGCGCACTACGAAAGAAGCCGGCATCGAAAGGGCCTCCGGACCGCCGGAAGGGCGCAACGTCGTCACGCAGTGCAAAGAACCTAGCCACGTCCAGGTAGGTTGTGGCGGAGCCAGATGGGCGTGGTGCCGTCGCACCGCGCCAGAGAGGATCCAAGGCCAGGAGGGCCGTTGCGAATGGAATAAGTGTGGCGTCATTGCACCGCGCGGACGAGATGGAGGCCGCAAACAAGTCGGGCCAGGGCGGAGGCGGCATGGTAGAACCGTGCCATGAAGAGCCCAGAAGAACCGCGATGACATCGTGATGTGGTGGAAGAACCAAGGCGGCCAACTGAGCCAGCCGCTGAATCGTCTACAAGCGGGACCTTTTGAGTCCCGCGGTTACTTGGCTGATGCTCCAACCACCAGCGGTTTCGGAAGGCAGGGGGTGTAACCCCCCCCCCCCCCCCCCCCCAAGGCATGGTCAGCTAGCCACATGGTCTAGCCGCTGGCCACGTGGGCCTACCAGTCGGCCATGCCGCCCATGGTCGGGCAGCACTCGGTTGGGCCGCCCATGGTCGGGTATCCCTTGGCCAGGCTGCCCTTATGTCAGGTCGCCTCGGGCCGGGCCATCCCCTCGGCTCAGGCCATTTTCTCAAACTAGGATGGCTTCGCAGACCAGTTTAGACCCCATTATAGACCGGGTCAGGCTGGGACAGTCCAACTGGGTCAGACTGGACCCGGACCTGTTTGGCCAGTTAACACCATTTCACCGCTTTAATGGTCTCTGGGTGTCTGATTGATGAACCGCCGTTGACGATGGAAGTCTTGGAGAGAGATGCTTCTTTTGGCATGACCCACTTGAGGTTTGGAAGCAGTTGGGGTATGAACATGTTGGATGGAACCTAAAAACCAACCGGCCATTGGAACAGAAATGTCTATTACCCAAAGATCAGGCTTATTATTGATGCTTCATCTATTGCATTGGGTTCCTTATGATGATGTGAAACTATAGGATACATAAACTCAATACTACGTTGTATTTTATGTATCTTCACTTGGATCGAGGATCGGACCCTACCAGAATCTAGCATGCTGTGACGATACTGGACCTGGATCCACCGTGGGTTTGATAGTGGTGAGACTGGACCTATATCCTCCGTGGGTTCGACAGTGAAGACACAGGACCAGGATCCTTCATGGGTTCAATAGTGATGATTTTGCACCTAGATCCTCTATGGCTTCGATAGTGAGGAGACTGGACCAGGATCATCCATGGGTTCCATAGTGATGAGGCTGGACCTGGATCTTCCGTGGGTTCGACAGTGAGGAGACTGGACCTGGGTCCTCCGTGGGTTCGATAGTGACGAGACTAGACCATGATCCTCTGTTGGTTCTACAATGATGAGACTGGACCTGGATCCTTCATGGGTTCGACAGTGAAGACTTATGTATTGAGATCCCATGAAGGATCAACCTCTTCGATATATTGTTGTTTTAGGTTTCAAAAGATATCTAGTGTTCGAAAGTGAAAGACGATTCCGTGGCTACATCTAATCATCTCTTACACTATTTTAATTTGTGTAAACCTGGTGTGAGATGAGTCATTACCTTCATTTTTACCTCATTTTTGAGATGTGTACTCTTGACAACTTAGGTATATGTATGGGAATATACCTATGTAAGGGTGGATGTTTTTTCATGGATGTTTATCTGTAGTTGAGTTGGGGTGAATCCCAGATAGCTTTCTTCTGTGAGCTTTACCAATGAGATTCACCTTTTTTTGTTCTTTATTTGTGGAGTGTTTCTACACTTGTGGAATGGATTGTGGTTTGGCTCAAGAGTGGGAGTCAGATTGTGATTGGTAACTTAGATATATGTATGTGAATATAACTATGTAAGGATGGTTGATACATTCTGATTGCATCTTTCTACTGTGGTTTATCCTTAGTGGATTCTGGGTGACGTTAGGGGGTCTTGGGGTCCCCTACAACGTATCGTTATACTCACCCCTTCAAGTGCTATGCCTGCACCTCAATGTTTTTGACAAATATGACGGACAACGCTGACCGAGGTAGAGTGTATGAGGACTGGACTGTACCCGAAGGTAGACCTCTTGACAAGACAGTACCTGGAGGAGATGGAAGAACATGGAGAATTTAGGAGTATATCTATACCTACCCTTTAGGTAGGATCCCTGGTGGGTGATCTAGGAGCTTCTAGAAACTTTTAGGTGTTTTCTAATTTCCTTGTACTTTACTATTGGGCTTCTGTTTCCGGCCCCCATTACTTACAGTACTACCTTTGAATTCAGTTTTACGCATTATTTTTCTTCGAGTTGTGTACTATGATTGTGTGTGTTTAATTTTTATAAAGGAAATGCCTTCCCAGCTTTGGGATTTATGCATTTTTTCCTAGACTCCAGCCCCTTTCTAATGGAAGGCGGGCTTCGAGTAGTCACGACACGTTCCTCGAGGAGGGGTCATGACAATTTTGGTTATTCTACTTATAATAATTATTATTAGGGATCAATAATGACTATATTCTGGTCTATGCATATGTATTTTATTTGGTAACAAATGAGTTCTCAATTGAATTATAAGATTTTAAAAGATAATATATTCATTTTGAAGGGTTTATTATTCCCATTTAACGTAAAATTATGTTTTTAAGAAATCGCATTTCATTGGTTCTCTATTTTTAATAAAAAAATGCTATGATAATAATTTTACCATTATATTTACTAATATTTTTTTCATTTAAAAACATTGAATAGTAAATATGATTTCATGTGTTTTTGAATATTTATTCGAGATAAAATTTTATAATTTTAAAGGAGATAAGTCTTTTCTTATCTCCTGTTTTCCAAATGGACTTACGTATTTATTTTTCCTTATTTTTTCTCCCTTACTTATAAATATTTCTTATCCGATGATTTCCAATGCTTTATAGGTTTTATGGATGATTATAAATAACGAATAAATAATTTTAAAAATAATAATTAGTTTTTACGAAAAGAAAAAATATATTATAAGAGTCTGATATAATGGAAAAAAAGTATACTAAGAGGAAGTTTCTAACTTGTATTGTATAGAATTTTTTAGTACAAGGTATGAACCAATTTCCCTATAACAATATATTTGAAATGTCCATTGGAAATGAATGAAAAAAAATCAGAAAAAATATAAATATGGATCGACTAAGGGTCATGTACTAATAGTTTATTTTAGAATAAATGTTTAGAAAATAAATGGATTTTGATTATTGAAGTTTATATCATAAAGAGGATATTATTTATTATTGACTAGATATTGGATTTTAATATTTACATGTTTATTCTTCTAAAATACGTATATTCATAGTCATTTTCTACAATGAAAATATGGATGTCGATGTAGGAATTCATTAAGAGAAAAATATCTATCCAAATTTGTAACCTAGTATGGTTGTAATTAGAATAATTGTTTTATTCAATGATGGGTCAGTTGAAATTGTTTGTCACTAGATATGGTATCAATGTGATATAAAAAACATGTCAATAGTAGATGATAATTTTTATAAGGGGCCATTTTATGAAACAAATCCCTCTTTTATTTAGTATATCGATTGATTATATAATAGTGGAAGGATGGGTTAATTACCTAGAGAATATATTTTATATAATTGGATTTTCAACTCATAAAATAATAACTCAAGATATATACTATTTTTAAGGAGTAATAATGAAATATAATGGATTGATACCATGGTATGGGACATATATATGTATATTTTCTTTGAGAATTTATAGAAGGTTAAGTTACTTTGGATGAAAATTTTGTTTAGGAACACGGGAAGAAATAAAATTATTACATGGCCACATATGAAGAGAAAATCACCACATTGGTTTGGTGCAGAATTTTTTTTCTTGATAATGATAATAAAATTTGATAGTTATACATGGTAATAAATATAATATATCAATATGGTATCAGATTCCCATTGATTCAAATTTTATGAAAATATATTTTGATATACCGATAATTTATAAATAGAGATTATTGATGATCATGCATTATATTAAAAAAATAGAAGATATGGTTCTGATGGTTGGAAATGATTATAATTCATGGGATGGATATAACTCTTTGAAAATAATGATCCCATCCTACCATAATTTATGTAAAAATTGCCCCAAATATTGTATTATAAAACATGTGTAGTGTTCTCTTTAATGAAGGTTTTGACATGTGAATCCTAACTGCAAGGAAAATGATGTTATGTTAGGTACATTACTTTTTAATATAGATTTTTCTTATTCATTAAGGGATTATGGGTCTACACACACTTTCTTTTTGGGGAAATATTATAATAAAATAGGAATTCCACCTCAATAAATAATGATATTATTTTTTTAAACATGGGGGAAGTATTGAGGTAGAAATTAATTATAAAAATTAATATATTATTGTTTGTGTAAAGTATTCACTTATAATCATTATTGTATTTCCCCTTGTATATGTGAATATTATGATATGTAAGGGCTTTCTTTCTATTTACCATGTTAATATAAATTATTATGATAATGAAGTTGTTCTTTTGAATTAATTTCATTTTTTATTCAATATATAATTCATAAATTTAATAACATTACAATAAGTTTAGAAAATATTAAAATATGGGTATAAAATTTATCTTGCACAAATTATTGAAAAAATATATATTTTTCATATAAGTGAGGTACTTTTAGTGAATGAAAACATGGATGAATTTCCAAACAGGTTTCTTGGTACTATTCTAGATCAGTATTTCCAGTTTACTATTTCCATAATAACTTATGGTTATCCAATTCAAATACCCCCAAATATTATGGATCAGTTATATCATTTTTAATTAAAAAATGAGTTTTAGGTTTTTCAATATAATGGTTTAATTCATCCTAAAACATCTCCATTCGGTGATCCTATATTATTAATTAAAATAAATATGATTCAATGAGACTTTTCATTTATTATACAACATTAATTAACATAATAATTAATAAAAAATGTTAATTTATTTATATCAATGATATTATTTATCATATCTATAAAGAATAATATTTTTCAATGAAGGATATTAGATAAGTATACCATCTATTGATGGTTAAGGAGGAATATATTCTGAAGGTAGTGATTCAAATCAGAGAGAGGTAGGTTGAGTTTGTATGGATTCCCTATGGGTTTTCTAATGAACAAATGCACATGTTATATTCATGGATCCTATAAATAAAGCTTTATTTGAATGTTTAGATATTTTTTTATTTTTTAATATTGAAAATATATTAGTATATACTAATTTTCATAATGATTAAGAAAGAAACCTGTTCTTGGTTTTGAATATATTTTCTGACCACAATTTATATAGAAAATTTTGTATGACTGAAATTTTTTTTCCATGGATTTTTTTCAATGGGTATATTAATTCTAGAGTTGAAATAATTATTGTCCCAATAAAACAAAATTTTAATGAATTTCCGTGAACTAAAAATTTTATAGAGATTGTTAGTTTTTTTCATTTTTGGGTTACTAATAGTGGTTTCGTGAAGACATTGCCCAATTATTGGGCTCACTAAATTAGTTAACTTATAAAAGAGTAAAATTATTCACAATATAAATTTATGATTATTGGTTCCAAGAAATGAAAAATTGATTTTTGAATGTTATAGTTCGGGCCATGTTTTGTAGAAATTCTGAATTAGTCATCTAAAATAATGCTTCATTAAATAGAATTGGATGTGTTCTGGTGAAGAATAATTATGTAAATTATTATTTTTCAATTCAAATATAACACCATATGTAAAACTATCAATTTTTTTAATTAGTAATTTGTGTTTTTTGATATCAATATTTTGATGCATCACTTATATGTTCTTAAGTGTGAAATATATAATAATGATAATTTTTAATGTATATATTCAATATGAAATAGTTGATCATGAGGAAAAGAATATAATTGTAACAAAATAAAAACTACGATAGAAAATTTAATTAATATTTTCAAAATAAAACAAATTAGTTAATTATTTTTTTTGAATGATAATACGTAATTAGTTTTGACATGTTTTGGGCATAACCATTTGATTAATGATTTGATGAATTTTTTCCATGAAATTTGTGAATGTAGGGACATAGACTGTTTTTGTAGGTGTCAGTAAAATTGCCAATGTGTATAATTTCTAATTATACAAATAAGGAGCGACATTTTTTATAAGAAAAGGTAGAATATATTAATAATGAAACGTTTCCAATGTTTAACATTGACAGCGAAGGTGTCATTGTATTTAGGTAAAGATTATTTGTGCATTATAATTCTAAAATGAAGAGAAAATTGTTGAGTGATGATCATAAGTCCACATTTTCCAATAATACTAGAAGCAATATGTTATATAGATTTCATAGTTTGTATTACTGGTGGGATGTAATGAGAAATAATATTGATCAATTTAACATAAAATGATTTATTTTTCATCCGTCTAAAGGGGGAAAGACAACTTCTTAATAGGAATATTCAGAATTTTTCAGTTTCAGAATGGAAATATATGGATTTATCGATAGGTTTCATTGTTATTTTCCTTGTTTATATAAATATAATAAATTATTTTTCATAAATTTTTATTGATTAACTAAAAATATACATTTCCTTAACTTTATAAATATAATTTTATTTGATTATCTTTCTTGATTTTACCTCAATTAGATAATCATGTTACATGGAGTTCCTCTATCAATTTTATCTAGCCATGATCACATATTTACTTCTAATCTTATACTAGGACTTAAAAATTTATTTGTTACCACAATAAATCTCAATATATATTTTCTTCACATATATCATGACTAATCCATAAGAATAATTTAGACATTAGAAGAAACACATTTATCAATTAAAATTAATTAGCTAAGATACTGTGGTGAATAATTTAATAATTGGAATTTTATTATAAATAAATTCGATTACATTATATAGAAGATACATTTTGAGGTATAATATAGTTATAGATTTTAAACATCAGAATTCTGAGATTATGTAAGAAAATTAAAGTAGAATAGATATGAATTGGAAGAATAAATGATTGACTTGGTGGGGATGACTCAAAAACATATGAGGATAGATCGAGGAAGGAAGGGATGTTATGCATACAAATATATGATAAATATTTCATTTCACTTATGCATCATTTTTTTATTAAGGCATTTACATGGAAAATATTATTCATTTTCAAAAATATGGGAAGATAAGTCAATGGAACATTAGACCACATGAAATACTTAGTATTTTTTTCAATTTTATTCCACGTTTCAGTGCCTCATAGTTAACCTCAATTCATTATGTATTGCGTGTTTCACTATTGAGAAAAATATGCAATAGATAGATCTCATATATTGATTCATGATATAGTTTAGCTAGAAGAAAACCATTCATATGAGAAGTGTCTGATTCAGATTCATGGTATAAGAGTGAATTTTTTATAGAATAAGAGGACTCCACGTGTTAAATTTATATTGAAATACCGTAAGATCAATGAATCAATATGAGAATTAGAAAATACTATGAGGGAAGTATATCACAACTTATTTAAGTACAAAATAAAATGATGACAAAAATGTTTCTAAAAGGGGGATGAAAGTAACAACACATCTAATATTAAGATAAATAATTTTAATTTCCTATAAACATTGATTAATTATATCTTTTAGAGTTATATTCATTATATTAATATTAAGTAATTTTTGAGTAAAAGGAGACTAAATTTTATTTATAACCAAATTGTGTTTTCATGAATTTAATGTTTTTATTTAACATCACAATTTAAAAATAGAAAATTTTAAATTGATAAATTCAAATTCATTTCTAGATTTAACATTTAAAAATTATCAAAGGATTATTTTTTAAAATTTTCTAAAAATTATAAATTTTCAATAAATTGTGAATAATATGATTTTTTTTGAAAATTTTTTTTGATTAAAAGTATTTAAAATTTAAAAATCAATTATGGATTATTTTTAAAATTTAATTAATTCATTATTATTTTTAAATTAGAATTATTATCTCATAAATTAGTTTTATACTATAATCTGCTATAAAAATATTCTTATACATAATTTTTTTTTCTTAGGAACTTTTTGCATTTATATTTTATATGTTTCATTTAAAATTATATTCTTACACTTAAAATAATTTGAATTATGAAGAATGGAATAAATATTTATAATTATGAGTTTTATTGTTTTTAAATATGTCACATTTATATTTCTCATTAGGAATAGTAACGATATTATCTTTTTTTAATAGATTAAAGGTGAATTACATTAATTAGGAGTAAATCAAATATAATATGCATAAAATTAATTAAGTATCATTTAATTATTAAATTATATGATTATCTCTCATCCATAAACATTTTAATTTTTATTATATGGGATTATGTTTCCTTTAATGTTTGATTTTGACATTTTTTTTATTTTATTTAATGGAAAATAAAAAAGGTCACCATATAGAATCTTAATTCACCTTATATGTTAACATATTGATAATAATATATATTTATCGTGTTTATAATTTAATTATTATAATTATTATATATTTTTCTTATGTTACTCTTTATTTTATTTTATGTGATTTTATAATTTCTTTAAAATCTCACTCAACACAATCCTTATACAAGTACTCCAAAAATATTGTAAACATATTTAAAAGAATAAATGTAATATTATTTGGGTGATTAAAAGATTCTCATGAATTTGAAATCTATAAAAGAAATATATAAGGTTTATTAAATTTTTATATTCCAATAAAAATGTAATATTGATTACTATAAAGTCAAAGTAATTGAATAGTTCAAAAAATTACATTAATGATATTATATAATAAATAATGGCCTTTTAAATGATTTAAAATTTATAAAATAAATATATTAAGAATAATTTGAATGGTATTTAGTTAAAAAGATTATCCATTGAAGATTTCTTTTTTCATTCTTCCTTTTCATATAAATATATTAACTCTTAATTAAAAAAACAATAATATCACCATAATTTCTAAAAGGGTTAACAAGGATTAAATCAATTAAATATGAGTAGTAACATACTCTAGATATTTATAAATATTATTAGATAATATTATTTTTACCTATAATCATATTATCATATAATTATATCAATTTCATGCATCTTGAAGCTATAATTAAATTGAATGGAATTTAATTTAATTTAATTATTAGATAAACCCCTTGAATGACCCTCCCCACACTTATAAATGGGAACCACATCTCGTATCATCTATACACCATATTTTTGAGTCAATAAGATTTTCCATATGACTTTTCCATTCCTTCTTGTTTTGAAAATCACAAACACCTTACACTTAAGAAAATCGATATTTTAATTTTATAAGGAAATTTTCCTCCTTTAAGGAAATTTTCCCTAACCCTGATTTCCTTATACATATCAATATTTTTCTTAAATATAAATATTGGATTCTTACCTAAAACCTCTAAATCATATAATACATAGATATGAAGCATTCTGTTTTAGGATTCTAATTCTGGATTTGAACTGTAATGAAGTTCTACTCCGAATTCTAGATATGAAATGTAATAAAGTTCCATTATGACTTCTTGAGATGAACTGTAATAAATTTCCATTCTGAATTCTGGATACAAACCCTAATGAAGTTCCATTCCGAATTATGGATACGAACTCTCATAAGGTTCCCTCTAAATAATGGATTCCGATCTTCTAAGAGATTGATTCTGAACTTCAAATAGTTCGACTCTGAACTTCTATGAGTTCGACTCCGAACATCTAAGAGTTATAATCCAAACATCTATGAGTTCAAGTCCAAACATCATAGATTTTGAATCCAAACATCTAGTAATTTGACTCCGAACTTCAATGAAGATCGACTCCAAACTCTGTATGTTCAGATTCTGAATTCTAGTGAAACCAGACTCCAAAATTCCTTAGAAATTCAGACTCAGGATTTCTACAGAATTAAGGTTCTAAATTACTATAATATAGAATCAAAATATCCTTTTATTATATACTCTGAATTCCATTTTGGTTAGAATCTAAACATTTATATTCTTATATTCTGAACTTTAGTTTTAATTATGCTTACACTTGTTACATTTCAAAACGATGTCATGCATTTAGTTACACATGTTTGTTATAAAATGATGTCATCTATTCTGTTTCTAACTGGCCATTGGTTGAGTGACATGTGTACAAGTCCCTTCGAAATTTAAGGAATATATGACCGTTGTAGGAGGGAGCCGACCGTTGGAAATTTTCCTATAAATAGGAGCTCATTTGAACGATCTCCACAGTAATCTTTGACATATGTGATTACATACGGTTGAAGTGATTTCTAGAGAGAGAGGCTCTTATCAACTTTCAAGCTTCATGAAAAATGTTTGAACAGCTTGTTCAAACTTTTCCTTGTGTAGATTTCTTAGTGCGACTCTGAATGTTGGTGATTACATTCGAGGGCTTTTGGGGATAGAAAGACAGAGGTGTTGAATTCCTTGATGTTCGAGGGCTTCCTTGCTGAGGAATATAGAGGTTCAAACTACCTTGAAGTTGATGGTTTACGGGGATAGAAAGATAGAGACTCCGATCATCGTATCTTGGGCTTACCCTGGTGTGGGTATAACAGACTTTCTTGAATGTATAAATCAATTGACCTTTATCCAAGGGTGTTGGATACTATTCTCTTTGGGTTAAATGATTTATATCTTGTTACTTTCTTTTGTTACAAGTTTTTCTGCTGCATTTTGTATTGTAAGGAAAGTAAAACCTTCTTATATTTCCTTACAAATGTACTCTAATTAATTTAGATTCTATGCACTTTAAGGTAGAATCTAATATTGAAAACATTGTTTAAGTTTCAATTTCCGAATTCATATTTACAGATCCTAATTTTTCAGAATCACATTCTAGATTTAAGCAAGTGTATAAATCTAGAAGATTGTAACTTCTTTATTTGTCCCAATATTTCAATTGTTGTTAGAGGGGTTGTGAATTTTCATAGTTTAAATTTGTTAAATATAGATCTTTCCTTATTTAAGGAAATTTTTAAAGTATAAAATTCACCCCCTCTTGTATATTGAGCATCTACATTGTTATTTCGATCCTACAATTGGTATTAGAGGAGGTCTCTAAAATAAATACACATACATATATGTTTTTTGTGCTCAGTTTTTCATTGTTTTATATTTTTATTACTTAGTTACTTGAATCCAAAATTTTGTTATTAACATGTTTTTAGGTAGAAATATTTTCTTAATGATGGCAGGTTTAAATGTTGGTTTCATCGACAAACTAAACCCTACAAAACCCCCAATTTTTTATGGCAGTGATTATGAGTATTGGAGAGATCGAATAAAGAATTTCATAATCAATATATTAGTAGATAATTTTGTTATGCTTACTGGTGGTTATAAAATTTCTGATATAGAATTTAGTGCTTTAACAAAAAATGAGAAGCACGATTATCAATTAAACTATAATGTACGCAATACACTACTATGTTGTATGACTAGGAACATATATTGAAAAATTTCTTCTTGTGAAACAGCTAACTGTATATGGAAGAAACGTGAAGTTACACATTTTGGTACATCCAAATCATTGAGTCTAGACGAGCTATGCTTAGAGCTGAGTATCATGGTATTAATATTCCTTATGGGGAACCAATTTTCAAGTTGCAACAAATGTTTATGACTATCGTAAACCAATTACAATCTATGGGAGAGAAAGGTATAGTTGATGAATCTCTTGTGATTTATATTATAGACATTATTACCAATGAGTGGGAATCAAAGACAACAGCTATTTATGAGAATATAAAGGTTACTCATATTTCTCTAGATAGACTATTTGGAACTCTTCTTCAATACAAAAATAGGATGAAAAGAGATGGTGACAACATCAAAAAGAATAATGGAAATGGTACAGTTGCTTTTACTACTACATCAAATCACATGAAAGCTAAGACTCCTGAGAGAGTAACTAGATCCAAGTCTAAAAAGGTTACTATTCAATCCAAATTTAGGGAGAGTGAAGTCTCAGAAAATGAGTTAGTTAATCATGCTCGAAGGATGAACAAGATAGCTGGTCAAAGTAATTTCTAATCTATGTATTAGAGGAAGGAGAGAAAATATAAGAATGATTTAGAGGTCACATTATAAGAATTCAAGATAAGTGGACACATACGACCTGATTGTCCTATGCTTAAAAATAAATAAAGAAAATAGAGGCATTCTGAAAGTAACAGGAAGATGTTTTAAAAATCTAATGCTAAGAAAATTATGAATGCTAATACTACTTGGAGTGCTAGCTGTAGAGTCTCTTCAGAAAGTGAATCATCAGAATATGATTCATTAGATCAAGATAATATGGGATTCATTGCTATTACTTACTTTCAACATATATGTCTTATTGCTATGTTACGCTCTGGATAGGCCTTAATAAATTTATCTCTTGATAAAAATTACAATTCTGAAAATAGTACTTCTAATGAAGATACTACATTCTCAGAAAATTAATAACCTTTATATTAACAAGTATATCGATTTTCCATGTTACTTTGAGCAAAAATATTGTAAAATTTCTATGAAATTAGACAAGTAAAATACTAGGGAAGAAATTCTTCAAAAGTGATTTTAGATCATTCTTCAGATCTTAAAGACAAAAAAGATATTTTCAAAAAACATTCTAAATACCTTGAGAAAGAAAATTCAGATAAAGAATAACTTTCTAAAGATCTTAAGAATTCTATTTTAATTATTAATGCTTTTGAGGGAAAATTTAACTGTAAGGAAATGATTCCTGAAGATAGGAAATTAGTCATTAGACTAAAATATGAATTTTTTTCTATTAAGAAGATGCTTTCAAAATTTACTTCTGGGAAGAAAATTTTTGACAATATTTATTCCCAAATTAAACCTCATGGAAACAATACTAGAGTAGGTTATACTCACCAAAAACATGTTTTCAAAATTAACTATTTTGTTCCTTCTAGAGACAGTTTTTGCACTTAGTGTCTAAGTGGTGAGAATTTGAAGAAAAAATATTATTTGAATAGAGTTAAATATCATTGGTTTCATAAAGAATATTTTTCTAAACAAATGTGGATACCCAAAATTTTGTTATCTAACAATTCCAGATCCAAGTAATTCTGGATTCCAAAAACCTAACTTGTTTCTTATTTTTAGGAAAATAGTGAATATACCAACAGAAATTTTTGGTACATGGGTAGTGGATATTCCCGGCAAATAACTAGTAAAAAAACTATTTCCAAAATATTATCAAGATAAATGGAGGAAATGTAACTATCAGTGATAATGATTAGGGAGAAATTGTTGGAATATGTAATATTGATCATCTTGGTAAAACGTTGATTTCAAATGTTTTCTTTGTTAATGGTCTTAAGCACAACCTCATTAGCATATTTCACTTATGTGATGAAGGATACTTTGTAAATTTTAGGATTCATAAGTGCATAGTACAGAATTCCAAAGAAGTGTTTATTCATTCTACCCATAGGAATGAGAATGTTGACACGCTAAACATAGAAGTCCTTAGGATCCAAAACATACCATGCCTCAGTGGAAAGGAATATCATTCTTGGTCATGAAAGAAGAAACATTCTATATAACTATCCACTGTTGAAGCGGAATTTGTAGCTTCTGGAATTTGTTGTGCTCAAGTGTTGTGGATGCAACCCACACTCTCATATTATATCTTGAATTTTACAAAGACTCAAATTTTGTGTGATAACACAAGTGCCATTGCCCTTAGTAAAAACCATGCACATCACTCTCGTGAAAAACACATAGATATTAGGCACCACTTTAATAGGTATCACACACATGAAGGAGATATTATTCATCAATTTATCATAATGAAAAATTAACTTTCTAACATTTTCAAAAAATCATTACATTCCGATATATTTGTAAACATTAAACAGAAGTTAATAATGATAACCATGTGGTAATATTTCTTTATTAACTTCTTGTTGAACAATTCTCCTTACATTAATAAACTCCTTTTCAAAGGGGGAGTACATTTTCTTGTTAGTGCAATCAAAATTTTCATAGATATTTTTTCAAACTTTTGACAATAAAATTTTTGTACTAGAATTTTTGTAATGAAATTTTCATACTCGAACATTCAAAATGAAATTTTCGTACTGGAACTTTTGTAATGAAATTTTGGTATTGGAACATTCATAATGAAATTTTCGTACTGGAACATTTGTAATGAAATTTTCATAATGGAACTTTCGTAATGAAATTTTTTTACTGGAATTTTCGTAATGATGTATTCTGAACAGAAATATTTGTTGTAGAAATTTTTCGAAAATGAAACATTCCAATTGAGAGTTTTCTTGCTAGAATTGTTTGTACTCAGACTTTTAGTAATGAAATTTTTTATACTAAAACTTTTCGTTCTGAACTTTTTCGTTCTCTTAATTTTCGTACTGAAATATTTCATTCTCAAACTTTTAGTACTGGGATTTTCATCCTCATACTTTTTGTACATGAGGATTAGTACTCAAAGAATTCTCAACTTTAACGTTTTTCATAGTTATTTTCTCGTAGTCAAATTTTTATTCATGATGAATATTACATATTACAAATAAACTTCCTGTACAATCCAAAAGGTATGATATCATCACATAGTTTTTCGTAGTCATATTTTTCTTGCTGTTATTTTCCTATGAGTTTTCAAATTTCTCAGATTCTAGTTTTCTTAAATCTGATTTTTTTCTTAAAACCTCAAAAGACCAGATTCAAGATTTCATTGCAGATTTGATTTCAACAATTAGATAATATGAGAGAAATTATCAACCGCTAGATTTTTTTGGGAAGTTTAAAGGTCAACTCTGTCGCCTATATAATGAGACCCCCGATGGTTGTCCCACATCAAATTCAAGCTCTAGCGTGTCGAAGATCAACATAAGTTGATAAAGGTTTTTCCGAATCCTTCAGAGCTCCTTCATTCCGAATGTCCATAGAAGCTACTTTCGAATATATGTTTACCTTAAAGCCAATCTCAAAATGGAATGTGTATAGAGAAAGACTGGTCCATCTGAACTTTTACATGTATGATTCCATCATATTCAATAATATCAGGCTGAATGGTTGGAAAGATGCATGTGTATCCAAGATAAGTGATCAAGATTTTGTCTATCCAGAGTTACTTGTAGAATTCAATGAAACAACATGTTTTGATGAGTAAGATGGAAAAGAAAATTTTAAATTCATGTATTATGGGAAAACTTACAAACATACTTATACCATGGCGGCAAGCTTGGTGGGGATAGCATATGACAGAGAAGCTGAATTTTGTTCACACAAACTCTCAGATGCTCAAGGATGTTTTGTTATGATTAAGGGCTTACAATGTCTTGGACTTCCAAATATCAAGAAAGCAAATATTTCTCACCTATCTCTTAATAATTGGATTCTTCAGCTATGGGTACAGCTGACCTAGTGAAAAATTTACTAAGATGATGATGCTTAAGGAAGTGGTTGCTAATGAAAAAACCCCCAAAGCTAAGGAATCCCATTCCGCAACTCCCAATATGAAAAAATAAAAATCATATCTAGTTGAGGTGGAACCTAAATGGAGAGAAGACAAGGAGAAGAGGAAATAAGGGGATCCATAGATCGGATTGGACCCTACTGAGGCTAAAACCTTAAGAGAAAAATATACATAAGAGTTAGAAAAACAAGCAACAGAGAAAAGGATGAAGAAAAAAACGTTTGAAGCTGAGCATGTAAAATCTCTATTATGAGATACTGAAATTGCCTCTGAGAAGATTTCCATTACGGAAACCATTGACATCCTACCATTAACAGAGAATCATGGGAATAATAACTCAACTCTAAAAAGTATAAGGATAAAGAGGTTATTGAAGAAGCAGAAAAAGAAGCTGGTGAAAAAAATAGAGGAAGTGGTTATTGAATAAGAAGAAGAAGAAGAATGAAGTGATGATCTGGATGACGAGATCAAAAAAGTAGAAGATTATCAAGAAAATTCTGGATCTGCAAAATTAGTCACTCTAGGAAAGGGAGTTAAGAAAGAAGGTCAGAGAGATAAACTTGAGGAATAAGAGAAAGATAATGATTTATCTGATGAGGAAGTATGCTATGATAAGCATTATCTTGACGAAGGAACATTGAAGGGGAAAATTGATGAAGACAATATTGTTCAACTATTAGAGAGTGAGGAAGATTCTCCAGATGATCAAACCATTCCAAAAACTGATAATGGAAAGGAAGTGCTCATGGATACACCAACAAAAGATATCATCAGGAAGAAAGAGGTTGGTGGTTCCTCTAGAAGGAAGCTGTTTGAAACATAAAAACCAATCCCCAAGAAAATTATCGAATTCGGAGTCATCGGCACAATGTCATGACTTTATTGTTGAATATTTGAAAAAGTTGGTGGAAACCATTTCAATATTTCCTATTATTGACTCCAGATGCCAGATGTTGCAACATAGTATAAATCAGACATCGGAATCCTTATCCATGTTCATGGATATGTGTGTCAAAATTGAAGATGACCATAGAAATTTTGTAATCAATTATGATGTTCATATAAGATCTTGTATAAAAATCACCCATTGGCCAAAGAAGGTGGATGGTGACCTGGTTGAGTTTTAAAATTTTCAGAATGAGGTAAAAGAAGCCTTTGATACTAAGGATGAAAAGATAAAAAATCTTCAAGATGAGCAGATAATTAATAAAGGTTCTCGGATTCAATAATTGGGGGACATGAATGATAAGGTTAACTCACTTGCTCAAAATTTTAAAATTGATAGAGATCTCCAGATTGAGATCCACGAAAAATTTGTAAAGCAAGATGAGTTAGTGAAGATGAAAGAAGAATCCATGAAGGCCCAGGAAGATGTGTTGAAATCTCAACAAGAAAGGATCACAACATTGTAGAATCAAGCTAAGGAGGATCAAGAAGACTTTAAGAAGCTCAAAATCCTGTTGAAGAAGCTTATTCCGAAGGAAAAGGAGGATAAATAGACAAATCTGATCTTTTGTTGCATTTGTCTTTCCTTGTAAAAAAAATATTTTCAACTCTAATGAAATTTTGGTTGGTTGAATATTGTGTTGATATATACTAATGTTTCAGGTACCATATTTATTTTCCATTCCCTTAAATTCATTTTAAAAATCACAAAGGGGGAGAAGGAAAAATAACTACTCAAAAGGGTGGAAGGAAAATTTAAAATGGAGAAGAAAAATTTCTAAGTGAAGATACCCTTAATGTAAGGGGGAGTTTCTCATTACAAATTTTTTAATTCCCATGATAATGAAAACTCCACTCTAGAAATTCAGAATACAATCCTTAGATTTACAATTCATAAGGTGGAGTTAGTTGTAATCACTGTCATCCATGAAAAAATGGGATATGATTTTTAATTTCAAAGTTTATTGATAATTTTCAAAGTCCATATATTTCATTTTCATCAGTATGTTTGTGCTTTCCCAAAAGGGGGATATTTTTGAGTCAATAAGGTTTCTATTTTTTACTTTTCCATTCATTCTTGTTTTGAAAATCACAAACACCTTACACATAAGAAAATCGATATTTTACTTCTATAAAGAAAATTTCATCCTTTAAAGAAATTTTCCCTAACCTAGATTTCCTTATACATATAAGTTTTTTTAAAATATAAAAATTGGATTCATACCTATAACCTCAGAATCATATAATACTTAGATATGAAGAATTTTTTTCTAGGATCCGAATTCTGGATATGAACTATAATGAAGTTCTACTCTGAACTCTGGATATGAACTATAATAAAATTTCATTCCGAATTCTAGATATGAACTATAATAAAGTTCCATTCTGAATTCTAGATACGAACCCTAATGACGTTCCATTCCGAATTATGGATATGTACTCTCATAAGGTTCCACTCTGAATTATGGACTCCGTACTTATAAGAGTTTGACTCCATACATCTAAGAGTTCAACTCCAAACATCTATGAGTTCGACTCCAAAATTCTAAGTGTTCGACTCCAAACATCAATGAGTTTGACTTATATCTTCTAAGAGTTAAAATCTAAACTTCTTTGAGTTCGACTCTGAACTTCTATGAAGATCGACTCTGAACTCTGTATGTTCAGATTCAGAATTCTAGTGAAACCATTCTCTGAATTTCCATAGAAATTTAGTCATGGGATTTCTTCAGAATTCAGGTTCCAAATTCCTCTAAATTAGAATTCAAATATCTTTTTATTATAGACTACAAATTCCATTTTGTTTAGACTCCAAAATTTTATTTTATTACATTCCGAACATCAGTTTTAATTATGCTTACACTTGTTTCATTACAAAACGATTTCGTGCATTTAGTTAAACATGTTTTTTATAAAATGATTTCTTTTATTCTATTTCTAACTAACCGTTCGTTGAGTGACACGTGTATAGGTCCCTATGAAATTTAAGGAAAATATAACTGTATGAGGGAGCCGACTGTTGGAAATTTTCCTATAAATAGGAGCTTATTTGTACGAGCTCCACACTGATCTTTGACATATGTGCATACATGCTGTTGAAGTGATTTCTATAGAGAGAGGCTCTTATCAACTCTCAAGATTCGTGTAGAATGTTTGAATGTCTTGTTCAAACCTTTCCTTGTGTAGATTTCATCATGCGACTCTGAATGGTGGTGATTACATTCGAGGGCTCTAGGGGATAGAAAGACAGATGTGCTGACTTCCTTGATGTTCGAGGGCTTCCTTGCAGAGGAAGACTTAGGTTCCAACTACATTGATGTTTAGGGCTTGCGTGGATAGAAATTCAGACACTCCAATCTTCATATCGAGGGATTACCCTAGTATGGGTAAGATAGACTGCTCAAAAGTATAAATCAAGGGACCTTTATCCAAGGTTTTTGGATACCCTTCTCTTTAGGTTAAAAGATTTATATCTTGTTACTTGTTTTTGTGACAAGTTTAACCATTTCATTTTGTATTGTAAGGAAACTATAACCTTTTTATATTTCCTTACACCTATAACCTGATTAATTTAGATTCTATATGAATTAAGGTAGAATATCATATTGTAAGCTTTGGATAAGTTTCAATTTCAAGATGCATATTTCCAGAACCTAATTTTTTAGAACCTCTTTCTAGATTTAAGAAAGTGTATAGAACTACAAGTTTGAAACTTCTTACTTTTTCCCAATATTTAAATTGGTTTTAGAGGTGTTGTGAATTTTCTATGTTTAACTTTGTTAAACATAGATCTTTCCTTGTTTAAGTAAATTATTAAAGTATACAATTCACCCCCCCTCTTGTATATTGAGAATCTACATCATTATTTCGATCCTACACATATGATATATCCTCAAAAGAAAACCAAAACATTATTAACATGTATGACAATGTTTTAGAGGTATTATTCTTGAAACAAAAATAACCATATAGTGTTTAAGTTGTAAATAATTAGAGGTTTTGTAAAGAATAGGTATAACTTTTACCTGAATGTTTTAGATTTTTTACATCTTGTACAACTTTAAAATATTTTTAAAAAATGAATAAATACTGTGAAATTTGTATTCTATATACGAATAATTATTCTGTTAATGTAATATCATACATCAACTACCTTTTTCCATCAAATTGGGAAAGAATCCATCGTTTGATTGAACTGGGAACTACCTCCTCGCAAACCCATATAATTC
The DNA here is from genome assembly GCA_963277665.1 of Viscum album. Classification (NCBI taxonomy): domain Eukaryota; kingdom Viridiplantae; phylum Streptophyta; class Magnoliopsida; order Santalales; family Viscaceae; genus Viscum; species Viscum album. The sequence continues at coordinate 598,364,025 of OY728153.1, forward strand.
ATTTTCCATCAAAAGACCCAGGATCGAATCCAGGCAGGGGAGAATTTCCCAGGTACTATAGCTATAGTGTAGTAGGTACTATTGCAGTGACGACACTGTAGTAGTGGCAGCACTGTAGTGGTGGAGGGATTGTAGAAAATACTATAGTGGTGGTGGTACTGTAGCAGGTACTGTAGCAGCATGGGTACTGTAGCAGTACTATTCACAGAGGGGTCTATTAGGACAAAAAAATGGGCTTTCAAGCCTTGTATTCAGTCCACTTGGCCTTGGGCCATTGGGCTATGTACTGGGTCTCCCTCTACCCAGTCTAAAAAGAGGTCTTTGATTTCAAATAATAAATTTAGGCTTCGACCCAAACCTTTAAAAAAAATCAATGGAATAATGAAATCATCGTTCATTTTTTAGTGTGGATTATCACATCCATGAAGCAATGTGATTTTTTAGGAACACATCACACGTCTTCTATAAATATGTGTGCTTAAATAAATAATAAAAATTTCTCATTATATAATTATTATGATAGGATAAAATAATATATAATTTTTTCTATCATGTCTGTTGATAAATGAATCTTTTTTCTTGCATACATAGGGAGTATTGTCTTAATGATTATAACAGAGTTGATTTTACATAACTTTTTTTCATGAATGGTTTTAAAATTAATATATATATATATATTAATGGAAAGTATTTAATGATTATTATTTTATTTTTTATGATTAAATTACTAAATTTATTTTAGAAATATGATCTGAATGAATTCAAAATATCTAACATGAACTTCATCTATTATTTAATTAAATATATTAGGGTAATAAAAAATTGAATAATAAATATTGAAAAAGACATTAAAAGAGAAAATAATTAACAAAATAATATTATTTAGTATGATAAAAAACAAAAATAATGATTTTGAATTGAGGTAAGGGACACTTTACCATAAAACCTCATTTAAATTTTTTATATATTTATTTCTAAATGATTTTCCTTCAAATACATATCATTAAATAAATTAATATATGTATTTATATTGATATACATTAATTTAAATAGAAATTTTATTACACATTTTACATTCACTAATTTTTTTAATTGAAAATTTTTACATATATTATATAAAATATTTTAAATTTTTCAAAATGAAAAAATGAATGTTTTATTTTAACTTATATGACATCAATGAAATTTCATTCCACTAAAACTATAATTTTATTTTTCTTATTTAATATTAAGAGTCTATTTTTATAAATTTAAAAATCACCTTCTATTTCATTTGAGTATTTTAGTAACTACAATCGGGTTTTAAAGGAAATGTATAAATAAATAAGCGAACATGATTTCATTTTGGGTTAATGAGTTTATTTTCATGAATTTTATAAGGGAAATTAAATATTTTATATATTTCATAAGGGTTATAACGTTTTTAAATTTTTTTTGAATGATCGTTGAGATTGATATTCATTATTATAATGGTTGTGTTTGACATTGAATTATATTTACTTAGGTAATGATTAAGTTCTCAGTAGAACTATGTTGAATGTTAATCAAATTGGATATTCCATAAAAAAGGTTTTTATATAAGGCTCAATAAAAATTATTTCTCACGGTATCTATATTTTTTATCAATGATTTTTAAGTAGTTATTGTAGAAATAAATTCATTTCAAATGATATGATAGTGAACACATAATTTAATGTAATGATTATACACTTTTTTGGGTAAAACTGTATTTTTAAAAGAAAATTGTTTCATAGGTTCTCATGTTTTATAAGAAACACTCTGGATTATTATTTTCAAATTATTGTTTCTTATAAGTTATTTTATGATAATATTTCTAGAGTAATACTTGTTTCATTATTAGTCAAAAAATTATTTTTTATCAATGATTATTATGTTAATGGAAAAATATCTTTTATGGTCTCATGATTTTACAATGAACTGATGTGTTACAATTTTTTATTTTTATGTCCAATACTAACCATTAAATTTATAACCTTGGCATTAAATAACTTTTTATAGGTTTTATATATTATTAGAAATATTTAGGAATTATAGATGAAAATAATAATGAATATTCATGGATAAAGGACGTTTTTATGTCTTGTATTATCATAAAATTCATATTAATATGAAATGTCAACTTATAATGTATTATCCTTTTATGTGATATTTATAACCTAACTATATAAAATACTAAACCTGAAAATCTCTTTCTATGTAAAAAATTAATTAAATTATAGAATAAACATTTTTTATTTATATTTATTTGTGGATTATGTATTTATACGAATTATAAATATAAAAATAAATTTATAAATTTGAATAAGAAATAGTTTTTATACTAATTTCATAAATTTATTATTTAAATGTTTAATTTTCAAAAGATATAATTTAATTTTTTTAAAATGAATTTATTATGTAGATTAATCTTGTCAAAAAAAATTTAGGATGGATTTTCCATATTTCTATATAAATATTGATATTTCAAGGAATAATGAATAATTATCCTTTTTATTGCAAACAATAGATTATTTTGATGTATATAAAACATAAAATTATTTTTTAAATTAGTTATAAATTTTAATTAGTTAAATTTCATATAAAATAATCCAAAAAATTTGAAGGTGATTTTATACCTAAATTTAGCATAAAAACATTTTTTATTTAAAAATGGAATTTTCATGAAAAATAGTTTGGTAGCATTTTTCTGGTCTTATTTTAAATTACATTATTCAAAATCTATATATTTTATTTTGAAAAATAGATTCCATATTTATAATTTTTAGGTCAAAATTTAGTAAATAGGTCCCTCTTGCCCATATTGATTGTACACATTGTAATATTATTAACTCTATAAAGGATAAATTATGTAATTTTGTTTAAAAATAAACTGATATGAACTATTATATGACCAAACAAATAACATAAATTTCATTGGATGGTTATATCTAAAAAAAAATATTCCATGGTTAAACTTTATTATGTTTTTTGAAAAGAAACTAACACCAGTTTCTCAAAGTCCATTTCCACATATTAACATTGGTATAAGATACAATGATTTTCATCTTGAAGGACCAAATAGTCTATTAGTCATAATAATGTAGTTATATACATTATAAAAAATTTATATTTTCTATAGAACATAAATCATAGTATATAAAAAAAATTAAATGATCATTAGACTTGAAAAATTATTCCAAAAATACTTCTTCATATCATTATGAATGGAAAATAATTACGGTGAGCTCAAATGCTCAGTCAGGGTTATTAACAATGGATGTTATCTTGAATCCATATGAATAATAAATATGTAAATATAAATTACTATACACACAAAAAATTTATATAACATTACTATCATGATAAGATATGGTGAAGTCAATTTGAAAAGTCAAATAATTGAAAAAACATGTCATTCAAGCAATGAACTAGTATGAAAATGCATCCAAATATAATATTAGGGAGAAAATATCATGGAAAATAATATAAATGATTTCTAAATTAATGGAATTATTAATTATTTGTTGTCATGTACTTGGCACATTATAACTCAACCGTCATGATATAACTTCTTTATAAATTAAATCTACTTTCAAAAATCCCATCTCATTAGGCAAATTATAAAGTCTCAAGATCCATGTTGATGCATCAAGGGGATATATAAGGCTAAGAACCACATATATATTCCATTAAAAATAATTTCAAATATATTTAATAATCTATTTATTTCCTAAATTTATATTCATTTTCATCATATATCTCTATTGAGTAAAGGATACAAATTTATCAATATTTCTTTATTTAATCAAATAACTTTCAAAGTAAACATAATATTTAAAAATAGTATATATAAAATGATGAAATAAATTATATAAAAATATGGATATTTAATTTTAATTTAATATAAATTAACTAATGATCATAATAATGTTATTTTTTAAATTCAAAGATAAAAATCACAAAATAAAGTGACATTGTATAAAAACATTTACCACATAGTAAATTTCACATTAAAACCACTTGGAATAAATAATTCAAATTTGGGATTAATATAATATAAATTATGAATTAATAATTATATTACACATCACATTTGATATATATGAACCATATAAATTAAATAAGATGCATAACATTTTAATATTTCTTAATAAAGGGAAATTTTGACGAAGTCTCTTAGCTTTCATTTCCTTTTTCTTGTGCAGACATTAATCTCATATACAGTAGAATTTAAATATTTATTATTTTATTATGTAAAAATATTTATTTTTTTCATATCATATTTTATCCTTTTAAATTAACTTATAATCTTTTCATTAATAATCATTCATTATTTTCATTGATTCGGGTTCTAATTGGCTTGTTTTCTCATTCAGTCCTTATTATGAATGTTTCGGTTCTTGTGAAAATTATATTGCACTTTCATATCCATAATAATAATAACAATAAAATAATTATCATATTAATAGATCAATTATTCATTTATAACTAATCTTGAAATATGGGGTTTTTAAAATGATGAATGGTACAATCATAGAGAGGGTAGGACGTATATACGCATGAGTAACATTTTCATTTTTCAATAACAATTATGGGAAGGTGTATATAATATATTATATTCCGAAAATGATAATAAAATTATAACTATAATACTTTATCTTTATATATATATATATATATCATTAATATGTTTTGGTGATGAAAAGTGTTTCACATCGCTTCAGGAAGGCCGTAGTTTACAAGTACAGATGTCATTAATAAGTGGGTTAATAGTTTAGAAATAAAATTATTTATTATATTTTCCAAATTATAAATATGTCATTAATAAAATTATTATGAATTATATATATAATAAATTTTTTATATCTATCTTTATTACATTTCATATTAAGCATTGGTGAAGGAAGAACAACATAACATTAGGAGCTGGTAGTTCGTCATACACATGAGAGATGTTATCATATCTCCCATGGAATAGAAAGTAAAAAAATTATATATATGATACAATGAATCTATTAAAATAATTTTTTCATAAATATCATATATATCTATTATATCTAGAATCATAATTTACATAGGGAGGCAGTTTTGGAAAAATGAATGACATCAGATCGCTAGGCATCCACTGAAAACATGGATGATGATTTTCGTAACCCATTAGGTGGAAGTGGAGACGGTTTAAGGTAATTATCATTATAGAAAAACCAATCATTATATTTTGTATAGTTAGGTTATTTTATAACCATGGTTGATCTAGAATTTATTTAGGTGGAGAAATATGTAAAATTAAGATGCTTGTTGAAGCACAATACCTCTTGTTTTGGTAACCTCCCCAAGCTTAGACATAATTCCTTCCGAGGATAGATTTCTATCAAAAATAATTTTTCAAGGATGAGGGTATGGAATTTGGAAATTATTTTCCAGGTATTTATTTAAACAAAAAAATGTTTACTGTGTGAAGAAGTGATGGTATGAGGTGTCCTTTTATATGATAATTGAATGAAAAATATGTAATTTTAGAAATGAAAAATGTTTAACCGTTCTTATCCAATGGGAAAAAGGGTAAAAAAGACTATTAATGAGACATAGACTCTATAGTGTCTAAATATATCTATGAAATGTAGTATAGAAATGTTTAAATTTCATTTTGACACTTATATTTTTTACTTGAACACCAATAAATCAATTTTTACCTTAGGTGCTTAAAGTAATTTTTATTATTTTCATTATTCATATTTGTCAAAAACTAATATGAGATAATTATATTATATCTATTATTATTAAAAATATTTAATCCATTTTTCAAAATTATATTCATAGATGTGAAAAAATAAATTTAAAATTTATCCTACTAACACGATGAGAATATGTTTTATAAATAGAAAATGACAAAATGCTTTCAAAAATATTATATCAAAAATAATTATTAAAATAATTAAAATTACATAAAGTGGATTATTAAAATGTAATTTAAGTAATTTAACATTAAAAGTAGTGAATTATATAATTTTAAATTATAAATTATAGAAATAAAAAAGGATGTTTTGATTTTAAATTATCTATTTTCACTATTCATAAAAAAATGAATATTTTTTGAAAAACCACAAAAATTTGAAGAAAGTGAATTTTTTATTCTAATTTAATAAATGATTCTTTTTCAATATTGTTTTCTAAAATAGGTTGAATTTTATTTTGAATTTTTTTTTCAAATAGTAGCTAACTATTTATTAAGAAAAAATATAATTTTTTTCAAAACATTTCATTTTCATTAACATGATTATTATTTTAGTTCTATAAAATAACTATAATTTATTTTAATAATTTAGTTATTAATTTTAATAACCACTCATTTTATTGATACGTCATAATGTATATTATATTATGTTTTCCTTATGATTTGGGTCTCCTGTTTCACATTCTATTTAAGAGAATAAATTTAATGAAATATATTAGATGATTTGTCTAATATCATTGTTCCATGTCACATTCACTATAAAAAATAGTATTCTTATTTTAATATTTATTGTTGTTACATTATCCCCACCATAAATAATTTAATTCCATTAAATTATTATATTTTCAAATTAATAACAGTCATTGAATTTGAATATACCATTGTTTAAAAAACGACATCAGAAAAGGTTTAATAAATCATCGTCATAATAAGAGTGAATTGGAAGTGAAAATGGCATATGAAATAACACATAATAGATTTAAATAATGGATATCATGGGTTGTAAGTGAAAAAACATACATATAAGATAAAAATAACAAAAAAATATTGATAGAGAGTGGTTGGAAACTGGGTTTAGTGGAAGTTAATGAAAAAAATATATAAAATAAAGATAAGTGAAAAGGCCATTGATATCGTCAAAAATACTAATAATAAGATGAATGATTTTTAATTTTATTTTTTCATAGAGTTTGATAATTTTAACACTCTTTTTGAATATATGTAAATATAATTAATTGATATATTTTTTTCATATAAAGAAATCCATCATTGGGACATGCTTTGATTAATTTCAACTTCCTCTTTTACTCAAATAAATGAATTTATAAAAATATATTTCCTTATTCCTAGAGCTCTAAATTAAAATTTTAATATATTTTTGGATCTATAAAATAGTAATAATATATCCCTAATTTCATTACTAAAACCAATATTATTTGAAATTGTTTTCTAATAACAACTAATGTTCATCTTAATTGTTTCCAGAAATAGTTGACCATTAAGATCATCAAAAATATGTCAGACGAAATTTAGAAGGAAATTAAAAAATTAACATTTTATACCCCTAAAAATATAATTTTTCTACTAATTTTATTTTCCAAATATGTGATCTCCCTGATAACTATAAAAATAATGAAAACAAGTATGCTTGAAAAAAATATCAGGTTTTAAAATATTTTTCATATATTGAAAACATGTAGTAAACTCCTATGAATATTAAATTGACAAAAAAATATATAATCAATACAATGGTTACCAAAAATACCCCAGTAATAATATCATTTTCATATTATCTCATTATATATCATATATTAAGGTTTATATTCCATAAATAATTTGTGTTCTAAAAAGATCAATTGTCCATAGAATCACATTGCTTGGTAGAATTCAGTATATGATTTTAAATTCTTAATGATGTTTTGATATAGTTAAATCCTTATTTTCATCTTATTTGTTATAATACAAATATTTTTAGTAATATAATTTTACAACATATTTCAGGGATACAAGTATACAAGAACAATAATACTGTTAATTTGTCCGTATCAATATCATAATCTTAACATTGATCCTCTAGATCCATATGTGGTAGATTCCCTATCAACATTGAGAATTAATTTATGTAGTTATCCATATACTTTTAATTTAGGAATTTCACATTGAAAATTTATTTCATTCCCTATAAATAACAAGTATATCGGCCTTTTATCCACACGTGCAATAAACTACCTCTCCCTTAATGAAATAATTATAGTGTTTCCTTCAAATAAAATATCATATTGAAAATAAATTTTTCTATTCTTCCCCATATCCATTTATTTTTATTTCATTATTTTATTATATTTCTTCCCATTGATATCATATATAATGGATAATTCTTTCATTGAATATAGATCACATAAAAATCATTCATCATGTGATGATTTTTTTTGAGACACGAACACTATTAAAGGACTTGTCATAAGACCTTAAATAATACTGTTCATCCTTAACTCAGAGTTATTTTAGTACTCCATATCATATTTATCTAATCTTGTAAATGTATTTTCATAATATATTATAATTTCTTTTTATTTTTTATTTAATTTAAGTAAACTTTTCTTCATCTCATTTTGATTATCATGAGGTAACTATTTGTCAAAGAATGTATCATTAATTGAATTCAATTCAATGAGTTCTATTTTTTGTTCCTATATAGTATTCTGCATCAATGGCCACCATTGATTAGAATCTCCTTTGAGGAAATACACTAAATGTGTAACCTATTACTTTTTACCACATCCCAAGGCTAAAAATATAAATTCCAGACAATGAATCAATTTTTCTGTAATTATTAGATTAGTAGTCCAGCAAATTCATAATGGATTATGTCTCACAATTTGATTCAATATAGGATAATATCATTATGTAATAAGATTCTTTATATAGGAAATGTTATTTATAATAACATTATAAATACTACATAATATATCCTTAATTATTGTAGTTCTATTACTAGATGTATTGGACTCCTCTAAATGATCTCTACATTATCGATAATTGTTGATACACATATTTATTACTAGTGTCATGTCTTAATAATTTAATATAAGTATTAACTCATAGAAATTATGAATATGATATAATAATGTATAATTATATATATGGTGTATTACATAGCATATATTTTAAAAAATTATCCCCCATAAACATGGATTCATTGGGGATAACATTATTTTCATATCCATTATAATGGTTTATAAGGAAAATGTTATTTTTCCTAAAAATATACCCAAAGTGTGTCAAACTAGGTGTATAGTAAGGATTGTTACATTCATCAATTTATTATCAAATCGGGGCTAATGAACTATTTTCATGTTATCACCACTAGATACCTTTATTCCAGAACTATGTCTAGTTGTAGTATCAAGACAGATATGTATTTTTTGTAAAAAGCACATTATATCTTACTTGAAATCATTATTATGTTATTATATTGTTATAATTAAATGATAGCATTGGGTTATGTTCCATAATATATTTTTTACGAAATCTAATTTTTAATGTTTCTACTAAACATCTTCTTATACCAAATGTAATAACCCCGACACTTGTATAATGAAGATGGTGTCTTATTAATTACATTGGAATAAGATACAGGGAATCATATTATGAAAGAGTTAATATTTTAGTGATATTGGTAATCTATATAAAATATTATACCCATTTTATATTGGAAATATAAAATTTACATAATACATAACAAAATCAAATTAACTACAACATTGAAAACTCATTCTAATAATTCTTCTTTGTAACCTGGGGAATGGAATGAAAATAAGTTTGATCCCAAATTTTAACTAAGGTTTACGTACAACAGAATCTATAATGTATCAATAGAAGTAATAAATATTGAAATTTAGATAACTAGAATCAAAATTTATTTAAATAACATTAATTTTATGATAATATATAACATCATCAATATGTAAAGGTAAATAACAAAATTACAATTCCATTTAAAAATAAACTGATAATGAAAATCATATAGATTTATATATGTGAATAATATAATGGATAATAAAATGAATTTAATTTAAATGAAGGAACTGTTTAATAATTATTTGTTATGTCTCTAGAAAATAATACCTCCACTGTCAAGATATATCCTAACAAAACATTAAAAAAGTTTTTGTAAAAGACCATCTGAATGGACAACATTTTTGTCTAATGAGACCATAAGATGTATCAAGGGTATATATTTTATTGTTCCCCACTCATATCTTCATGTATGATGTATTACATGTATATCAAATAGTTGATTTAATTTATGAATCAATATTTATTACCTCCAAATAGTCATATTGAGTAAATTATGTACACTTATTAATATTTCCCTGCATAATAAAATAACTATCAATGCAAACTACTAATGTAAAAAAAATTATAGGGTTTAGGAAATAATTTTATCAATTATACAACAGTAAGGTTTTTTAATATATATTTAATTTTATATTTAAAATTATCCAAATGAAAATATTCTTTTAAGAAAATGGTAAAAATCACAAAAGAAAGTATGGATTTACTATAGATTTTATGAGATGGTAACAATAAAATTTAATAACCATATAAATAATTCAAATGGGAATATAAAATTACCAAATGTTTTAATGAAATATGATATTACATGTCAAAGAGGTAGTACTATAATGCATAACCCCTATAAACACAAAGGTGGTGCATTATGTTTTAACATTGGCATCATTTAAATGAATAAAATCATAAATAGTCAAATAGATTGGTAGTATTGGAAAAATATATTAAAGATAAGATATGAATAATTCATTGGTAAAAAGAAAATAAAAAAATTAAAAAAATAAAATTATATAAACAGCATCCTTGAAATCATATTTAATGTATTGCACTCATAACCTAGGGAAATGAAACATAGTATGGGTGAGATAAAATGATCACTAAGGGAAAGCTAAACTTAAATAATAATGAATCCATGGGAATAAATTAACATGAAAACATAAATAATAGATAACACATGCAATTAAAATACATAGATATGGAAAATTTAATATGGTAGCGAATGAAAGTTAAACACATGAAATATAATCATTGATCTGATATGTAAATGTATCCATAGATATATCAGTGAAAAATATCATTGATGTATAATAAGTGAAACTAAATTAAGATATTTCATAATTATTGGATTACATTTTTCCAAGTTATATAGAACATGTACCTTTAATACCAGTCACAAGATAGTTTAGTTATCTGGTAAAAACCCTTCTAAGACAACTAAAAAACTATTTCTTCTCATGAGACTATCAATGAATCAAGGGGATATCTGTTATTAGGCCCCACCAATGTCACACTAATCCAAAACATTACTAATATATAATAATTTATTTAATCAATAAACAATATTCCTTATAATAAATCTGTACTGAATAGAAGCTATAAAATTATCTGTAATTCCCCGGTATATTAAATGACAATCTTACTGAATAATGTAAGTAAAAATAGAATACGGATTAGGATATAATAATATCCAACAACCAATAATTTGAATATTTAAATAATTTTATTTTTTGGGGATAAATATAGAAATAAAATGATGGTGGAATTTCAATGGATATTTTTAAAAACATTATTGAGGAAAATAGTCTTTAAAAATTCCAAAGTGTCACATACTACTTTGAAACATATAAATCATAATCTCCAAGAAGCAATGTTCAATAAATGAAACTGATAATATCATTATTATTAATATGATCATGGAATAATATTTAAAATTTCAATATATACACCATTTCAAAGAAACAATGTGTATAAAAATAAATAAGTCCCACTACTATATAAATTGCGATGAAATACTTAACCTTAAACTTCCATTTTGATGTTTTGTATTTATCCATATTTATAGTAGTTCAAAATATTTTGATAATATATAAAAAACCATAATCATATCCATAATTTCATTTATTAACTTTTTATACTAACATATTACCTATTTTTAACAAACATTTCTTATTTTAACTATTTTCGTTGTTAATTACCATACATTCTCAAGTAGGTTTTGACTAGTAAATTATTGTTCTTATTACATAGATCACGGTTTAATGACATCTAGAATGTAAAAAATTAATTAATTATAATATATAATCAATATATATTCATTTATAATAGTCTATAATATTTTGAGATGGGAAGTGGAATGCAACGTTCATAGAGACGGTAGGTAAAACGTACATGTGAACTCTAATTTTATCTCATTGTAATATTTTTAATGAATGAAAGGAAAATTATTGGTATACCCATTTATATTATAATTATAGTATCATATAATTTTAATATGTGTCATATAGTTTTATTAATTCCATCTTTAATATGTTCCATGTATAATGTGAATGAATCACACTACATTGAGGGGGTGGTAATCCAAACTTCCACAAGCGAGGATATCATATTTATACAAAATTGAATATATAGAGGTATGTGTTAAAAAATAATTACATTTGTATAAATACATAATATATATAATATATAACACACATATATATATAATACATTTTCCATTATAATGGCCACAATGATAGGTGTTAAAGGAAAAAATGAAAATCCTCGTTTCGAGAGGCTGTAGATCCCTACTCCCAGAAACAGTTTTTTTCATTACACATTAGATTTATTTTTGTATATGTATAGGTATAACCCTTAGTATAAAAAATTTATTTTATATTTTGGATACTGTTTTTGTATACAATCATAGAATAAGATTAATTGATGCTTTTGAGAATGTATATTAACCTAAAGAGCTTAAGGAAGATTGTTGCCAATTAATCGAGTAACTACTTTTTTTTCATACCCAATGGATTTCTGGGATTACATCATTCCCAATTTGAGTCTTCCAGGATGAGGTATATATATTTAAGGAGACTATTTGGGCACAGTTTTGATGAGCCAGAGTGTGATGAGTGGTGTCAGGAAAGGGTACAATGCTTGTATTTGTATAGTGGAGGGGAAGTATCACTCTTATAAGTACCATACGGTATTCATTAATGGGAGATCTAAAATTAAAAATATTTCTAAATAATTGAAAAAATAATGGATATATGTGTAATACTGGTCTATTAAACCCTCCACTAAACAATAATATGTTCATTTATAAAATCTGGTTCCTTAACTTCTAAAATTCCCCACTATTATAATTTTTGTTTTTATTATAAAATCTATTTGTACATCTTGAGTAATATTATGACTAAGAAATAAATAAACAAAAATTTCATTTAAAATAATGACAAACCTAATTATTCATTTTATACCAAATTTAAAAAATTAAATAAAATGTATTTTTGTAATTTATTTTAAAACAAGTGCATGTAACGCGTTAAAACACAACAAAAACCTAAACTATGTTAACATCATTTTTAAAATATGTGAGACAATTTGTTAGTTATAAAAGCTAAATATGTCCATTAACAAGCCATATTTAATATTTATTAAAATTTAATATCACATATAAGAATATATTATTTATATTAATTTTAAACTATTCAAAAAAATATCATTTTTGAAAAATAACAATATTATCAATTTTCATATCATTTTATTAATTATAGTATTCAAAAGTCAATTAATTATTGGATTTAAGATATATTATTTTTAAAAATATGTAAAATTAAATACTAATATAAATAAAAAATTAATTATATTAATTCAATCAATTTACATAATTTTTAATATTTAGAGAAACATTTATTTTCGTAAATAATTAAATATATATTCACAATGTTGGATATTTTAATGAATTTCAAGTAACTAGTTAATCAGTAAAATTATTAATAAATTAATATGATAGGAATAAAAAATATATATTTTAAAAAGAAATATATAACCACGATATGATATTTTTTACATGTCAATGTGTTTTATAAATGTTAAAGGTAATGAAAGTGCCCATTTATAGTTTTCCTAAGTTAACTTTTTATATATTTAAATACCATTTAATAATATTATTATAACCTAAAAAATTATATATAGGAGTGGGTATTTTTTAATTATTGGTATCTAATAGTTTTTAAACAATTTTTTTCTAGTCATTTTGGTCTCTAAGAATTAAGTTTAGACCCTTATTAAGCACAATTTTTCCTTAATCTCCATAATTAACCTTAATAACTTTGACAAACCATTTTTAAAAAATATTTAGTTGATCTTAGTACAACATAATTATTATACATATTATGACCATGTATTCCAATTTTTAAAAATTCAAATCAGATAAGTGGGGAAATTATGATTGCTGCTAATCCTTCAGATGTGGCGAGAATTCATGTTTTTAGTGTAAAAATGTTCAAAAGATCAAAAAGTTTTTATATCTAATTTAAATATAGAAATTATTCAAAATACCTAAATTGAATTAATATATTCATAATTTAACTAATGTGACTTTAAAAACAAATTTTATATATAATTTAACAATAATCATTATTTAAATGAAATGATTATTTTTACCTAAATTGTAATAATTAGTACTATTCATAAAAAATGTTGTTTCCTTTAAAAATACCAAAAAACTCACCATAAGATAATTAAAACATTGTTAATAAAAACTGATGTATATTTTTTAAAATAAATTATATTAATGTGTCAGAATTTAGTTTTAATATATGTTAACCATTATAAGGTGCTAAAAATTGATCTCGCATGTTACAGAAGTTAATTATTTGTTGTGTTTATCGTATTCTTAACTTTGTAAATAAATCATGAAATAAATACAAAATTATATTTATAATAAGATAAAATATTATAATGTCTTTTGAGGTTAAATTATTCCCACCTAAATTAAATTTCATCCTCACAATTTGAACATGATCATAGTAACAAAGAGATTGATATTTTAAAACATTATTATTGAAAGACCCACATCGTTAATAGGACCTATATCAAACAATATTAAAAATAAGGAAAATTTAATCTTATGTTCACAAAAAAAAATCTATATAATAGGATAAATTTTTTGAAATCATAGACACAGATGATTAATTTTACCCTTATGATTTGAAGTAGAGTGATATAGAACATGTTCCAGTGAAATTTTTATACCACCAATCCACAGACTAGATTTGTGATTAAATATCATTGAGAGATTAAAAAATAAAAAAATATGACACAATATTTATTTCTAACCCCTTTTTCTAGATATATATAATTAATTCACTCTTTAACAATATAAGTCAAAATACATTCTAAAATTAAATTTTTCCTTTGATTACATCTTGAACCATTTCCATTTCATCTCTTAGAACAAGATGCATCGTATTGTTATGAAATACACTTATCACTAAAATCTCAAACAATTATCTACATAAACAATTTTCATAATGGTTAAATTTTAAAAAAAATTATGATCCAACACTTTTAAAGGTAGGTCACTAGATTTCATAAATAATATTTTTCATAGCCTTTAATATAAATGAAGTAGCTCTTTAATCATAAAATAATGAATATATCAATATTTTTTTCATTTATTCTCTTGAAGTGTGGTTATAACATGGATTCCCATGAATAGTTCTATATTACCTATGTAAGAAAAATGTTATTGGGAATATTCATTAAAAAAAATTTGTAAACACTATATATAAATGCTAATACCTATTTTGAATAAGTCATTAATCAGTTCCAAGGTAGTTATCACACAACCTATAAATCATTTATTCCTTATTATATTAACACCATGAACAGATTATTGGATTTTTCCCTCAATCGTGTATTTATGTGAATTTTAAATTTCTATTAAAAATCATTTATTGGTACCAATTACTATATGATCTCAAATCCATAATGAAAATGTACTCCAATACAATACTAACATACTTTATAAATAATGTGATCATAAAATCATAAATAAAATAGTTTTAGAACATATTTTTTATCCAAATTTGTATGTACATTAATTATTCAACTTTGAATGGGTTAATAACATAAGCTTGACCTTGATCACATAACATATTTAGATGTATATTCTCTTGATTCTTCAGACATTTGTTTGCCCAGTTTCACATATCCTTGATAATTTAACACAAAATATTATTTTTCTCCTTCATCCCTTTTCAGGATTTTTCCTAGTGTCTATTTTCTCTGAACATATAAAAAATTCACAATCATTTAAATCATTTACATTGGTGATTCTTTTATCATTTATCCCATTTTTTAAAATCATTCCTTCCCTTGTCATCATTGACACAATCACAATTTCATGGTGTATATATGACCTCTTCTTCTCTTGGATTCCCTTGAACACATAGTATCATCAGAATTCATTTTTTGTTTTGATGGAATATAAAACTATAAGTTTATTGGATGAAAGATTCTTACAAACAGGTTACCTTATGATATAATTTTTATTTCCTTCAAATTAGTGTCTAGTAATTCACTCTATGTTGCGTATGTAATCCATAGCATAAATATCTAACGTTGTAATGATATCATTATAATAAAGAACACTAACTTCCTATTTTTTATTTATACTAATGAACTTTCTCTTAATCTCAATTTGTTGATCTCAAGGATAGTATTTGTTGATAATTTATCCTTCAAATTCACCCATTCCTTGTGGTTAGTTTCTAATTATTCACATGTTTTATAGATAAGAGAGAACAACTGATCAAAATCACCTTGGATAAATATTCCAAAATTATATCATTTTCTTTTTCATTTCATTCCAATTCCATAAATAAAATCTCTAAATACATAATCTATTGCTTATCTAAAATTTGATTTTTAGTCCCATATAAGGATGGGAGTTTTTCCACATAATGATATCCAACATAGGTAATATTCAATAAGAAATTGGTTTCTCTATTCGAAAAATATTTTTTTAACCTTATTATGTCCTTTTATTATTTCTATTATTTTCTCTGGTCCAATACCAGCTGTCTTGGTTTCCATAATAGTGAAATCGCTATATCCTCTATGAGTGTTGACAACATTCATCATTCCATGTTTTATTTCTAAATAATGAAATATACATGATTAACTCATAAAATTTTGGTATTTTTATTACTCCAAATATGTTATAACACATGGAATAAAAATAGTCATCAAAAATCCTAGAATAATATATATTAGTTTCTTTGGAGAAATATTTATTTTCAAATCAGTCATTGTGGTACGTAATGAAACATTATAACTATCCTATGTGTATCACCCATGAGTGTCAAACTAGATGCAATTTAAGGCCCATTGATGTGTACCTTGTTACCCAGATTTAATCAAGTTACACATTCCTAGAGTTATTACCATTATTTACATCTTTTCCATAACACAATCCAAATGTTTCATCTATACATGGGTGTATTTTATGGAATTACCACAAAATATCCAACATAACAAAATTTTAGGATGATCCTTTTTAATTTTACACAATGTATATCTTATAGAATGTTCTATCATCAATATTTTTTAAATCTAGTTTAATTTTATTTTCTAAATACCCATTGACCCCAACTATAATTCATTGTCATACGAAGCCCGTACTTGGTGAATTATGTTATTAAATTTGAATGATTACAAGGAATAAAATTCTAAAAGAACAATAAATTTAGCAATATTGGAAATATATACTACATAAATGAACCACATAATACAATAAGAAAAAGAAAATAAAAATATGGTACATAATAAAATATAATAAACAACTTCCTTGAAATCATATTCAAATGATTCATGTTCATGAACTGGTAAAAGGAAACACAATAATGGTGATCTCAAATGATCAGTAATGATATGTAATGGAACAATCATAATCAATCAATGTGAACATAAAAACATTTAAATATAAATAATTTAGAACACATTACATTAAAATAAATAGATAATGAAAATTAAATATTGAAATATAATAATCTAAAACACATTCATTTAATCAATGAACTGATAATTAGATATTTCCATCGATGTATCGATGAAAAGTATTACGGATAAATAATAACTAAAATTAATGAGGTAAATTTTATATTATATTACTTTATGTTTATTATGAACATAGAACCACTAACTTCAATACACTTCAGAGGATGGTTTAGATGTTTGAAAAAAAAACCCACTTATAGAGGTTAGCTAACAATTTCTTCTCATGATACTACACATACATCGAGGGGATATAAATAAATGGGCCTCACCCATGTTATACATATCCAAACAATTCTTTATATATTATATTGGATTCAATAAAGAAACAATATACCTTATTAAATATTCAAATTGAATATTTGATACATATTTATAATTAATTTCCCTACTAATCATGTAATTGTCTAAGTGAAAATCATATGAAAAAATTGACTATTGTTTATGAAATAAAAATATTCATCCCACAAAAATGTGTATATATAAATAATGATAGTTTTTCAAGATAAGTTTAATAATAAAAATATATTGAGATCTCAAAGTTGATTATTAAATACATTCTTGATGAAAATAATCTTTAATCATTACAATGTGTCCCGTACAACTTTGAAGCATTTAGATCATAATATCCATAAATGAATAATAATTAAATTAAATATAAAATATAATGAGAATTAATAATTTTGTGATATGAAATTTCAAATGGAAGTATATAAACCATACAAAAGAAACTAGGCGCATAACAACAAATAAGTCTCAAAAGTATGTAAATTGATATGGAATCCCATACCTTAACATCTTTTTTGTTGTGTGGTCATTATCCTCTTATATAGTGGTTTATAATTTGTTAAAATTATATATCAGAACCAAAATAATATTCACAATATCATATATTACCTTATAATATTATATTACAACATGTTTCTTAACAAACATTCATTATTTTAAATAATTTCGGTGTTAATTTTGTAGTTTTCTCAAGTATGTTTGGACTTGTTACATGTTGTTCCAATTACTTATACCATGATTTTATTATATTAATATTGTAAAAAATAATTGAATTATCATATTTAATAAGAATATATGTATTTTTAATATTCTAAAATTATTTGACATGAGAAATGGAATGCACTGTTCATTGATATGTTATGACTGATGTACGCATGAACACTGCTTTGATGTCATTATTATATTTTCAATTAATAAAAAATAAATGATAAGTATACTCAATTACATTTTAAATAAATTAACATATATATGTAATATATTTCATATATTTTTATTAATATCATCATCAATATATTCTATGTATAATGTGAACAAATCACATTGTATTGAGGGGGTGATAGTCCACACTTCCAAAAGAAATGTTATCATACTTATGAAAAACAGAATACATAGAATTATGTGTTATGAAATAATTAGAGAAGAATATATATGTAAAAAATATATTGTTTAATAGATATATAATATTTTTTCCATCATGATGGCCACCATGATAGTTGGTAAAGTAAAAAATGAACAACCACAATTTAGTGAGAATGTAGTTCTACATATACAGAAACAATATGTCTATTACCCATATGATAAAAGGGTGAGTAATTTAAGGTATAAGCCTTATCATATAAAAAAATATTTTTAGGATATTTGTATTGTAATAAAATAAAATAATACTAACTGTTCAAGGGTTTTAGAATGAAAATAATACTAAAGTGCTTTCGGATGTTTGTTACCTCTTATTCAGGTAACTACATTTGTTTTGAATGAAATGGATTCCATGAATTTGTTTCATCACAATAGGATTCATGTATGATGAGTGTATTTATTAAGGGAGACTGTTTGGGATAATTTTGGATGATCCAATGTTTCGTGAGAGGTGTGAGGAAGGGGTAGACTGTTTGAATTTTTATAGTAGAGGGGACATGTAATCTTGTGTATACAAAAATGTATTTCTTAATTGGATGTCTACCTTAACTAATGTGTCACTATAATGGAAAAATAATAATGAAATGGATATACATGGTCTATTGAAACAATCACCACTTTAAATTATGTTCTTTTTAATACTTTGGTACTTCATTTTTATGATACCCTAATTGTATCATTTTTATTATTATTAAAGTATCTAAATTTCCATCCTATTTAATTTAACTATTAAGAATAAAATAAAATTTGATTTACATTAAAATATTGACCATAATAATTAGTAATATGATACCTAATTTATAAAATAAATTCCCATGTGTTTGGGAAATTAATTTTAAAATAATAGCATTTGATGCAATAAAATACTACTTAAACCCATGCCATGTTAACAACGTTTTTACAATATATTGATAATAATGTTAATTATAAACGATAAATAGAAATATTAGTATACCATAAATATTATTTTTCAATACTAAAAAATAACATGGTATAATATATTTTTTTACTAATTTTAAATCAATTAATAAAATATAATTTATTATAAAATAATAATGATGTTAATTTGGACATTAATTGTTTAATATTAATTTTAAATTATCAAACAAATATTTAAATTCAAATATATTAATATTATAGCTATTTATGTTGACATAATAGTCTAAAAAATAATTAATGATAATAATTAAATCAATATACTTCACTTTAAATATTTATAGTTTCATTTATTTTAGTTAATTATTAACTAAAGAATCACCCCATTTGAATTTTAGAATTATTTTAGGTTAAAAAATATTCTCTAAAAATATTTATAAATTATTATTATATATTTACCCAATTATATTTTAAAATTAAATTTATAACCTAATATATTATGTTTTTTACATATCTCAATGTTTTATAGTTTCTAAAGATGCGGAATGTTCCTTTTTTGTCGTGTTTTCCTTACATTAGAATTTATATAGGGAAATCCATTTAATAATATAACAATAACACATAAAATTAAAAACAAGAGGCTTTATGGAATAATCATTGGTATTCACTACATTTTTGTCATGTTTTCAGGTCATTTTGGTCCCTAAGATTTATGTTTAGTCTACCCTGAAACATAATTTTATGTTATCACTATAATTAATTTTAGTAACATTCACTAATATTTTTGGTCAAAATTTATGTTGATATTATTAGACCACTGATATTATTATTATTATTACAACCATTTATATATTGTTTTTAAAAATTCGAATCATATTAGTAGGAAAATTATGATTAACTCTACTCTCGTAGATGTGGTGATAAAGCATGTTTTTAATGTAAAAACATTCTAAGGATCAATTAGATTTTATATAAAATATAAATATAAAAATGATTCAAAATAACTAAAATAGAATAATATAAGAATAACTAATCATTTTTTTATTGACAAAATTAAATATATTTTAATAATAATCGTTATTTAAATGAAAATGATATTTTTAACTAAAATGCATTAATTTTTGCAATTCATCTATAATAGATGTTTCTCAGAAAAATAAAAAAAATCACCATAATCTGATTTATTTATTATGATCTAAAAATTTAAGCTTATTTTTAAAATAATAATACAGAAAAGTGCCAAAAATTTGTTTTAGAACATGTTCTTTATTATAAAAATTTATAACTAGATCTTGGGTGTAATGTAATTTAATTTAGCGTTGTCTGTAGTATATGCATAATGTTGTTTATAAATCATGATAAAAATTATATTTATTCAAAAAGTGAAATATTTTAATGTATTCAGGTGATAAATTTACCTTCACCATGTAAAATAAATTATGTTCACAAAATTAAAATATACACCAATGAAGGGGAATTGAAACGAAGTCCCTTTTTAAATGCATCATTTAGGTAGAAGATGATTTAATATCTTATATACTGGTTAAAATTTTATTTTAAAGCTATTACAGAACCATATTAATATTTATAATATCATATATGATCTTATTAATACACATTATGAGTCATTCATTAACAATCTTCCATTATTTTCATTATTTCAGGTGTTAATTTTGTTGTTTTCTCATTCCTTCTTTGTCATAAATGTTCCACGTCTTGTGAATAATATATAGTTATTTCATATAAGAAAAATTATCATGAAAAAATTATGATTTTTATGAATAAATTATTATTTTAAAACTATAGTATAATATTTTTATACTCTTACGCTAATTGAGATCGTAGGTCTTATGTACAAATAAGTAACATTTCCATTTTTCAATGATCATTATGGGAAAGGTGTAAGTGATATTTTATCAATAAATAATTATAAAAATATCATAAGTACAATAATATTTATTTATATATATCACCCATGTATTGTATTGATAAAAATATTGTCACATTGTCTCATGTAGACGATAGTCCAAATGTACAAAAACTATGTTATCATCTTTAAGTGAGTGAAATTGTAAGAAATAACATGATTTATTATCATTTATGGATTATAAATAAATCAAAAATAAAATAATTATTTCTTTTATGTCCCATATATTTATTAACATTATCGACATTAAATTCTATTTAAAGTTGTAGTGATAAACAAAACACATCGACCTGTGAAGAGGTAGTCTATCATACACATGAGTGATGTTATCATATCCCAAAAGGAATGGAAAGAATAAAAGTTATATATGATATAATTAATTCATTGGTTCAATTATTTCATAAATATAATTTATATAATTTACATCAATCAATATAGAAAACTCTAATATGTACTAATTGAAAAAATAATGGCATATGTACATGAGTTGGTAGTACGCTATATATGTCGAAAATGATTTCTTAACCAATTTGATGGAAGTGGATATTATTGTACATCATTCCCTTAAATAATAATTATAATTAATATACAAATAATTTTATATAATAAAAAATTAATATTAATTTAATGTAGTGGAGAATGAAATAAAATCAAGATTCTTGTTGAAGAGCATTACCTCTTCTTTATGTAACCTCTATTTGATTACACCAAAACATTTCTTATGTTTGAATTATTCTGAACCTATATCTTCTAGGATTATGGGATGTAATTTGGAAATTTATTCACATTGTAATGACTAGGCCAAAAAGGTGTGATGATGTTATGAAGAGAAATGATGGGGTGGCCTCTTATATGTGAGATGTGTGGCACACATATGATTTTTGAAAACAAAATTTTTTACCTGCATTTTTATCATTCTAAAAAAGTAAAAAATGTATTATTATAGAGAAATAAAAAATATAAAAACTAAAAAATTCAATAAAATGTATTTTATTAAAAAATTAGGTCATGTTAACACTTATGTTATTTAGTTTAACACTATGTAAATCCAATTTTACCTTAAACACAGTAATTAAATTTTACTCTTTTCACTATACTTTTAGATTAAAATTAAATTTATAAATAGTTTTTATTATAAATTATTTTTATATTATATATAGAATAAATTTCTCATAATTCCAGACACATATTTAGAATAATTTAACATCAAATACACCCCACAACAACAATTATAAAGGGGGTTTTAAATGTAAAAATGTCTAAAAGATTTAAAAAATTAAACATAATTTAATAAAAATATAGTTCCAAAGACCTAAATTGGGATATTTGATAGAAAATTGGTCTAATTTTACATTAAAAGTGGTTCAAGAAATAGGTTAAAATTAAAAATTATTTAATAGAAATTGTTATTTTTAATTAAAAAATATTATTTTCCATTAGTCTTCAAAAAATGAATCTTTTTAGAAAAAATATGAAAAATCATATGGTAATTATCCAATTAAGATATAAACAATATTTTTTTATCAAATATATTTTATAAAAGTCGTAAATGATAATTTCAAATTAATAATGCTGATAGTGATTATACTATTCTTTAAGAAAAAAATTACAGTTTTTCAGAAAACATTTTCTTTCCTTATAAATTATTTTTATTTTATTTACAGTTGATATATAATAATAATTTTAATTATTTAATTATCAATATTTATATATACTAATTTAATGTTTGGTTTATAACAATATATAATATTATGATTCATTTGGACTTGGGGTTGTGTGTTCCACATGTTATCGAATAGATTAAATAAAAAAGAATATATTTAATGGGACGTTTAATCTCGATAGTACATGTCATATAAACCACCAAAAAGAATTAATCATTAAAAATATTGAGCTGTTAAATATTAGATCCACTTGGAAATGATTAAATCTATTATAATATTTTACTTAATGAAAATTCAAACATGTCACACTCTTTTTTTAATAAGTGTAATATTTTTAATATTTTGTTATCTAGATGAAATGATTGACTATATGTAGTATTTAGGGTGATACAGAATTTAAATTAAATATTATAATTTATTAATTATTTTTAGGATAAAAATAATTACCTCAAACTCTTAAAACAAACTGATGCTATAATTATTCAATTAATAAATGAAATTAGGTAAATGATATTAAAATAAATAAATTACTATAATTTTAAATAAATAATATTGTAAAAGAATTTTAAATTTTTTAATAAAATGTAAGGGATATAATAAAACAATTGTATAAAATTGTAGGTGTTATTTTAATATTAATAAAGTTAATGTAATGTATAGTTCTTAAAAACATCATTTGGGATGTTAGAAAATAAACAATATTTTATTCAATGATGTAAAATTCCTAAAATTATTAAATACTCTAATTTGAATATAATAATGAAGAAAATATCAACCATTGTCCATTTACAAGTTCCTTTTCATTTTATTTCAACTATATTCACCCTCAATGATACAAGACTATGTTATCAGAGTAAAAGTTAAGCGGATAAATAAAGGATAAAACCAAAAGTCCAGGGCATAAATATTTTCAAAAAATGTCATAATTTTATAGGATGGTCATATTTAGACCCATAATTATAGTAAATTATAAATAAATCACTACAGATCCATTTGTAATTAAAATTATTTTATTTTAATTTTATATTTTTAGAAATGCAATAGTGGTTCCCTCCTCTATTAAAAAAATGTCACATGTTCTTATATTTTATTGAATATAAAAATCCATATTCAAGACAATAAATTCCAAAAATTCCTATTTTAATATGTTTTCACATTATTGTGATTTTTTATTAGTCAATGTAAAAATCTTATAGGACTAAAGGTGTCATGAAAAGGATGTTTTCCAATGAAAAGGTATAGTTTTTATCTACATGTTTTCATTTGGTTTGTTCTTCCTTTTCCCTCAAATATTTTTCATCCATAATAAAAAGAAAAATAAATAATCTTTTTATACTACTATTTTATTCTATCAGTGGAATGACATATATCTTTCTTCTACTCGATCAAATGGGAAATGAAATCATCATTCTTGTGTACGGTAAACTACCACTTCATTAACCAATGTCATTTTTTTCCATATCTATAAATAAATATTGATTAGAATTATGGAATTAATGTTTATAAAGGATATTTATGAAATATTTTTAATTATTAATAGATAATATTTCAGTTAAATTATTACATTTCCATTCTCTAAAAAATCATAATGTTGTTCATGTGTATGTGGTGACTACCACCTTCACAAAGCAATGTGATTCATTTTTCCTCACCAAATAACATGGATGGTATATACAAGAATATTTGAATAATTATATAGTATTTATAATATTATTATCATTATAAAATGATGTAAAATAAATATATTCTTTTTATAATTATTGCTGAATAATGGAACCATTTTTCTTCCTTATATATGGCCCACCATCTGCATGGATGAATCATATTTCATTTTACATAAACATATTTAATTTTTTGATTTAAAATTTTAATTGGCTTATAAAAATTATTATTTTTTTAGTATATTATTGGATAATGACCTCTTTGACAATAGTAAATATACTAAAGTCATTTTTCAATTAAGTACTGAATATCGTCAAAACATCTAAGATGAATATAAATGATTTAGTAATTGTATATGACATGGTAATATATGATACTAAGGGAATAATAACCTTTAAAAGGTAAAATACTGAAGTAAATAATTATGTTATGTCTATTATTACATATTATAGTGAATGAATGTGATGATTCAGACTCAAGGTAATAGATTTTCTTTAAAAAAATACTTCTTTTAAAGTTCATTTTTTAAATTAATTTAAAAAAACAAAAAATTTATTTTTTACATGTAAAACATTAGTTTAATTTATTAACTTCAGGATTGGTTAATATTTTGAAGATTATATTATGAGTATATAGGTAAGATTTAAAGAAAACATTTCTTTTATAAATGCATTATTTTTGAAATTAAATGATTATAAAAGGGAGGTGGTATTATCGTTAAGAATTTTTTTAATAATTATTTTGTAAAAGAAAAAAATATTATCCTAATATTCATAGTATTATTTTTTATAATATGGTTTTATATATATTCTTATTTTGGATATCTAAAATAATTTGGCATATGGGTTTAGATGTGTGTTTCAATGGTTTTATGCTGAGAGATATAATGAATAAAATGTATTTTTTTCAGGAAACTTGATCATTATATATGAGAAACAGTTGATATAGATATATATTATATGAAGTGTGATACCCATTATATGTCTAAAAGTCTTTGTTCAATGTCTATAATTTAATCATTATGGAAATTATAGTACTAACAATGATGGTAAGTCCATGAGTAGTTGTTATGGTTTCTCTACAGCAATTATCGAATGCTTACTATAATGGTCATCCATGAGTGGATATAATAGTTACATTGTAGTAATGCTCAGAAGATAATCATTAAGGTCCAAAATTACATTCTATGAGGTTTACTCCAACATCAACCATGATGGTTATTCAAAATAAAAGTATAAAATATAAATATTTATCAATAAGTTTTAATGTGATTTTCAAGTTCGAAAATAAAGAATTATGTGTTTATTTTCTCTAATTGTTTTCCAATGAAGAGTTTTATAAAAAATTTTGGGAATAAAATATGTTTATGTGGGTACTAAATGTGTTTTTTTGTAATGAGATGATTATTTTCAAAAAAAATTATGTTGTCATGGAATGTCAGTTTCATTATTTCTTATTGTCCCTCACTGAGATTTTTATGATCATCCCATGAATTAAAACGTTTTTCAAAAGATTTTATGTATTATTTGGTAAAAATATGATTCCAAGATATTTTTTTTGATTATTTATCATTTAAATAAATCATGTTTCATTATAAAAAGATATATTTTATAGTTCAAGTATATAATGAGTATATGTTTCCACTTGTAATGTATATGATTAATATGAAAGACGTTTCCATAATTCTATAAAGCAAAAAAATAATTATAATAACTATGTGTATAATATTAATTCTATCTCAATGAAACAAATGTATTAATTATTTAGGGAAAGGCCATTGCATTTTTTAGTAGGGGAGGGTTTAGACAACATTATATATTGGGATATTTTATTAGGATGTTTTCTTAAGAGTTATGTATATCATCATGGGTTTATAATTATAAGGTAGATCATAAGTTCAATTTATTATAAACCCCTTATGATACTTATGTATTAAATGTTTAAGACGACGAATTATATTTTTAGTGACATTTATTTTTGAGGTAATTATGGGATGCTACACATTGTCATAGAAAATGAACGGTATGGGATGACCATCGAGGATAAAACATTTCATTAATGTTGAATAAATTATTTTCCATTATAGTATTATTTATATATTTATAGTAATTTTATAGTAATTTTAGTATTAGAAAATGGAAACCCAAAGGTTGGGTAAAAACACATAATATCCAGCAAGGTCACAATGTTTAAACCAATAGCTGAACTATTAGAAGGGTACATCACCATCGACTGGCCTAAGTGAAGACACAATTTGTATGAATTTTTCATAAAGTTTTTTTATTTAAAAAAATGATGATTTTGGGAACAATTTTTTTTAATAGTAATCCATGGTATTAGAAATTGGTATTGGGAT
This sequence comes from Viscum album, assembly GCA_963277665.1. Classification (NCBI taxonomy): domain Eukaryota; kingdom Viridiplantae; phylum Streptophyta; class Magnoliopsida; order Santalales; family Viscaceae; genus Viscum; species Viscum album. The sequence continues at coordinate 598,391,567 of OY728153.1, forward strand.
AAATTATTACTATTAATTAAGAAGATTCTTTCTATTTTGGGACACATATATGATTATGGGGAAAAGAATAATATGGGATATTATTTTATAAATAAAATAGAAAATATATTTAGAAATCATATATGATTTTATTGTTGATTTATAGAGATTGAGATTATTTATGGATATGGTTATCATATATTTGAGATTATAACATTTGGGAAACTATTTTTGTAGTATGGGAAATTATGAGTGATTGATGTATTTCAGAGAAAACATTAAATTTTATCTTGGAAGAATATGTCATAAAACCCTTCATATTTTTGGGTTTTAATATTTTCCATTATTTTTTATGTATTTTTAAAGTAGTTAATTATTATCTTAAACTATGTGTATTAATGATGAATTTTATAGATTAATGTAGATTCCTTTATATTATGATTTATTTTTTATGGGAAATTATCTTATCATTAACTAAACATTATCACATTGGTAAATTTCTAATGATAGGAGGAATATATAGATATTATTTTTTGGATATTATGATTTGTATAAGTTTATTCAAATAAACATAGAATGAAACATTCATATTTAATTCACATTATTTCTAAGAAAAATATGATTTTTCATGGGAAATTTATTAAAGGATTAATCACTACATTATAAGTAAGTATATTTTAGTATGATCTTATTAGATAAAGGAAAATTATTCATAAAAACTACCAAAATGATATTTGAAAAAAAAGTATTGAGATTACTATTCTTACCATGAGATCAATGACATTTTATAATATTATATATTAATGGTTTTGTGATGAAAAAATTCTCATTATTGTGCTCTCTATCACTCTATATTAGTCCTTTGTATTTAGTTTTATATTATATATACACATTTTAACTTTCAAAATTTTTATCAAATATTTAAACATTTTAGGTGGAAATCTAAATGAACTTCATACATTCTTTTTCTCACTTTTAATGAGAAAATTTAATTGTCATTTTTATGATGGAAAAAATTATGATTTTTTAATTTCCATTCATGGTTACCATCACCGAGTTCAAAATTAATAGGAATCCATCTAAAAAGGGTGGGATATAAACCACCCATGTAAATGGTTGAATAAATCATTTTAATATTTATTTTTATTTAAGAATTACGTAGTTATAAACATTATTATACTTTTAAAAATTCTTAAATTAAATACGGGAATCTTTTTATAAAACTGATTTTTTATAATATTTTATATAAATGATTAATTTTATAAATATATAATTTTAGTTCGAAAAACTATTTTAAATGTTAATATCATGAACCCACCAATGTCAAACCTGAACCGCTCACCAGGATTGATCATCGAAGGGTCCCAATTGGCATTATCTTTCCCCATTGGCTGGAAACTAGTGTTGGGGCATCAATAAAGAAACCAAGAAAATATTTTTTCCCAATATAAATAATTAAAATTTAAAAATATTAAACAAACAATCCAATGAATGAATAGATACTAATTTCAAATCAAAAAATAATTTATAAAAAACTAAAAATAAAAAAATAATAAAAATATACTAGATGAACTTGATGACCACAATGCCTCCATGTGACCCCAATGATCACTCTCCAATATAAAAAACCACCCATCTCTTATACAAATGAAAAAAAATATAGAACCATCCACAAAAGATAACAAAAATAATATCCTTTTAGTGTGAGTATTAAGACTATGTAGAAATCCAAAACAAATATTTTCCCAATGAAAATCTGTTAAATAAATGTAACAAAATTTTAAGGTTTGAAATACAATATATGAAACTATGATTTAACACATTTTATTCTTTAAAACAAAACATTACTCGTTTATCTTCATCCCAATCCAATTGAAATACTATTTCTATAAGAACACATCAATATATTCATGAAGCCATATGGTTTTTTCATTTAATATATCGAATAAAGGCATAAATAATTTTCTCACCATTTTCCAAAAAAACAGTTAAAACACTATCTTATTACATTTCAAAATAAAATAAAAATCCACAAGGAAATATATTTCATCATATAATAAGGGAATGTAAAAAATTTTACCCAAGACTAAATAACCAAAAATAATCACAATCATCTGCCATGCAAAAGTATGTGCCAACAGAACATGGGATAACCTTGAAGCTCCTGAAATATTCTAGAATATAATATATGTCTTGACTCATCACAGAAGTGTTCATCACTCTAGTACATTATTATCACCCACACACTCAATCACACCTTACCATGTCTAAATGAGGGAAAATATTGCATAAAAATAAAATCAAAACACAATATACCATCCCATGATATTGGCTACTAGGAAGAGTATAATTATATTCTAGTTAAATAATCAGTCTTAGAAAATTCACTAATTATTACATGTTCCCATGCCAAGATTAAAATAATGTGGTGGTGATCAAGAAATGCCAATCGAGAATCCAATCACGTTAACATATATCATACATAAGAAAATCATGTAACAAAACACACAAATACCACCCAAGGATCAATCATCAGCCTTAGATCCAATAGAATTAAGAGGATTCTAAATCAAGGATATCAAATTACTCTCAATGTAAATGGTTCACGATGACGTATCATCTATTTGACATAAATTGATCACAAGGATTTCATCGTGATAACACCACATCCATTTAATATAAAAAGAAAAGAGTATTATCTAACCATATTTTTCCCAATAATCATTCTCACCAATTCAACAAAACTATCACAAGGGCCTCAATCACCATTTTTCAAAGAACCAATTATACCATTACCAAAATGATACAAATACACAATTTTTCATTACATAAAATTTTGTAAAATTCCATTAAAGAAATAAAAAAAATCCACAAAAACTATCATTAAAATGTCAATTGGGACACACACCATATAGAACTAATCGACTTATAAACCAATGCATTTTACTTCACATGCAAAACTATTTTCATAAACCAAACACACACATCATTTAAATACAATACACTTAATATAACACATCCAGAAAACCTAAACCATCATTTCAAATTCAAAATACGAATTTATAAATCCAAACTATGATTTATACAGCACAATTCATTTAAAAAACCCAATTGGGTTTTTTATCAAATAATTAGTGTGAAGAACATCACAAAACAATTCCTTATATTTAAAAACAATTTCTTAATAGACTTTTTTATCATTAAAAATTACTACAACAATCATACATCACTAATTAACATATACAGAATTTGTGAAAATAATGAAAATAATGATTCTTAAATTTAAAGTGATTATGAAAAGGGAAACCTACCACAATTCACATGTTCTTTGACAATGCCAACCTGAAACAACACTATTAAAAATCATAGAGGAATGAACATCAAAGATAGAACATAAACAACCAGATATTCCAAGTTAAACCAAGGAAACACATGCCCCATTTCAACATGATCATGGGAGAAGTGAAACAAAAGGAAAAAATGGGTGAATACCAGAGTTGAAGATGTTGAGAAAACAATACATTGTTGATTCACACCAAACCTTAAGTAATAACTAGATCCACACCTTGGGTGAAAAGGATAGGCATAGAGAACATGGGATAGTCTCCCTGAGTATTGTAAGATCTATGAGAAAGAGGGATGTGTAATTTACAGGATAAAATCATAAGAGTATAGAACAAACATTTCACACTTTAAATGAAATGGAAATTATGCATGGTTATCCCACAAGATTTCCCAGACTATGTGATAGTCGTGCGCCCATATTATACTTCCATGGATGTCACATAGTTTTTCTACATGGTTTGGTGTACCGTGTTCCAACCATGTGACATCGTTCTATCTAAAATATATGATCTATGTCACACCATTCGCTTGATTTACGTTACCATGTGTGGGTTGTGTACCCCAGACCAATAACGACCATGGACACACATAGTCTCTTAGAGAGTGGTGTATGGTTTCCTCTAACTCTGAACCTAACATTGATCAACCTATTATCAAGCCCAAAACAACATTATTTTACAAACAAACACAGGTTATCCCTAAGGATAAACGATAATCTAGGAATGAAAAAAGAGATACCACAAAATTTATATTAGTTACACTTGAAATATGAGATAAAACCAATGATCTAAAAGACAAACCCAAATGATAGAGGAATATAAAAATCTGGGTGTAAGAATTCAACTGACTAACATTCATTATTCCCATAGAAATCCAAAAAATTACAATTTGATTGATCAAAGATATGGTATTGTTACAACTATATTATCTAACATCCTAAACTAATAATACCTAATTGATTACCGAATAATACTCATACATATAACCTGAAATGAAAAAATGAACTCAAATAACTTCTAGATGAGTGTTTGATAACTTGAACAAAAACTTTTAGGATACTTGGTTCAATTAATACAATTGTACGCACTATAACATCCCCTTGTTTAGTTGTATGGAAAACTCATATCCAACAAATCCTAACAATACTTCTAAATTCCAAGCTACATTGTATACATAAATAGACTATAAAAACAGGAGGCCCAAATAGACTCCCCACAATTAGAAACCAATTATCATCAACTAACACTAGAGAAAACATAGTGAGATTCATGGTGGGTCTGACTACTATATAAAGACCAACCAACATAATCAATTCCTGTACAGACCAATCCAATATAATATGCTAAGGGAACCCCTTCACATGATAATCTTGTAATTTTCCACCACATTATCCAAACCAATGAAATAAACTAAAACAAAAATTTAAAGAACATCATTATTTTTTCTGTACCATAATAGTAAAAACCCATCAGATGAGAAAAAAATAAAAAACATAATAGAACCATAAGGGCATACCATGGAAGGACAACCAAATATAAATTCTCATTAAAAAGGGGGAAACCCCTGTAATTATATAAAGACAACCCCACAAATATTTATTCACAAAAGGGGAAACATAAAACACTAAGGGAATTTGTAGCATAAACCCTTTAACATCCCACACCCAAATACTGGGGACTAATTCTACGCCTAATTTTTCCACACCCCAAGTGGTTTTTAAATGTGTGAAAAGCATCACTCAGGGTCCCATGGAAGGATCCTTGATGTCTTCAAGGATCTGCTACCCCACACTTAGGAGTTTAAAAACCGTAATTGGGACTTCTTCTTTTGGTTCCCCAAGAAGCCACATTTAATAACAGATAGAACCAAAGAAAACAACACTCTATGTATTAATCATTATTCAAATAAACAATTCTCATAGAGACATAGATTCAGGGGATACATGTAAAAACCCAAAAATTAGTTAATAACAATTCTTCTGGGTCTTTTTAACTGTCTTCTTATAGTAATGTAAAATTTATAAACTTATTCTATTTTATTATTGGGATTTTAAAATACCATTAAGAATTGTTACCATTGTTAATATCGTCGTTGAATAGTGATCACATGATTTGTATAAATAGATGGATTTAACAAATCCAATTTAGTAAAAAAAGGCAGTAATGGCCACATCATATATACTTTCCCCTTACAAAGCCCATTTTTCGGAGCTCTTAAAGGAGGTGGCATCATTTGTATTTGCCCTTGACCAATCCCTAGCTGATCTTGAACATGTTATGTTTGAGTGGAACCGACAGTGGGAGAAGTGGAAGCTTATAGAGATTGCCACTAGAGTGATCTATTCTGAGCCACCCAAAGAGCCTATCACCATCGCACACCTTACCCATTAGTATTATGTAGGTGTTATAAGGGGTTATTTAACTATACCCTGACACTATGTCTATTTACATTATTCTTGTATAGAGAATATACATTCTTTTTTTGGTACTTTGTAAATAGTTTTTTAAGCACAAATAATATTTTGTTAGTTAATATATAACATAGAAATCAATTTTGATGAATTAATGGATTCATGAATTAAATTAAATTTTAAAAAGTATTATTATTATTATTAAATTACTTTTATTAAATATAAATGATCTTATAATTTTATGAATGCAATTGTAATTTTTATTAAGGTTTGAATGCTACTTTTGTTAAAACCCATGAATTTTTAATAAAGGTTAGTTTTTTATTTCAAAATTAAAAATTCACATATATTGATATTTATTTAGATAAAATAAATATTATTTTTGGAATCATGATGTTGAAATTATCTAATGGTAAATTTTTTATAATTTTTTGAGACAGTCAATTTTTTGGGAAATAATTAAATACCATTTAAATATATAATGTGTTTTATGAGATCATAATGACCCAATAGAGAAGTAATAAAATACTATAAAAATTACGTTCATAAATATATGTTTTTACATTAAAATAATGTAATTTTGGGTTTTTATTTATTTATTTTACAAATTTTTAGGGGTCCCATCAAGACTTATATCACATTTTGTCTTTTTAAATAGTTTTCTTATAGTGTGTGACACATCTCTACATAAGAAACCCTATTATTTAAGAATTTAGTCCATTGGAAATATAAAATATTGTTTTTCACTCCCCTTGGAAAAACCATGGGCAAATACCACAGTATGGTTTGTGGTTTTGATTAGTTTAATGTGTGGTGTCCCAAACCTAAGTAATAATGAATTCTCTCCCATTTCCTATATAAACCCACCCAATATCCCACATAATATTAACTAAATTAAATTTTATTTGGTGTAAACTCTTCCCTCCTTCTCTATAATCCTCCCAAGCATACCCAATCTCCCAATTATCCTTTCTCGAGCCTCTCCCAAGCCATTGGAACACACTTCCAAGTAAGGGATTTCTTCGTTTCTCATTTTTGTCCAATTTTTTTATGTTGTTATGACATTTTATTTTCAATTAAAAATGTTGGGGTAGGATTTTAAAAGTCCCAAAAGCTTATATTTTTATGTTTGGATGATGCGATACCTTTTTCTCTCTCATTAATGCCTCCCATGTACACCTGTTACTATACCAAAATTCCATAGGGGATTCCCCTATCCTATTTTACATCCTAGTAATTATTTTTTATTATGAATCTAAATTCCATTATATTTTTTGGGAATTGTATCTATATTTACCCCTTTATGTCCATTTATTGTACATATGATGAGACAACCATTTCCCTCTAATAAACCATTTTTATGAATCCTAATGTCATGCTGTTATGCTTCCAAAATTGCACCACATTTTTCCAAGACAAGATCATTTTGTAGTGAATACCATACCCATTTCAGTATCATGGGTATTCACCTTTATGAACATATACATATTTAATGGTAAATTCATGTATTTATTCCACATTAAATAATCATGGAATAAATTATGATGTTGATTGATTCCATGTTATATGATTCATGTGGCACACTTATGCATGAAATGAAATTTTTAAGCAGGGTCTGCCCTTATAGAACTCTAATGCATTGGGTAATGTATATTATCAGGATACATCATATGAAATTAGTGTTGTATCATTATATTTCATGTGCAATAAGGTTTTACTTGTGCTTCTTTCATAATGAGGGTTTACACATGCTCCATGTGCAATGAGCCTATGATCTTGCTAAATTCCTTGGTAAGTGTTGCTCCCACATTTCCATGTTATGATTAGCATGTTTTATCATGGATTCATGTTCTTGTTTCTCTTTTGATCCATTTATATTCCTTTTGTATAAAATGTATAGTATTCCTCATGTTATTCCGTTTTTATTCCCATACAGGGCTTTATAGCTCACCTTTTTCTTATGCATGTCCTCAGGTTATCCCATGCATTTCAAATAATGAAGGAACGTAGTGGTCATGTAATGTATGTTCAAAATAAATATGTTGTATTTCATGTTTTAAGTTGTTATGTAATGAGACAAATCCCCAAATACACTAGAAATCTCGATCATCAATGTTGTATCAAGTGAATTTTATGTCATAAATCTTATTTTTGTGTGTAATAAAGAGTCGGGTTGTTATAGTTGGAATCAGAGGGTAGGTTTAGTAATTTTTTCTAATTAAGATTAGAACAAACTAGTGAAAGTCATAGGGGAAAAAATAATTATAATAAAAACATCCCTATATTTTGGATAGTATTGAGTAATTTGTTTATTAAACATATACATCCATGTCTGGATATGAGCAGGTAGAGGAGGCTCTGACAAAGATATACATATGGGTAAAAACCCTAAAAATGAGTTTTGGGTTGACCTGAGGTATCCTGGTTCACAATAACAGGCCTTGCGGAAATCTTGGTTATGACACTCCCCGGGGATATGCTTTGGTAAATTCATAAGCTTAGTATGAACCATTATTAAGGGAATACAAAAACCCCCTAAAAATACATGTTAGAAAGTAGATCATAGATAACACAGATTGAAGCTTATATATTCATAAGTTAAGGAAATAAAAGATAATTATGTTTCATATGTTTTTGGATTACGCTTTTTATATTACCCCTAAATTTTCTTTTTTTCCAGCTAGTTCCTAGTAATATGGGGACTCAATCTAACAATCGATGTAAAGACCAATGTGATGACTATTCTAATTTGATGCCCAATCAGATGGGAGGGAGAATCAAGAATTTTGTCATGATACTCTCTCTGTTAACTCATGCATTGAATTGAACCATGGGAGAAGTGGAACGTTCAAACCCCACAAAGAAAGAACAACTTTCTATTGAGAGCTTCATGAGACAAAGGCCTCCTACTTTTAATAGATCATTTGATCCCTCAACTGCCAAACAATAGATCAACTCCATTGAAATGATCTTCTCCAACCTTCATTGTTCTGAAAAAGAGAAGGTTCTTATTGCTGCTTATTATATGGATGGTGATGGAAATAAATGGTAGACATTTATCAAAATTAAAACCTTTAAGTCGAGATCAAGGCGTTCGAATGGATGGATTTCCGAAAGATGATTTTTGATAAATATTTTCCATGCACCCACTGGATTATGATGGAAAGGTAATTCCTTACCCTCAAGAAAAAAGATAACAGATATTTCATCTCGTTCAAGGGAAACATCACAAGTCAACCATGATATGCTTCCAGCATTGTCATTACCCCCAATTGAAAGGTTGACTACTTTTTTGGTGGGATAAAACCTATCTTGCAGAAAGCTCTAGTGATCTACGACTTCAACAACTATATGGAAATTTCCTTATGTTCCATCAATAATGAAATGGATATCGAAGAACCTCATGGGTATCATGGGGATATGATGAGAAAGGTTGATTTATATACTAGTGGTCTGATGGATAAATACAATGATGCTAAGAAAATCTGGAACCCCACATGCCAATGGTGTGGAAAGAAGCACACTAGAAATTCTAGAAAGTGATGGGGAAATGCATTATGTGTGGAAGAGAGGGGCACCATGCCATTAACTGCAGACAAGGAAAACCCACGACTACGAAAGAGGAGAGGAATGCACCATTCAACTCTCAACGCATTATTTATTTCTAAAACTACAATGAACCAGGGAATCTTGAAAATCAGTGCCCTAATCTAAGTGTTTTTGAATGAAATAAACATCCTCCGAGGAAAAAAGGATGACCTTTTTCCACCACTAATGTCGATGTAAACCCCAACAATGAAGTGGTGATTGGTATTCTAGTTATTCATTCACGTTCATCGAACACACTTTTTGATTCTGGTTCTATGCATTCTATTATACCCTAATTTTTTATTAGAAAAATCCAATCACCACCATAAATGATGGAAGTAAAGATCTTGGTGTGTACGAAAAATTGGGAAATCGTTGCATTGCATGAATATATCGCCTTCCCAGTCCTAATAGGTGGATTTATAATCGCAGTGGACCACATCATACTCCATCTAGTATAATTTGTTTCAATTCATGGCATTGAATATATTTCCATATATAGAGCCATCATAAGTTTCCATGATAGGGAAATCACAGTCCATGTATAGAATCAACCCCAGATTCTGTATAAGTGAAAGGGGGATGATAGAATCTAATTTAGCTCCATCATATCTAGTGTGGATATTATTTTCCTATGAGCATGCGTATCTGGCTCAGATGATTGTGTATAAGGAGGCAAATATCCTTGAATGCATGCTTATTATGAGGTAATTTGCTTAAGTGTTTCCCTTGGAATTGTCAGAACATCCTTCTAGTAGAGATGTTGAATTCTCATTTGGTCTTGTACATGGAGATTTGCCAATATCCATGAATCTTTATAGAATGTTTGTTTTTTAGCATGAGGATACGAAGAAACAACTATAAGAGATTCTTGAAAAAGGGTTTATACGCCCAAGTGCTTCACCATGGGGTGAACCAGTCATCTTCTTCATGAATAAAGATGTGTCAATGAACCTATGCATCAATTATCATAATCATAACAGAATCATGATAAAGAACAAGTATCCTTCCCGCAAATTTAGGACTTTTTCGATCAGCTGCATGGAGAACAATACTTCACCAAGGTAGATTTGTGGTTTTCATATTATCATGTAATGGTGACAAAGGAAGATATCCCCATGACTGATTTTCATACAAGACACAGGAACAATGAATTCATAGTAATACCTTTTGGACTCACTAATGGTCTCACAATCTTCATGGACATGGTTAGTAGAGTCTTTATAGATTAACTTGAAAAAAATATGTGTTACTCTTTATAGATGATATTCTAATATTCTCCAAAACCAAGGAGGGTCATGAGAAGTATATAAGAACTGTACTAGAGAACTTAAGAAAGGATAATCTCTATGAAAATTAGAGAAAGTATGAGTTCTTTTCGAAGGAGGTCTCATTCCTAGACCATATGAAACAAGCAATGAGATATTTTTTGATCCCTCCAATACAGATAAAATAGAGGGACGGATGATGCCCACATTGGTAATGGATATCCATAGCATCTTGGGGTAAGCAAGATATAATAAAAAATTAGTGTGAAATTTCTCACGATTGTTCAACCCTCTTACCAAGCTAAATAAGAAGAGTGTAATATTTTTGGAGTGATGAATGTGAATACGGATTTAGGAAGTTGAAAAAAAGTCTTTTCACAATTCCCATTCTCACATTACCCATAAGTGGAGAATGTTTTGTTGTATTTAGGGATTATTCGATGAAGGTAATGGGTTGTGTGTTGATGAAAATTGAAAATGTCCTTTCCTATTCATTAAGGTAATTGAATGTTCTTTAGAATAATTATCCAACACATGATCTGGAGTTGGATGCTGTGATCATCACTTTAGAAATTTGGTGGGATTATCTATGTGGGGAGAAGTGTGGAATATATACAGAACATAAAAGCATGAAGTATATATTCACATAGAAAGAGTTGAACATGTTATAATGAAGATGGTGTGAACTGATCAAAGACTATGACTACTCAATCTATTACCACACTAGGGAAGTAAACAAGGTGGTAGATTCAATAAGTAGAAAGGACCCAATGATTCTATAATTTATGAGAATTAATAAGAATACAATATTCTTATATTTGTTGAATATGAACATGGGGATCATAATGAAGAGAACATAAAAAATCAATTCACAAATGATTTCTCAACCATCTATTTTGTAAATGTTAAAGGATACTCAATATGATGAAGTGGGAATTTAAAAAAAATTGGAATCTATCAGAAAAAGGGAAATACTCTGAGTTGAATGGTAATGAAAATTGAATTGTGAGATTTTATAAAAGACTATGTATTCCATCACATCTAGAGATAAAGATGGAACTTTTGAATGATGAAAATTGTTCTAATTTCTTTATTGACCCTAGAAACACAAATATGTATCAAGATATCTAAGAGAATTATTATTGGGATAATATGAAGAAGTATATCACTATGTATACATTAACGATCCTTGTTTGTCAACAGGTGAAGGCAGAGAGGGAGAAGTATAATGGGATGATGCAACCATTGAACATACTAGCATGGAAATGGGAGAACATCCCCATGGTCTTTGTCACTGGACTTCTGAAGACATCCAAAGGCAACAATGAAATATGGGTTGTTTTGGATCATTTTACAAAGTCTGTATATGTCATTCTAATTAAGGATGATTTCACTTTGGATCAACTAGAACTGATATATATCTAGGTAGTGGTAAGGATGCATGGAGTACCACTATATATTACATACGATCAAGATCCATGATTCCCTCTACGTTTTGGAAGAGTCTCCAACATGTTTAGGATACAAAATTGAACTTTAGTACGGTGTATAATCCTCAAATGGATGGCCAATATGATTGAAATATTCTGACACTAGTGTATATGTTATGATCATATTCTATGGACATAAAAGGAGAGTGGTACCAAAGTCATCCACTAGTTGAATTCTCCTACAATAATAGTTTCCACTCGAGCATCTGAATGGTACCTTATCAATCCCTATATGGGAAGAGGTGCATAACACCATCATGTTGGGATGATGTCGGTGAGTGTAAGCTTCTAGGAACAGAAATGGTCAATGAAATAGAAGAGAAGGTGAAAACCATTCAACAATATATCAAGGTAGCCTAGAGTTTATAGAACAGTTATGCTTATAAACCTCTACGAGAAATTTTTTTAAAGTTAGATACATGGTATTTCAATGCATATCTCGGTGGAATATGGTCATGAGGTTAGGAAAGAATGGTATGTTATGTCCTAAGTATATCGGCACCTTCGAGATTCTTGATCGTGTCTGGGATGTGGCATATCGATTAGAACATCCACATACCATTAAAAATGTACATGATGTATTTCATGTATCTCTATTAAGGAAGTACGTACCAGACCCTTCACATGTAATCTCTTCAAAGGTAGTACAACAAGAGGATGATCTTTCTTATGAGGCGCAATGAGTGAAGATCTTGGATCATAGAGAAAAATTACTATGAAATTAGACAATTCTCCTCGTCAAGGTGTTGTGGTGAAACCATAGGTTTGACGAAGTGATGTGGGAATCGTAGGAAGTGGTGATGAAATGATACCAACATCTATTTTATTGTGGGAAAAGGATATTTCAAGGAAAAATTTTTTATGGGGAGATGATTGTATTGACCCTAAAATTCATTAATGAAAATTCCACTTGGTCTATTTAAATGACATCTTATGATTATGTAAAACATATAAAATTATTTGGTTTTATGTTTTGGATTTAAAAATATAATTATGAATTGTGACCATTTCTAATAAAGCCTTGAATAGTGATCACACTATTAGTATAAATATAGGTCTTTAACAAGTCAAATTTACTCAGAAATAGGAAGCGATGGCCTCACCTAGTAGACATGACCCATATAATGCCCATTTATCAGAGATTAGAAAGGATCTGGATTCATTGGGATTAAATCTTGACCAATACCAAACCATTCTATAACATGTTTAGCTAGTGTGGATCGACTACGGGAGATATGGAAGTTAATAAAGGTTACCATCTGATCGATGTAATCTGAGCCACCCCAAGAGCATGTCACCATTGCACACCTTACCCTTTAATTTATTCTAGTGTTATAAGTGGAAATTTAATAAGACCATTTCACTATTACAATATACATTATTCATGTATAGAGAATATAAATTCTTTTTATTATTACTTTGTAAATAGTTTTTAAATAACATGTAGTATTTTTTAGTAAATATTCAACAAAAATCCTATTTTGATGAATTAATGGATTCAAGAATTAATTAATATTTTAATTAAATAATAATTTTATTAATAAACTTATTTTATTATATATAAATGATCATATAATTTTATTAATGAAAATTTAATTTTTATTAATGTTAGAATGTTGTTTTTGTCAAAACCCATGAATTTTCAATAGATGTCATTTTTTATTTTAAAAGTAAAAATTAAATATTTAGAAAATTATATTTTGAATCATGATGTCAAAATTAACCAATGGTTATTTTTTCATAATTTTCTAAGACAATCAAATTGTTTGGTAAAAATTAAATACCGTTTAAATATATAATGTGTTTTATGACATCATAATGACCCAATATTGATGTAATAAAATACATTAAACATTATATTTGGGCCAATATATGTTTTACACTTAAAATAATATAATTTTTTGTTTTTAAATTTATTTTAGAAAGCATTAGTGGACCATTCAATACTTATAAAACATTTTGTATTTTTAAATTGTTTTCTTTGAGAGTGTGACTCACCTCCACATATACAACCAGATTATTTAAAAAATTTAGTCCATTGGCCTTATAAAAAAATTTCCACTACCCTTTGGAAAAAACCATTTCCCATAACCATGGTCTATTTTTTGGTTTGGATTAGTTTAATGTGTGGTGTCTCAAACCTAAATAATAAATAATTCCCTCCCCATTCATATATAAATCTAACCATGGTCCCACTTATTATTTACTCAATGCCGTTGGAGTTCATCCAACGTCTTCCATTCCCTTTCTATAATCATCCAAAGGTTCCCCAAACTCCTAATAAGCATCTCTCAAACCTCTCCCAAGCCTTTGGAAGCACACATCCATGTAAGGGGTTTATTCCTTTCACATTTTGTCCAATTTTATTTCAGTTTTTATGACCTTTTGTTTTCAATTAAAATTGTTGGGGTATGATTAAACACCTCCCCATACTTCCCTCTTTATGTTTGAATTATATTTAACCCCTTTCTCTCTCATTAATGCCTCCCAGGTACACCTGCTACCATGCCGAAATTCAGTGAATGATTTCTCTCTCCTCTTTTACATCCAAGTGATTATTGGGTATTTTTCATATGAATTCCATTATGATTATTGGGAAATGTTTCTATATAACCTCTTTACTATCTATTTCAGGTATATATGTTGAGACATCCATTTATCAGTCATCAACCATTTTCATGAATCATTATATCACACTGTTATGCTGCTGAAATTGCACTGCATTTTTTCAAGCCAAGATCATTATGTAGTGAATACCATACCCATGTCTCTATCAAGGGTATTAACCTTTATGCACAAAAATATATTGATGGGGACTTTCATTTATTTATTCGATATTACTTAATCATGGAATAAAATATAATGTAGATTTATTCCAGGTTATATGATCCATGTGGCATACATATGCATGAAATAAAATGTTTAAGAAGGGTGCACCCTCATAGCGCTCCAACGCATTGGGAAAAGTAATGTATCATGATAGATCCTTTGAAATGAGTGTCGAATCATGATAATTCAAGTGAAATGAGGTTTTAATCATGCTTCATTTGTAATGATAGTTTACTCATGCTATATGTGCAATGAGACATGGGTCATGGTAAATTTCATGTTTACTGTTGTTTCCACATTTCCATGTTATCCTTATCTTGCTTTATCGTGCCTTTATATTCATTATTCTCTTGTGCTCCATTGAAGTTCCTTTTTCTCTAATAGGTATTATATTCCTCATTTTATTCCATGTTTATTCCTTTACTGTGTTCTATAGCTCACCGATTTCTTATGCATGTCCTCAGGATATCCTATGCAATGCTAAGTACGAGGGACTATTGTGGTCATGTGAAGTAATGTTTCTATAAAGATGATTTATTACATGTTTAAAATGTTATTTAATGATCATAAGACCAAAATATACTATAAATATTTATCAACTATGTTTTATCAAGTAAATTTTATTTAATAAATAATGTTTTAGTGTGTAATATTCAGTAGTGTTTTTATAATACATATGAAGAATCCTTTTTCACTTTGAATAAGAAACAACAAGAACTAGATTTTCACAGTACACACATTGTCTTAAAATGTAATCATATCATAATTTAAGAAGATAGACATCCATCCTTTAAAATAGGAGTTCTCAGGAATTCCATAAAATACACTTTCACAATCCATAAAAATACCACACTATAAAACACCATTAGGCACAATCGTTAATGATAAATAAGAATTCTCGAGGAATGTACATTAAACTAATCCTTATATAAAACACTTGCCCTTAAAATAAGTTGGGATGTTTTTAGAAGGGGTGGATGTGGCTCCATGACAGTACTAGAAAACCCCTGATAAAACCATTTCCACTAAGCTAAGTGTATATAGGAATAGCATGTCTTCATAGTACTCTGGAATGAGGACGTATAAGTATCAGTTTTTATGTTCTAATAATGTGTCATGATCCTACATAGAGAATAATATTATGAAATATCTTGGGGTCCATTAATCTCATGATAAGAACCTGCAGCTTTTGGCCAATTTCATGTCATCTTAATGGAATTCCCTTTACTACTTCTAAGGACTAGAGGCAGGCTAGCTATCTAAAGAAGTCCCTCTTGAACCACTTAAATAAAAATGTATTGCCTCAATACATCCTAAATAGATATTAAATTTATCTATGACACCATTCTATATAGAAAAGGATGAATGGAAATCTCAAAACACACATCCTTTAAGGAATCATCTGATTCACTCTATAAATGGAAAGGAACTAGACCTGAAAGATGGTGTACGTACTCCAACACTGATTCATCACCATGTTGATGTCATTGAATTTTTATCCCCTTCAACACCTTCACTAACTATGAGAAATATTTACAGATGAACAAAGCTGTGATGAACTCCCACATAAGATCATTCCAGTACTTGTATTAAGATAATTTCATATATTAGTTACAGGGATGATATTTGATCATAAATGTAAATACAATTATCTTTAATGACTTAGGAAACTCCAGGAAACTAATGTTTCATTAAATATATCACTTCCAATATTCCTATTTAAGATTATTATCTTGATGAAAAAAGATATGAGGACAAATATTCAAAAACTAAATAAGAAGGTATTTGTGTTGAGAAATAAGTGGGAATGCTAACAGTGAACCACTCTTGGACACACATCGAATATCCATCAAATAATTATGAGGGAATAAACTAACCAATACTAAGAAAAAATAACTCAATTAAAATAAATAATTATCAAGTGTCCTCAAACACAAAACACCACATATATATCCTACCCAAATCAAAATAAATGACACCACCAAATTACTGGTTATCATAACATCATAACTAATCCTCCTTAGAACACTTTTGAAATGAATTAAATACATTCATGGGGGGTTTCCTCCTCCCCAATGGTATACCATTATTCCTTCCACATGAATATTTTATTTCCAAATCCTGTACCCATTAACCCATGCTCATTTGAGAAATCATTCACACATCTAAACATATCAATGCTTATGGCCACACATGAAAATACCAAAGTTCATTGAAAATTACACTTTCCAAAACAAAAAATTTACCCATGTTTTAAAATATCTATCTACATCCAATATATAGATTCATAGAACATTTTCAAAAGATCACTACCCACCACATTAAGAATCAGTTTTAAATTTCACAGAAAATATCTATTTAATTTTTTCAAAATAGACTACAATGGACTCCATCCAAAAATCTCATGCATCCCATTCAAAAAAAAATAGCAACATCAAAAATATCACCCAATCAAAATCATTTGATTAAAAACTCATTTCTTCTCATTAAAATTATATACCTAATGTCCTTTGAAAAATAAATTTCTATTTCATAAATGAAAATTCTAATATACCCAGTGATTTTATTGTGTAAATCCAATCTCAATTTCTATAATAATATTATCATTGAATTTCTTTTTTTATATATTTTTTCAAAATATATTTGAAAACTCATTTCCTGAAATCCCAAAACCCTACCATTACTACAAAGAAATCTATTTTTATAATTTCAAAATTATTTTTTCAAACCAATTATAAGAATCAAGGAGGACCCCGAACAACTCACCAGGGGAAACTAGTTTCGATTGGTGACATACTAAATGAATATGGGCCATATTCCAATAATTCCATAATCACATAGATTTATTTAGAACTCTGTTCCTAGCCCCATGTGGGTTTCCAGACCCTGTGAGATCATGGATACTACTAGATGAACTCTCACATCACTTCCCAAAAACAAAAAAAAATAATTAAGAACCAAATTAACAAAATAATACATGACTCTCCATGGAAACCCCAATATTGGTATAGAAATTGATGTCCAGAAAAAACCATATCCCTTTACCCCATTGTTATGACAGTCCTACTCATTCTACCATGACATCCCAAATAACATAGGATACTCTGAAAGAGAGATCCTATAATGATCCTAACCTCATATGATACCATTTTATCATGAACCAACTAAAATCCGACACAAACTAATCACCCCAGTTTATATCTGGCAAGGCCCGAAAGGAACTCTCGATCTGCATGGGCTAGAAACTAATGCCAGTGAATCTACATATTAACCATGGGAATGATTTCTCCTAATATAAATAAATAAAATAATGGATAAAATTAAATAAGGTAGACTAATAATAAGTAGTTAAATATTTCCTAACTGAATATCCTTTATAAAAAACCAAAAATGAAATAAAAATATACAACTATGACCCAGATGTACTTGACGACTAGAATATCTCCATTTGACCTAGAGGGCCACTCTACGATTCCAAAAACCAACCATCACCCACAATGATCTAAAACAAGATAATACTTACCACAATAAATAAAAATAATAATGAACTATAGAAATAAGTATTAAAACTAAGTAGTTGTTTTGGAATAGATGTCTAACCAATTAAAATTCTTTAAATGAAGAAATTTTTAATTTATTTTTTAAAATTCAATATATAAAAATATGATTTGACACATTATATTATTTAAAAACATATGGTCTATTTCCCATCTCTTAATCAACTCAAACTCAATTTTTAAGATAAAGAAATTAAAAACCTTAATAAGTAATGTAGTGTTTCATTTAAAAGAAATAAAGGTAGAATAAACGTTTTATCCTAATTTTCCATAAAAAATCTGAAAACCCAACTCATTACATTTTATAATAATGTACTTATTTACAAGTAAACAGAAGTAATTTAATATCAAGGGAAATAAAAAATGTCACACAAGAGTGACTAACTAACACACTTCTAAATCATTCTCCATGAATCACTATGTTCCTTTAGAACATGGGATAAACTATGATACCATGAAATAATCCAAAACATACTATATGTGTAGACCCATATTAAAAATAATTCTTCACTTGATGACATCACTATTTCCCACAAATTCGATTTCACCCTACCTGTTTTGGATAAGATTATTTGTTCCATAAAAGCCCCAATATCGAATCCCCTAATATGGGACACTATCCTTAAGATAATACTAATCTAATTGAGTAATCATTTGAAAAAAATTCACTCATTATTTTACGGTTGTAGGTTAGGACTAAAATAAAATGGGTGTTAGCCATCAATGAACATTGTGAATCCAACCCCATTAAATAATATTATTTGAAATAAACTAACCCAAAAATTCACTTTTTCTCTACACCAAGGATCAATCCCTTTGCTTAAATCCCATATATATCAAAGGTTTTCACCCAGAGGATCTTGAATTCGACTAAAAGTAAATGGATTGTGAGGATTCCATAGTGAGGGCATGCCATCCATTCATCATAAATGAATTACAAGGATTCAACAATAAAATATCCCATCAATGAAATATAAACAATGAAATAGTAACAACCAAGGAATGTTTTCTCAATAATCATTATCACCAGTATAACAAAAGTTATAAACAACCCCCAAGTACCCATTTTCAAATAACCAAATACAACTTTCAAAAAAGGGTAAAAATACTCAATATTTCATTTCACAATCATTCATAAAATTATATTTTGGCCCTCACACTAGATTTTTAATCTAAATCCAATTTCATCAAAATTCTCAATTATCCACACACCATTTAAAAATATCCCATTTCAAAAAGTAAATCAGTTCGTTTTCCTTCACATGTTAAACTATTTTCATAAAACAAATGTGCATCTCTTTTAAATTACTAAAAATTTAGAGAAACCATCCATGAAACCAAAATAATAATTTTAATTCCACAAATTAATTTCCAAATTCAAACCATGATATAAAAATTTCAAGTCCCTTAAAAAACAAATGATCATTTTATCAATCAGTTGGTGTAATAAACATAAATTTTTTTTGTTTTAAAATAATTATGAAAAAACCATGTTTCTCATATATATGTTTTTAAAAAACAATAAATAAATAGTTTAAATATAAGGAATGTGTGAAAATCATGAATCCAAATATTCATTAATTTAATGGGAATGTAAAAATGGAAACCTACATCAAATCTTGTGTGCATTAATATTGCCACCCCAAAACAACTCCATATAGGTTCTAAGAGGAAATAATATACAAGATATATTTAAAGACAGGAAATCAAAAAGTTAAACCAAAGGAAAAATGGACCCTAGATTTACATGGCCATGGGATATGAGGAACTCAAGAAACAATTGAATATTATACAAGAGATAGAATTGAATAGGAGAATACATTGAAGAATCACCCCCAAAACCTTGATGAATCACTAGATCCACACCATGGGAGACGAGGAGAGGTAACTAGAATAAGGTATAGGCTCTCATAGGTGGGTTAGAAATAGGATAAACAGGGGGGATGATTTATGGGGATTAAATATGGAGATAGTTGAAGAAACATTTAAATTTTTTAATGACCTGGGGACTATACACGGTTAGCTCTCACAGTTTACAAAATTTTACAACCACTACGGACCCCATACGTGAAAACCAGTCACTCAAATAGTTTTTATACAAGTGTTTATAATCATTTTTCCAAACATGGGACATGGTTATATACTACAATGTAGTACCATGCAAACAGCTTCTATATGGTCTATAAAATCGTGCATGGGTCATTCACCCCTGACCAGAGAAAACCAAGGACCTATTAAGGTTCCTGTGAAGTGGAAAAATATTTCATAAAACCATAAAACACCATATTTCAATCCCCAAACCGTAAATTTATAATCTATATCCCACATAAAATCCCATAATAAAAGCGATACTAGGAATAAACAAAAGAGATACCTCAAAATATAAACCAGGAACACTAGAAACTCGAGGGAAAACCCAAGATTCAAAAGATGAATCCGAACCAAATTTTATGATAAAATAGAGTTAGACACCTAAATTTTTCATGTAAATATTATATTATTTTTAATTAATGATATTTTTTTTAAAATATTGTTTTTTCAATGAAGAGTGATCATTAATGATTTTTACTGAAAATTGTATTTTATTTTGAAGTATTTCCATTTTTCAAATTAAGTTTTGCATTAGTATGAAATTTACAAAATTTAAGTTAAATTTAAAATAATCCAATTATTTTTTTCTAAATCGATTTTATACATGAATTTTTATGAAAACATTTTTTGGTTAAATATTATATTTTCCTAGAAAAATGTTTTTTTAATTTGGATGGTTTAATTATCAATTAAATAAGTAAAATTATATGTTTTGAATTATTAAAAATTAAATTCATTTTTAAAATTTGTGGGATGAAATTATTAAATAATCCACTTTTATTTTTTCACAAATATTAATAGTAAAAAGAGTAATTTTATAACCATGGTAATGAATAAATTTTGTAATTCAGGTAAAAAATAAAATTAAAAGAGCACTTAAATGTACCAAAAGATTACATAAATTTTATTTTATTAGTAGATACCAAAAAGATACATCCATGTATAATATTTATAACATTTTGGGGCCACATTAATGAAATTAATACCCTTATAGTATTTAAAAAAATCAAACATGTCACATTCTTGTTTTCAATTAGTGTAATATTTTTAAATGGTTAAATTTGTGAGATATATTGGAATATAAATTATATTTTAAAATAAAAAAATACTACCTTAAGCATGGTAATTTATTTTTAATTATTCCTTAAAAAATACTGATCTTCAATTTTTACACAATCCTTATGCAGTAATCATTCATTTAATGTGAAGAATCAAATAATCGATATTAAAAATATTTAAATAAATATACTTTTAGATAAATAATGTGATCAAAAAATTTTGTAGATGAAACATAATTTTAGGAATATAATAATATATTTTTTTGTTAAAACTGGGATGTCTTATTGATTTTATAAATTTTAATTTAATGAATAGATAAAAAACGACACTAGATATTTTAGTTTAAATAATATTTTATTACATGATATAAAATTCAAAAAACATTAACTTCTCCAATTTGATTAATATAATGTTTATAATATCAATTTTAATTCATTTATGGTCATTTTTTATTTTATAGTAAATTTACTAATTCTCAATAAGTAAACAATAAATGTATTCATAGTAAGTGTTAAAGGGGTTAAATAAGGGTTGAAACCATATGTTAAGGCCAGAAATAGAGGCAAAAATTGACTGAATTTTGTTGGATGAGTTAATTCCAAACAATTATCATCTAATATTCAAAATAAATCACTTTTTATCATTTATATTTGAATAGTAATTTATTTTAATTTAATATTTTGAAAAATTCTAACAGTGGCCCTCCACAATCTTGTTAAAGGACACGTATTATTATTATTTTATCATAACACCAAAACCTTTTGTTATTAAAAATACCTACTAATGTAACGTACTATAATACCTCTCGTAATTTTCATGTTCTTGGTTTAGTAATAATACCAAAATTACATATCTTCTAGTGTTATGAAAATTATTTTTTTCAATGAAGAGGTTTATTTTTTATCATAATTTTTTTTTATTTTTTTATTAAACAACTGTAAAAAATTATTCAACCATGATGAAGTGTTAAATCCAATATACAAAATATAATATAATTTTATTATGTTATTATAATGATCTATATTCATCTCCCCTTTGAGCAAATCGGAAACAAAAGAAACATTCATGTTAATAGTAGGCTACCATCTCACGAAACAATGTTGTTAGTTTTCCATCGTTGCATCCCAATACTAGTCATAATTATGGAAATAATGTCTATATATGACTCTAATGACATATTTATAATTCTTAAAATATAATATATCATTTATTTTTAAACCTTTCTGTTAACTAAAAATCAAAAATTCATTTCATGTCTATTTGTGGAGTTCCACCACCATGAATTGATGTGATTCATTTTTAATAAAAATGTCACATGGATGATATATATAATTAAACATTAAGAATAAATAAATATTTATGATATTATGATAAATTTTATAGAGAGAATAACTCTGAAATTCATTCCATAATCTACATTGAAAAATGGAAATGTTAACCATGCACACATTTGATTCGTCATCTACATGATTGTAACATAGTTCATTTTTCAAAACCATGTTTAGTGGTTGTATACTAAACTATAATTTATTTATAAATATTATAAATATATATTTACTATTACTCTGTAGATGATTGAATTATTTCCACATAGGCAATAGTCAATCAACCAATTTTATTATGGAATTAAGTACTAAATATCGTAAAAACGTTGAAGGAGAACATAAATGATTTATAAATTTTATATTACAGTTTGATAAATTGTATAAATGGAATAATAAACATGAAAATTTCTCCTAAGGAATAAATAATTAACCTATGTTTATTATTCAAGATGATTGAAAATGTACAAGAGGATTCAAACTCAAGGTATTAGATATTCCATTAAAAATATTATATTAATGTTCATTTTACTTAAATTATTAGAAAGATTAAATGGAATTTATTTTTTACATATACTAAATGAATAAAATTTTGTACCACCATGAATGAATAATATTTTTTAGTTTAATTTAATTTTTTATATCATTAATCTGATGTAAATGATTTCCCATTGTATATACATAATTTCACAAAATAAGTGATTTAAAAATTCAATGTTTATTTTCCTCATGAATGTTTTTAAAAACAAATTTCATCAAATAAAACCAATATTTTTTGGTATTATGTTTTTTATAAATGGATTTTTAATTTGATGGTTAATTTTGATATATAAATTATTTGGTATATAGTTTTAAAATAGGTTATCAAAGGTTATATGATGAAAATTCACAAGAAAATAATGTTTTTTTCTTGAAAATTTAGAATTATATATGAGAAACTATTGATATAGATATCATTTATATAAGAGTTATCACCATCATACCACTCCATGATATTTCATAATTTTTGGATGTTGAACTTGATGGTTATTCAATGATTAAATAAAATGTGTAATCCATAAGTAGTTGTGTTGGTTTCTCTAATGTGTTGTTCATAATTTTACCTTGATGGTTTTCCATGATTAACTATGATTTTTATTCTAAGTTTAACCATGATGATAATTCTATATAATAGTCTAAAAATTATTACATTTTAAAAAAATTAGGTGATTGTTATGTTTGAAATGAAACCATCATGTATATATTTTTGTTTAATGTTTTCCAAGGAAATTGTTTATGAATTTATTATATTGTTAATATTTTTTATTTTATAATAAATGTATTTGTCTTGAAACCAATGTTTATTTTCAAAAATGAACATTTTTATATGTATTCATTCATTATTGATTACAGTCATTCATTTTTATCATTACTAATCTTTTTTTGTTAGTATCTTATTATAACATTTTATTCAGGGTTATTTAAGAAAGACTATGAATAGTGATTCTTTAAATATAAAATTGTTGAGCATTTATCAGCAAAAGATACCATGTTTTATTTTATAAAATTATTATATGAAAATGGATACATAGTGAACAACATCATTAACTATGTGGGTATAATATCTAATAGTTTTCTTAAATCCCTAAAATAATAAAATAAAAATATATTATATATTTTAATAATGTGATTTATATCTAAATGACAGTATATATTTATGGATTAAGGCTAGGTCCTTAAATCAAGAATGAATAAAAATAAATTTTGGTTTAAAAATAAAATAATGGTTTTTATGACTCTTAAGTTCTTATTAATAGATAATTTTATAGTAATCTATGATCATCCATGGTAGAGAAAAATCATCTCAATGTAAACAAATATATTCTCAATAATTTTTGGACGAAAATTACAATAATAAAGATAAATAAATACCATTATATATAACTATCATATATTATAATTTACAACCAATTTATCAGACATCCATTACAATCATTCATCATCCAATTCAGTAGAGAAAAATTGAGATCTTGCCAAATGTTCTTTGAAATATACCGATCACATGAAAATTTAGTGGAATGCTAGAAGTGTGTTAATATGAAATCTCTGTCTAATTTCTTGTGGAATATTAATTTAATAATGTATTATTATGATTCTAGTAATCATATAGGAATATGTTTAATCATATTTTATTTACCCAAATGATATATAAATTCATTAAAGACATATAGAATATTTCTATATGTAAATGAGAAATATTATACAAACAAATTCTAGATATGTTTTTCAAACCATCAAATAAGGTGAAATCATGAAATGGGATATAAAATTTCTTAATATAATATCAAAGCGATATATAAGACCCCTATAACAATCATAGAGAGTATGAGTTAAAGAATTAATGTTAATATATGTATATTCTATAGATATTCAATCAAATATATATTTTCATACCATTTAGTGAATTAATTTCTCTAATATGTGATCATAAAACATATATAAGGATATTTATTCCAAAAAAATTAGATTAAAAAACTTTGAGTAATATCCCTATGGGAGGACTACTATATTATTTCTCAATTAAAAAATCTCTCCAAATTGTTTTTATATGATAATCTTCCTTATTCTATTCACTGTTTGAAAATTCATTTTTAGGAGGAATAATTTTTATTTGGTCATTGTCACTATTTTTATCCCACTATGAATATTATATAATAAATGATATTATAAACCAAAATAATTTTTGAGTTGAAAATAAACTATAAGATTGATATTTGAAATATCCTAATGTAATTCATGAAGATAATCACTCCCATTAGGGTAAATTTAATTTTCCCTCTAAATTATTTATACTTGATATATAGGAAACATAAAATATCTCCATTATCCATAAAAATACCTTCTTTTCTATGATTAATTAGTTGATTTTTGTGAATTATATATGGATAATATTTCATGTTACTGAAAAACATGTTACCAATAATGATAGAAATATAAGATGAATGGAACTGAGTCTATAGACATAAGGGAATCTTTTCATGGTAAAATGAACTCTTATATAATTATATAATAACAGAATTACTATGATAAGATATTATGGATCATTGAAAACATTGTAGATAGTGATGAAAAATATAATTTCATTGATGATAACATTTAATCTTTAATAACCACATTGATTTAAATACTTACAAACAGTCACCTGTTTATAATTCATCCCTTCTATTTTACAACAACTAAAGAAAGAACTAAAACAAATTGGAAATAATTTCTGTTAAATTGTTTTAATAGAATATAAGGACGTATAAGTGTTTATCCATGTAAACTAATCAAAAGAAATTAGGGAAAACTATTTTCTGTTTTGATTAATTAATTGAAAATCATAACTTATTTAATTTAAATAATTATTTAAATTTAACTATATTTATATATATTAATTTTAGAAGAAATATATTATACTAATAATATTCCATACTTATGACTTTTAGGTCTTTTGATTTAGGTGGTGATAAAGGATGTTTTCATTTTATGTTTTATTTGAATAAATTTTTAAATAATTTAATGTGAATTGGAAAGAGAATATTATGATATAAAAAATTAATAAGTTATTAATCATATAAATAATGATGCTATAAGTTTAATGTGTTTTGGAAAAAATAGTAGGATTCTGTGTTCAATTTAGTATAAGTTTAAATGAACTATATTGAATGATCATTTCTTAGCCTCATTTATTTATAAATTCCATAAAATGATAACCAATCATAAACATTATTATTTTTTGAGGAATATTTAGGATACCACAAAAAATAAATAGATTCATTTGAATAAGAAAAAAATGACAGTTATATATCGATATGAATCATCCTCCAATCATGGTATGTATTTTAGCATATGAAATGTACACAAAACCTTCTAAAAGTATAATAAAATATATTTTTTCCCTCTATAGGTAATTCTTGAACTCATTACATAAAAATTATCCTGATAGAGACTTCAATTTGAGGAACATCATAATATCCCTAACTTCGTACTAGAATCATACGAAGAAAAATGATTTGTAAATTATTAGAAAACTTACCATTTAATTTTAAAATGATGAATCATATTTTATTAGTAGATATTTAATAAATTATTTTATTGGATGAAGAAAATAATAATAAGGAATAATGAAACACATGAGACTACTAAAGTAAAATGGATTCAAATATATTGTTGGTATACTATATTTTACCAATGTGTTATTAAAATGTTATCAATGATAGATCAACCAGTAAAAAATGTATTGTTAAGGGAAATTAAATTAATAAATAATGATACAAGACCAGATAACTTTTCCACTCATAAAAAAATCTTATTGTCCTATGAAATCATTATATCCCTTATTTATAATTACACTTTTAAGATAATATGAAATTATAGATATTATAATATTGTATAAACCATTGGAGCATTGGATGATCACATATTTAAACCCATAAATTATATAGTTCATTACATAAACAAACACTAAATAAAATTGAGGGAATATGATTGATTATATTATTTTATGATTTTATTATAATCATTAAAGATAATAATGGATAGAAAAATGTTGTCATCTATGCCTTTTAAATTTTTAATCTAATAAATGTGTGGTGACGAAGAGTTTGATATTAATAATGATTTATATTATATGTATATAATTTTCAGTTACTGAATATCTCATTTATTATGTACTTACGTAATAAATTTTTTGGAAACTAGAAAAATTTATCTCCAATTAACAAATCACCAAATTAAAAATAATCATAGTAGGAACAAATTATTACTATTTATTTAACCATTAAATCATTATGAATTTTTGAGATAGAATGATATAGTTGTGTTTACAAAAGTCTAATTTATAATTAATTATATGTTTTTTTAATATTTATTATACTAGAGAACATTATAGACATGGCAGAACAGTTTTTATGACCATTAAAATAATATTTTATTTTATTAATCTTAACATCGATATAAGAAAATAAAAAAAATCATATAATCAATTATAATGAATAGGGAATATAAGAAAAAGGAATTAAACTTTACGGCACCAAAATAATGAAATATAAGTGTACAAGGTTTGTGGAATTTTTTTTATAGTTCCATTACTTAATTTTTTTTATAAATAAATACATACCATATTTATAGACTCTGATTAAATATGGATGGATGTTGAGAATCTATTAAATTATATGATAATCCCCATGATAAAATATTTGATGAGAAACATTTTTATTAATATTTAATTTTATAGTTACTCATTTGTAATCATATAAAATACATAAATAATTAATAGATAATAATATTACAATAAAAATATAATGTATGATACCACATTACTACTCTTTTTTAAACATGGAAAATGATGGAAAATTGAATTATCTCATTGAGTGATGAATTAAATTTTAGAGAAACCAAAAATATCAAATAATAAGGATTGGTCTAATAATATTAATGATGTAACATTAGTGTATTAGAAATATATTGAAATATTAACAAATATGTCATCATTCAGAATGATATATGAGAATAAATTACACTTTAATATTTTAGAAGTGTAAAAACCTTATTTTGATGTAATTAAATTAATAATGGATCTTGGATAAAAATAATAATATTCCTCTATATGTATTGACTCAAAGAAATTAGTATAAATTTCTATAAGGAGACCAATATATTAATGGAATGTATAAGATGTATTGTGAATAATGGATTAACCAATGAGATTTCACACATACAGATAACGATCTCATATTTAACACTAACTTGAATATGCGTAGAGATATATTGAATTCATTTTTGTAAGGTAATTTATAAGGATCATGTAAAACCCTTGATAAATAATTAATATAAAATGAAGTCATCTGTCGTTACTAAAATCCAATAGAAAAATAATGATGCATTATATCAAATAATTTCAAGATAGATACAATATATATTTCCGGTTTTACTGTTGAACCAAAAACAAATTTAATAATATTCATTAAAATTATTATTTTCAGGTTTAGAATGAATGAGAATTTTCATAAAGACATAAAAATTTTAATAAATATAATATTGTAACTATTTTAATTATATTATTATATTAATTTATTTTTAAAATTCTCTTATAATAATTACAAGGGAGCTAAATAACCTATCCACTACTAATAAATTTTAGTCAATGTATGGTGAAGTATTTGGAGAAGAAAAATAAATCTTAATTTCCCAAAAAAAAAATTGACCTAGTTGGTAATGAAACACACAATTTTAAACTCAATCATTGTTATCGTTCTAGAGTAGCATGACCTTTATAATGTATAGTACCAAAATCAACGAACATAATACAATTTTCTGAACGATTTTTCTATAATAACCAATCCATCGGAAAAAATATTTTGTTTTTTGATATAGACCTTAAAATTCAAGCGATGTTATATATCACAATTTTTCCTTGACCTAGAAAACCTTTATAGTCCTTAATTAATCGTTCTTTACACCTCAGCACAAAAACCATTAATTGACCAAGATAGATATATTTTCATAATTTTTTTCTAACCCTACAAGAAAACATATCTACCACCAATGTTCCACAAAGTGGTAACATATAAGACAAGTATTATTTAAATATTATACTCTTACCATGGTTCATATTACACCATGGACTAATATAATTTCCTATTTTTCTAAAAAAATCGACAAAATATATTTTTTAATAGAAACCATTTTGACTAGATAATTTTATATGTCTGTACCTTAAATATTTTCTCTTAATAGTGAATAATTTTGCCTTAATACCATTATCATATAATTTATATTTAACCAATTAAAAATATTCCCAATATTTTTTAAAAAAACATGTGTAAACCATAGATTCTATCATCTTTATATTTTTACAAGGATGCAAAAAACTAAAATGGTTTTGTCATATTCATTTCTATACCTTAAAACCCTAATCACTGATATGTAAATACCAGAAATCAAATTATTATTTTAATACCCAAATTAAAATCCATAATTTAACATCTTGGTATTTTAATATTAGGTTATTATCTTCGATAACATGTAAGACATGGTATACTTTCTTAAAATAACCATGAAATGTAATTATATAAATATGACCGTCACAACCTAGCCGATGAATTATATGATATAATTAAGTGTAATATAATTATAAAATATATATAAGAATTTCAAATAATTAAAAAATTATTGAATAATTCTTTATAAATAAGTACTATATTTTTACAAATCTAATTTTTTAATAAAAAATTCAATTTATTTAAATATGTTTTGAATGTATTTTTTGGATAAAATATTATATTTCATTTATATAAAATTTAGGAAATATAAATGATAAAATGAACACATGTTTTTAAATTATTGGGGAAAAATTAACTTAGGGATAAAAATGAGAATTTTATGAATATTTTTTATATTAATCGTGAAAATTTCTCATTTTTATTGAAAACTGATTTTTTTAATTTATTTATGATGACATATTCTATTTTGGATTATTTTAAAAATAAATTAGTTTTATATTATTTAAAATGATCCAATTATTAATTTTAAATAAATTTTATATGTAAATTTAGTATAAAAAATGTTATACTTAAGAAGATATTTTTTTAAAAGACATTTTTTCCTCTTATTTTAGCAGTTTCATTTTTTTTAATTTTAAATCATATGGGTTTTAAATCTCAAAAATGTATTTTTTTATAATAATTAATTGTGTCAAAATTCATTAAATAGTACACATTTATATTTTTCATTATTAATAGTGTCCTTAGTAATTCTTTTGAAATAGTAAAGGGTAAATATGGAAAAAAATCTTAAAAATTAAATGATAAGGATAAGAACATGACCCTATCATTTTATATAATTTTATTTTATGAGTAACTGTTATTATTAATCATCCAAAGATCCTTTATATTACATTTTTTACAATTTGATCATGATTTTGGTATTTATGTTCTTTTTTATAAATAAAGGCTTAAATATCATTCTTTTAATTTTATTATCTCTAAATTATTGGATTATAGATAAATAAATGATATGTATAGTTATAACTATTTATTAGAAATATAAATTATTTTTTTACGATTTTATGTTATTTGTAATGTTTAGTTGTTAAATTGTTTCGAAATATGTATGTGGAACACTGACAAAGTGATGGTGAATATAGTAAAAAAGGAAATCTAATGATTTTAAAAAATAAAAATTCAATATTTTATTACTCACATAAAATATCCCAAGAATATATATATATATAATTTTTATTTTGTTTTTAAATTTATTATATTCTAGTTTAGTTTTTTTATTTTCTATTTAATTTCAAATTAAATGAATAGATCTAAAACATGTATTAATGACATTTTATAATAAATAAAATTTTATTAAATATTTAAATAGTCTGAATGATATTATATTATGAAACGGTACTATAATAGGTTGTGTGATATCATCCATGGTCCATTTATTTTCCTTTTATCCTTTTATTCTAATTATATCGATCCCTTAATTTAAAAAAAACAATTATAGTTGTAATTGTACAAAGGGT
Organism: Viscum album; assembly: GCA_963277665.1. NCBI lineage: Eukaryota > Viridiplantae > Streptophyta > Magnoliopsida > Santalales > Viscaceae > Viscum > Viscum album. Next base: position 598,423,047 of record OY728153.1, read on the forward strand.
TAATATGGGATTAATACCTAACAATAGGGGTGAAAAAAACTTCTAAACATTTCAAAATTTAATTTTATGTGATTATTTAGACCTCTAATCAACTTAGATTTGATATAAATTATTTTCAATAATTTTTTAATGAAAAACATGTCATGAACCATCCCAAGTCAACCCAAAACCGGTCACCCAGGAAAGCCTGCGAAAAGTACTGAGAGACGTTCCCAATCCTCTCGAGATGGCGACAAGCACCAAGGGAATCAATATTGTACAAAAGGGAATGATTTCTGCCATATATATACATTAAAACAAACCGCGTAATGAAATGTATAGCCCAAAATACATATATATAAAAACTCAACTGAACATTATTTTTACAAGAAACTAAAATTACAATTAAACCAACAACTTATCTAACCAAATCTGAAAACCAAATAACTACATGTGACCCCTCTGGTCACTCTCTATTATAATGATCAAATGTCTCCCAAGGCAATCGAACTCAAGCTAATACCTGCACACTGGCTATAAAAACAAGAAGACTATAGGAGTGATTATTAGAACTCAGTAGGTTAGCCTAATATTCTATTCCCAATGCACATCCTTTAACATAAAAGAAACATCAATTTATAGTTTTAAATACCTGATATAAAAGAATGTTTTTCATATGAGGATCTATTTTATAATAATTATCAGACAAAAACATGCATGTTCAATAAAAAAAATTCAAGTAACAATTTTTCAAATAGGTGAATCTTCAAAATGAAAATTGATTTAATGAGGGCTGCATTAAATATTGTTAAATTATAAATAAATAACACACAATAATGAATTTACCAACCAAACACCCTGTATTCCAATGGTGAGTAAAAAATATCCAATGAGCAGAACTCACGGGAACACCCTTAGGCATTAGTTAGTTGTGAGCCTCAGGTACCTCGTTTCTTGATGAATGTAACCTTAATAAATATCTATTCTAGTGAACATGATCTAATAGTATGAAGCATACTCATAACATATAGGCCCCCAAAATCATCATCATCATTGAGTTTTCATCGTCAAATGTGCTACGTGAAACAGGGTCCAAACCCCACAGAATCACTAGTATACTAGTAAACGTCCGCCCACCAAGATACCCAAGATTCCCATTAGTGCTCAATAAAGTAACACATATTATCAAAATCATATTACATATCTAAATTCCATTTCCAAACCATAGAAACAAAAACACCCAATAAATTTTCTTCACATTTTTTTCACGAATTAAAAAACCACTACCAATTTTCCTAAAACATTTTAAAGGAGTGTATTGAGGCTTTACATATAAAACTGTTTCAAAATAACTATTTGAATTATAAAAAAACAACAATACCATACCCAACCATATTTATAAGCCCTAAAACCATTTAATAAAATCATTTCATGTATAATAAAACAATCCCAACCGACACAACATGGTATATACAAGTAAAACACTCATTCTTCTTTTTTAGGAAAGGCCAAACCGGGATTTAATCATTTTTCCAAAATTAACATTTGAAAAAATATGAATTTCAATTTTATTAAAGAGGTGTATAAACACCTTATATAGGATCAAACCAAAATCATAAATTCCATAAAACACTAAGGATACATATTCAAAATACAACCATTTTTATAAGAATATGAAACATGCCATTTTTTGATAACTCGGGCTAAAACATCTTGTAAACCAAAACCCATTTATTTGTAAAACCAAATACATATTAGAATTCCTTAAAAGGATCCCAAATAAAAATTACATGCTTCCAATGTATTTAGTAATCAAAACAAATCATTTTAAATTACCCTAGATGGATAAAAAACAACCGGGAAATTTACCGAACATGTGGCATGCACTGTTTAAAAAAACTTATGTTAACCACTTTTAAAGGGATAAAATACCATTTTCATGCCACGATGTTATTAAAGCTACTGAATGATATTCAAAATACAATAAACAATGTTCTGAACCTCATGGAATAATTTATTAAAAAGTGGAGTGCACATTAATACCAAAACAACTATATCTCTAACAAAATAAGTCAGAAAACATAATTTCCACACAAAACCGTTAAATCCATGGTTTTGAAGCTAAAAATATCATATAAATATGTTAATAAATGTATGATAATGATAAAACATAAATGATAATGGCTTGTTCAAGGGACATCTTACCTCAAATCCTTGGCGTAATGGAATCGCACTCCCAAAATCACCATCTGGGGGATTAAAACCCCTAAAACTTTGACGACCAGACCCAAATGAATTTAAACCCCATAAAAATATGTAAATTCAGAACCATAAGTCGAACAGGACTAGGTGAGATTATAAAACCAAGAAATAACGAAAGGAGGAAGAATATGGAGGATAATGAAGAAGGAATCTCACCTTTTTCAACTAGAAAAATCTTCGTATTCCACTAGACCTGAATGCTTAGATAAAAGGGATTGGATTTAAACTTCTTTGAGAGAATTAAATGTTCTAGATGAACTATGAAAATTATATGGGTGGAAAAGAGTGTATGAATTGATTGATTTATGAATGATACAATTTTCCTTTCCAATTCTGGACGATTTTAGAGACATTGAGAATGTTCCCACCCTCTGAGACTATCGTGATCTCCAAAGAGGGAAAATCGATAATGGGTGTGATTATAGGGATATTGGATCTGGGTGGGAGGTGGAATCAATGAAAAATATTAAATAATTAATTAGATATAAAATAAACAAATTATTTTTTTTAAAACAGGAAATGGGCCCATGGGCTGGCCCAATGCTTAAATAAGTAACCCCAATTCACCATGATTATAAATTATTATGGGGTCTAAATGGATATGGTAGTTTGAATATATCATTCGAGGCCATGTGGGAAGTAGAATGAGTGAAAAAGGTTGACAAAAAAGGAGTTAAAAAGAAAAAAAATTTGGTGTTTAAAATAGGAAATGGGCTCACGGTTGGCCCAAATCATTAAGTAACCATCCTTTCTCCAAAAACTCCTAAAAAAGAAATGGGAAACCCAAATTAGGGTGATTAGACACAGAATTAACTTCAAAAGTCAACATTAATCTCACACAAGACCCATGAAAAGTATCAATATTTAAAATGAACTAGATCTAAACAAAGAAATGAAAAACCAGGTGTGTCAATTTTCCCCACCATTAATGCTTTCTGCCCCTAGAAAGACATAACACTTTCCAGTTTAAAGATAAACACCATGTATTCCTTATCGTCATGTTACAACCTATCAATATAGTGAAATATCATTTTTTAATAAACATAAATTAATCCTCTTTCCCAAACAAAACACCAACTCACAACCACATTTGGAAAATAAACGGAAAGGTTAAGCCACCACCTCCACATCCAAGCCAAGAACTCGATTGTTGGGACTTCTCCCAATGAAACAAACTATTAAACAAACTAAATAGCACTCAAGAAAACCAAGTATTATAGGGGATTACAGAATAGACTCCCCAAAATTAATAAACCACTTACACTAGAAACGTTCGTAGGTGAAAAAATCAATGAGACCTGTGGTGGGCCTCCCCACCAATAAAACCTAACTCGAAATGAAAAAAAACAAAAAATCAACATTACCTCACTTTCAAAAGTCCAAAAAAACTCTCACATAACAACCCCCTAAACCCATGTTAAGAGTGTTCCAACATGAACATATAAATCAACCACTCTGAAATAGATGGGATGAGAACTGGGCCAACACATTCAGTATGGATCCGGACTCCCACCACTGGGAGCAGAATGGACTACAAATACAGAAAAGTGCATCAACATCAACGAGCACAACTTCTATGTCCACAGGAATTATCACGAACTGGAATAACATTAAATAGATCCCAAATAACTCTCTATTTAAACTAATAGGAGGATGAATTATTTTGGGAGTTGGATATAGCTTGTGAAACGTGAGATAAGATCCTTTGGTTTATCAATTTGAAATCTTGAAAACATAGAACTATCTGTGGCCACATCACAACATCCAACACATCTTTATAAACTCACTGAACATTACTCAAAACTGAGCCACCAATAATATCCCATCTCAAGATACAACAAGAGTATTAATTATATAGCATAAGGAATCATACTAAATATAAAACACTTCTAAGACATAGGATAAACCATCCACATAATCGTCGGTTCAAAACAAACAACAAAAATTTTTAGCTACAAACACTTTTGAAAAAAACTAACATGGTGGATTTTCACATTCACCAATGGTGTTTCATCAAGCCACACTTACATGAACATTTAAATTATACACTAGGCACTCAACATCCATTCCATATAGGCTATACTTCTAGATATCAAAAAATCATGCATGTGAGAACCCATGAAAAACACAAAAGGCTAAAACAAAACAACATCATTCAAAAATTATATACCGTCAAAAGGAACACCAACCACCAAGTAAAAATGGTTTTCATATTCTAAAAAAAACACTTCATCAAGAAACATTTGATTAAAAATGAAAAATAAATTTCATTTAATAGAACTTACAAAAACAACCATTCAATTCCAAGTAGCCCTTTCCCATTTAAAAAAAATAAGCAAGGTCTCTTTTCATAATTTGACAACCACAAAGGCCAAAAAACCTTTCCAGAAAAAAACTATCCACACAAAACCGAATATCCAAAACCTTTTATTTATATTCAAATACTATTCAACATCCAAAAACAAAACATTTAAATCAATTTTTCATAACTTCTTTAAAATGATTCACACATTCAAAATATTTTTTTTCAAGAACCCACAAGTTTATATTAAGGAAAATCTAATCCCCTTAAATCATTCCCACTTCATCACAAATTTTGTTTAAAAAAACATACCAAAACCATTCTTATATTTAAATTTTAAAAACCCCTTTTATAATTTTCTAAATACATTCCTTCTTCTAAAACCCATTTCCATAATTCTCACAGATGGACTTTTAAAAAAAATTCAGAATTAATGAAAGGCCCATGAAACCCACAAAGGGGAACTACAATCAGTGGGTGACTTAACCATATGGTTGGTAGAAATATGTGAAACACAATACCAGCATGGAGATAATTATTAGGACAATTCCCAGGCTCCACATAGCTATACAGGCCCTATGAGCTCAAAGATGATATTAGTCAGACTCTCTTTGTCATATCTTAATACCAAACAATCATAAAAAACAAAGGACACTATGAAAACCAGACTTCCCATGGAAACCCAAGGATCAAAATGAGCAAGATTTCACGATGTTATTCCCGCACATACGCACAAGTCCCAACAATTTGACTCCATCTAACTTGAAATCCCAAAATAACATGGTCACTCTAAAAGAATGGTATTCTAAGAGCCTACCTCCTCTGATACCATTTTTTCACGAACCAGCCCGAGTCAACCCTAAACCGGTCACCCAAGCCTACCCATTACACGCCCTAACAGGTGTTCCCAATCCTCTCGGGATGGCAAAAAGCACCAAGGGAATCAATAGAGTACATCAGGGAACGATTTATACAACATAAAAACAATAAAACAAATAAAAAAATGAAATGGACAGCCCAAAATACATTTATATAAAAACTAAACTGAACATTATTTGTACAAGAGACTGAACGTACAACTAAACCAACAACTTATCTGACCAAACCCGATAGCCAAATAACTACATGTGACCATTCTGTTCACTTCCCAACATAATGATCACATGTATCCCAAGGTGATCAAACTCATGATGTAACCTGCACAAGGTCTAAAAACAGAAGAAGACTATAGGCGTGAGTAATAAAAATCAGTAGGTTATCCTAATATTATATTCCCAATGAACATGTATTAAAATATGAGAAACATCAATTTATAGTTATAAATACAACATATAAAAGAATTTTTTTCAAATGAGGTTCCATTCTATAATAGTTATTAGACAAAAACATGCGTCTTTAAGAAACAAAAATACAAGTAACAATTTTTAAAAGAGGTGGAACTTCAAAATGAAAATTGTTTTAATGTGGGATGCATTAAATATTGTACACTTTTAAATAAATAACACAAAAAACTGAATTTACCAACCATACACACTTTATGCTGATGATGAGTATCAAATAGCCAATGAGAACAACTCACAGGAACACACCTAGGAACTAGATAGTTGTGAGCCCCAGGTTCCTTGTATCTCGGTGAAAGTAACCATAATAAATATATGTTCTCATGCACACAAGGCACTTTTAGGGAGCATACACATAAAATAGTGGTCCCCCAACATCATCATCATCATAGTTTAGTTAGTGTTTTCATCATTATACTTGCTACATGAAACAGGGTCCAAACCCCACAGAATCACTAGCATAATAGTACACGTCTGCTCACCATGATACCTAGAATTTCCTTTAGTTCTCAATCTAGTTACACGTATTATCAAATAAATATTTTACATCCAAATTTTGTTCCCAAACCAAAAATAAAAAACATCCCATAAAATTTCTTCACAATTCTTTCACGAATCAATTAACGACTACAAATTTTCGTAAAACATTTTCAAGGAGTGTATTGAGGGATTCCACATAAAAGTCATTCAAAAACACTATATAAATTATAAAAACACTATAAGAACAAACCCAACCATATATTTCAGCCCTAAAAACATTTAGTAAAATCATTTCATGGAAAATAAAACAATCCCAATTGACACAACATGGTATATACAAGTAAAACCCTTATTCTTCCTTTTTAGGAAAGGCCAAACAGGGATTTAAACATTTTCCCAAAACTGTCATTTGAAAAAGATATGAATTTTTGTTTTTTAAAGATGTGTATACACTCCATATACAGCGTCAAAACACATTCATAAATCCCATAAAACACTCAGGATACATATTAAAAACACGATCATTTTCATACAAATGTGAAACAGGCCATTTTTCAGCAACTCGAGCCAAAACATGTTGTAAACCAAAACCCATTTATTTTTAAAACAAAATAAAAATTGAAAATCCATAAAAGGATCCAAAAATAAATTTTTTACATTCTTCCAATGTATTTACAAATCCAAAAAAATCATTTTTAATTTCAATAGACTCATTAAATCCAACCAGGAAATTTACCAAGCACGTGGCATACACTCTTTAAAAAAGCATATGTTAATCTATTAAAAAGGGATAAAATAATATTTTCATTCCATAAAGTATTTAAAGCCACTGAAACATAGTCAAAATACTATATACCAAGTACGTAACCTCATGGAATAATTTATCAAACAAGATGAGTTCACATTTACACCAAAACAACTATATTTTTAACAAAATAAGCCATAAAGGATAATTTGCACACAAAAACATTACAACCATGGTTTAAAAGTATCACATATCGTATAATAAAGGTTATAACTATATGTGAATGATTAAAATTAAATGATAAATTCTTGTGCAAGGGACATCCTACCTCAAATCCTTGGCTTAATGGAAATACACTCCCAAAATCACCATCTGAGGGTTTATAAACCCTAAACCTATGAAGACCAGACCCAAATGATTAAAAACCCCATACAAATCATGGAATAACAAAACCCTAAGTCAAAAGGTACTAGAGGATATTATAAAACCATGATATAATGAATGGAGGAAGAAGATGGAGGATAAAGGAGAAGGAATCTCACCTTTTCAACTAGAAAACTCTTCGTATTCTACTAGATCTACACCATTAGATAAAAGGTAATGTCTTTAATAATATTGGAGAGAATCCTATGGTCTAGAATAACCACTGAAAAAATATTGATTTCATGAAGAGTATGAATTTATTAATTTATGAATGAAAAAATTTACCTTGTCAATTCTGGATGATTTTAGAGACATTGAGAATTTTACCCCACTCTGGGACCATTATTAACTCCAAAAAGGGAAAATAAATAATGGGTGTGAGTATTAAAAGATTGGATTCGGGTGGGATGTAGAATCACTGAAAAATATTAAAAGTTAAATTAGATATAAAATAAACAAATTATTATTTTTAAACTATAAATGGGGCCATGGGATGGAAGAATGTAAAAATAAGTAACCCCAATTCACGATAATTATTAATTCTTAATGGGTACAAAAGGATATGGTAGTCTAAACATATATGTTGAGGCCATTTAGAAATTACAATGGGTGATAAAGGTTGAAAAACAAAGGAGTTATAAAAGAATCAAGTTTGGTTTTAAAAACTGTAAATGGGCTCACAGTTGGCCCAAATCATAAAGTAACCTCCCTTTCTTCAAAAACTCCTAAACATGCAATGAGGAACCCAAATTAGGGAGATTAAACATATATGTAACTTAACATCTCATCATTAATCTCAAAAAATACCCATGAAATGTTTTGGGATTTCAAATGAACCGGATTGAAACAATGATATGAAAAACCGAGTGTCGCTAAATAGATTTAAATTAATTTAACATATAAAGAAAATATAAAATTTCTACTCCACTCACATACAAAAAGGAAGTCATACTGTTCTTTTTTATATATTTAACATTCCTTTTTTTCAGTTAAAACTTAAAAAAATACATTCTATTCATCCCTCTCCATATAGGAGACTCAATACTTTGATCAAAACTAGTAACCTAGGAAAGATTTTTCTATAATCCTTAGGAGGTTTTCCAAAGAAGATATATAGTTATTATACCATAAAAGTTTGTTTTTTATAGTATTTAAAAATATTATTTAACCATAAAAAAATAATAGATTTCGCATCTACTATATAATTATATATTATTAGGTTAATTAGATAACCCAAATTGATCTCTTCTTCCATGATAATAAAAGACCAAAATATCATTTTTATGGACAATGGACTACCATCTCACAAACCAATGTAATAAATTTTTTATAAAAACCTATTATATATAGTTTTATTTATATTATATATATATATATATTATTTATGAAATATTTATCATTAATAAAAAAAATATATCATATACATAAGTTCCTTTCCATCTACTATAGAATGTTAACATCTTTCTTGTGTATGTGTGTAATATAACCTCCAAGAAAAATAACGATTCATATTTTATCACTTCATAACATGGATAATAATTTTAAGTGAATTTAAAGAAATAATATTATATTTATTAATTAATTTTCATTAATTATGATTAAAATAATACTTACCTTCCATTAACTTTGATCATCACTAAATTGAATCCTTACACATTTATACGTACAACCTACCATCTCCATGACTTCTAAATTATTAATTTTTTATAAGATAATTTTATGGGTTTTTTTTAAAATTAATGTATAACATTTATAATTATTCCATGATTATTATTAAGAAGATGGTATAATAATGTCTTCATTTACCATAGTCAATCCACTAAATCCATTTTTAATATATGTGCTAACATGAAACTAATTTATCGTGTAATCTATTATATCTTTATAAAAATGAATAATAAACTTGAAAAATGATCTCAATAAATTAAATAATTTACATATTATTATTGTTTAGTGTGATAATGAATGTATGTCACAATTTATATTTGAGGTAAGAGAATCTCTGTATTAAATTATTATTGAAATTTGTCTAAATATTAATTCTCAAGTTATTTTTATTCTATGTAAATATTTACAATAATAAATCATATATTAATATAAATTAGTAAATTAAAAAAGGATTCATTGTTTCTCTTTTGACTTTATTTCAATGGTTTTTAATGGAAATATTTTTATATATTTTATACAGAACGTTTTTTGAAGAAAAAAATCAGAATGAATGTAACATTTTAACATATATTGTGTAAATTGATTTAGCCACCATAATAATAAATATTTTATATTTAAATAACATTATAATAATTCAATTTTACATTTAAAGAAAACAATATTTTCCATTATTTTTATTTTAAAAAATTATTTTAATTAGAATGTATATTAAAATATCTTTAATTGTTTTTTTTGTATGGGAAGAATGTTTTTCTGATTATAATGATGAAAATATAAGACTTAATGTTTGGGTAAACAAATATATTAATATTGAATTGATTATGATTACGGGTGGCTTCATTATAAATAATGTATGTGTTGCAACATTTTTAATTATTGATTGGCGATTCCATTATATATTAAGGATTAGTAGGTATGAGTTTTACAAATAATTCATTGGGTATAGAAGTTTACAACATGGTTAGGCAATTTATCAGAGTGATATAAAAAAATATTTTACAAGATCACCTAAATGAATTATTTTGATTTTATATGGGGTTTTATGAGTGTCTTATGGTTTACCAATATATTCTAATGAGCTTATATTTATTAGAAACTATATAATACCTCATAAGGGTAAGAGTATAACATGGTGAAAAAATATACCGATGATATTCATTATAGAAAAGGATATTTTAGGAGTTTAAATATTCCTATAATATTCCATATGAAATCAGTTTTGTGAATTTTTGTGATAAGAAGTTGATTTGGTTAGTAAGAAAATATTTATTTTCATCCAAAAGTGTATTTTTTAAAAAGGTAATATTTTTATAACCATTCATGGACTAATGGGTTACTTTATAAGTTTTTTCTATCTCACTGATATTATTTCGATAAAACTATTTTTTTAAAAAAATTCAGATTATATGCATTATTGAGAAAAAAAAGAATATAATTTGAAAATTGTAATTATTTTCCATAAATAATGATGTTTCGTTGTAAATGATTTTTATTATATAAATTGTGGATATATAGAGTAGTTCAAAATATGTTTTTTATGGATTTCTTATGAAAGGCATTAGTCCTAATTATATAACACTCTAACCATAAAAATTTCATAAAAATGAAATAATGTGAATCATTCACAGAAAACATAATATTTGTTATGTTTTAAGGCTAGGTCCTCATATTTGGTGATAGACGTTGGTGTATAAAATGGCAGTTATTGTGTTTTTATAATGAGATGTTATATTAGGAGTTATGGATTCAATAATGATTTTATAATTTTATGTTTAATCAAAATTTAAATGTATTAGACACCCCTTTTGAGGTTTTATGTGATGCGATTTTTAAGTGATTAATGAAATTTTGGGAGACGTTTTATTATGTTGAAGTACATATAACCCTCAGGATTTACTTGAAGTATTATTATAGAATAATGGGCTTATATTTTCTAGGGATTCAAGTTGAAAGGTATGAGATTACCACTAATTTAAATTTATTAAAATTTTAATGGTATTAGAGTTTTTTTTGGATTTTAATATTAAAATATTATTCATTTTCGATGGGTTTTTTCTTCAAAATAAATATTTTTATTTAAGTATGTAATAACAGATTTCATGTTTTAATGTTATTAATCTCATTAAATGAAATATAATTTATAAAAATGTGAGTAGAGGGATCTCAAAAAACCATATTATCCCATCCAAATAATTAATTCAAAACTATTAGAGAAAAATATTTGTCAATAGATTTTTAAATCCTTGTAATCTAAAAAATTACTTTTATGAAACTATTTGATCTATCCAACACCTTTTAATTTCATTAATATGTATATTGATCAGGGTATTTATTTAATTTGATTTCAAAATCTTAACTCATTGATCTCATATGGAAATGGAAGAACAATTAAGGATTTGTTATTTTTTCCGAATATATGATCATTCGGATAGGAGATAAATGCAATATTAAAAGAATATACTATGTTTCAGATATATAGATTAATGTATTAATAATGTTCTTATTATTTATTAAATAAGAAAAAATCATAAGGATATATTTTTTATCATTAAATTGGACAAATGAATCATCATTAAATTTGAATAAAATAGTTGAATAAACGATATCTCTATAAATGAAAATCAGATATTTTAAAAATGTTATGATAATAATGAAACATTATATTCTAGATTTCATTTTAAAAAAATTTAAATACATTACATTAAATTTATACATTTTAAAAGTGTCATATACAAAATATGTATATATATATGAGAAATTTTTTGATTCATCATAGATGTCTAATGAATATGTAACCATAAAGACTAACGTGTGATTAATAACTGGTCATTTGAGGAATAATTCTGTAATAATTTTAAAAAATATGTTTAAAGTTATTGAAAAATATTATTAATAATATAAAAATTTATATTGAGGTAATTTTGGGTGATTATAATTTTTGAACATTTGTTTTATCATATAGATAACCAAGGGTTTGAAATTTGTTTTGGTGATTCAGTGATTAACTATATTTTTGGATAATATCACTATAATTTTTGGGTACATTATTTGATAATATGGGATTCTATTTTATAATTCAATGTTGAATTGTATTTTCATTGAATATATGATTCTAATGTGTCTTTTTTGATGATTCATGTAATGTATAGAAATGATTTGGAAATTTTGGATATTTTATACATTTTGTGGTATATGCCTTTGTGATTGAGTAATGATAGTTAGAGATTAATATTAAAACAATCTTATAAGAAATTGTAAATAAGATCCACATATATTTTTGGTTTTTTTTCTTTTTCAACAATATTAAGTTGACTTATTTATCAAAATATGTAAATTGATATTTAGATGATATTTTTGAGGCTATGAATATTAATATTTTTTTGTTTTTTATTCATTATGGGAATTAACATATATTGTACTAACCAATTAGAATTTGGTTAATGTCTAAGGATGGGAGTAATATATTATTATCCAATCTAGGATTATTTAAACCTTTATAATATTACATTATGGATTAATCTATAAACTAAATTATCTTTCACACTCATTATTTGTATCAAGAGTTGAGATTGTGGAGAAAAATAAAATATGGGATTAAATCCTACTTGTCAAGTAAATATATTTAATTATAATGTTAGTAAAGATGTTAAATAATTATTTAAAATATAGGAAAAGGTTCGTGAAGTGAAAATTTAATCATTTTACCTTTATTTTTAAAGAATTGACAATTTTTCCTTGCCTCTTTAGTTTACAGTTTTTTCTGTTATTAACAATTTCATGGTTATTCACTTTCTTGAGACTAATTATGTCTATCACTCTCCATAATTATTTAGACTTTAATATATTCTAACATATTTTCAAATTCATTACCCCAAAATTTCTTCGTGTTTGGAAACCTAATTATGTATTATTCATGATGAAATTTATATTTCATTTATCCTATTTTAAATAGGAATACTTATGAAATTTTTTAACAATGTTGGTTTTAAAAAAAGATATTTTAAAAATTGAAACCATTTATTAATGATATCATTTTAAAATTATGAGAATATAATTTTTAAAATGGGAATAGTTTGATAGCTTGAGAATTTAAAAGAATGAAATTATGTTCAAAAACCTGTACGAGACACAACACCGATAGTAAATGAACTACAAAATATTATAACATAAATATTATAATTTTAAAATAAAAATAGTATTGAAATGAATGAATTGGAATAACTATGTCATGGTATATATATAATTTTCTTAATAAGTAAAAGTTTATTGATTAATATTTAGGAAATTAGTACTCAATTTTTAGAAAATTCATTTTATTTTTCAAAAATATATTTACATCAAAATAAATTTATATTTATTTTTTACAGTAAATATTTTAATAAATGTCTTGAAATTGTAGTAAATGTATTTCTTAAAATGTAACTAATTGTTTAAATAATCATATCTATATTAATATAATCTTAGTTATCATTAATTTTTTTAAAAGTTTCATTTTTTAGGAAAAGATAAAAACCTTATTTTCATTAAAAAATATATTATCTATTAAATTTAATTAGAAAATAAATTTTAGTTTATTTTAAAATTTTAAATTGTTAATTTTTATTTAATTTAATAAAACTATGGGTTTTAAATGAATTTTATACATTAATTTATTATATAAACATTTGATACTAAAAATAATTCTTCTGAAAAAATATTTTTTCATCCCAAATTTTCCATTTAATGTTAAAATAAATTCTGAGACATTTAAGCTTTTATTCCTGAAAAATAGATTCTATATTTTTAATCAGTGTTTCCTAACTCAAAAAATAGTTCAAATTTATTTTTACTTTATAAATTGTTACCATATTAGTTATAATTAACAAAATAAATGGAAAATCAAGTAATTGAGGTTAATAAAAAAATACATAGAATATAAAATGACCATAACAAATGACTTAATTTCATTATATGAGTATATGAAAGAAATATTTATCTAAAATTTTTAAATCAGTACTATATTACATTTTTAATTTATTTGAACCATTATATCTTTTCATATAACAAAATATAAAAAACAAAATTCTCATGGTTTAATTAACACAAAATTTTTCAAATTGGATTACATATGGGGTATTTTAATTTATATATCTCCATTAGAATGATAATTTTTAATTTTTCATCAGGTAAAATTATATAGAATTTTTTGTTAGGAAATAATTAGATTAAATTCCAATGGAATAGAGAAAAAGTACTTGATCAACTATTAAAAAAATATAAAAATTATTTTGAAATTTATAAAAAGTTATTATTTGAGAGATGTATAGATTCTCGATAATTTAATAAAAATCTATTAATTGATTTTTGGTTTTTAGAGAAAAATATTTTAATTCTTTTACCTTTAGGTTTCTTTAAAAGATAAATTATAAGAATAATTCCAATATGTATAACAATAATATTTTATATCAAATAATGTTTTATTAAATAATTTCAAATTTCAAAATATATTATCATCAGAAAATTATTTATTACATGGTTTTAAGAATCAAACATGCTGAATTTATTACTTTTTTATCATTAATAGTAACAATATTAACCTCTAAAAACTATAAAACATTGTTAAAGTTGTAACAAAAGTAGAGTTAACTAAGGGTTAAACCAAAAAGACATGGTTCGAAACATCACATATATTTGTAAAAAAACTATTTTATGATATCATAATAATTCATAATTATCCTCAATTTTATATAAACTAGATTGGTTCCATTTATTTAGGAAAATAGTTTTATAATAATTATTTAATTTTGAAATTTTAAAAGTTCCCCTCCAATCCCTAATGAAACAACAGATTTTATCTTCTATTTATCAAATATAAAATAAAACGGGTTTTCCATAACCTGAATAGATACCATAAATACATTCCTCTCACTATGTTTAAGAGGCTTATTTTTATTAGTAAACCATCCTCGGAATGCTTTCAGTTTAATCCTTTAGTTTTAGTATGTATAAGAGGTATTTTTCTTTATAAAGGATTTATGGTTTGTTTCATTTTTTAAAATATTTAATTAATTATTAATCATAATAAAATAAAAATAGTATTATATATCATATGCAGTGATTTTATAATTTTAAAAGAATAACCAATATTTTTATTCTCTTATATTAAAATGGGATATGAAATAGTCATTATCTTTTAACGTAGACTACCACATCATAGAATTATGTAATTAATTTTCCATCACCTCCTCATAAAAAATGTTTTGTTAATATATTTAATTTATTTATATATATGATATTTATGAAATATTTTTTATTATTAAAATATAATATATCATTTTTTTTACATTTCATTCCTTTTATGAATTATAACTTCATTCATGCATGTGTATGGTCTCTCATGTCCATGAATCTAGGTGATTCATTATTAATCACCACATCACATAGATTATATATATATATATATATATATATTAAATTAACAAATATTTTATTTGTACTATAATAATTGTTTTATTATAATAAAATTATAGTCACCTTTTCTTCAGAAAGATCATAGAAAAAAATAAATTTTACACATTCATAAGTATGACCTACCGTCTCAATTATTGAAACATAGATCATTTTTCATTAACCTATATTATAGAATGTTTTAAAAGTATAATTGTTTGAAAAAAATATAATATTGTCATAATTATTATTCCTTATTTGGTTCCATAATAATCCCTTTCACCATATTCATTCCACCAGATCAATTTGGTATATATGATCATAAAATCATCCAAACAACTACGGTGAACATAGTTGATTGATTAATTGATTAAAACATGGAATAAGGAAATAATAAACATATAAAATAATCTAGATGTAGAAAATAATTGAAAATATTTTATTATTTATGATTATAAATAACATATGCTAATTTGGACTCCAGGTAAGTGACACTTTAATTAAAAACAAAGTCTTAAAATGCTTGAAAGATTTATACACAAAATAATTTTCTTCTATGTCTATATTCTTAAATTTTATTTCTATATATATGAACATGGTTTAATTATAAATGATACTTAATTTATATTTTGACATTAATTATTTTTTATTCAAATTTTTTTTTATTTTATTTTATATGAAATTTTTTCCAAAAAATAATAGAAAACATGAAATTATCATATAAAATTTAAATTACATTTCCTTCCTCCGTACCCATTATTTGAAAATTTTAATCCATGATAAGCATTATTGATAACATAAAATAAAATCCTACGTTAATTTTTTTATTTTCATAATGTTTTTTCAATGGAATAGATATTTTAATATTTGATTTGTATTCTTTATGCATGAAAAAAATATTTTTACTAGTGTAATGATGATAATGAAAAATTTAATGTTTTATAACTATGTTAACATATATAGAAATTTTTTTGGATGATCACTAGTTCCATTATAATCCATGTATGGGTGTTTAACTTATTAACCATGGATTGGTGATTAATTATAATCTATGGAAATGTGCGTCCATGATATCCCTCCAATGCATTAGGTATGAAATATTTTTAATAGTTATACAATTTATAATATTGGCATATAAAATGTTGTCTTGAAGTTACCGTGATAATTTATCAAATATTTCATATTTTTTTATATAAATCTAATTATTTATTATTGTAATATAATGTGTTTTTTATAATTTAAGGTTTATGTCACGTCATATTAGTGAGAAGTATAACAATGTTAAAAAACATTCATCTATTTTTCATTATTTGAATTGAGTATTTACGAGATTTATTTTTCCATTACTATTTATTATGAAAAATTTTATGATATTTTATTTGAATAAAGGTTTATGTATTATGTATGAAAATTATTTTTTTGATTCCATAGTTTATTTTTAAATAGGCTAAATTTTTTATTATTATTTGAGAACTAATGGTTTCACATCTATATTTTATTCCCCTTATTGAGATTAATATTATAATAATGTATTTATAAAAATCAAAGGTTTTAAGGATAAATATAACTAATGAAAATTCAATTTTTAAATCATAAATATTTTCCGTGTATATAAAACATGATTACTTTAAAATGATTTGACATTTGGAAAAAATTTAAACAAAGGGAATTTTACAACATGTATTGTATGGGTTTGTTATGTAATTGATATTGAATAATTATCTAAAATGATAAACCTAGAATGTTCCTTGAAATTAAATAAAGTGAATTAATGTCTAAAAAAAGATACATAATGTTTTATTGTTGGTTCTTTATACTTGACCAAAACATTTTTTTTAATTAAGATGATAAAACCATGTTATTATTGATCGTTGTAGTGAATACCCTTATATATCTCTCCATTGATCAAAATATATAACAATTCATGTTTTATACTACAATAGAATTGTTTCATATATATTTTAAATTTTTTAGAATGTATTTCATGATACATTACTATTAATTTGTCACCAGAACTTATAATGACCCTTAATCCTTAATGACCTAAATAGAAATATATGGATACTATTGGCAACAAATGAGTATTAATTTAATTACACCAACCATAAATTTTTATTTGTGCACACGATAACCCTTTATCTTAACTCAACCACTGTAAAAAAAACTTAGACAGTTAAACAAACCAAATTAAATCATAATTAACCAATATTTTTACTCATAAAATTTATTTACTAACCCATGTATTGAGACCTAAATTCAATATAGAATTAAAGGGTTAGATATATTTTTAATTAATTAAATGTATTCATCTTACAATGATTTCTCATTAATCCAACCATCCTTTTCTCAACCTACATACCAAATTACCATATCAAATATTAACTCTTTTATCCATGAATGATATCTACCTTATACATTTAATCCTTAGAACGAAATACAATAACATAAACCATCATATATTACATCCATAACCAAGGTGGAGTATACAAAATACCATATTTCTAATCTTTTATTATATTGTCTATTCTTTAAATTCAAGTATTCAATTGAATATAACGTGTGTAATTTTTTATCCTAATAAAAATTAAGAATAATAATATGTTGAAGGCAAAAAAAATTGACTCTATTTGTTTGAAATGTGATAACATAATATTATATCGAAAAATACACTGAGAATAAATTATTAAGATCAATGAGGATCATTTTCCATAGATTATATAAGAATTCGTATACATTTTATTGTTTGATTATTTAATAAAATGAAGCAAACATAGTGGTAGAAAATGTTTAGTATGTTTGTGGAAATTTTTATACTTGTTGGTATATATTCAGAATAGTTTTGGATATATAATAAGTACAATAATATATTTATTCATCTAAAAATGTATATATTATTTTATAAATTGGTGGAAATGATGGATGATACCCTAGATAACTCTGATCCTTCAAAGATGAACTATTTTCAATTAAAAGATTCAATAATATGTGTAATTTATATAGTCTTTAGAACAACTTAAACACAAAAATTATATATATAGTTATAGGATATAAGTATTATATGTGAATTATAATATACCATTAATTATAAAACTCTATGTAACTTGGAATTGATATTTAATACATTTCTATAGTGATATATAAAACTAACATAATAATCATGTCTTGGAATTTCAATATAAGACTATAAAATCATTCAAATTTTTATATACCTTTACCCCTATCATCATTTGTTTCTATTTAACATATTTATTTAAAAATCCATTAAAATATGCGTATGGTAGTAAAAATATAAGGGATATATTATTAAATGGATTCTTGGATTCCCCAAATATATGAATATAATCAATCCGATGTTCTTGAATTTGAGATGAAATAACAATCGATTAGTCAGTTCTAATCAGCTCTACCTATGATGTTTCCAACACATTATATAAATATATATATATATTAATAAACCAATTGAACAATTCAGTTTTCTTATAGAAGTAAATGAATAAAATTTGATGTATGTGATATTAATAATTGATTAAGAAGAAATTAAACATAATCTAAGTATTATTCCTTCATGATAACCCATATATGAGGTTCTATGGAAAAAACATACTAATTGATACGAATAAGTTTATATAATATTTATAATACAAGAAATTTATTTTTGTACCTTTAACTACACTGAATAATGATGTTACACACCATTTTCCCCATATCACACCTCATCATATATTTTTGGAGAACTCATTAAATGAAAAAAAAAAATAAAGTAAATTTTATATTAGATAAATAAATAACTATAAATATAATCAAACACAAATTACATGAGAAAAAATACAATATTATAAGAAAAAATGGAAGGTAATGTTAAAAAAGGTAGCTAGAATATGTTGGTGGAAAAGAAGTTATTAACAAATGATCTAATGATTGGACTTGAATTGTTATAAAATTGCAAAATATATATTCATAGTCTTACTTCCTAGAGACTATAATATATATAGAATTTTATCTGTACAATAAATTTAAGAATACATATTATTGTAGGTAAAAACATTTAATTATATAATAGATGTGTAATATCCTCAAATCCTATCTACGTTATCATGGGTAACATTATCCCCAATCCTATATTTACAATTATTTTAATTACCAATCAATGCAAGAAAATATAGACCATACCCTTGATTGAAAAAAATAATTCTAAAATGGATGGTAATTATGATGTGTTTATGATAAATATGATGCAAAATAATCCTTTTAATTAACTAGATTATAAAAATGTCAAAACAATGGATAAGGATCCATAGGTAGAACCATAGGAGCATTGGGGAATTTAACTATTTTTTATAAAAAAATTGGAATATATATTTATATATTCATTTTATTTTTTAATTTCATGTACTATCACTATTTAGAATTAAGGGATAAAATAAATTGGGTTTTTCATACACGGAACTAATTATTAAAATTCATTAATTATATATTTTTTAAAAACAAAACTAGATTCCATGTTTTTTAAAACTAATTTTTAAAAATAGGTACAACACATTTTAAGGATAATGAAACAAAAAATTAGTTCATGAACCATGGGTTATGAAACAAAGATATTCCATGTATTTTATATTAAATAGTTCTTCCTTCAAATTCATTTTCTTTATTATTTAAAATACATGAATATCAGTCATCTTATGACTTAGAATTGTAGCAAGGAATTTGCTTTTATATAAAGGAAGGGTCCTCCTTTATTAGTACTTAAATTTAAATTTTTACCTCTTTGAATATTTGACCATTTCTTATAAGAATATTATTTTGATTTTTTACATGCATTTAAATATCATTTGTATAATATATATTATTTTATTTGTGAGTTTAATAAAAAGTAACATGTTTATTTTATTAATGGTGTAAATAATGGTTTCTTTGAGTTTTTATTAAATGAAAAGATTTATATTAATTTTAAATTTGATATATAAAAATTAATTATTTTTTAGATAAGGTTAAATTATTGTTAAGAGATTTTCATTTTAATTTTAATTTATAAAATTAGGTTTTAATAAAAAATTTATTAATGGGTTGTAAAATAATTGAAATATCATTGGATTTACATTTTTAGAGTCTATTTATATAGTATTATTCTAAGTATTATAAATAGTGTTTGAATGAAAATACTGGGTTGAGTTGTGTTTTTAATCATGTTTTGAATTTCAATGATATTTTTTATGCAATCATTATTTTTTAAGATATTTCCTTTGATAATGTTATAAAAATCTCAAATATTGTTATTAAGTGATCAAATAATGAATTAATAATTATTGTGAAACATTTAAAATTTAATAATTTCATTAAAATAATGTGAAAAAATGGAGAAAAGCAAAAAAAAATAGTCTGAGTGTTTTAAAAAATATGTATTAGAACTTCTATTAAAAAAATAAAATATTTTTTGATTAGTTAATCTTTCTGTTAACAATAAACATCTTAAGGTTATAATAATTTTTTATTAGTTTACATAACTACTAGATTATTTAAAATATGTAATTTTAAAGGATATTCTAATGTAAATAAAAAACCCTTTATAATTTGAACATGAAAAATTTGAATTATTAATTAATTTTTCCCCATTAAAATTATATATCATTATATATATGTTTTTCCAGGGAATTAGAAAATATTATTCTTCTCCTCAAACAATAATTCATCATATAGTGTTTTTAATTTGATTGATCCCTTAATAAAGTGGGTGTGAGGATATTCATTTAGTGGTTAACCATTAGAGGGAATGTCATAATGTCATATTATTAATTGTTGTACTATTTTTTGGGATGAAAAAATAATATTTCAGGAAGAAGGTGGAATCATATTGGGGGGGTCAATTTTCTTGTAAGGATGATTCTATATTTAATAGCGATAATTTTCTATTAATTAGTATTAGAGTGTATCTAACATTATGTGTTTCACTAGTCCATGATTGAATAATTTTTTTCCATAATGATCCAACGATAGAAACGTTTGAAGACATTCCAAAGATAAACGAACATCTAGAAAACATTGCATAAACAAAATATCATTATCATATTCTTTAGCTATAAAGGCATTGATAATTTCATGAAGTCATGGATATATATGGGTATTAATGTGTTTAATCCATTTTCATAGGAAATTATATTAAAGAGTTAATTATAATGAAAATGCTTGTAGGGACTCTTGTAGAAGGAGATTCATTATAAGGGGGGTTGTGCAATATTAAGTAAATATATGACCCATTTAAATGAAAGGATTTCAGAGTTGAATATAGTAAAAAAATTCCCATTATAAAGATATATTTAATGAAGGGTAGTATTTTATATAGAGTTATGATATGGAATGGTTTTATGATACATAAATTGTCAAGACGTTGTCTATACACTACTAAAAGGAATTGACAGGCCCCAAATTATTGCATTGTTTGTCATCATGGGGAGGTATTTAGTAATCTGTAAATCTTATAAGGGGAGTTACCTTATTAATTATACTTAACTATCACAATACCTCCAATAAATATTATTTTAATGGATATCAATATTTTAGATTGTTTTACCCGTATTCCCCTTATATTTAATTATTTTTAGTGATCCAAGTAAAATATTTGTGCCTTGTGTGCATTATTTACTTAAATTATGTAATAGAAAACATTTTATTGGGATTCATTATTAACTAAAGATATTATATAAATGATAACATAAGAAAATTATCAATTTGATCATCATTGAAAAAAGTAAAAAAATAGTGTCCTAACTAAAACAAAGTTCATTAGTATTTAGGTTAGTGTAGGTTTTGGATTAATTGGTGAAATTAGGATTAAGATCATACATTATTTCAACTACTTATGATATTTATCAGTAAAGATATTAGTGGTATTAACATGTAGTAAAGATACACTTGATTATATATATATATATATATATATATTTGTTTTTTAATTGATCTGACCATTTAATGGAGTTGAGTTTTTTAAATATACTAACATTATTTAGGTGTCATGAAAATTAGAAATAATCTATATATGAATGTGAAATCCAAGGTAATTACATAAAATATATAATTCTTTTAAAATGTGCAATAATGATGATATATTCATGTCACCTTTAAATGGGTGATAAAAGTGATTATGTATTTTAATCAATTAGTTTATTCAATGATGATATAGAATTATCTAATAAACAAGATGTATGAGGTGATATTGTATGGAATAATGATTATAAGACATTTGGAAATCCAAATATGGATTTCGTACAGGTATCAAAAGTGCTAGATCTAGGGATGTACGAAAGAAAATATGGCATTAATAGATGATAATATTTTTTAAGTGATTTTTATTTTAATGTTGATTACATAGGTTTAAATAATAAATTTTTGAACATAAAACTAATTGATATCAAACCAAATATACAGTCAATGGATGTTTGTTTGGTCAATTAACTTGAAGATATCACAACATAAGTATTGAATTGTAAACCCCATTTAAAAGTGGATAGCCTTTTCTTGAAAAAATAAAAAACTAACGGTCTAGAACAATGATATTTTTTTACATGTTGAAGAATTGTTCAAGGATAAAGAATTTTGAATTAGAAAAAAGTGGATCATAATGATGATATTATTAAAATGGGTTAAAATATCAATATACTCAGATAAAAGAGAATAAAATTTTGAGATATAAAAAAATTGTCCATGAATGTTTTTTACTACATAGGATGAGTTTAATGAGGCTCATAATTTTGAACAGCAAGAAAAATTACATTTTTCATTTATTATCACATTATATATAAGAGAAGAACAGATTTAATGAAATGATGTAATTCTATACAACTATTTGAATGATAGATGAGCATGAATAGAATGATCCATGAAGAAAAATTTTACGATGGCTATAATTTATATCATAGTCGAAGGAAATTTATCATTCCATAGCATTTTTCAAAAATAAAAATCATGGAAACAGATAAATATAGGTCAGGTAGTCCCCCAGAAAAGATGAAAATGTTGATTTAATGAAAACATTTGTATTAAGTAAAATATAAGTGATGAAGAAAAATGATATGTTGCAGAATGATTTTATTTTGGAATAATTGTAGAGTACAAGAATGAATATAGTGTTATATATATTAATTATTGAAATACATTTAAAATTCATAATAAATACGATCATTATGTTGAATGTGGTTTGAATAATTGACCCAAATTTATTTTTGAATGTATGGTTTTAGGGATCATGTTCTTTCCAGGTAGCATTGTTTTATATAGGCTCGGGTTACCTCAAGGTGGTGTTTTTCAATGAATTTATATGTTCTTCCCACATAGATACTTTCAACATGGGGATGAGTTCTACCCATGCAGTGTTTTATACATAGGTTTGATTCCCTCCTATGTATCATTTTTAAAGCTGGGGTAGGGTATCCTCGGTGTATTGTTATCTATTTTTTGAGATGGGCAGAATTGGTGGATCCACTTTATACATCATGAAATAGAGTTTGAATAGGTTTTTTTGATGCAGACTATTAGTTGGATTTATTTTCAACATTAAGGTTATGAGATGGGTTTACCTTCTAGGAATCAAAGTCACTTGAACCATTCTTCGTATTTACATTCACATTTTTACGACCATTACCTTGAATCCTCATTTTTACTTTTATTAAGAAATAGTGCTATGTTGTACCAGGATGATTGATTTACCATGGTGAGTTGCAGGGATTTCAATTACAGGAGCCTTGGAAGGAATCGTAATTCCACAACATAATTCAATTATGGGGGACAGAAAACATAGTATTTAGTAGAAAACAACTTATCATTTATAGGGTATAGTCATTTTTTGTGGTGGAAATCCCCACCAAGACACACAAAGTATTTTATTTCATTCACAGTTTCGGTAGTTACGATCTCATTCCATTAAATATTTCATTCACAGGATTCCACATGGAGTGGAGAAATGACTTGACGAGATTAGTCTATATACCAAGTTATTCTATTTGTACCTTCACCCTCTTCAAAACATCTCATCTACTTATTCATTTTTTAAAAACACTATTTATCTTAATTATTTACCCATTACCAAATTCATTTAATTTTTTTCTTCTTCCCTATGCAGTTCTTATGACGCAATATTTTCCCCCATTAGAATGGGCTCCAATTGTCATGATGTTGTCATTCCGATGGAGATACTGGTTCTGTTTCGAACCAATTTGTTGTATGTATGAAAACACATTGTGGATACCATACCTATAAAAGGAGGGGATGTGGATCATTTTTCCATTACTGAATCTCTTGAAAAAATGAACCCTTCTATGATCTCCCATTGATTTCTCCCTCCTCTATTAATAATTTTAATATTTGTAAAAAAATTCTATGACTCAATGATGAAATCTAAAATTTGGTAATTCATCTCACCGCCATAATGATTTGGTCATCCATATGGTTTCATCATAGACTAAGATCTCTAGGGGCATTGTGCTGAGCACCACATGCACCAATGATCACATAGAATGAGCAACTTTTTAGATGAAATGCCTCATAGAGTTGTGGTTCATGGGCATATTCTTGGATGGTGAAGAATCATATAGTATTTGACCATTTATATTCACTATTATCATTGAATCTCATATTTTTTTGTATCTTATCATTGGGTTAAAATATATCTCAATTCCATTTTTATTATTATGACTAAGAGATGAACATCAATTGTTTTGATTGTTGAATACAATCTTCAATGTCACATCGTCCCTCATGATTTTATTATGAATTGTATCCCTTTTCCATATCATCATAATTTACCAATTTCCTACAGATTTAAACTATAAAATATTGGGTTTTAAGATTAATATCCCATCCCATAATCCAATTATAATCTTCCTCATGTTAGGATTGAGGATTCCTTGGATCGTGTTCAAGTGAGTGTCCCCACTGCGAGGTAGATCATATCCAAATATAACCCTGATAAGTTCCCTATTATTATAGATTCATTGTGGACACATTACAGAACATGTAATGATAATATATCCTTTCATTATACTATTCACAATTATATTTCTATCCCCTACCACTAACAAGGCGTTCCCAAAAGAGTGTGGAAGTCTAAGATGAATTGTGGTATGGGAAGAGTGTATCAGAGGAATGGGATTGGGAATTTTGGATAAACCAGAATTGCATGGAGTTTCCTATATAAGAGAATATTAACAATTTATATAATTTAATATGTATCTATTAGTTATTACTATAGTTTCTAATAGATATATAACCTAAATTGATCTGTCATTTTTGTTCTAACACCAAAACATTCTACGAGTGACATAGTGAATTCAAGATCATGTTATCAGAAATTTACCAATTAAAAAATATTATCATTCTTGGAAAAATGTATGATGAATTAATTCATATATATAACAACATGGAATATACTATGAAATTTTCACTATTAGAAATTGATTTAGTCATTTTGGTAGAGATATCAATTGGGATTCCACCTCCCACACAGATGCATATCTTATTCAGAAACTGGGTAATGTTATTTATATGGACTATTGGCCCAAGAAAAATGGTTTGGTGCACCATCAATCAATAAAATCAATAATATAAATTAGTTATGTTTTTGATTTGGTATACACTTGATGATGTAAATTATATCACATGAGGTTACCAAATCCTTCAATGCATATCTTCATAAATTGGTTCTGCATAATGTTTATTGAATTTTCTTCTATAGATGGATGATAGATTATATATTTTCAATATATTTTATCTATATTTAAATGATTTAATCCACACCAATGTGTCATTATGTGTGAAATTGCATCTTTCTTGTAATTTTGTTTTATTTTGATATAAATTGTGAAAATTCCTTAATTTGGGATTTTTAGCAGTTTTTAACTAGTTTGATTATTTGGTCATATATTTTTAAATATTGATCCAATTTTTAGGGATTATTTTTTTAAGGAACCCCTGGAATATGGTATTTATATATGTCAAGTGGCCCAAGTTCTAAATCATCCATCTGGGGTCCCAAATAAATCATTCTTTGGGAAAGGTTTTTATGTTCGGATGTGTGGAGCCCGCCATAATAAATGAAGCATAACTCTGGATACATGTGTCCAAAGTCATTAATTCCAGCTGAGAATGAAATAATACTCCATGTCGCGCATTAATGTTGAGTTTCATGATCATATTTGATCTTTATGGAACAATGTGAGTGAGACACTTATGTGGAAGATTAAGAGTCTTCTCGGGCAGAGCAAGAGATGTTGAGTAATTAATTCAATATATTTACACCACATCTCAAAAGTGGATGAAATTTTGTTGAAGTATAGAGGACACTTTTTCAAACAACTTCTATGAAGTTACCTTATCTTGATTATACGGGGAGGAGGTCCAAAATCGAGGCAACTCTCTGGGTTATCTTTATGGACAGCATCCTGGCCATCCCCTACTCTTATATATTTTCTACTTCTCTTTCATTTCAAGGGGTTTGTACCAAGGGAGTGATCTTTTACGGAGAAGATATACTTAATAATAGGAGATAAATTGATTATAATCCAGGCATGAATGGCTAATATCCATGTGGTGGTGGGTAGCGAAGATCTAAAGATTCTTTCCTTTTAAGTTTGGTACTTCAATGTATTTTAATTATATTTTTCTAGAATTGATTTTCATGAACGATGGATACCTATATTATTTCATGAATTCAAAGTCTTCAATTTAACTCTAGACATTTTATCTACTTATGAATGTAAAATAATTTCCGTTTTTAAACTTCTTTGGGTGAGGTCTCCCCATTGAGCACAACATGATTAATTAGTCTTGATTTCACGAAGGTCTTTGGGTAATCGAATCACTTTATTAAGAGCATATACACCAATAATTGAGATATAGATATTGTTTCTAGTAAATATGGGTGTTCACTTGGAGATATTTGAGTGATCATTGAGAAATATAATCTGATTATTCAATTAATCAAGGATAGAGGGAGTATTTGAGGATCAATGTTTGTCCACCACTCCCTTCTTTTGAATTTTTTATTCAGTCTGGTATTATTCTGATTTACAATCACAAACATATATTTATAGATTAATTATGATTTTATATTATTTATCATTGTTTAATTAATTTATAATCCCCATTTCTAATTCTGACATTAACAAAAACAAATAAATAAAGTGACAGTTTGATAACATTGCATGCAACCTCCTCGTGAGACAACCCTATGGTCTCCACTGTGCTACATTTTACGGAGATATTATTGACTAGGGTTTCATGAAAAAAATAATATCATCAATTTGGCACTATTTCCGGAGAGGTTTCATATGTTTTTTCTTTTTTTAAAAAAATTTCTAGGATTTTTAACCACTAATTTTGTGTTTAAAAAAAACAAAAAAAGGATTTTTACAGTGACTACTCCTTTTCTTGGACTAATTATCAACAATATGAGGATCCTAGTCAGGATATTTTTTTAAAATTTAATCAAAATAATCTTGAAATTCAACAAAATAATTTGGTGATTCAACAAAATATTCATGAAGTAATAAGGCAAATGGTTGTTATTTCCAATGAATTAAGAGAATTAGAGGAACTGAAATCTCCAAAAGATACTCTAGAAATAGAAAACCCCATCCCACCAATTTTTGAAGGGAGTGAACCTTGTGTAGATGTGTTGAAATATGATTTTTAATCATCTATTCCATATTTTTAAGGATGAAATTTTTAGTGATTCACCAATAGATGTGTCTTTTGGAAATCAAAGCTCTTTTAAAAACAATTTAGATGAATTTGTGGAAAATGAAATTTCAAGAAAACCACTATTTTTTAAATTGATAATTTAGAAACATTTTATGAATCATTAGGTAAAAACGAAGAGAAACTTGACAAATTACTTTTTTAAGAAAATATGGAATAACCATAGCTGCTTCTCACTTTCAATCCCACTATTTTTGACTCGAAAAAAGTGCTGGAACCTTAGAATCCATAGGGATATGTCTCAAATTCTGATCCATAAATTCTTTATAATATTTATAATAATTGTCTACATGATTATCACTATGCATATTTATTTCATAATTCTTTTGAGTTAACTAATTTTACATATTATGAGTACTTCAAGGATGAAATTGAGGAAAGGATGGTGTGGTCGTTTCAACAACCAATGGAGTCCTTTTGGGAAGATAATGGCTTGGGAGGTTTATTTTACATTTTGTTCATGATTTTACTATATCATCAACATATAAAATTAATGGAGGGGAATCTAAAGAAATATATTTTTGGGAGATTTTACAAGATGTGTGATCTGAAGAAGATTGGATAGATTTCATTTTGGTGGTTCATGAGGAAAAAACATCACCCGCTTTCAGATTGGGGCTGACTAGCTAGAACTGCCTGACTAGGGGTATTGAAATCCTATCACCCACTTAGGGGTTCATAACAAGTCTCTTTTCCATTATCCTTATTTATTTTATTTTTCTTTACATTCATTCCAAACAAATCGATGTTTTGTTGTTTTTATTTTTCATGAAGTTTTCTCTACTGCAGCATTTATGTGGTTAGCTCAATAGAGATACTATTAAATAAAAACCAGGTCATGTCTTTCCTTCCCACTTGATTTTTTCATGACATATATTTTTTATTTTAATTTCTCCTATAATCTATGCACAATACAGACATTGTACAAAATAAGTTTCGGGGGAGGATCATCCTTGGTAAAATAAGATTATTTTTTTTCTAATTTGTTGTGTTTTATTTATAATTTTGAAAATAAAAATTTAAGCTTACATGATAATCTTTGTAATTATTGAAAACCCTGTCATTGATTGAACCAATTGATCCCTTGAATCTGGTTATAAATGAATGTTGAAAAAGACACTGCTTCAAGTAAAAAAAATGATAAAAATTTAATGAAATGACCAGTGAATTTTGAATTCCATGCCATGTATAATGTCTAATATTGAAAATAACTTGCCCGTGAGTATTCTTAACCCATTTTTCATCTTCTTCACATTCATCATACTTCATAAGTGAACCAAATAATGCATGTTTGATTGAACCAGAACATGATCTATTTCTTTCAAAACATGAGGGCTAAGGTGAGTGTGATTGAAATGATTGTAGATATTTGTTTGTGATTGAAAGCCCCCATTTTCATGATTATCCTGTTTATTTTGGCCCACCTTGTATATTTTATCATTCTTGATCCCTTAGTATCCATGTACTGCCTTCTAGATAGCCACATTACATGAAATTTTACCCTTCTAGCCTGCTATAGAAGTATAAATGTGTGATCTAATTGATCTTATGTGTGGGGGAGATGACTTGTGGTGTGATAATTTATCTGGTGTTGCATTGGGTGGTGATTCAAACCACAAAAAGATGTTTTTTCTACTTAAAAAATTTCTATGACTGTTTTTCCTATCTAGAGCTCTCAATAGAAGGGAGTTGTTCCTATCTAGAGCTCTTAATGGAAGAGAGTTGTGCCTATCTGGAGCTCTTAATAGAAGAAAGTTCTGCCCAATCTAGAGCTTTTGAAATAGAAGATGTGAAATGTCAATTTTTCTGCAAAAATATGTATGGAATGAGGTGGAAAACATATTCTCAAATATTCTCAAATATGACTTTCATTGGAGGAGCATAAGGAGGATTACCCACATGAGTGAAGATTATATTCAAGCATTTTTTGATAAAAAATGATCCAAACTCTCCCTATTCGGTTTCAGAATTTTTGACATTTGAAATCCAAACACCGTTAGTTGTAGAAAAACCTTGAAATATCTTATGAGGTTGAAATTTTTCTTCTCACACATCAGGTGGAGATTTAAGATTTTTTTAATCGTATGACGATTCATGCATGTGCTTTGATATGAAAAGATTTGTTGAAAATAAATATTTGTGTTGAGAGAAAATTATTTTGAGGTAACTGTGTTGTGTGAATGAGAGAAGAATATAAGTGGAAATGATTGAATGAACTGAAATTACAACTTGAAACATTTGTTTTTTATGAGACATGATATGATCTGATTCTTGGTGGTTGAATGGTGAAACTCATTGGTTTGTGTTTTGAAATGCAATTATTTGGTTTTGATCCTCACTTGTCTAAGAGCCCAAGTGCTATGTGTGGGGGAATTGATAGAGCTGATATTTTCAATATATTTTTTCTACATTTCAATGATTTATTCCTCACCAATGTGTTATTATGTGTGAAATTGCATCATTTTTGTAATTTTTATGTATTTTGAACTAAATTGAGAAAATGCCTTAATTTTGATTTTTAGCCGTTTTTTACTAGTTTGATTATTTGGTCATATCTTTTTAAATTTTCATCCATTTCAATTTATTCTTTTTTTAGGATCCCATGGAATATGGTCTTCATATATTTCAAATGGCCATGTTCCAAATCGTCCATCTATGGGCCCAAATAAATCATTCTTTGATAAAGGTTTTTATGTTAGGATGTGTGGATCCCACCTCAACCAATGCAGCGTAACTCCAAATAAATGTGTCCAAAGTCATTAATTCCAACTATGAATGCAAGACTACTCTAGTTAGTGTGTTCATGTTGAGTTTAAAGGTTATTATCTCTCATTATAGAACTATGTGAGTGAGACTCTTATGTAGAATATGAAGAGTCTCCTCAGGAAGAGAAAGAGATGTTGAGTAATTAATTAATAACATTTACACTATGTCTTAATGGTGGATGAAATTTTGATGACTTATAGAGGACATGTTTTCAAACATATTTTACGAAGACACCAAATCTTGATTATGTGGGGAAGAGGTCCAAATTGATTAATCTTTTTGTGTTCACATTCTGGACAACCTCTTGGCCATCCCCTACTCCTATATATTTTCTACTTCCCATTCAATTCAAGGGGGTTGGACCATGGGAGTGAGATTTTTTGGAGAAGATATTTAGGAAAATAAGAGGTAAATTGATGATAATCAAGACATTAAGGGCTATTATCCATGTGGTGGTTGGTAGTGGAGATCTAAATATTCTTCCCTTTTGAGTTTGGTACTTCAATGTATTATAATTATATTTTTCTTGAATTGATTTCCATGAACTATGGTGGTCTCTTTTCCTTCATGAATTCACATTATTCTATTTTTTTCTAGACTTTTTATCAAATTATTATTGTAAAATAATTTCATTCTTGTTTAAAAACATTTGGGTGAGGTATCCCCATTGAGCACAAAAATTTGAATTAGTTTTGATTTCTCGAAGGTCTTTGGGTAATCTAATCAATTTAATAAGAGGATAAACACCCAAATTTGAGGTCTTTATATGGAGTATGATCAATATGGGAGTTCACATGGAGTTATTTTAGTCACCGTTGAGAAATATAATATGATAATTCAATTAAACAAGGATAGAGGGAGTATTTGAGGATCAATGTTTGTCCACCACTACCTTCATTTTTTTGTTTTCATAAGTCCATTTTGCTACTTATTACAAATCACTAAAATATATTAATAGTGGAATTCTGATTTTATATTATTTAAAAAAATTTATATAATTTAAAATCCACATTTCTAATTTGGAAATTAACAAAAACAAATTAAAAATGTGATAGTTTGATAACATAGCCTACAACCTCCTCGTGAGACAACCAAGTGGTACCCATTGTGCTACATTTTAAAAGGAAATTATTTAATGGAGTTTCCCAAAAAAATCCCAATATTAATGGATTATTATATATTGTGATATTTATACCAATTTATAAATATGTACTTTAATGATTGTGTCTACATTGGGAAATTGGAAACTAATCGCCATCATTGTAGAAACTCATTCCTAGGTTTATGAATTTTTGGGATAGATACCGGTGGAAGGTACCTGAACCGCCTCTGTGGGACATTTCAATTTCAATATATCTGGGTTGAGGAAAATATTTTAGTCTATTAATATCAATGTACTACAACAATTCATTGTTCAATCATTCACTCATCACTACTCAATATTATTTTGGTTCATCAAACGTATCTGGTTACTAACAATGTTGTTGACTGTGTAAGTTATTTCACCTCGTTGCTTTCATTCCATATAAAGCACCTTCATGTACAGTTCCTAAGAATTGTAGGGGAACCAAAGGATATTTCATACACCATATCACTATGATATGGGGTTCTAACAGATTGGGTGGATGGGGTGAATATTTTTTAACCTTATCTCCCATAATGTATTTCATGTCAGTGTGGATTTCTATAACTAGTTTCTTTATTTCCCCATACCGAAATCAGAAAGGAATCAAAACTAGTCATCCTTCATCAAATAAGGGTGATGATGATGTGTGTGGATTTAGGCATGAGAATTTCACTACCTCCTATGAATGTTTCAACTAACATTTCATGGGGTTATTCCAACATATGTCTAGAATAATATCCTAATGGGGTGTTGGTGAAGCCAATATGATAGATAAAAATGATGGATTCTTATAATTTTTTTCCCAACACACATTTATAACTTGTTATAAAGTTATAAATAATTGTGTCACAATGATACAGTCACCTTAGGATAGCCTTGTTTTCGAGGTACCCTTTTCTAAAGATTGATCAAGACAAACATTTTTAGAAGGTACTATCAGCATCCCTACTAATGTAATTCCTTTTTAAATAGACCTGGGAACTATACAAATTGATGTTGGGACTGTCGGAGTAGTCCACAAGATTTAATAGGAGGTAGATATGTAATATTTCTCCACTATGGAGGCATACTTTAATATAAAAATGTATGTTGTAAAGATAACCTCATATTATATACTCATTATGGTGGATGAAATGCGTCAGGATCCACTTTCTACTATTGAACATCAACTTGTGCCAAAATTTGAATGGAACCAAATTTTTATTATCATCATAGATACTCCATTTGTTGAAATTTTATATAATGTGGACACCCTTCATCAAATTATCTTTGGTTTAGGCTCACACGATTTTCTTACCGGCACCTACATATCCTTATCCTCAATTTTTTAATTTCTCAAGAATATTTATCTTGTTTTGATTGTTAAATTACCTAGTATAATGATTCGAATAATCACATGTAATCATTAAAGGATACTAATTTTGAGCTCCACTACATGGTTTTAAATGAACTATAAATTCATGATTGAATGGTTCCACAAACATGGGATCTTTGAGATTATGGGGGTCAATTATCTTGGATAAACGTGAAACATTAATCATCAAAATTAAGAATCGAACACACAAAATAGAAAGGTATATATCGTAGGGACATTATAAAAAACATATAATAACTAAAACAATGGCCAGGATGAAAACTAATCTAGAATGGGACCTTGACAGTTCATGACATGTGATAGCTGGTCTGCTGAATAAATCATGTCGAATTTCATTATAGCTATTTAGACTATTTTTCTTTCTTTAGTAACATCTAGGAGAGACTGCAATATATGGATGCTCTAATATATTTTTCACTTAAATTAAATTTTTTTGCCTCTTCAATGTGAATCCTTTATTTTTTCCTTTTTGGGGATAATTTAACATCACTTTCCATGTTTTGATAGACAACCTCTCAAAAAACCTTAAATGTTGTATCACATGAGGACATCATAATCATAACTCGGATAACCAATTCATATTGTTTAGATGAAAGATCATGTGATTCTCAAATTTTTTATGATCCAAGGGACTCATTTAGCATATTATGAATATTTATAGGGCTATAAGGCTACGCTAAAACCATTTTTACATTCATTTACAACGTCATATCTTCATATGACTAATATGGCATAGAATTAGTGGCTATGGAATGAATTTTTTATAGGCCCCCTTTGCATGTTTTCATCCTAACATGTTTTATGTCTTTTCAATTTCATTACATATTTTTTTTATAAATCATGTGTCACTCACATTTAGTAATATGAGACTCATAACATTCATAGAATCCCTTTTTGGGTTTTTATCATAGAGAGTTATGTGACTATTTTGTCGGATTTTTTGAGTCTTCCAATCTGGACTAATGATCCTAATTTTTTAGGTTGAAAAGAATTGACCACAGATCATAGATTTATGACCATTGGGATGGTAGGCCTAGAATTTCCCAATGTCCTCCAGACATGTAAAGTGGGAATATTGAGTCATGTGTTTTTATTTCTCGATCTAAAACATAATGGGTAAAATGTAGATAATAAATAACCATAGATAATATATAAATTGTGGTTCCAATGTGATGTTTTTTGAGTTTATGGAGGTAAATAAGGACTCTCACGGGGACAAATTTCCTTCAATTAATATTCTATTTTTTTGTAGATTTAAGAAAATCCATTTATATCATATTTTTCATAGTTAAAAAAGGTTTCTTCTAAACACATACCTTCTTTTTTCGATGGTTAGATAGTTTCTAATTATCAAGAAATTCTATCACTAAGATGTGTGGTTTATCATTATAGAGTTCAGAAAGCAAAAAGGGTTTCTGTAATAGAAATAGAATTAAAATAGAATACCACTTCTATATAAGTTTTCCATGTGTAATGGAAGGTTCAATAATAGTGAAAAAATATGTTATGCAACTAATACATGTAAAAAATAGTTTAATGAATTTTATAATGTCTTTTGGGGTCTATAATTTCATGGTATTTTAGTCCTCACTAATTGGTTAGTATCTGACCACTCCATAGCGATTTGACAGAGAATTGTTCTTTCAAATTCAAGAATGGAGGGGAAATGTTGAAAGTTTCAATCATAGGGATTCTAAATTTGAGTATTGATATGGGACAATAACATCGTTAGAGATTATAGACACAAAAGGGTCCTCTCCTATGAATGAATTTTCCTCTGGTTGATATGTCCTTTTTTACAGTGATTTGTAAAAATGCATCTAGTTTGTTTCATAAATAGTCAAACAAAGGTGTCCACGTGATTCTTGGACTTTATCTATAATTCCCAAAGATTATTTTTGTCTTTTGGAAATCTAATAGAATGGAGTATGGATTTTGTAATGAAGGATCCTTGATATTGGATGATCATTTCATATCATATTTCCCAAATAATGGGTATGAAGGTTTTCTTTAAGTAGGTCTACTCGATATGCGTTAAATAGTGATTTTTTAGGACAAGGCCTAATATATGATTTCCACAAGTCACATTGTACATAATCATGTAGAAAAGAAATATATGTGTAGTTCTATGGGAAATTTCCCATGTAAATCGATTTATTGTGTGGGGAAGGGGAATTTTTTTTAATATAGGATCAAAAATGTGGTTAGAACATGTATTGGACCCTCCTATAAAGATTTATCCAACAAATAAAATAGTGGTGTATCTTTTTGTTCTGTTTTCTAGATAGGGATATCATATATGAGAATCACTATGTATCTCATAGAAAAAAGAATCATGATATACATAGTTTTATAAATTATTGCATTTTAGTGTCCTGGGATGAGGACCACAACCATGCTTTTTAATGAAATGAGGTAATGAAATTGTCATAAATTTTAATGTCATGTGACTAGGACACCATAGGGTATTGTAGATTTAAGTCTTATGTCTTGGACCATATGTTGTGGAAACAATGTGTAATAAAAAATATCATCATGCTAATATGTCTTGAAATTCCTAGGGTCTGAATATGTAAAGTATTAAATATGATGTTAGTTCTTCTCGAATCATAATTAATGATATGGTAAAAAAATAATTGGGGATTATAAAGAAAGAAAAGGCCTCTCATAGGGATGAATTTTCCTTGGATAGATTGGCCTTTTGATGGTGACTTATGTACATCAAAAATAGGGTGAATTTTTAATATTCAAACAAAGGTGTCCATATGACCCTAATCATCCATTTTTTATAGCCATGTATATATTGTGGATATCCAAAATATCCCATGAAACATATAATGATAGGTGGAAGGGTTGTGTCTGAGTACAAAATTATCATTTAGAACGATACTACCCATGGCATTTTGAGTTCCCTACATAGGTATAAATTATATGTAGGGGGAAAATATTGATTCCATGATGCACCCACAAATCTATGAGCCAAAATAATATATATTTCATAGATCCAATTGTGTAAGAAGGATTTGGTGGTATACTCTATGGCTGGAAATAGGTTATGAGTTCGAAGTGTCACTAAATATCTCGTCAAAATGAGAATTAACCAATTTTTGTATTTGAGGGACCATGTAGTATATTTTCTAGAAATGAGGACATCATCAATGAATTTTGACGTCATGTAGTTAGGACATAAATTACCCAACCTCAAAATAAGATTCCTTTATCATGCAATGAATCCTTTCCCTAAACAAACAATCCCATGTGAGTGGTGATCAGTATGAGAAACTAGGGGTGGAAATGATTTATTCCACCACATAAAGGTTATAGAGATGAATAATTGGGTAATATTTATATTCTGGTGAGTGGACCATGATTTAATATCTAGGAATTTTTAGGTATCTCAACATATCAAGAATCAATGCAAATATATTTCCAAAAGTCTCCTTCTTCTGGTCGGACATGTACATAGGTAGTGGGGAATATTTTTATCTTTATTATGGCTGGACCTTGGATTGGAGATCCATACATCACTACATATCATATTATGGAAGTAATAAAGTTTCATGTAGATCTTGGAAATTCATTCCTACATAGACATTTATTATATGTAGAGAGAATTTTTTTCATGAAACAAACCTGTAGATGAAAGGACTTCTATTTCAATTACATGCATTGATTCTGTTTTCATGTATATATAAGGGGTATTATTTCATATTTCAAAACTAAGACTATGAAATATGGTCTAGGTGTCAATACGTATCATTCCAAAATAATAATCAATCAACAAGTTGTTCATAGATGAAGAGATTTCTTTTGATTTGATTATCAGACTATAATAGGGGAATATTCTCATTATTTTTCACAAATATCGCTCATGTGTAGTGAACCGTAGGGGAGATGACAATCCCCTGGTAATTTACCATCATGTGGTTAGAAAAATATTTCTATTTAGTTTAATTTATCAAGTAAAAGGACTGGGGTTCCTTGTAATTATGGGGGATATGGTTTTATGAATCATCTTGAAAGTAAAGTGATAAGAGGCCTCGAATCCAGAGGATGGAGAATGTTTTCTTATGACAACGGTAATAAAATTTTTTGGGCCTATTTTAAGAGGACATGGTGTTACTATGTATCATGTGATGATAGTAATCAAGC
Organism: Viscum album; assembly: GCA_963277665.1. Taxonomy (NCBI): domain Eukaryota; kingdom Viridiplantae; phylum Streptophyta; class Magnoliopsida; order Santalales; family Viscaceae; genus Viscum; species Viscum album. Next base: position 598,460,835 of record OY728153.1, read on the forward strand.
CACATGTAGTTCTGAAACTTGAATCTCCCTGCACAAGTATTTCCCACACATAGGGGAAATTTTTAATATTATATGGTCCAATAAATAAGATCGAGTTCTACCTAGGTATATCAGTAAAATGTGAATCAATGCATATGTACTACATAAATTGAGTTTTGTAGGGAGACAAACACCAAGTGTAATGGTTCTCATGAGTGAGGCCCATTGTAATTTACGGTTTCATGTCATCTAAAAGACATCAACTATATAGATTATCATAATGAAGCTTGGACACTTGTGATATGTTGTTAATCATTATGCATATTGGATGATATGGGTTACCATTTATGGTCATCCTTATAGTATAGTGATGCTACATCGTTTATATTTTTACTATCTATATTAATTTTTATTATAAAATGATGTATTTCGTTAATTACATGTGTTAGTAGGAGGTATTATGGGATCATCACCCATTAATATCAAAGAATAAGATGATTTGGTGTAGAAATTATGAATTGAATATGTTCACTCCCATTTTGGTTCCAACATTGGATGTTTCTTACCGTGTATCATTGTGTTCATGAGGACTAATACAATTTTTCCTTAAAAGAATTTACATATGTGGAATTTTTTTTAAAGGATCATCCATTCTGGTTTATGATGACTTAAAAATAATGAAACGTATGAAATATCATCCCATGTAGTCACTCCAATTCATCTATAAATTTTTGGGCCTTCTCTTCTATAGAAAACATATCAAAAATGCAAGCACATAGAATTGTAAATTGGACTCTGATGTGTAGAACCTCTTTAGTCCCATATACTAATGGGTATGGGGTCACCAATGAGGAGGGGTGGGTTTTAGTCTGGTAAGACCATGATTCATGAAGGAGTGTATCGATAAATACTTTTTAACCTTGTCTTCCATATTTTTCAGGATATTTGATATGATATTCTTTATGGCCTCTATTAATAAATTAACCAATGTATGATTGTGGGATGAGTGGTTTGAATATATATTATACTCATGATATAGATTCTCCAACTTATTAGATGAAAATTGGAATCATTTCATTCGGCATTGTATAAGGAAAAAAATATGGTAATAATGATTATCTTTATGAAAAATGATGATATTACTTACCTCAACCTCATTCATTGGTACATATATGGACCACTTAGAAAAGAAATTGTTTACAGTGATAATGTATTTAGATATCTTGGTTATGGTTGGAGGATATAGTCTCATTAAATCCATTCCCCATTTTAAAAAAGGCCATGAGTAATTGGCTTTGTTTTTATACTGTAAAGGATAATAAATAATTTTGGCATGAAATTGGCAGTAGGGTCACCATTTGGAAAAATTTGTGATGTCATGCATCAGGGGGGGGCAATAATACCAAAGAAACAATAATTGATGGGAATGATTCAATAATGACTAGTTATCAAAACATGATCTACTATTCACTACTATTGTGAAATTAGTGGTCTATTCTACATCAATGCACTTGAGAAGGACCCCATCATGTCCCCACATATATAAGACATTCTAGTTATTTGTTCCATCATATATAATTAAATTAATTACTTGTCTTCGAATTCAGTCTTTTCCATCTCTGTATGATTGTAGGACTCCATATTGAAGGTGCCCAATGATATGTGTATACTAATGCATTTTGTAATCATGGGAAATTAGTCAATGTTGGATCCAAATTAAATTATACCATTACTAAATAGATATATTTTAGTAGTGATATACTCTCTTCCATTATGACTAAATAATATTGATTACCTACATAATGACTAGTTCTGAATAACCCATTATCATCACATGGTTTACTTGTAAATGATGTTTCAGCTCTATACCTATAATAAGGGCATGATATTATTTTTCATTGTGCATGAAACCTTCAGATGAAAGGAATGGGTATGGTAGGATATCATTTCCTATGTAATAATCAAGACTCCAAATACTACTTTTTGAGTTTAGGGTCTTTTGTCCACCTCTATATTGAGATTCTAGATGCACCATCAAAATATATCTTCCACATATGGGGGGTCCTATTTCCAGAATGGTATGAAGGCTTTATTTTTATTTGATTTTCGGATAATCCCCCTTTTAAGGGTTGAATTAGAACCCTTACATGACCCTTAGGCCCAATTTTCAAGGCCCGTACATGACTCAATACATGACCTCAAAGGACCAAGACCTAGAAAACATGAAATAGTCCCTTCCCATCATCTTCATCTTCAAGGATCATATCTCACAATCTAACATGGCTGATCATCTATAATTTCCCCCTAAATAGATACATGGTGACTAGTTCCAATGGAAGTTTTCATACCCTATTATCTATCTTATCTAATTAGCTATGCTCTGGTGGTTGCTATTAATCTTCTGAATTGTCATCTAATCCTGCTCCTATGTGTTCTATACTTCTTTGATCTTTTGTATGACTGGAAATTCCTATTGTCCAAATAACATTAGTTTCCCTAAAGTCCCTATATCCTAATGTCCATGTGTCCCAAAAGTCCTTTCATATCCTGAGGGACCTTAGACCCATACGCCCAAACTAGTGGCATGAAGCCCAAAGTCATATGAATAGTTCTATCTATTGTAGTACCAAATAGTCCCCACTATTTTAACTTCTACAATACTGCTACATTAACCCAGATATTCACCCTCACCTGGATTTGGTCGTGGGTCCCTTAGATGCCAACAAGGAGCCTCTACAGCCCTATTACATGCTTGTTGGCTCTGGGGGTGCTCTTGAATAAATATGATCTCTTCATCTATAATTTTAATTTCTAGTTAAGTGATTTCTATAGAGATATATTATTTGAGAATATTTGTTAGTTTTAGGCCTTTTACATATTTTTTTGAAATGAACTAAATATGAATCTTTTGCTAGTTTTTCACCCAACATGATCGACAATGGGTCTACATTGGAAAGTATTTAATGTATTTGAGTGTGTTGATATTAGAGACCAAATAGAATATGTTAGGTTGAAGGTAATTCCTTAGTCACTATAATATGTATATTATCAACATATAGATTTTTTGAAAATCCTAATAAGGAGTCTCAGTATCAATCATAGTTTGGCAACAATAATAAAGGTTTTTTCACTACTAACATCAATATTATATTATAACAAATCACATAGAGACTACTCTAAGGATGTTATATATAAAATAAGTTATATTCCATCAACTACAGTTATCATAGCTAGTGTGACCAAGATATATTTCTTTATACCACTAAATTATTCTTGGAAATCATTTTTATACTAATATGTCACCACTTTTTTCATCAACCTAGTGAAGGGAACACATATTACTATATGGTTATCTATAAATCATTGAACATAGGCTAAATATCTATGAAATCATGTCAAATGTTTGAGGTACTAAGGAGGTGACATTCCAAAGATATAATTTATCTTCTTATGGTTGACATTGATTCCAAGAAGGTATACTATAAGGAAAATAAATTTCAATACAACAACAACAAAATCACATTTCGAGGTGTTTGTATTTATGTTGCGCTATATTATATTATCTAAAAAGGTATTATGGTTATCCATGGGGTAATATAACTAATGATATTTAACTACCAAATCATTAATGTAAAATTTGATGGAATTTACCATGAAGAGATTGAAGACACTATACATGGGGAGTTGGTATGTAGCGCTAACATTTTTCAAGAAAACTGTCATTACCCAGTAGAAAAATACTCCTTGGGGTCCCTTGAGGATGTGGATTCATCATATTACTGACCCATTAAGATTTTATTATATCCCAAATAGTCATCCATGAATGGGAGGTCATTATATATAATTGTTTCATCAATCATCAGCTCTGTTATTGGGATTGGGAAATCATCCTTCAGATAGTTCGGGTTGAGATCTTTAAAATCAACAAAGACCCTGATTTTACCATTATTTTTTATAATGAGTACTATATTTTCTATCCTTTTTTGGTATTGGAACTCCCAAATCAAATTTTATCAGAAGAAATTTTCATCCTCATATTTAATTTTGGCTAGGTGGGTCAGATTTTCCATCTGGCTTCTTCTATATATCCCCAGTGGTCCTCTGGAAATCCCTGATGATGGGTGGTCACCTCATTATTGAAGCGTGTAATTTATGTATAGTTCTATGTGAACATGTCCCTATATTGCTTCATAAAGAAGTTATAAAACTAATGTTCCTTGAAACTCATGGTTTTAGAGATCCAGTTTGGTCATGGGTCCTCATAAAATATTTATCTCTTTTATATCATCTATGTTGGTAGAAATGCCCTCTTCAAACTCTAGAAGTACATACTTGAATTATTCCTCCTCTTTTTTTTCATATTCCTCTAATTCATCTTCCCCCATATTATGTTTCTTACCCTATGAGGAGAATATGGTTAAGAGAATAATTTATAGATTAGAAAGGGGAAAATTTATTAATATTCCAAATATAAATAGAATTTTCCTTACCAAAAAACTAATGTGGGGTATCTTTGATTATTTAAAGGATATGAGAGAGGAAGATAATGAGTATATTCACTTTCCCAAAGTGGCATGGTAAGCTCTTATGACTCATCTAATTAGGGAGAAATTAATCGAGGCTCGTAGGATGGAATAAGGGAATTTACATTTTCTCTTATACCATTATCTAGACATTCAGTGAAATTTTCATCACTTTTAGGCTTCGTTTTTGGGAATGATATCATGAATTTTTTCATATACATATCTAATCATAGACACATGTGCTCAATTTGGTTGACAAGAAACACATAGTATTTCTAATTTCATTGATGGTGTTGGTCAGGTTCATTTCATGACCATTTAGGGTAGCGAACCGAGTGATGCCATCAACCATGGGTTGTTTGACATACCTATGGTAGAATCATACATCGATATAATGTGACTCATAATATTTTCACAGGGCCACATCAGTTTGAAATGTCCAGATTTTACTATTAATGAAATATTTTAAGCCCCGATGCTGTGTTGACGAGACTTCCAGGTGTGGCTGCATCAAATGTGTTCCTAGTATGGCTAAAAAGATTTTATCCTTTAGAACCACAAAAATTTTATTTGGATACAAGGTCTAAAAACAATTCCATGAGCAAGATTTAGACCAGTGGTTTTGCTCGATTTTTTATAGCCTAGTAATGTTATGATATAAGAAAATATATTATCATCATTATAGAATTGGATGATAAGTTTCTATACTGGTATGAGATTAACTCATGAACCATTGTTGATGAAATCCCATATGACATCAACACCATTTAAATTTCCAATCACATACACGGGTTTGATGTGTCCCTATATAACAGAATATTTTTCTTGATCTGTAAAAGAGTTAACTGTGTGGCATTATGTAGGGTTGGTCTCTATCTGAAAAAACGCAGTAGAGGAAACTTAAACATAAAACACATGTGGGTTTATCAAATCCAATAAAAGTTCTTCTCATTTGACATTTGATAAACTCATGGCAAAGAGGATTGACAACATGGTTTAAAGCAAGGCTAACTATATCAAGATGACATACATTTGGATAAAAGTCCTCAAATTATATAAATGGGTATTCACTTTCCTAGGAATGTTAGGGGAGGTATTTTTTGATATGAATGGATCATTTATCAAAATAGGAATTGAGGGTTCTATTCTTCTTAGCTGGTTGGACCAAGTAGGCCTACCTATCATGCAATGTTATTTAGAAATGTAATCCTGTTATGATTAATATTACTGAATTATCTGCTTAGAGTTAGTTTTGAAATATATAGTGTACATCCCATGATCTTATTAAACACACTAAATATCCCTTAAAAATGTTTCCTTAACACTGGCAGTTTTAGTCAGGGTGCCACTAGAATTATGGTTTCATCCACAACTATATATTCCCCTGCACTATCATCTCATGTGACCACTTCCTCTGATTCCCAATCGAGTATGAGGATCTTTGGTTCATATCCATTTTTTCAAAAAATGGGACCATGAAATGAATGAAGATAATGTAACCCAAAAATATTTCTTCATTTTTTGGGGATTTTTTCCAACTAAAAATTTCTAGTGGTACCATTTTGTGGGGTAGTTCCCATTATTCCAATGACAAGGTAATAATGTATAAGAGAGTCAAATAAATTTTCCCTTGATACATGTTCATCACCATGTGTTTGTTCATCACCCTTTTGATGATTTTTCTTCATGAAATATTGTCTTATATATGAATATAGTGATGAAATTTATGGTTTTGTAATAGAATGAGCAGTTGAGGGCATAGTTTGTTGTCTAAAATATGCTCTGATGATTCCCGGAGTTTGGTTTATTTTCATTTGGGTCATCCAATCACCAATTTTTTTCACATCATTTCTATTTTCTATTTTCCATCAACCTTCATCCTTAGAAGTAGTAGTGGATATAGATGCTCACTACACTATTGGATTACAAAACATGACATGTCTAGAGTCTACCATACTTTATAGGATGTATATGAACAAAAATAATTATTAAATTGTATTCCTTAGTATCTGGTAAAAGTTGAAATAATTCATCTATCTATCAAGGCATTCATTTTTGTGCCACATACGATATTTAAGGAGGATAAATTCATTGTTTACGACTGATAAGAACTAGCAGAAAACATTCTTATATTAAAAAGAATAAAAATTTTTCCTTCACTTTTTGAAATTATCTCTACAAGGTCCCATCTTATCATCCTGAGGAGATTGAGGTTTGGGTTTATTAGCAGGGGTTCTATATGATATAGAGTGGGATTTAGAGTAGGTATCAGTGAACATGACAACTTAAGTGTGAAAGATACAACTTTTTTCATTCCTTCTATTTTTCTTTGGACTAATAGATCTATTCAAGAATTTATCATAGTCTTCTATATGGAATAATCCATTCATTGAGAAGTTGAAATAAGGTACCTAAACTATACCATATATCATACATGGATGAATGGTGACTAGAACTTGTCGCAAATTTTCCATATACCAAGAGATATCAAATATTATTATGGATGTTGTTTGTTCATGTAGTAGGTCCATCAATTCCATTTTTAAAAGAAAGGGGATACCCTCTCATTCTACCATTATTTTTAGTTTCAAGTGACATAGATTTTCTAATACTACACTATTGAGAAGAATTTAAGGTGAAGCATCTGATGGAGTTGTTTCCACCTAATGATTGACCGTGTTGAAAGAATTTGGTCCCATATTAAGGCATAACCCTATAGGTTTTTCATGAATAACTTGAGTTTCACTACTTTGGTAAGAACCCAGGTTTTTAGAATGGGTCAAAATCCCAAACATATTTTATATTTTTACTTGTTCCTATGAAAACAGGGAAATCTATGATGTTTTAGAAATTTTCAGTCTAGGTGTTGCGCACTTTAAATTACACAGCGTGTATGGGTTAGGTGAGTACCGACCGTGTGCTCACCGAGGACATGTCGTGTGATGACGACTGAAAAATTTCATACTACACGGAGTGTAGTACTAATCAATACTCATTGTATTCTTCTTTTTACTTATTGGATGGGTTCAAGACGTGTGTCATGTCATGTGGAATGTTCAAGCCATGTGGCTATCGTGCCTATGTTGGAGTATGGAAAAGGAAACTACACGGCGTGCAGTTCATGAATACACGTCGTGTAATTTTATTATTATTTTTAAGTGATTGGTCATCGCGTATTATTTCAAAAAACTACTTCATCATCCCCAACATCAAACCACTCCCTCCTGAAATCCCAAAGAACATACCTAGCCCTAGAATCATCATCTGGCATCCATTCATCAATCCATCGGAGCCTACAAGATCGCAACTCTGAGACTAAACTCGTGCACCCTATTTTTTTCTAGTTTTCGTGACTCACGCGTCACAGTTTCCATTAGAGTGCAATTTCTATAATTGGATGGAAACATATATCTACGGAGATCAACTTCGAATTTGAGCTCGATATCAGATGTGCCTACATCTATGAGTCTTAGGTAGGTGGTGTATGCCTTCTTTTGTGTTTTTTTGGAATTTAGATGGCACGACATAAATTGCGTATTTGGGTATTTTGAGAGAGACCTTAATTTATCTCTATATTCATATTAAATTGGTAATTTGACATATTTTATGTATTTTGGTATTCCCTATTACATGTTTTTCTTAAGCGGGGTCGGGTGAGTGGTCATTTCTCATCAGGATATTTTGGATGGGGGATGCCAAAATGGTTATACTTAATTATATTGTATTACACTGTAATGTTTAGTTTATTAAAAATAGTTATTAACAGTTAGAGGCTTCGGTGAACTTCATGTTTTTATGGGACCTCACATAGTTAGTGCATCACACCTATTTATTTTGTTTTTATATTTTAAATTGTTTCTTTTGATATTATATGTAATTAAGAAATAGTACATGATGGAACCCTTGAGGTTGTATTGGGGATGACCCAGATATTCTTGAGTGATGTTGATCATAGGTTCGACTTGTATCGGGTTGCATTGGGGGGGGGGGTTCTAATGATGGGATTCGGAATCATGGGCATCAGTTGAGGAAGTGTGACTGTTAGGTTGGGTATGACCCGGGTTACTTGGATGGTGAGGCCGTCAGACTTGGGCGATATGGATGCATGGACAAGAGGTATCAGAGACGTTGTGGAATTTGTATTATTTTAGTGATTATAGCTCACCCAGAACTATGAGTAGTGTGTGCACAATGAGACTCTATGATGAGGTAGTTTTGACCACTCGTCTGGGTAGTGGCCCACATTAGATAAGGTTTAGGTACTTTTGGTTTCGGGGTGCTTGCCTTAGGAATATAGATGAAAGGTGAGGAGCCTTAAAAGGATAGAATTGAGGCTATCTGGTTGGGGGACAAGGCTCACCATTATTTTGATTCCAGACATCATTGTTACTATGGTTACTCTATTTGAAGGAAGACATTGATGTCCCTCAGATAATGTCTTTGAGGGAACCCATCATTGTTCCTTTGGTTACTTATTTGAGGATAGGCAAAGTTGTTCCTCCCGGTTACTACAATTTGGAGTGCATACGGGACATCAGTAATTGAGACACATGGTGTGAGAGGTAACATGGTGTCGGGATACATGACATAGATTCTGGCACTGGCCGAAGTAGGTGACACTCCATTGTGGCTACTGAGAACCAATGAAGTTTTGTTTATTTGTGCAATGTGATGTCTACTATTTTCTTTATAAATCCAATCCTTCATAAACACTTATTTTAGGTATGCACCTTTGGGTGATATCCTACTGAGATTCATCTCACACCCTGCATGGGCCTTTCAAGACCCATGCACCCTTTATTGATTTACGTGCAGGGAAAAAGCTATCTTCAGTAGTTGGACAGTGATAGCTATTGCATGGAGAAAGTATGGACCGTGAGGTCTTTCCTAGCTGTAGTTATTTTGTTCTGTTTTCATTCTTGTATCAGCATGCTCATTATGTAGTTGTATTTGGTTATCCAGTGGTGCCCTTTAAATATATATGGATATGTATGACTTGCTTTGTATGAATGATTATTTTTTAGTAATAGTTTCAAGTGATCATCATGTTGTTGTTTTTCCATTCTGCTGATGTGGTTATATTTATTTCTTCAGTTGATTGTCGATATTGATTGTGCTTCTGCTATGAGGGTCTAGTTCGAGTCTTCTAGGTCATTTATTCCACTACATGTCATATATTATTCCTTGGACCAGTACCATTATTATCCTCTGAGAGGGTATTGCCTCCCCCGCTATAGCTATAAGACCCTCACTACTGATCAGCATCCTTTGGATTTCGGGGAGGTGCGCCAAAGGTAGTAACACCTGACCCGTTTAGCAATGTCCGGGTGGCTGTTCGGGTCCAGGTCATTATAAAGTTATATTAGAGGAGTTCTTGATAGAGATTTAGTAGTAGTGTTTTGCTTGCTACTAATGATATGGAGACTTCTCTTTTTATTTCCACTACCTTTACATAATGGGATATGGAATATTTGGGATAGGTCATTATGGGAACTAGGTTTCTAGATTGTACATGGTTGTATGTAGCCCTAGGTTTGAGTGATTGACCAAGTTTTTATGGTTTGGAATTGCTGTTTCTTTTTTCTTAGATTACAGTTTAGATGATTACCACCATGGTGGCTCACTTGGTGTGTGATTTTATTGATTGTGATATGTAACCCTTGACCCAGAATGGTAAGGGAGAATTGGACCTTGGGCCTGTATGGCATGGTTTGTTTGCATGGATTTTGATAGGAACATTTTTTTGGTATTTCAATTTCATCACTGCATATATGCTTAGTGAGGTCATAATACCATGCGAATAATATCAATTACCATGATTTTTATGATGTGAAATGTAAATATGTGAAATTCCTAATATACTTGTTGGTTTATTAAAATGTGTTATTCCATGATTTATACCTTTTTAGAATTGCATGTGACAGGGAGGTACTATGGTTGAGGTGATTTTGATCACCATGATTGGGTGACTAGGTTGTCGGTTTGAGGAAACATTGGTTATCCGGATGGGCATGTCCAAGGGTAATTTTTATACATGGCTCTATTAAGGGCGGGTAAGGAGGACATGTGGCTGGGATGTCATGGGCATGGGTTGCGGTGGGGGCGAGTAAGGGTAGTTTTTTTATACTGCCTCATTAATGCTTTCTTTATCAGCATTGAATATAAATTCTTATATATCTATGGGTTGTCTGGCCATTTATGGTATTCATCAGGTTCCTTTTGAGGACTCAGAAAGAGTAGTAGGTGGGCGATGATATAGTGTCCCAGGTGTAGGATCGGGTACAGGATCCAGTGAAGGTACAGTAGGATCCCCAGGTATGGGCTCAGGGACAGGATCAGGTTCACGATCCAGTGTAGGCATGTCAACAACCGGGTTTGGATGTGTTTGGACAATGGATCAAGGAGCAGATCCGAGCTAGCAACGTACATGTCATGCAGTGGATCGAGAGAGGTGTGTTGGGTACTGAGCCATCTATGGAATATCTGACCTGGGAGTTCCATTCATAGCACATGCCTCCATTATAGGGTGAAGGTGGTCTGCATGCAGCTGAGAACTAGATAGAATGCATGCAGAAGATCTTCAAACTTCTTAATATGCCTCCAGGGCGGAGGGTCAAGATAGTGACGTATATTATTAGAGGACTAGTGAAGTATTGGTTGGGTGTGCATGTTCAGGATCACAGGCACGAGGGAATAGCATAGAACGACTTTGAGGAAAGGTTCTTAGAGAACTTTAACCTAGAGACGCTAAGTGCTAAGAATGCTCAAGAGTTATTAATCCATTAGTAGGGAGGCAAGTCCTTCGTGACCAATGCAACACCTTTAATGGAGCTGTCGTGCTTTGCACCAGGTATGGTAAGCGATGACGTGGCTAGAGAGAGGAGCTTCGAGGACAGCTTATGACACACCATCTGGATCTAGGTGAATATCTTCAGAATGGGTTCATTCATAGATGCGGTGAATAAGGCACTCATAGGAGAGGACAACCAGAGATATATTCCCTAGATTTTTTGGGGAACAGTTTTAGTTGATTGTTTAGACAGAAGGGAGTGAGGACGGGATGAGTTCCAGTAGGGTAGTCAAGAGAAGGACTCAGCTAGACCACCTCACAGTAGTTCTTCATTGTTTTTCTTTCAGTGTGGGAAGTTAGGACTTGTTAAGAAATAGTTTTATAGGCATTAAAATGAGTTTCAGGAATGTGGATAGGTCCGACATATGTAGAGGTTATGCAGGCAGCCTTTTCAGATAGCTGTTAGGAAGGGATCAGGTGAGACTGTTGCATGTCGGGTTGGTTTATGTTTGGAACCAGGTAACAGTATCTAAGGTTTAGTTTCATGCGGAAGACATGATAGAAACAGTGGGATTCAGCTAAGGGGTCAGCAGCCTATAGCTAGAGTAGTACCATAGGGAGGCCAGAAATCAGGCAGTCATAATCCAGGCTTGGTGCATGCCCTGGAGATGCCAGTGGTTGAGTAGGCTGGTGAGATGATGATGGTTAGAGTTACATCATGAGTGTGGTCATGATTTCTTTATTATTTTTGGCACGACCATTAGAGGCATGTTTATTTTGAGTGCACGTGATGAACATGACCTATGTGGACTAAATAGATGCTAGTCAGTGGGATTGGCGCCATATCGGGTGCGTGATATATTTATATATATGTATGAGATGCATAACATCAGGGGAATTTAGGATACATCTTACCAGTGGTTTCATGGGCATAGGGGCATCGAGGATGCGAGTTACATGTGGATTCATGGGATTGAGGGCATCGATGATGTAGGTTACATGAGGTGATAGGCACCGAGTTCGTATTTGAACATCCATGAGATGCAGGACCTCGTGGAGGCGGACACCGATGTGGTGTGGGATATATTTGGGTCTCAGAAACAACAGAGGAGCAATAAGGAGGCACAGGGGTGATGATGCGTCACAAGAGCACTAGGGGTCCAGAAAAAAGGTTAGTGAACCATTGCTTGTTTTGAGTTTTGTCAGGTTGAGACCGTGTTAGGAGATTCTTAAGGTGGGGATCCCCTTGATTAATTTATCTAGATCCTTTGAGATCAGAGGAGACTGGGTTACTTGATTGAGGTGGTATGTTAATTTCCATCTCTGGGATTTGTTTGATAGCTTGGGGATGAGATATGTTATGGTGGGGAGATTGTAAGAACCCGGGTTTTTAGAATGGGTAAAAATCCTGACCCTATTTGATCTTTTAACTTATTCCTGGGAAAAAAGGGAAAATGAGGGATATTCTAAATATTTCATAGACAACACGCCATGTACATTAAACTACATGTTGTGCATTTGTATGGAAGGTACTCGTTGTGTGCTTGTTGAGTACATGTCGTGTGGTGACTGTGTAGATATTTCCTACTACACTGTGTGTAGTACTTATCAACACACTATGTTTTCTTATTTCTACGTACCGGTTGGGTTCAAGCCATGTGTCAATCCATGTGGAGTGTCCAACCAGTGTGGCAACCCTAATTATGTCAGAGTATGGAAAAGTCAACTACACAAACTGTAGTTCTTGAATACATGTAGTGTACTTTTTATTATTTTATTAAGTGAAAGGTCATCACGTCTTATTTGAAAAAAAAAATCTTCTTCCCTAACATTGGAAAACTCCATCCCAGAAACCTAATGAACATTCCTAGCCTTAGAATCATCATCTGATGTCTATTCCTCAATCCTTCGGTGGCTGTATGATTGCAACAGTGAGGATAAATCCACGCACACTAATTTGTTCTAGTTTCCTTTCCTTACACATCACAGTTTTCATCTGATTGGTATTGTTGTAATTTGGAGGAAACATAGATCTACAATGATCAGCTTCAAATTGGAGATCGATATCAAATGTGACTATGTCTTCGAGTCTCAATTATGTGTTGTATAACATCTTTTGTGTTTTTATAGACCTTTGGGTAGAGCGACTTAATGCGTGCATTTGATTATTTTGAGTGACACATCAATTTATATAAATCTGCATATTAAATTTCTAATTTGACCTATGGGATGACATTTGGAATGCCCTATTACCTATTTTGCATGAACGGGGTTGTGTGAGTGGTCGTTTATCATCGGGGAATTTTTCTCTGGGGATTACAAATTGGTTATACATAATTATATAGTACTAAAATATTATATTTAGTTTATTATACATTGATATGAATTTTTAGAGGCTTCTGAGACCTTGGTGTTGGTATAGGACATCACAAAGTTAGTGAAAGTCAATTGTTTTGTTTTTTCCTTATTTAAAAATGTTTCCTTTGATTTTATATGTAATTTAGGAATTTGATATTCCGGAACCCTTGTGGTTGTTTTTGGTCATGGCTCAAATATTTTTGAGTGATGTAGATCATTGTTTGGGCGTTTCCTGGGTTACATTAGGGTGGTTCTTACCATAAGATTTGGCGTCATGGGTTTTAGTTAAGGTAGTGTAACTATCAGGTTGGGTCTGACCTGGGTTACATGGATGGTGAGTCTCTCAGACTTGAGTGACATGGTCGCAGGGACACGAGGTGTCAGAGAAATTGTACCTTGGGAACTATTTGGGTGACTACCGCTCACTCGGAACTATGAGTAGTGTGAACACTGAGCGACTCTGTGATGAGGTGGTGTGGGCCACTCATGTGGGTAGAGGCCCATGTTAGTTGTGGTTTAGATACCTATGGTTTGGGGGTGATTTCCATAGGAATCCACAGGGAAGGTGAGGATCCTTCATGGGATATAATTGAGACTATCTGGTAGGGGAAGAGGCTCGCAGTTATTTTGAGTGTAGATATCGATGTTTCTCCAATTACTCAATTTTAGGGAAAACATTGTTGTCCCTCTGGATATTTTCGTTTTGGGTAGACATCATTGTTCCTCAAGTTTCCTATTTTAGTACAGGAATTATTGTTCCTTTGGGTTACCACTATTGGGCATCCCTATGGGATATCAGTACTTGAGACACGCGGGGTCAGGGAGCACATGGTCCAGGGATACATGATAGAGATTCTGGCGTATGCCAAAGCAGGTGACACTCCAGGGTGGCTGTTGAGCACCAACTGAGTTGTGTTTATTTGTGCAATGGTATTTATTCTATTTTCTTTATAAATTCATGCATGATTTAACACTTATTTTATGTTTTCACCATTGGGTGATATCCTACTAAGATTCATCTCACACCCTACACGGGCCTATCCCGGAGTGTGCAGACATAATGGATTTATGTGTAGGATAGAGGCAAGACTCAAGAGCTAGACTCCATTAGCTATTGAATGATGATTGTATGGACCTTGAGGTCTTACCAAGATAGGGTTATTTTGTTCTATTTTTTTTTTCTTGTATCAGCATTCTGGTTATATAGCTACAGATGGTTAGCTAGTGGCACCATTTTTATATATATGGGTATATATGACTTTCGTTGGATGCATGATTATTCTATAGTAGTATTTACAAGTGATTTAAATGTTGTTATGTTATCTTTCCACTGTTGTTGTTATATTTATTTCTTCCACTGTTTATCGATATTGATTTTGGTTCTACTATGCGGGTATGGTTCGAGTTTGCGAAGTCATTTATTTTGCAGCATGTTATAGTTTATTGCTTGGACCAGTACCATCATTATCCTCTAAGAGGGTATATACTCCTCACTATACCTATAAGATCCTTACTTCTTGTTTTCATCCTTTGTCATTCGGGGAGAAGTGCCTAAGGTAGTAACACTTGACCTGTTTAGCACTGTTCGGGCTGTTGTTCGGGTATAGATCATTACATCATCTTATAGATAAGGGGTCTCCATCATGGGATAAAAATGGGAAAAAATGTGTGTTATATGTTGTTTATAATCTCTTGAACAATTGAATTTTTGGAATGTATAACTCTCAATATTTTTCATGGAAGGGATGTGTGTCACCCATTCGGGGAATGGTTTCTACTCTAAATGTACAGGTGTGTTCTATTCCTCTAAATCATATAGAAAATATGTCAATGATTTTATGATTTCTATAAGACCTTAATGAATATTTAGTTGAACATGGCATTTATCATGAGTGAAAATAGCTAGGGAATGATGTATTACCTCCACTAATATCACTGGCTTGTATCAATCAGCAGACATCATTAGTGGGTTTTTCTGAATTCTCTCTAGTTTTTTCTATAGTGGATGGAATAATATATATTCTTCATGATTGGATATAGGTAGAATGATGTTCCAGTACTAGGTTTTAGCATAAATCTTTGATTAACATCAACCATTGTGATATACCATGGTTGTTGAGGTATACTATTTGGGAGTATTGGCTGAGGCACTACTCACAGAACATACATAATAGGAATGCTACCTCGGATTAGTTTTGCATTGAGTCTTCCTACCTTTTTACTTTCTTCATACAAACAGGTAAAAAAATTTCCAATGTAATAGGTTTTACGTCATCAAGGGATGAGACATTTGTTTCCTTGTTCCCCCTTCTCTTTGTCGGATGTTCACTAAGGAGATAGTAAAGGATTGATCAAAGGGACCCCAAATTATGGGGGGTCTCTCGATTTTTGTAAATAAAACTCCTTAATTTGTACCAGTCTGTACCATGTATTTTGTGGAACTAACCTCTCTTTGTTCCTAAGTATTTAAACAATATTTAGTGTCTAATGTTGGGTATTATCCTACGATGTTTACTAATGAATTATGAATTCAAGACATCATATTGGTTTCTGAATGATAGGTGGGATATTTTTTCCATTTACGAGACCTCATTATTCATCTCTAGGATACTCTTTATGATTTTTTTCTGAGTGTTTCCCAATGAGAACCTTATAAAATCATTTTATAATTCCTCTATTTTGTGGTTCATGGGTTGTTTGATGGTATGAACTAGGAGTTCTAATATTTTAATGATCCGCCCATTCGAGAAAAGATTAATTTTTATTGACGATGGGGTTGAGGTAAAAATATATAAACCCTAATGGGATATAATTTCTCCCATAATTATGTTGCCACACATAAGTTTAAATATATCATATTGGGGGGGTCATGTTAAAAATTCTCTAATCCCTGAGTAGGGTTTGATCTCGTACAACAAATACTAATACTGTTGTAACATCCCTCATGATTTGATGCATCCTCGTTCAACCATGAGCAATGTGAAATGCATGATTTTTACTCAAACTGCCTAATTTTTAGTATATCAATTATGCTTGATTATTATATTTACTTAAGGGAGAAGACAACATAATGTTCTTAATTTTTTGATTAAGGAGTAATTGGGTGGTTTGCACTCATCATAATTAATGATTATGAGAATTATTCAAGATGACTATTTTAGAGTGTGTCAAACATAATAAAGTAGGAAATCGTCCTTCAAAAGGAAGGGAGTCATCTATAGATTCAGTAATATTTTATGAATGCACTCGTCAAATATTTTATTTGGAATGGTAAACATTGAAATGGATGTAGGAAAAGTTTTATGTATATTATCATCACCTATGTGTCTTATCTTATTTTATTCTATTCACCCATATATTCCTCCACAAGATCTGACTATCATAGGAAATTCCTAATTTTTTTAAAATAGTTAGAAGATCTATAATGGGTATCATTGGCATGGAAATAGTCTGGTGGTGATTTAAAAGATGATTTTTGACTCAATCTATCTTTTGGCTAAGAAAGGATGTAACTTTTCATTGATAATGGGTCAAACATGACCTGCCCCATATTCCCCAGAAACTAAAAATATTTGGTCCATATTACTTTTGATCTATTATATGGAGTACCTTTTTTACTGAATTTATGTCCATGAATAGTATATTTGTATCACTCATTAGTAGATACATTCTTGTGATCAGTCAAATTATTCCCATACTGAAATTTTTTGTTGCAATCATCAAAGGGAGGAAATTTTGAAATATTTGAAGTCATACTACATAGAGGACCTTCATGACTACAAATTCCACTTCAATGATTTGGTAATGGATATAAATGATCTTATTCCCCCATTGAAATATGTTTTATGGCCATATGAAGTCCAACATTTTAAAGATCATTATCAGAATTATGCTCCAAAATTTTGTACTACCCCACGCATGTTTTTTTAATGTTCTCCAAAGGGATGATGAAACCATTTTTTATGGATGGAAATTTTTATATTTTATTTTGGAAGAGTTATATGGATCCCCTGGAGTGGATTTTGAAATGGGATTGTGATCTCTTGTTGGAAAGGGTATTTCTGCCCGATCATGTTGTCCTTTTCTCATGAAATATTATCGACTACCCTCTGGGATAGGAGAAGGAATTTTTGATTTCTCCTTAGCGACCCTCATATATTTAAGATGATTCCCCTCGTATGAGGAGTCATGGCCTTAATCCCGACACTAAGTCATTTCCGTCGACATGATTATTCCTAATTAGGTTTGCATGATATGGTCATGGATTGATGTCTATACATCTATCATTGATAGGATATGTTGAAAGAAGACACTAGTGGTAATTTTATTATTACCCATTATTGTGTTAAGTTTTAAATATAGGCCTACCCTTGATCATAGATGGGAAATGAAAGCGACAACCTCCATTTTCAAACTATTTGATTTATGGACTTCATATTTGCGAACATGGATTTCCATATTTTTCTTTTTCAACGTATATGACTGATATGATTCATATTCATGAGTATGGAATTGAATCTACTCATATTTAACAATATATTTATGGTGGGATTCATATTCATGAACATGTATTTTTAGCTTCTCATGATGTACCTCAATATATGATTTATAAGCTTTCTATTCCTGGGAAGGGATTTTAATTTCCTCATTTCCACAATATTGTATTGGTGAGCCACATATTCACATGTAGGGATTTGAATCTATTGATGGTGTGTATTTTTATTTCACAAACATTCATGATATGGGTGATAAATTATTTTCATCTACTTTGTTACTACTGTATTTAAATAATTAGATTCATATTTGTGAGTAGGGATTTTCATCTGCTCATGGTGTGATGTTGTATCTGGCTGGAAAGATATAAATATTTCATCAAGGATATTAATATATTCAATTTTCCCAATATGTAACTGGTAGGATTCATATTCATGATCATAGATTTTCATCTTCTCATGTTGTGTTGTCATATTTGACTATTTATCTTGATATAGATGATAATGAATTTTCAACTGCTCGGTTATCACCATATTTAGAGGACAAACATCAAATAGATTATACAAGATTTGAATATACTAATTTTCTTCCATATTTTATTAGAGGGATCTATATTCATGAGATGGGAATTTAATCTGTATAGGTTTTTCAACGATATTTAACTGTAGGGCTTGATATGTTTGAGCAGGTATTTTCATCTTCCTGATTGCAGTCATAATTGATATGTGGGTTCATATGACTCAGTGGAATGTTTCATTTACTCATAGGATCCTACTTTAATAACAATGTAGGATTATTTAGAAGGAATAAGAATGAAATACTATTCTATATTTCTCTAACACTTCCTTCATCACACTACCCTTGGTACTTAGGTCTGCATGACTTTTTCTATGGGACATTGGTTGATATCCTCTTCCCGATGACACTGTTAGGACCCACGGCATTGGCGATGACACTTTTTGGAAGGCGACCATGGGATTGACCCCTATTTTATCGGGACGAAGTTTTTTTGTTACTTAATTGCCTTCACTAAGGTAATGGAGAAACTCATTATTATGTAATGAGGACCATCTCTTGAAATTATTTAAGATGGAAGTCAACGCCATTTGATTCAAGGCAATTGACCATCGTTTAGAAAATAATTGGTGGGTTTTCCATATATATTAGGGACTTCTGATGTGCCTCTAGGGTTGGGAGAGTACCATTTTGGTGGTAATTCTGTAGAAAAATGTTTGAGAACCATCCTTGAGTACCCTAGATGGGTGATATCATACTATAATTGGTTTAGGACCTAACCTGTGTAGTATCTAGAGAATACACCAATAAGAGAAAGTGTCACACCATTATAATTGAAGGGATTTTTTATAGAAATTTCTTGTAATACTTATGAGAAAACCAAAAATTGAACCATATCAATGTAGCATTTCAATGAAAAAATATGTAAATGGTTTCCTTATTTGGCCTTTTTTACAATTGGATATAGAATAGACAAGCCTTTTGGATAGAAAATTCATCTTGGTTAAGTAATAACTCCATGATCACTATTTTGTTTCTGAAAAAAGGGTATGTAGAGTATTTTAGTATGGTATTATTGATTGTGGTGGGTTTTAATATTGAACAATCCTTCATATTAGGTTAACCATTCAATCAAGCACATTCTTGTGATATGTCAATTTCCAATGGGGTGTGATCATGCAACTGGAAACACCCATTGCATCTCATATATATGAGGACTCATGGATATACTTCTCAAATATTGTATTTCATTTGGGGGAAATGGACAATGACACTTCAGAACTCATATTTATAAAGATTATGTGAAGTTGTCATCATTGCACCATTTTTAAAGAGCATTATTACCTCATTTGGGACCCTCTTATATTTAAAATATATGTTTAAAAATACATTCGTCATTCCCATGAATAACATGGGATATCCTATGGTCAAAAAAATTATTATAATGAATTGAAATCAAAATAATCATTATATATTACAACCCTACTCCATTGTTACACAATTAAACATAATTAATTACATAAACATCACTTGATACAACATTTAAGATCGAGACGGGCAGTGTATTTGGGTATTAGGATCATTAAATAACCACTTAAAACATTAAAAACAACATCTTGATGGAAAAAAATCCTTTACTTGACCACCACATTCCCTCATACTTAGCATTGCCTTCGATAAAATAAAGACATACATAAAAAATAGGTGAGATATAAAGCCCAGTAAGGGAATAATCATTGAATAACATGAGGAATAAAATACATGTTAGATAATAGGCATATAAATAGAGAATAAGAGAAGAATAAACATAAAGTAATGATAATTAATGATAATCATAACATGGAAATGTGGCAACAACACTTAATATAGAATTAGCATGATCCAAGGCTAATTACACATGAAGCATGTGTAAATCATCATTGCACATGATGAATGAGTAAAACATCATTTCAAATGAATTATAATGAGTAAACACCCAATTCAAATGACGTATCATGATACTATACTTTACTTAATGCATTGGATCCTTATAAAGGTGAACCATTCTTAAACATTTCATTCCATGCATAAGTGTGCCCCATTGATCATATAACATTGATTCATAAAACATCATAATTTATTCCACGATAAAGGAATTTGGAATTCATACATGAATATTTATAATAAATAAGTAAATTAGAATAATGGTGATTACCCTTGATAGTGAAATGGTCATAGTATTCACTACACAATGGCATTGGCTTCAGAAATCCGGGCAATTTTGGCAGTGTAACATCGCGTCGTAAGATTTCATAAAAATAGTTATTGGGAGGGAAATGTGTGTATCAACATATTTAAATGACATGAACTATATGGGGGTCATATATATACTTGTCCCAACTTATTTAATGGAAAATAGATTCATGATACGAAATTATTTCTTGAATGTA
The DNA here is from genome assembly GCA_963277665.1 of Viscum album. Lineage (NCBI taxonomy): Eukaryota > Viridiplantae > Streptophyta > Magnoliopsida > Santalales > Viscaceae > Viscum > Viscum album. Next base: position 598,481,924 of record OY728153.1, read on the forward strand.
AATGAGGAGAGAGAAATTTCGTTCCGAATTTCGGCATAGTAACTGGTGTACATGGGAGGTTTTTAATGAGAATAAAGGGGTATAACATAATTAAAACATAAATAGTGCAGTATGGGAGATGTTTGAAACCATACATAATCATTTATAATTGAAATTAAAGTGCATAAAAAAATTTAGAAAATTGGAAAAAATGACAAAGGAAGAAAAAAACCCTATACTTGATGTACGTATCCAAAGGCCTGAGAGATGCTTGAGAGTGGATACTTGGGAGAATTGGGAACCTTGGTAGGCTATAGAGAGAATAGGGTAGAGTTTGGACGAACTCCAAAGTCTTTGAGTGAAAAGGGAGTGGGATCTTGGGTGGATTTATATAGGAATGGTGAGGGAATTCTTTATTATTTAGGTTTGGGACCCTCACATTAAACTAATCCAAAACACAAACCAACCCACAGTATTTTCCATGGTTTTTCGAAAAGTTAAGTATAAAACAATATTTTATACACAAAAAGCCATAACTTCTTAAAATAATGGGTTTTCTTATATGGAGGTGAGTCACACTCCCAAGGAAAACTATTTAAAATGACAAAATAATTAACAAGTATTGATGGGTCCACTAAAGCTTTGTAAAATAATTCAATCAAACCCTAAATAACATTATTTTAATTTCCAAACATATATTGGCCTAACATGAGGTTTATAGTATTCTATTACATCATCATTGGGTCATTATGATGTCATAAAACACATTATATATTTAAATGTTATTTAATTTTTACCCAAAAAAATTATTGTCTTAGAAAACTATGAAAAATTAACCATTAGATAATTTATCATCCTGATTCGAAAAATAATATTCATTTTATCTAAATAATTTTCTAAAAATGTTAATTTTTACTTTTAAAATAAAAACTGACATTTATCAAAAATTCATGGGTTTTGACCAAAATGGATTTCAATCCTTAAAAAAAATAACAATTGCATTCGTAGATATATACGATCATTTATATTTAATAAAAATTTATTTAATAATAACAATGTTTTATTAAAATATTATTTAATTCAAAAATATATTAATTCATCGAAATAGATTTCTTATCTGATCCTTAACTAAAACTACTATTTGTGCTTTAAAAACTATTTACAATGTGAAAATAATAAAATGAAAGTATATTGAATATTATATTCAAAAATAATGTACATAACCAAATTCCTAGGGATTTTTTACATAACACCTTAAAATAGTCGCATAAGACCTAAGGGTAAGGTGTGCGATGGTGACAGACTCTTGGGGTTTCTTAGATAACATTTCATGCGTGGTGATCTCTATCAACTTCCACTTCTCTTGTAGATAGTTTCGTTCGAGCTTGAAATGATGAATCTCGGCTTGGGCTTGGTCATGAGAGAATCCCACTGATGCCACCACTTTTCCAATCTCTGACAAATGGGATTCATATAGAGCAATTCTACTAGATGAGGCTATTGCTTCCTATGTCTGTGTAAATTTAGATTGGTTAAAACCCTATATTTATACTAATAATGTGATCACTGTTCAATATATATATTATCAACGGTCACATTTCATAAAATAATACCAATGTAGTTGACATTTTATATAAACATTTTACATAATGTGGAATTTAATTAGATAAAGAATAATTTCTATTAATAAATGTTTGGGTCGATATAATCGTCCCCCTTTAAGATATTTCTCCATAATAATTTATTTTTCTCAAAAAAAAATATATATGGGTAAATCTGCTTCATTATTTCTGATGATTATCACATCTCTTCCTCAAACTTGTGGTTTCTCCACAACAACTTGATGAGGGGCATAGTCTTATTTCGTAGAACTTTTTCTCTACGATCTTAGATCTTCATTGGTTGCTCCTCATTAGAAAGATCATACTCTAACTGTACCACCTTTGATGAGAGTACATGACAAGGGTCTGGTATGTACTTCCTTAAGATATATACATGAAAGACATCATGTACTTTGGCCATGGTAGGTGGAAGTGCTAGTCGATTGGCCACATCCTCAACACAATCAAGAATCCTGAATGGGCCGATGTACCTTGGAAATAACATCCTTTTTTTCAAACCTCATGGCCTTCTTCCATAGAGATATGTGTAAAAATACAATGTCTCCACCTTTAAACTCATGTTCTCATTGACGGTTATCTGCATAACTCTTATGTCAATTCTTGGCTGCCTTGATATGCTACTGAATGGTTTTCACCTTCCCCACCATTTCATCAACCATTTTCAGGCCATAAAGCTTACTCTCACTGACCACATTCTAACACACTAGTTTTCTTCACCATTTCCCATAAAGGGATTTATATATTTCCATTTGGAGGCTCGAATGGAAACAGTTATTATAAGAGAACTCATCCAGAAGAGAATGTTGATCCCATCCTACTTTAAAGTCTATTGAGCATTCCCTCGACATGTCCTCATGTGTTTGTATAGTAAGCATGGATTGATCATTAGTTTGAGGTTGATAGGTTGTACTAAAGTTCAGTTCAATATTTAGAGCATGTTGAAGAATCTTCCAAAACATGGAGGTGAATCTTGGATCTCGATAGGACACTGTATATAGTGGTACTCTATGTAGCTTCACCACTTCCCTGATATATATCCATGCTATAATATCCAATTAGAAGTCCTCCCAAATATCAATGAAGTGTGCAACCTTTTTAAGACGATCCACAACCACCCAGATTGTATTGTTGCCTTTGATGTCTTCGGAAGTCCAGTGACAATGTCCATGGTGATGTTCTCCCATTTCCATTATGGTATGGGAAATGGTTGCATCATCCCTTTAGACTTCTGCCTCTATGGATTCACTTCCTAACACACCAGGAACTTTGATGTATATTTAATGATATCCTTCAACTTATTATCCAACCAATAATGCTCTCGTAGATCTCAATACATATTTGGGTTTCATGGGTTAATAGATAAATTTGAACTATGTGCATCATCAAGAAGTTACTTAATCAGCTCCATACATGATGGAAGAAATATTCTTTTCCAAAATCACATAATTCCTTCATCATTAATATTAAACTCCAAGGATTTCCCTTTTCCCACAACATCCACTTTTTTCTAGATCCCCACATCATCCTTTTGAGTATCCTTTCACCTTTCCAAAAGTGACGGTTGAGCAATCATTTGTGAAAGGATTGATGATGTTCCCATATTTATGATTCCCTTTTCCATCTGCAACAAATCTAAGAAGATTGGATCCTTTTAAATTCTCAACAATGATAGAATCATTGGGTCATTTCTACATAGGGAATCTACCACCTTTTTCACATTCTCAAGGAGGTAATGGATTGAGAATTCATAGTCACTGATAAGCTCTGACTATCTTCATTGGGACATGTTCAACTCTTTCTGTGTGAAAATATACATGAGGATTTGGTGGTCCGTATATATTTCAAACTTCTCACCAAAGAGATAATGCAGAAAACATTTCAAAGCGAATATCACTGCATCTCACTCAAGGTCATGTGTTCGATAGTCCTATTCATGAACATTCAGTTGCCTTGAATCATAGGGAATGACTTTTTCATTTTTCATCAACACACATCCTCGTCCCATCATCAAAGAATCACTTAATACCACTAAAAGTTCTCCACTTGTGGGTAAAGTGAGCACGTGTGTAGTGATAATCCTCCTTTTCTACTCCTCGATGCATTCTTCAAGTTCACCACTCCATTAATACTTTACTCCCTTTCGATTCAGCTTGGTAAGATTGTTGGAAAACCTTGAAAAATTTCTCACAAATTGTCAAAAATATCTTGCTAATACCAAAAATCTATGGATATCTGTTATCAATGATCGACTCTCCCATCCCTCAATTGAATATGTTTTGTAGGGATACACATATATCCAATTGGTTGTGATGATATAGTCTAGGAATGTTCTCTCTTTCAACCAGAACCCAGAGTTGTACTTTTAATAGAGCTTATCCTTCTGTAAGGTCTATATTACAGTTCATAGATGTACCTCATGATCCTCCTTACATTGGGATTATATTAGAATATCATCTATAATGACTACCACAAATTTGTAAAGGTAATCTCTATATACTCTAATCATCAAGTCCATGAATATTTCTATATCATTAGTGAGTCTGAAAGGAATAACTAGGAATTCATATTGCCTATATCTTGTATGAAAAGCAGTCCTGGGGATATCTTCCTTCTTCACCCATACATGATAATAATCCAACCACAAATCAACCTTGGAGATGTATTGTGCTCCATGTAGCTAATCAAACAATTTATCAATTCGTGGGAGAGAAAACATGTTCTTTATTGTGATTTCTTTAAGCACACGATAATTGATGCAAAGTCGCATTGACCCATCCTTCATCTTGATGAAGAGAGCAGGGGCACCACATGGTGAAGCACTTGGGAATATAAACCTTTATCCAAATTATTCTGTAGTTGTTTCTTTAGCTCCTCAAGCTCCACAACAGCCATTCTATATAGAGTCTTGTATATTGGAAACACCCTAGGTATATGATTAATTGATAATTCAATATCTCTTCTAAGAGGAAGACCATGAAATTCCTTAGGAAATACTTTAGCAGATTCTCTCATAATAAGAATGTCTTCTAGGATGGTTGTATCCTTAGACTCAATCATCTGAGCCAGATAAGCATGATAATAGGGCAGTAATATCCACGATTGAGGTGATGGAGCTAAAGAATGTTCATCTTCCTCCTCGCACTTGTAATGAATCGAAGGTCGATTATCCACATGGATAGTGATTTCCCTCTCATGGAAATTTATGCTAGATCTATATAAGGAAACCAAAAACTTGCAAATAATTGCATAAAATTCTACGATAGGGGGTATGAAATGGTTCACTAGGATGTCTAATCCAAATATTATGACAGGGGAGGAGTTATATTCAGGGGACGTAAGGATTTCCCCATCTTCCGTACTCACTGACATCTTCACATACTTGCCTTGTGGTGGTTCTGGGATTGTTCTACTAATCTTTTGAGATATAAAGGAATTCATAGAACTTGAATAAAAACAAAGTTCCATATTATTTAATAAATAACTAGTGTACCTATCACCACTTTATCATCGGGGTTCTCTTCAGCAGTAGTGATCGATAAATCCCTCCCTTTCTGCCTTGGTAGTTTTTGGTTGCCACCGATGACCCCTGCCATAGGGAACTAATTTACAAGATTCCATGGTTCTTTTCAGTAGTAGTAATGAACCCCGAATTGAGGTTCGAACGGATTTTTCTTCTCCTCTGTCATAGCTGCAAGTCTTTATTCCCGACAGTTAACAGCTAGGTGCCCTTCTCTTCCACACATAAAGCATTTCCTCTTCCCCTTTAGGCAGTTTCTGGGGTGCTTCTTTTTGAACCCTGGGCTTGTGGGGTGCTAGATCATATAAGAACTATTGGATTTAACCATAAAACAACCAGAATTGAAGTCCACCTTATGCATATTATCCCCATGATACCACTGAGATTCTTGGTTCTCCTTTTTGGCCTTGAGGGAACATCAGAAAATTTCCACATAGCTGTCGAAGTCACGTATCGTCAGTGCTTTCTGAAGGCTAGGTTTCACCCCACCAAAGAAGCGGTCAACCTTACATCTGGGGGTAACGACAAAGTCGGAATCATATCGTGCAATCCTTGTTATGTTTTTCTTGTAAGCTAAAATAGGTACATTGCCTTTTGGATTGAGGGAAAGGAATTCTATTTTCATCTTAAGCCATAGGGTGCTTGGAAAATATTTTTTGAAAAATATCTTCTGGAAATATTTCCATTCCAACGCCTCAATCTCCTCCTCAGGCTATGTATTTTAGATCAATTTCCACCATTTATCAATTTCACCCTCCATATTAAAAGTAACTAGGGGAACCTTCTCTTGTTCATAACATTGATGGATGGAGAATATCTTTTCAATAGAATTAATCTATTGTTCATAAACTGAGGGATCAGATGATCAATTAAAAGTAGGAGGCCTTTGTTCCTGATGCTCTCGATAGTGAATTGTTCTTTCATAGGGGGGGTTGAACGTCCCTCTTGATCCATTTTTCAATTAAAATCATGAGTTAGTTGAGAGGGAATCGTTACAATGTTTGTGATTCCTTCTCCCATTGGATTGGGCATCTCATTAGTACATTCAACACATTGATCTTCACAACGGTTGTTATCCCGAGTCCTCCTATTACAGGCCATTGGCTGGAATAAAAGGAAAGATAGGGGTAACACATAAAGGGTAATACAAGGACAAAACTGATGAATTATAAATGACTTGTATTATCTTAACATATGAAACTATTGGCTTCAGCCTATGTTATCCATGATCTACTTTCGGACATTTATTCTTAGGGAATTATTTTTGTCCCTTAATAATGGTTCATACTAATCTTGTGAATATACCAAAGCATATACCATTGGAGTGTGGTAACTAAGAGTGAAGAAATGCATGTGGCCATGCCCCAGTCCCCATTCGAGTCTAGCTCAAAGTGGTATTTTCCAGTCTTACCCCTAGGATACATCTGTGTCAGATCCTCCTCTACCTGCTCGTATACAGATAGAGATTTATTTTACGGAAAAACCACTTACTAAATACTCACCAAAACATAGGGATGTTTATAATATACTATGTTTTTTCTCTAAGGTTTTACTGGGGTTTTTAAATCCAAATATCAAAAATAACAAAACCTATCATCTGATACCAACTATAAGAACCCTACTCTTTTATTACACAATTAAATATAATTAATTAGATAAACCTCACATGATACAACATACAAGATCAATAGGTCCAGTGTCTTTGGGGATTATGATCATTAAATAACCACTTGAAACATTTTAAACAACATCTTTATTGAAAAAAATCTTTTAGATGACCACTATATTCCCTCGTACTTAACATTGCATGGGATAAAGTGAGGACATGCATTAAAAAAGGGTGAGCTATAAAGCCCAGAAAGGGAATAATCATGGAATAACATGAGGAATACAATACATGTTAGACAATAGACATATCAATAGATCACAATAGAAGCATAAACATAAATGCATGATAAAGCATGATAATCATGCCATAGAAATGTGGCAACAACACTTAACATGAAATTAGCATGAGCCAATGCTCATTGCACATGGAGTGTGAGTAAATACTAATTGCACATGAAGCACGACTAAACCCTTGTTTCACTTTAATTACTATGAGTAAACACCCATTGCACATAATGTATCATGATACTATACTTTACCCAATGCATTGGAGCATTATAAGGAATCACCCTTCTTAAACCTTTTATTTAATGCATAAGTGTGCAACATGGATCATATAACATGGATTCATAAAATATCGTCATTTATTCCGTGATAAAGGAATGTGTAATTCATATATGAAACTTTAAAATCAATAAGAAAATGTTCATAAAGGTGAATACCCTTGATAGAGAAACACGCATTCTATTCACTACACAATGGCATTGGCATGGAAAATTGGTGCACTTTCATCAGCATAACAGTGTGACGTAAGAATTCATAAAAATTGTTGATGAGAGAGAAATGGGTGTGTCATAATATTTACATAACAATGATAGTAAAGGGGTCGTATATGTAAATGTCCCAACAAATGTAATGGAAATAAGATTCACGATTCAAAAGAATTATTTGAATGTAAATGAGGAGAGTGAAATTCCTTTCAGAATTTCGACATAGTAATGGGTGTATATGGGAGGAATTTAATGAGAGAGAAAGGGTTCTCCCATCATTAAACATAAATAGTGCAGTATGGGAGTGGTGTGAAACCATAACCAAACATTTATTCATGAAATTATAAGGGCATAACAAAATGAAGAAAATTGGGCAAAAATTAGAAAGGATGAAAAAAACCCTTACATGGAAGTATGCTTCCAAAGTATGAAGAGAGGCTTTAGAGAGGCTTATTGGGATCATGGGGAACCTTTTGAGGATTCTAAAGAGAGTAGGGTTTATTTTAGACAAACTCTAAAGGCTTTGAGTTAGGAGGAAGTGGAAGTATGGGTGGGTTTATATAGGAAAGGAAAGGGATTTCATTATTATTTAGGTTTGGGACCCTCACATTAAACTAATCCAAACCACAAACTTGCCCACGGTTTTTGCCCATGTTATATGGTAATGGAAAGTGTAAAACAATATTTTATAAATCCAAAGTCCAAAATTATTAAAATAATGGGGTTTTTTATGAGGATGTGAGTCACACTCCCAAGGAAAACAATTTTAAAAGATGAAAGGATTAATAAGTCTTGAAGGATCCACTAATGCATTGTAAAATAAATAAATCAAACCAAAAATCACATTATTTTATTTGTAAAACAGATATTGTCTGATCATAAAGTTTATTGTATTTTATTACATCACTATCGGGTCATTATGATGTCATAAAAAACATTCTATATTTAAACAGTATTTATTTTTTCCCAAACATTTGACTATCTCAGAAAAATATGAAAATTTCACCGTTGGATAATTTTGAAGTGCTGATTCCAGAAATAATATTCATTTTATCTAAATAATTTTTTAAATATGTTAAATTTAACTTTTAAAATAAAAAAAGACATTAATAAAAACATTATGGTTTTTGAATATATTGGCATTCAAACCATAATAAAAATTAAAATTTCCTTCCTAAAATTAAATGATCAATTATAATTAATTAAAATTAATTTAAAAAATTAATAATATTTTATTAAAAATTATTTAATTCAAAAATCCATTAAATCATCAAAATAGAATTTTTAGTTGAACATTAACTAAAAACACTATTTTTGATTTAAAAAATATTTTCAAGGTAAAATTAATAAAATGAAAATATATTCATTATTATATACAAAAATAATGTATATAACCATAGTACTAGGGATTTTATACATAACCCCTTAAAATTGCCACATAAGACCTAAGGGTATGGTGCGCGATGGTGACAAACACCTGGGGTGGCTCAAATAACAATTCAGGTGTGTTGAACTCAACCAAATTCCACTTCTCCCATAGAGTGTTCTATTCGAGCTTGACATGATGAAGCTCATCTTGGGCTTGGTCAAGAGTGAACCCCAATGATGCCATTTATTTTCTGAGATCCAACAAATGTGCTTCTTATGGAACAATTCTACTGGATGAGGCCATCACTTCTTATGTCTGAGTGAATTTGGTTTTGTTAAAACCCTATCTTTATATTAATCATTTGATCACTATTCAATGGATATATTAGCAACGGTCACAATTCATAAAATAAAACCAAATAAGTTGACATTTTATATAAAAATTTTATATAAGTATACATTTAATTAGATTAAGAGGTATTTGCATTAATGAAGTTTAGGTTCGTTACATTATATATATATGAGGTTCTTCGTCAATTGAGACATCATTATGTATCTGATGATCTACATAAATACAATACATTTAGGGATGAATTAGTGATTATTTTGTGGTTATTGAATATGATGATGGTGTTAATCCATAATGTTTGGTCCTCAAGAATTTAATATCATCTTGGTATATAAATGTTTTTTTTAGGTTGCGATTAAGCCTAAAATATGAGCTTTAAATTTATCCTTTTGAGAGGAATCATAATCCATGTAGTTCACTGCACTTAATGGGACACATCGTACCCTTTATGACCTTATATTAATGTCCAAACCATTAATTTTAACATAATGACTCAATGATACAGATTTTGAATGTTCTTATTCAATTATTGGTATCATATATACATAGAAGAACCAAAAGTAAACTTGAATAAGATTAGTTTCCCATGTGTGGACCTGATCATGCCAAAAATATAGCCTAGGGAAGATAATGGGGAAAGGGTATTGGAAAAAATATATCCCTTCATGCTATATGTAACCCTACTGGTAATATGTCTTATAAAATATAAGGGTGCATTTTTTGTTTTTGTGATTGGACTCCAGTAGGATTACAACTAATCCCAATTAAACTGGAATAAAATTTCACATATTTTAGTTGGGTTTTGACATAAACCTAGAAATATGCCAATTGTTTTTGAATCATTTGAGATATATCCCATTGATGGTTTGGTATTCACATTGTTAGGGAATATATTTTGTAGTAGTCACATGGTTTGGATGGATATTATACCTTGAATGATACCCACATGCATGGGTGTTGATGGGTATTTTACCATATTGGAGGCCCATTTTTGGGTTTTCAAGGGTTTAATCCAAATGTGAAGCCCATGGTGTGAAATCATGTGTATTACCTTATCACAACTAACCAATGAAACCATGTGAGTCTTTATGGGTGTGAGAAACATGTGGAAGCATTAGATCATGAAATCCACACTATCCATATTTCATTGTTGGTGGATGAGGCATCCACCCTAATGGATGTGGGATCGAGAGAGGGCTTTATCATGGCCATCCCCTCCCATAATTGTATCATGGAATAGAGAAGAGTTGAAATAATTATTCCTATATTTATAAATATTGGGGTATTACAATAGTAGGAATTGCATTTGATTAGTTAATAAGGAAGAGAGGTGTGTAATGCACTACACCTCCGTGGGAAAGTTAATTGTGACTCTCTCTTTTTTTAACAGGGTGGTCCGTGTGAGTACCTTAATTGTAGGGACACTCATTACAATATTAATATCAAAATTATATCATTAATTGGGTCCCCCATGTCAAGGTCATAACCATAAATACTCTGCTTATCATGTATATGTAGACTAGAGAGGGCACACTGATATTTCCTTTGATTTGATCATATGTATCATGTGTATTTTCCCGATGCATTGGATTGATTTCTCACTTGGGTTCCTACTAAGGGATTAAGGATTAAAATAAAAATAACTGATGCAGGAGGCCATTATGGTAGCTAATAGAGAGGACATGGTGGTATTGAATGAAAAAATGGATGGAAGAAATGTGTGATCAAAGATTGTACACCCTAGGATGCCCCACTCTACATAGCAAGTTAGTATGTGGGTGGGGTTACCTGACATTGAAGTTTTTTATGCATGTTGGGGTTCCCAAAATTTACTATTTTTTATGTGCTGGACTAGGTTTCCGGTAATTATCATTTTTATATATAGTCCCCGGATCCCTATATATAGCGTCTTACAATGAGTGCCTAGGTTCCTCCTGCATTTCTCTTTGCAATGCGTGTTTGAGTTCCTATAACACTGAAATTTTCTACATGGGGTCAAGTTATGCCCATGTATCATTTTCCTACATTGGGAAATATATCATTCATAGAGGCTTTACCTATGTGGGGTGATGGGACTCAATGGGAAATGTGATTTATACATATAATAATTGTGTCTGTCTAGGGTTTTTGAGTATGTGGACAATGAGGTGAATTCCTTTTCAACTGTAATATTATGTGGTGGGTTCACCTACTATTAATATAGGCATCTCATAAAATTAGTCATATTTTCATTCAATTTTCATTATATTTTTTCATGGATCCCCCTTTTTGGCCTTATAGAGGAATGGGGTTATTGATTACTATGATACCTAGTCATCAACGGTAGACTACATGTCTTTTGTTTACGGGATCCCATGAAGGAAACCCAGGCCCTCGAATGTAATCCTTTTTGGGGGATAGAAAAAAGAATATACACCCACAAATGACTTATCCCCTTTTGTTGATGGTCATTCGTGGGGTGTAAATCGTCGCTCACCCCATAATACTATTTTATTTCATTCACATGAACTGGAATTACCACTCATCCTACAAAAAATTTAGTCACATAATTCTTAGTTAATCAGCGAAATACCATATCGGGAGGAGAAATACCATGTGGAGTAGTGTCCTTCATAGATAGTTTTTATATGAGTCATCTCCCCCTCCTTCAAGGATTATCATCCTCTTAAAATGTTTCTTGAAATAGTTGTTTGGCCTTATTATTTACCCTTTATAAAATTCATGATATTCTATTGTTCTTATATAATAATTTTTTTGTACCCAACAACGAGGTTTTCTATATTTTTGGATGATTATTATCAATGGTTTTTAGGAATGATGATTTGGGTGATGTTCCTTCATATATTATTTGTCTCTATTTTCCCCTCTGTATCACCTATTTTTTTTGTATGGAGATCATGATCCTTCATTATTTCAAATATATTGAACATAATATATAGAAAAATGGATTGGATAGTATTATTTTTACAAAAAAAATTCACTAACCAATATATTTTATTTTATCACTATTTTTTGGTTCCATGGGGAGTCCATTGGATTTATGCTCTTTTAGGATGCCTTGGGAGAAATAGTTTGAACATAAAATAGTACATTCCATTCCAAAATGTGTCACTTTATGACCTAAATAGGGAAGCTACCCCACAACTCTTATATATAGTAAAAATTCGAAAATCCAATGTGTCATGTTCTGACATACCTTGGGAAGTGACCCATCAAATCTAGTTTACAATAGTTCACACCATGAAAAAATGTATCGCAATGTATACATAACTTTGTTGTTCCCAATGAAATCTAATTTGTATCACTTCACAGTACAATTGGGTTCATCATCAAATGTACTATATATATTTTCATTCATGGGTTGGTGATATAATTCATGAAATGAAGAATACCAGATAGTTTCTTAACTTTAGGAAATTCTAATTGTTCCCTTGTTAGTGTTTGGAGGGTTTATACATCATTTCTCTTCTTTCCATCACGTGTTATGTTCGTGGTGAGTCATGGGAAATCATCATTCCTTGGTCCTTGGAACCTTACTAATTTCTCACTGATTCAAGGGTACTTTTATGGTATTTTCCTTATTTTTTATTCATCTATATTCTCTTATCCCTTTCCATAAATTTTGAAATTTTCTTGTAATCCTTGACCATTGTGATGGAAGATTTTAGGGTTCAAATAGGTTTGAATTTTTGGGTTTTTTATGATTAGGGGATTGATGGGGGTGTCTTCTTTCTTAGTTTGTATTCCATCATTATCGATGACATCTACCAGATTTTATCCAATTGGATCAAGGTAGGTGTTATGATTTCCACCAATTATAAAAAAATTTAGGAAATGATTAGTGTTTTAAATTTATTTTCAATACAATTGTATCTATATATAGTACCCAAAATGTTTGGGAAATTATTTTCAAATGGTTTCCACATATATTATTGAATTTTTTCAAGATAATTGTTTTATAAAATTAAAGAGTCTCTTTTTCAAGGGTTTATGAAATAAGATGATTTGGAAAATGTGTTTTTCATATATAAAAGGAATAAATTATATAAAAATGTTGTGTTAGAAAAAAAAATTTAATTTGTTTAAGTCATTTTATCATAAACTGATATATAATGATTTCTAATGATAATTGATTGATTCTAAAAATGATGTTTTTAACTAGTTGACATTATGTAATGTTAAAATGGTCGCTATTAATTGTTCATAATTATTCTTGGAATTCCAACCATATCATGAATATCCCATTTGGATCATTTATAAAATTGATGATTTGAAATTGTGGTTGAAATCATTAATTATCCCCTCAGTTATCATTATTATCATTTTGTATTATATCCATATGGGGATGTTTATTATTGATTTCAACGTAGGGATGTTAAATGATTTTTATGAGAGGTAATTAATGTTGATATGAAATTATTTCTTATACTTTGAATATTGATTTATGTGATTTGTTTTCATTTTTCACCTTCTTTTTTTGATATCATTAGAACTCTAGGTAGACTTTTTGAAGGTTTTGATTCCATTTATAGTAACATTGGGTTAATATGATGTCTTCTGATCTAGTAATGCTACTCCAATCAATGGTTTTTTCCAAATTGCATGACTGGAAGAGAAATACAAATGATAATGTTTTCAGGATTCACATAGGGCCCAGTTATTCGAGAATGTGGTCTAGTACCGTTAAACTGTGAGACTAGAGAGTTTCCCATTATGCTTATATCTATCTTAGTATTATTTTGGGGATATTGAAATTTATATATTTATACATAACATGATTTTTTTTCAATATATTGACTCACATATGTCCCAATGTTATTATTTTAAAATATATATTTAATTAATATGTTGACATATTAATTTTCATTAAATCCACAATTTCTTTTAAATTATCCTAATTGGTTATTAATATTTTTACCCAGATTTTGTAGTGAATGTGTTAAAACTTGTTATTTATTTCCATATGATATCCCATGTTAATATTATTTTTAACGTATGTTCAATCTAGAATTTATAGAACTTATTACAAAAGAATGAACATAAAATAAATTGTGAGATATTATTGTGTGTGTTTGTATCATACTAAACAAATAGATATGTGTTTGTGCATGAGTGTGTAGCTATTATGTTTTATGTCTAGATGACTAATATTGATCCCATTCCTTGTATCCTCATTTTTTTTATCACTGTATGTGGTGGGATTTTGTGAGTATCCATATTTCATATGGTTTTTCTTGTTTGAGTTGCTCATGTTATATTCTATTTTAAAATTAGGTATCTATTAATTCCTCATAGAATTGTTTATATTACCATTTGTTTTATAATTAATTTGTTATCCCGAAGTATGTTTTTGATTGGATATTTATTTCAATATGCCATGTTTTGATTTATTATTGATTAGTTTTTATTTTTTGTCTACATTATTATTCAATGGTTAAATCAATCTATGTTTGTATTAATGATACCTAGACACTAGTATATGACTCATGGGGTCAAGGAACTACCTCTATAGAAAGTGGAAAGATGGGATAGGTTATATGTTGAGTAATAATAGGCTTGTTTATTATACATATCAATTTTTTTACTTAGATGATTAAATTTTTTAATCATCACCGATGTGGACATTTTGAGATTCACTAAAATATGATTTTTTTCATATTATTTAAACACATATTAGTGAACTAAAATTCTAGAATCTATAGTATCTATATTCTCAATAATATTTTGATCGCTCTTATGAAAATAATTTTGAAAATATTTATCTAAACATTTTTTGGCCTTACCCAATGTTGTGTTTCCTATGAAAATACCCTTATTTAATTTATAACCATACAGTCTTTTATTTTCTTCAACATTTTGGATTAAAAATATTCTTCTAAATAACATGATATAGTAAAAAAAATTTCATCCACACCACATTTCATATGTCATATTCTCTACCCATATATGATGTAATACAAAATTTTGTTTATAGAGTACCACATGAAATGAATCATTCCATTAGTGGAATGATATTCCATATACAATTAACAATATTATTTTCAGGTTATTGGCCATAAAATTCCTTCTCATCATAGCCCCAATAGTTTGGGGGTGTTCTCACCATGTGAACCTCTAGGTTAACCCCTTTCTTTTATACATAATTTTCAACAGCAGATGATATATAATTCACTGTTTTTTTATTCGGGAATTTTCATTATTCTTATGTTTTCATTTTGATATATTATTATGAGTATATTAATATATTCTAGAACATCTATTTTTGATTTAATAAACATGAGAAACATTATACTATTATCATAAAACCATAGGTGCATACACATTGGACCACAGTCATCTGCGTGAATCAAATTCCTTAAACATTGTGGTATCATTTTTTTAAGGATATGTATTGAAAAAGATCTTTAATCACATTAAATATTGAAAAATATCTTTTAATATTAATTCATGGTGGAAATATCTATTTTAGAATATAATTTTATTAGGGTTTATATAAATTTTTTATTGGCCTGGCTTAGCCTCCAAAGACATAATCTAAATTCTTCTTCCATACATAGAAAAATAATGTATTATCCTAGTTATTAACTCAATATAGCTATGTTTTCTCTCCATCCCTTTGTTAGATAATTCCCAGACTTTATTTCGATGCTATAACCCTTAAAAATAATTTTTACTTCAAAACAAGAGTGACAATACAAACTAAAACGTAATATATGATGAAAAATATTATCTATATAGAAAACATCCTTATTTTTTATATCATATTAAACTAGGAAAGTATTCAATAACCATAAATATTTAAAGATCCATAATTTATGAAGTTTCTCCATTCTATTATCTATTCCCTTTATAAATTGGTACATATTTATATTACCTCTCAAATGATATGTATTCAAAATTTTCATAATTTTGCTGCCAAAATTTATTATGGATTTGAAGAAAATTTATACCAACTTTTCATTTTTAGTATTCTTGTATTAATTAAAAGAAAATTATAAATGATCTATTTTTTTATTCTTATAATTATTTTATGAATAATTCTTCAGGTTCTATACTTCTTTATGATAAAAAAATAATTTTCTCATTGGGTTTGTATATGATATCCTTGATTAAAATTATTATATCTTCTAAAATAATATATTTAACTTATATAAATTCAATATAAATCTTTATGTGTAAAGATTCATCAATTAAAATACTACCCATATAATGAATTTATTTCCCATATGATGTGTTCATCCAAATTATTATTTACTGAATTCCAATAAGTAATGAACATATGTAACATTTAGCTTCTTAACAATAATATATATATTTTTTCTAATAATCCATAAAATTAACACTCCACATGTGGAAGTATCCTATTTTTACACATATCCACGCACTATCAGATAATGAGTAATTCTATACATTTTTGTATGCTATCAATGGTTGGGAATATTCTATTTATTCCTCTTCACTGTTATCATCATGCAATATTTTTTATTTTTTATATAGTACCCTCCCAACCATTACATATTCAGACATTTTTTTTATATTTCATCTTAAATAATTTCTTTTATGATTCTTAAACAACATTATTCTATTTGTTCCAAAACATCATAAAAAACCTCAATCAAAAGCACCTTATTTCACCAATTTTATTGATTTTCAGTTAAATATTACTTATCACATAAAAAATATTCAATGATGAATCTTATTATTTTTTACTTCTTCTTTAACAAAATTGTTAAGTTCACTAATGGTTATGTAATTTTCATCAATATTCAACCTATAATTCAAAACTTTATCATATTTCAATAGTTTATTTTCAAATTATTTGACAACATATTCTTGATAATAAATTTAAGAATTATGTTCATCAACATAGCATGAAGAATCCAATAATGAGACTTTGAATTTTATTTTAATATTCAATTCAAAATCACTCTCTTCAAGATCCCCTTCAAATTCTAATAAAAGTTATACATCTCCCCTATTTGATCCTAGTCTTATTCTTCATTTTTAGATATCTCTGTTGATATTATCATCACATAATCTACATCTACATTAAAATTTATTTTAATAACAGATAAATAATCAACCTTAGCATCCTCCCAATATTTTAAAACAAACACATAACAATATTACACATTATATATTTAAATGTTATATATTTTCACTATAAATCATCTTCATATCATTATGTATTTTTTATATAATCTGCAACATCGACTCACTAAATTTTTTATACCAATAAAATTATTATAATGCTTATCCCAAATAGATATGATAATTTACAAATAGATAACTTTTAAATAAAATTATTAGATAATTTTCCTGGTAAATCAATTCAAACCTTGGCATCATCAATCTAGATCATATATTTTTTTCTTTTGAACGACCTACCCATGGGATCACTAACTAGAACCCAATAAACCACAAATGGGAAAACATATAATCAAAAATATAAAACATATAATATCATTCTGTACTAAATAATAAATTTTTTTGTATCCATAAATTAAGATTTATCTTTTCACATTCATTATGTTATCTTCTAGAAAAAGTTACTTGCATTTGATTTAAATGTCATACAATGTCTCAGATATCACATGGTGTCACTTATGAAAGGACTAATCAGGATATTTGACACCATTATATGGGGGATGGGAGAGTCAGTGATCTTTTATTTTTATTTTTTATTAGTTAACAAAAAACCATTTCCCTGATTTGGTGAGAAATAAATAAACTGTAAGAAAAAATACTCACACCCATTGGAAAATATTTATTTAGATGACTCACTACAAAATAAGAATATCTAGACTATGTCATGGTTTGTATTTAAGACATTACCAAAAAATAAGTCGAGAAATTTACTTTGTGATGATATAGGAAGTAGAAAATAATCATTAATTTTATATGACCATAGTTTCCTGAGAATTCATCCTCATCTCACACAAAAAAATTATATAACAATATTTGGTAACAATAGTAAGAAACTTTTCCAAAATACATTGACAAGTTGTCACTTTACTACAATATTCACACATTCCATGTTAAATATTCTACTTCCTATTCACAATACTGAACATTAGATAAAAGGAACTATTATTCAACTCATAGAAATGTATCTGATAATATCAACCATCTTTATTCACCCAATATAATTGATACCACTCTGTCAGACAACATTATTTTTTGGTTTTTTTTCACTAATAATTTAATATCAATTCATAGGTACACTATCCATTATCTCTATACAGATTTATATTTTTACTATATAGTCTAATTACTCTGGATAGGAATACATTTTCCAACACCATATATCATTAGTTCCATGACCCCTCTCCCACCTACCAAAAATCAACATACTCTTCATAGTGTGCTAATAAATTTTATAATAGTATAGATACTCCACAAATTATGATGGGTTTGAAAATTTAAATTTCAATTAACTCACTAAATATTTTTTACATCCCACGAAAAATATTCACTTCCTGGCCACCATCAATCATTATGAATTATATTTACTTCCATTAAGACTTGACATCATCATTATACATAAACACACCAAAAGTTATCATATTGAATTATATTCTTAATTTTTTATTATAATATTTTTTAATGAGAATCCTAACCATTTTAAATTTATGAATTTAAAAAAACATTATAATGATCATCAAACCTTCTCTCTCCTACAACATCATAGCACCTCTCTTATTTGGTATTCCCTCCAAACATAATTGGATTTTCTTTATATCATTCTCAAGAATCTTCCCTTATATGGTTATTTTCATAAAAATATTATCAATTATTTCCTTTAAATAGAATCCTATGTTTGGTGATCATCATATAAATCCAACTTTCTAATGAATTCAAAAATAACATTTCCTGAATGACATGGATACTTTTTTTATCATTCAGTATCCCATAAATACTTCATCATTGTTCTCAAATAAGTCCACCTGATGGAATCCATGAACAAGAAAAAATTCATTGATCAGATGAGTATATTTTTTTTTAAACTCCTAGTCATTTCTATGATATAAAATACGTATAAAAATTTGAATTTCTAGTAAACATAGACTAATGAAATTTATTGGAAAACTATTTTCATTAATTTACCAAACATACATTGATCGAGAAACATCATAAATTTCAATTTAGAAAACATTATACCAACAAAAATTTATATCATCATTAACTTCATACATTGTATGTAATGAAACATTATTACATTATAGTTTGCACACTATACCACAACATATAAATAATCCCTTTTTGGATGAATATTAGATCCATATAACATTTAGTAATTCTGATGTCTGAAACTTTGATGATCAGAAGTGAATCAAATTATTTAACTACATCACACATTTTATCTGATGTATTTTAGGGTAATTCTTAGAAAAAATTCATCATCATACACCATTTTATTAGTTTATTCTAATGTAATCCATTTTTTTCTATTACTCACTTAAGGATATCCATACAAATATGTTTTTAAGGGTTATAAATGGTAATTGATTTATTATATCAAAAATTAGTTGTTATTTATAGTAGGTAAAAAAGAAAACACATGAGGAATCCTATATCTATCATTACCATCTTCTTCTTAAATAAATTCAATAAAAACTCTTGTCATAAATAAGATACCCATATAGATATTTTTTTTTACTAACACGCATAATCCCCTAAAACATTGATACTTAATAAATTGAAAACATATCGAAAGATGTTAATCCTACATGACAGAAATTAGCATTACAAACAACAATCATTTTATAATAATAAATCATTGTACATAAGGAAGTGATTTGAGAATATTATCTTATACACTTTTATAACATTTTTTTCAATTTACACTTACATCATTAAAATAATACTATAAATATAATAAATCAAGTCATAATTAATCTTTAGTAAAATATTAAAATAGTTCACACAGGTTGAAATAATAGCTTACCACTTTTAAAATACTCCCTCAATGTATTCTCTCCCTCTAAAGTTAAGACACATGTGAATGGATAGATTTATGTTACATTATTTTTATTGATCCTAAAAGACACTATGCAATGGAAAGACGACATAAGGTATATGAATAAAAAAAATTATCCATTAAGGTTGGGTGTTTTGACACTAATTATCTACCACATATTATTAAATGGTACATTTAGAAATGGTTTATTTAAGATATTAATAATGTGTTCCATTGAATGAAAAGTGAAAATATTTTATTCAAATTTTTCCACATTCCCATCAATGAATTTATTCCTAATATTGATTTTCATTGAATGATAATTGTTCAATATCTTCCTAAAATTATCTTTACCACATTTATTATCAAAAACCAATATATTCAAATCAACTAAAAAATATCTTAATTATGTAATCATACAAATTAATTCTATTATATACTGATTGGATGCTATATGCACCAAATTATCAATGCTAAAATTCATGGAATATTGATTCATTATATTCCAACTCACATAAATATATCCTAAGATGAAAACTCCATGTGATGTAGATCATCTTCCAAAAACAAAACAGGATCAATATGCATATGGGTATACAAAAAAAGAAATATTTATTTAAATTTAATATTTTATTCTAAAATATGTTTTGAATTTAATATATCTAGGAATTATTTTCTAAAAAATGATACCAGCTTCTATTAGTGATATTTTCTATCTAGATGAAATAGTAGGAATAAAAATTATATTTGGCCTTGAATTCAATAGATATTACGATATTCTAATCAACATTCCAAATAATTTATAATCAACTTTGTTTCCTTTCTCTAATTCTGATGAATTTCTTACCACATAAGTGGGTTTGGAAATATGTTTGGAATATTAAATGATAATATCCATTAAGTGATACATAACATATTTTTCATGATATATGAATATGTTTTTTTTATTTCTTAGAGATTTTTATTCAAATAAATTATTTCTTTTATCCTATATAAAAACTTTCAAATTACTTCTTCATATCATCAATGAACATTTCCAGCATATTTCTATTATTATTTTTGAATATGATACGACAATAAATAATAAAAATTGGGGAAAACTCGTGATTTTTTTGTATAGAGGATATTATCAACTATATCTTTTTTTAAATTTTATATCCTTAATATACTATCAATTTTGGAATTTATGATCCTTGATAATTTTATTACCTATACAATGCCTTATTTAACATACATTCATAACATTCCTCAAGATCAGGAATAATTCCATATAGTTGTTCAGTATAAAATTATTTATTGGGATATCCATTATGGTAATCATATATAAAATCCATCTATAATATAATATATTTTAACAATGTAATGATATAAATAAAATACTCTAATAGTATCAAGAATTGATGTCGGGGTAAAGGTGGCATAAAAATTAATTCCATAAATCATTGTCTAAACATTAAAAAACAGTCATCCCTTATTAATTAATAGTTCTCATTTTCATTTATTTTATTTCTAAAAACATAATTTGTAATAATCACTTTATTATGGTTTGGGTACATATAGCGACCTAACCTCAGGTGTCTAGAGCCAGTTTCTCCTTCTATTACATTAGCATCAAATACAGGTAAATTTCAACCTAAAGGAATAAACGTCTTAGTATCTTGGATAACCATATACATACATGGTTTTGGTTATACAAATGAATACACTGATTATGACACATTTTTTTATTTAAGGGATAACAACCTTATTCCATGCAGAATGTACTTGCATATATTTATTAGAAATGTTTTTATATTCCTATGAAAAGGAAATAAAATAAGGGTGATCTTATGCTCTATAAAAGGGTAAAGTATAGTGGAAGTAATAAAAAATTAATGAGAATAATCATTATGGATACGTAAATAACTGAACACACAAGCCATATAATCAATAAAACTAATGGATAAACAATTTATTATATTAATTAAGTAAAAATGATTCCATTCACCTAACTAGATATGTTATTACCCATATCGCAAGGAAAATAACTAAAACATATTCTATTGGATTAATTAAATAAAAAAATAATCCGTAGAAATGCTAAATAAAAATCTCAATGATAATTTATATATGAATCTAGATGATGGAAATGCTTAATTATTGTACTCCATGTTTCCTTGGAATAAGATACTTTTATTGTTAATACCTTTCACAAGATGGTTTAACTTACTGGGTAAAAAACTCTTTGTGGCTAGAAAACTGTCTCGTCCCTTGAGACTACTGATGCATTGAGGGGATATGTGAAACCAGGCCCCAACCATGTTCTACATGTCCATAGAAATCCTCATATACTGAATAATCAATTTAATAATGTGCCTTATCAAATATCAATATAGAGTAAAAGATATGAATTTATCTATATTTACACAGTTAATCAAATAAATTTATAGTATAAAACATATATAAAAATTGTATATTTTTTAAGTAATAAACATATCAAATATTACTTATACATATAATTAAGATAGGTTTATTGATCAATGATCATATAAAATTGAATATTTCATGTAGAATAACAATGGAATAAAGGATGTAATTTTAAACACCATCCTTTATAAAATTAGCCAAAACCCATCCACATGAAGAATAATTCTGGTATCAATAATACGTGTCCCATGTAGAGAAAAAAATAAAGGTTTATTGTTTTTTATGAACAAAATATCTATGAAATGATTTTTATGAATCATTATTTGGGAAATTAAAACTTTTATTTGGATAAAACATTCCAAAATTCAGTTTCATTGAAATTAACATTGAAAAATAAAATTAAAAAAATTACCATTTAAAGTTTCAAACAAAGATTAGATGAAATCACAGTTGTAAATTCTTACATGTCATAATAGGTAAAATAATATTAATTTTAAACATTACAAAGGTTATAAAAGTGCTTTGTTTTGAAATCGATAACAATATTACATTATCAAAAATTACAAAAGATAAAAGAGTAAAAATAATTTTAATATATCATTTTGGAATGTTTAAAAAAAATTGGAAATTTCTTTAGAAATTTGGGTTTTAGAAAAAAAATAGTTTCACTGAATAGAGTAAATGATGCGGGGTTTTCATAAAATTATTTTCTAAACCATTTTGAGTACCAAAGAGTGTAAAAATTGTAATAATTCTAGAAAAGGAACATGGATAACCTAAGGTTAAGAAAATTAAAGGATTTATTGGGAAATGATCAAATAATTTAATATGATGTAAATTCATGTTTAAAAAATTCTTAAAAATGATAATGTTAAGTAATCCCATGAAAAGACCATAACATTGATGTGAAAATAAATCAATTAATTAGTTATGTGTGCCAAATTTAAATAAATAAAAACTACTCTAAATATAAAAACATAGTTACAAGGTGATAAAAAAATATTCTTAGAATATTAATGATGATGAGGAAGTAATAGAACCGTAGGAAAATAAATTTGGTCCTGAAATTCTTTTAATCATTCATAAATTTATATGTACATGCCCTCAGATGAATAAATCAAATTGAAACTCAAAAAATCATTAATAATTAAAAAATCATGATACTGAATTTCAATGTGGTTGTGTGTATGCAATATATAATAATTTAGGTGAACAATGTTAATGTATGTCTCAAATAATATAAATACCATAAAAATATTGTTTAAATTAATCTTGAGAATAATAATATTATAATATTTAAAAGTGTCTCATACCATATTAAAAATTTGTATCATAATCCCAATTAAGAAATAGCATAAAATGAATATTTTAAATACATTAATATAATACAATTAATGATACAATATATCAAAAGGTGAAATAATTACTCTACACAAAGTTATAATGTTTGAAATTGGTGTATGCCTAATGGAAAGAAAAGTAATATAAGAATCCCTTTCCTTATGTTTCATTTTAGGTGAAATTAATTTAATCTCTAATATAAGAGATTTAAACATGTAACTATCTTATAGAATAATAATAATAATATGTATAATATCATTTATTATCTTATTATAATATCTTATTACCCATTTGTAATTACTATTTCATTATTTTCACTAATTAATGTTTTAATTGTGTATTTTGTCAAGTATGTTCTAACATGTTTTATATTGTTATTATTAATTAGAATATAATTTACACATATTCAGAATGTAAAAAAATTACTCAAATTTCTTATATATTTTGTATATATGTAATTATAATAATCTATAATAATCTGAGATAATAAATGAAATGCATTGTTCATGGATACATTATGTCATACATTCGTATGAACACTACTTTAATTTCATTGTCATATTAAAATAATTAAAATTGAATGATATATACCTATATATATATTAAATATAAGTTATAAAATTTATTTAAAATATGATATATAGTATTATTAAAACCATCTATTATACATACCATATATATTGTGAACGTTTCACTTCTATTTGAGGAGGTGGTAGTCCACACATCCATGAATAGTGTTATTTGTATTCCCATAAGATGGTAAGCATAAAATTATGTTATATATAAAAATTAATGAACCATGATGAAATTATAAATTTCAAATATATCATATATATATATATGTGTATATATTTTAGCACAGTTCCCACCATGATAGGTGGTAAAAGAATAATGAACAACATCATTTCATTAGGCGTAAGTTCGTCATACACAAGAACATGATTTTCATTAAAAATTAGGTTGTTGATTGTTTATATGTTGGAATAACCCTTATACAAATAACATCTTAGTATAGTTATTTTAAATATACTTTTATATTATAATGTAATAAGGATAATTAACGATGTAGAGAATGTAATCAAAAGAAATTTAACATTGAATAGTGTTACCCTGTTTTCAAGAAAGCCTTTTTAGTTTGCACCAAATGGTTCCCTTATTTGACATTTTCCCAAGTTAAGTATTATAATATTATATGAGGTATTATTTGGGTCTATTTTGTATGATATTAGTTGTGAAATAGTGTCTTGATATATTTAATAAAGTAGGAGGGGTGGATGAATTTTTATAGTGGAGGGTAGTCACACTCTTTTAATGTTTTGGAATAGGAATTCCACCCATGTTTTTCTCACATCACATGGATCAAATAATGGTACATACTCTATCCATGTTAGTATATTGTAGAAATATGGAAATATTATTATTTTTCTAAATTTTTCCGTGTTATTTGTTCCCTTAAGCTTATGGTCTAGTCCCTTATGAAGATATTTTCTCTCTAACTTGTTATAATTAAATTTAATAATTTTCACTAATATTTTTGGTAAAAAAACATTATATTATTAGATATTATAAATTATTATTCTTAAAAATATGGAATCAATTTTTATATATTTCAATAACATATTTTGAAGAAATTATTTTAAAATTAATCCCGTAAATGGGATGACAGTGTAGTGTTTTAAAGTAAAAACCTTCAAAAGGTTGCTACATTTTTATATCTAAATTATTCCTGAAACTGATTAAAATGACAAAAATTGGATTAAATTAAAGAAAATTTGTCTAATCAATCATTAAATTAATTATATTATATAATTAATTCTTAAAAATATTTCAAAAGAAGATGAAATTTGGAATAAAAAATCAGGATTTTTTTTTCTATTCATCAAAAAATGAAACTTCACATAAAAATATCCAAAATTAACACTAACTATAATATGATGTTTATATTTATAAAATTAATTTTATTTTTAATATTAAATTTATAAATGTTTCAAAAAATCGATTTCAAATAGGTTCCCTGTTAAAAGGTTGTGGAAGTGCCTTTATGAAAATAATGTTTTCTTATGCGTAAAATTTGGTTTGTTCTAAAAATATTCCTATAAAATATACTGGATGAATATAGATAATATTTTATTGAATATATATTATATAAATTACATAAATATCACTCCCAAATTTTAATTAATTTAATTTATTTTGATATAGTAACTGTCTTAGAATTAAATTAGTTTTCAATAAAAATATAATTTTTATATTTGATTGGTTGTTATTTATCACTTATAATTAATTTGTTACCAATGAAATAGTTTTATATTTTTGGAAAATGTATATATTAATAATGTAGTAAATAATACTTATACCAGATAATTCAATGACTAGGATAAGTTTTATTATATTTAATAATAGTATTCAAATAATATATCAATTTTTTGTAAAACACCGTCCTACGTGAAATGAAATCCATTAAAGAATTTCATTGATTCATAAGACGCATGATAACATGGTAGTGAATGAATTTAAAGAAAATTAATATATAAAATAATAACATATTTTAAGGTATTGTGATCTTATATTCCCTTACGTGCTTGATGTTCTGTGTTATACACGCTATCAAATACAATGACCTCGCTTTATAATTTTAGGGTGTTATAATAAATGTTCCATTATCTCATTAATTTTAATCTTATCCAAATCATTATTCATGTATTCAATCCACTAATTTATATACAAATATTGTTTTAATTTCTTCTCTTAAACAATGAATATACGGACATATGTGTAAGGAACATTGATGTTCTTCTAGTTTGAACCTCTTTTCATTATTCCCCGATTATATTATAAACTGACATCTTATTCCTCATACTAGAATGAAAAGATATTGGTTTCTCTTTGTCACATAATATAGTTTTGTTGGAATAATAATCTTTTACAACTTCAATATTATTACTCTTGCCAAGAACATCTTCATGTTATTTAACAATGACCACTTCATCATGACATCCTCTCAGAACATTAATTGACTGTGAAATTTTAAAATCATAATTTTCTAGATCATTCACATCTATGGAGTTAATAATATATCACGTTTCATTATAATATCATGCGCAAAATATAACATTAATGTGGTTGGAAATTATTATTCATTCAATAACACTTTGAAAAAACCACATAATATTATCACCAATGAATTTGATAGTAGGGTATCTTAGAAAGGAATCATATTATAATTTCTCTTATATATATAATAATTTTTAATATGAATCAATTTTACAAAATCATTCCTCTAATTTAATAGTAAAGTATCGTATTCAATCAATATCATTCATTACACATCACCTACAATTATTTTTCTTCTTTCATCGAAATTGTTTTGTCGTGGTGTGTATGGTTCATGATATTCAAGAATATTGTCTTTTTCTCTATGATAGACATTAAAATCCATTATTTTATAATCAACACCAAAATTATATCCAATATTATTTATGTATTAACCACATTCATGTTTGGAACATCCCCATAAATATTTAAACATTTTAGAGCCTTTGAATTATTAATTGAAAAATTACGGCATATAATGAATATAAAATAATCCACAATGAAAATACTGTAATTATAACTATTTGATGATATATTTCACATAGGTACACTTATATTATAATGTATAATCTTCATTGGATAAGTTTATTGTGCTTAAAATTCCTGGTAACACTTTAATATTATATGAATTTTTTTTTTCAAAAATAATTAATTTTATCGATAGCCTATGCTATATGCAATACTAAGTTTTAATAAACCGTGACATCTAATTAATATTATTATCGACATAAGATCATTATAACATAAAATTTAAAAATAAAAATAATAAATAAAATACAAATATTTTATAATTTTTAATAATGGTTTTGTATAAAAAACACATATTGATAAAAAACACTAAATTTTTATTAATGTCTTTTTTTTTGGAAAAAATAAATTTATCTATAAAAATGTTTTTTATTTCCATTATGGAAAAATAAATAAAATTAATCTCTACAAAATTTTGAATATTTATCTTATAAAAATAAATTCACATTCAAAATCATAATTTAAATATTATATTTGTTTGATATTTTTATAATTTTATAAATAGAATATGTTTTTTACTGACTAGTGGATATAAATATTTTTATTAAAAAATAGCTATTCACATGAAGTATTTACAGAGTACTAATTTTTTAAAAATGTATTAAAATTAAATTTAGTTTTAATATTTTATGATTAAACCAATTTAGTTAATTTTCATAATTTTAAATTTAATTTTTCATAACAAAACATTATATACTTATGGAAGTTTTATCTTTGGAAAATGTTTTTTCATTACTATTTGAGGTTTTATTTTCTGTTAATACAATTTAATTCAATGAATAGAATTTTATAGAATAGATTTTATGTTCTTAATAATATTATTAATATTTTATAATACATAAAAATTATTTTTTTTCAATTTTAATATTAAAATAGAAAAAATTAATCCCCAAATATAAGATAAAAACAGGTTTACCAGGGGTAAAACTAAAATAATAGTGGTTATAAAAACCTAAATTATTTTCCAATTCCTACATTTTGACCATATTTAAACTTTATTTCTGTTATTATTTTCTAATGAACGATTTTATATCCCTCTATAATGACTAGTACATTAATACACCATTTTTATTTCAAAATTTCTATGTTTTTCTTGTCCCCTACTTGAAAAAACATCTACTCCTCTACTATTCAAACATAAAAACGGTTTGTGGAGAAATATCTTCCCTAATATATTATTCAAATACCTACACATATACTAGATTCCTTATTTTTTAAAATCCTCCTAATAGTAATTTAGGGGTAAACTAAAGAGGTTCTCCTTAGAAGAGGTATAGTACTAATCTATGTGTTTTAATTTTATTTCATCTCTAACCCCTTAAAATATCATATAACCAAGATGATATAATACCATTGGTATATTCCATAAACTAAAATATTATTATGTTAATGAAATTTCCTACATATTTCTTCTCTTCAATTAACTGTGAAATTAACCCATTTATTGTATGTCTAGAGGGAATCTGCCTCATGAACTGATATAAATCATTTTCTATAATTTCCTCTCTCTATTGGATATAATGATTGATTTAACATATTAATATAATATTTTTTAAATAAATAGAAATTTTTATTTTTAATATCATGTAGGCATAGTTATATTCAATTTATTGGGAATATGGTAGAATCAGTCATGTGTATGATAGACAACCAATTCATCAAGAAACGTGATTCATTTATCACATACGACTTACATAGGAGGTTATAATTTTAAATTAATATAATATATAAGATATTTATGAAATAATAATGAATTTCTAATGGTTTTATTTTCGTTATAGTTCTTTCATTCCTCCGATTGAGAAAATTAAAACAATATTCATGCATACATATGACTTATTCTCTCAATGAATATATTAATTCATTTTGTATCCATATATTATAATGATTACTATATATACATATATAATGGATATATATTTTAATTATATAATTTATAGTATTTTTGGTTATAATGGAATCATGATCAATGTGAATCGACCTAAAATACCAATCCAAAATATTCATGAATGACAATGTAATTTTTACCCCAATTAAGATTATTAAAAGAAATTGTAAATAAAGAGGTTATAAAAGAAAATAAGTAAATCATTAAGGAATAAATATATTTATAGGTATTCTTATTTAATATATATAATTAACATACATTTGTTATATTGTTGGTTCTATGGTGTACGAAGGATGTTGAGACTTAAGGTATGGAATTTTCATTTCAAATTTATTTCTGTTTGACACATGTCATATTCACCGCTAGTTAATTTTATTTACTATACATACCTCTAATGAATTTATTTTATGATTATTATTATGAAATATATGGATAAACTAGTCTGTAAAATTTTACTTCTTTCGTGGGAATTATGATTCAATATATACTAGAATCGTAATGGTTATATGTTATAATCTCATTGTTTATAAAGATATTTTTTGATTGACATTAAAATTATGAAATATAATATCATGTACCAATAAAAACTCATTCCATATATTACTATATTCTAATTTCAATAAAATAAATGTGTCATTATCATTTACAAATCATTAAGTGTGCATGATTTCAAAATAATTTTTTCATATATATCAACATTATTTCTCTCCTGGGTAGAAAACCATTTTTTCCTTTCCATGTTTTCTAAGAATGGTTTAAAGACAGATTTTACTATTTTACAATTATTGTTAAATACATTAATACAAATTATTTAATTTTTTAATATATTAAAGTAATATTCTTTTTGTTTTTTGAATGAGGTAATTTTAACTTTTTTATATAACATTTGAATAGAATCATTATTTCAACGTGTGAGGAATAAAAAAATTTCATTCTTTACTACCCCTCCATTATTTTTATACTGTTTTAAAAGTTTCAAAAATATATTATAATATTTTTAAAAAATATAACATATCTTTATAAATGAAATAATTTAGGTTGAAATGAAAATGATATTCTCCTCATGAAATGTTTTTAGTGATATTTCAAAATCAGTTTCCATATATAATGACAACATTTTATGATACATAAGGTTTAATAGTGATATAATACATTGGTGACGTCCTTATTGTTCACTGTATAGTTTATTTTTATGATTAATGTATTTTTATGAATCCCATTAATTTTTCTATAGTTTTTATATGATAATATGGTGAAATTTTTATGATATTTTTTTAATTACCATGGGTTATGCCATTATGATATTTATATGAAACCCATTAATTTTTATATTTTAATGATGTGATGAATTTTTATAATATTTTGTAATAATATTTTATGATATATATTTTTGTGAAGTGGGGTACCTATATCTCCCACAAATTTAGTTTGTAAATATTTAAATCTCATGATATAAACAGTACAAAAATAAGGAGTGAAACTAATTAGTATGAGACATTTTCCACTATGATTTTATTGGGAGTGAACCACGATGACTGGAATGGTTTTGGGAGTAAGCAGTTGCACTATTATTTTTATTTAAAAGTTCCTTGAAAATTAATGATTTTATTTATTTTTTGATTATTTCTATGCCACAAATCGGTGTCTTTTTCCAATGTTATGCTCTCATAGAACATGTTCTTTGATTCCATAAGTATTCATGTCTTAGAATATCCATGGTTTAATCCATAAATCATCTTTATGATCAATTAAATGAAGGATAGGGTTTCCAAATGTTTTTATCTTAATATTATACCCTTATTCTCATTTTATTTTTATATCTCTATTGTTTACCCTTACTAATAATCAAAGCACACCCTTACATATGTTTTATTTCACCATGTTATGATAAAACTTATTTTTTATTTTATTTCTATGACGGGTACTAGAAATAAATAATTTAGTGGTTGATCATGTTGTTCACCTATGAAATATATTTTATGTGTCTATGATGATAAAGAAACTAGACATAAATGATTCATTTCTAGATCGTTATGTTATCTAATGAATATTTTTCTATTAATGTGTAATATTTATATATTATTAGTTTTGTTCATCATAGTTGGTATAAATGATAGGCTACATTAAAACTTTTAAACTAATATGGTAAAACATTTTTAGGAACTATAAGGATAATTATCTATGAATGAAAATATCTAACAATTTTATTGATAGATTAATTGAATTAATTATAATGAATTAAATACACATATAAATACTATAAACAGATGTAGCTTTTGAAGGGTTGTACCTAGGGGTAAAAACATTGAATGTGGTATATTAATACAGACTCGAGCATTAAATTGTGAAAGAAAATGGGTCATTCTTCATATAATGTATGGCACTCCTTTTGGATATCCTCGGGAAATTTAAAAACTCATTGAGAACCATTATAATAGATTTGAATAATGTTTATTAATGGCCTAGTTTATGCCAAATGTGCCATAGAGTAATAAAAAGGTTTTTTGATTTGGATGTAATATTATTTATTTTTAATGATTATATGGTTCTCCTCTATGATTATTGTATCTTAAATTATGTTGTTTCATTGTCGTCACTGTATATAACCCAAATTGACCTAGTTAATGCTATGTGAAATAAATAATGGAATGCTTTGTCTTCTATAAAGTGAAATGTTTTGGGTGTTAGAATGAGAAATCTCAATTTTATGCACAAAAAAATTCTAAATATATTATTCAAGAAAATATTTGAAATGGTAAAAGGAAGGGAATATAATTTATTGAGTCCTTAATGAGGTAATTCCAACATTCTTTTATGTGTTCCATTGATTCATTAGTTGTTGATAAATAAATTTGTTTTACTATAATGATGATTTGTATTATCTTATGATCATATCCTATAAATAACATTTTGTTTGTCTATAATTTCCATGGATAGGTATATTACATTTGGTTTATTATTAATATTATGAGTGAATAAGATGAAGTTAACTCCTTGGAATTGGATGAGTTTAAGATATTATTTTTCAATACATTCATTCCTTAAATTATTCATATCAAAATAGAGGATTTCCATGAGTTTAAAAAGAATAATGATTTATCTATTAGTACCTATTTGGTTAATATTATTATAATTTAAAATAATTATTCTAGAATTAATATCCAACATGACAGTAAGAATTATTGATTCATTAGTATCTTAAAAAATTCTCTAATGGTCGTTGACCATAAGATCCTTTAGTGG
Source organism: Viscum album (assembly GCA_963277665.1). NCBI lineage: Eukaryota > Viridiplantae > Streptophyta > Magnoliopsida > Santalales > Viscaceae > Viscum > Viscum album. The sequence goes on from OY728153.1 coordinate 598,514,596, forward strand.
GTATGAATAAATAGTTAAATGTAATATAATTTTAGAAATGGATATTTTAATTACTCATCAACCTCGTAATTATGATAAATAACTTATGATGAAATGTAAAATAAACTCTGAAACCCATCAGAAAAGATAATGATAATTCATTCACAATGAATATGTGGAAAGAACAATAGATAAAATTAGATTAAGGGGAATTTTATTTTTTTAGGTTTAGGATAGAATGAAATCCTGTTATATATTAAACAAGTCATTAAAATAAGTTATCAAATTATGGGCATTGAGAGAAAGAACCGCAGATTTTGCCCAAAGCACTCCAGTGTTTCAAATGAAAGGGTTATTGGAAATATGATAACTACTTCCTAAATCCAATGGTTAAATATGCTGATCAATGTCAATACAATATTAAGTCATAAGATAAAGGTATGTGTCTTGTTATCGCTATTTTTTATGTGGGGTTTGATAAAACGTGGTAAATGATACACTTACCATCAACTCAAGAACAAATGATGTATTATTTAAATCGATATGTAACAAAAAATTTATATCTATAGAATTTTATAATGTTATAAAAATTCCACGAAAACAATAAGTTGTGTAATTTTTATTGAAAACACCTAATAATACGATGATAAAATATTAATTATATTATTAATCTATAAAAGATATTAATAGGAATATGATTCTTGTGAACATCATTATTCTCCATCTAGTTGAATTTAATAATTTTTTAAGTATGGAATGGCTTTATCTACATAAATTGTACATAAATATTCTTAGAAGGGAAGTCAATTATGATATTCCAAAACAAACAATTATTTTTTATAAGTGAAATGATAGATATTAACATCCAATGGAAATCACTCCCATATTATGGGTCTTGATTCCCTTTTAAAATATGAATTTTTCATAAATGGTTTGGGAGAAACTTGATATTGATGAAATATCAGTTATGTGGGAGAATGTTAATGTATTTATGAAATAGATTCTTATTTTTCCATGGAAAATAGTAATTATGTATTCAATATAACTCATTCCTGGTTCTACACATATTTCAAAGACTCTCAGTACAACGACACTAATTGTAGAGCTGGAATTTGGGAATAAACACACATAGAACCTTAATAAAGAATTAATTCATCCAATTGTGTCATATTGTGGAGCACATATTATCTTTTAGAAAAAGATATATTGATTAACATGACTATGAAATTGTTATCTTGATCTATAGATTATCACAAACAAGAAAAGTATCTTTTACCTTATATTAATGACTATTTTTATCAACTTCCCAAAGCTCAATAAATTTCCATGACTTACCTTCATTATGTATATCATAAATTGAGGGTCATGTAAGTAGTTATACTTAACACATCAATTCATACAAGGTAATGAAACTATTAGTATATAGTAATTCTATTTGGTCTTACAAAATATCATAACCATCTTCATATATTTAAAGAATAGTGCATTTATATATTACCTTGATCAGTTTGTGGTAGTCTTTATAGATGATATTCTTATATATTAAATGATTATATAATATAATGAAGGTCACCTGATAATTGTAAAAAAGACCCTATGGAATGAGAAAATATATGGAAAAATTTAAAAGTGTTTACTTTTTCTAAAAAAATCATTAGGGTATATCGGTGAGTCCATCAAAGATGGTGGCTAATGAAAATTATCCTAGAATAACCCCTTTGAAGAAGATACATTTTTTCCTGGTTTTTATTAATATTATCTATTTTTTGTAGAATTTGTCACAACTATCTATTCCTTTAACCAATTTAACTTATAAGTGATTCAAGCACCTATGGAAGGATGAATTAAATGAAATTTTTAGGGAAATGGAGAGTTTATTATTAAATCCATATGTACATACATTTCCATATAGTGGATAAGGGTTTTCAATCTATAGTGATGCAACCATGAAGATATTGTGAGGAATTCATAGGTAGAATGAGATAATTATAACCTATTCTTCAAAATAATTTAATTTTAATGATAAAAATTACCAAACTCATAGTTTGGAGTTAACTACTGTAATGTTTTCATTAAACATATTGGGAAATTATCTTTATGGGGGAAAAGTGTTGTATGTATACTATTAAAAAAGGATTACTTCTTATATTCACATAGAAAGAGATGAGTATATACCATATATGATGGTTATATATGATTACATATTTATACTACTCAATACATTACAATGCTAGGAATGAGAACAAGGCATACATTGCTTTGATTCAAAAGGATCTTTCTAGATTATCCATGATGAACCTAAAATAAGATAAAATATTTTTGGACATTAAAATTATGGATTTGGTGATCCTAAAGAAAGTGGTGAAATTTAATCCTTCCCAAATGATTATTCAACCATGTATTTGAGTTAACATTAAAGAGGTGAGAAACAATGATAATGAGCTATATAAGAATCATTCAAATGTTCTTGAGATTAATATATATTGAAATTGAGTAATAAAGTGTAGGAACCATGTTTATGTACCTTAAATACATTTGTAATTATTATACGATGCTAACAGTTATTCATTCATTGTTCATCATTGATGTACAATGATGTATAGAGATATGAAAGAATATTTCTAGTTTGATATAATTAACATGGATATTTTTTTATTTTTATCTCATTGATTGGTATATCAGTAAGTTATGTCTAGGAGACAAAATTATAAGGCAATGTTAAAACCATTACACAATCTAAAATGTAAATGGGAAAAAATTACAACGTATTTATTCATAACACTCCCCAAAAATTATAAATGAATAATTTTATATGTGTTGTATCCAATTTCCATGAAAATTATGAAGAACTAATCACTATTAAAGAATAATTATTGTTTGATTATATTTATAGGATAAACATTAAGGATGTTTTACGGTTCCATAGAGTACCACAATCTATTGTTTCCAATTTGGTTCTAATCATTACCTTGACATTTTGGAGATTTATTCATAAATACCATGATACAATATTGATTTTAAGTACTACGTGTCACCCACAAACATGCTGTCATTATAATAGAACCCATAAAACCTGAAATTATATATTTATATCTTATTCTATAGATCTCAATGGATGTTTTGATCAACACTATCATTTAGTTTAGTTTTCATTAAATAATATCATTCAATCTAGAATATAGATGGATCCTTATAAATTAATCTATGGAATAATGTATAGAACACCAATTTATAGAGATTATGTTTAAGAAAGAAAGCTACTATGACATTATATAGTTGATGAAATAGAAGATATTGTTAGATCAATATAACACCAAGTTATAATGAACCATGATATCCTGATACTGTTATTATATAATCATGAGCATTATATCCTCGCCATATCAATTGGTACTATGAATAAGAATAAAAATATTTTAAAAATTATATATAATAGTTTCATATAAAGAAATAATATTCATTAAAATTTAATTAATTTTCATTAAAATGTTTATATGATTCCACAATATAATTTTCCCGAAAACCCTTTTTATTTTTTTAAAATAATAAAATTAAATGTTTACACTTTTAGAATATTTATTAAAAAAATTTGACATAAATTTTTGAATGAACAAGTCAACATTATCTAAATGTGAATATTTTGAAATTCTGTAAAAAGAATTTTTTAGTGAATAGTGAAATGAATTAATTTTTTAAAATAGAATTGCCTATTCATTTAATTTATTTATAAAGTTATACTTCTTCAAAATAAGGGTTATATAATGTTATTATTAAAAAAATTTATTTATTTACAATCATATTTATATTGAATTATAATATTAAAATAATCTATACTATAGAAAAGTTTTATTTTGGTAAATAGTTTCTCTATTACACTAGTATGATTAATTTTAACGAATAATTTTCCACATCTATGACTGGATTTTAAAAAAATTATTTCATATTTGGAATTATAATAGTAATTATTATATAATATGGTCAAAAAAATGTTTTCTCAACATAGATAGTAAAAATTAATTTTCATGGTCGAAGTTAAAATGAGATCACCAGAGGATAAACTAAAATGATAAGGGTTGAAAATGTTATAAAAAAATTTCCCATTCAAATTTTATAGACATATTTTGACCTTATATCATTTGAGTCCTGATAATAAACCATTTTGGATCCTTTTGGAATGTTTATAATGTGGTTGTACCTTTTTCATTTCAAATATTCCAAGAGTTGTCTCTCTCCCCGACATAAAAAGGGAACGAAATCTCCTCCATTCCTCACGCATCGAAAACCATTAGGTATGGATATTACCTACAAAAATTACCACCATAAGTTTATATCCACATCCTATAGGTCAAAATTGTTTTTGGTAAAACCTTCTATAATGGTTTTACATGTAATCCAAAATGGGTTGTCTAAAAAAGTAGTATAGTCCTTAATTAAATATTTTTATTTATTTCATCCTCTTAAAAATTATATATTATTAAAAAATTCTATGAGGACATAATAAAAATAAAACATATTCTAAGATGTTATTGTTTAACTTTTATTACCTACATCTATTTCATTATCTATTAGTGGGAAATTAAACCATTGATAGAGTGTGTAGAAGACCACTGCCACGCAAACCAATGTAATAAATTTTCCATCAAAACCACTAATGGATGGATATAATGATGGAAATATAAAATATATGTGGTATTTATTACATAATTATTCATCTATAATTATAATTTCACATATAAATTCTTACATTCCATTTCATCGAAAAATAATCATGTAGCTCACTTGTAGGGATGACTACCACCTTTGAAGTGATGAGATTTGTTTTTCACATAATATAAAATGGATAATAATATAGTTTAATTAAATGAATATATTTGAAATATATTACATAATAATTACTATGTAATGGTGATTTATTTTTTATCTACATTCTGTTCCTCTGTTCAAGAAAATGTAAATAGTGTCTATGCATACATATATCCTATCATCTCCATGAATAGTGTAGTCAATTATCATTATCTATAAGTAATGGGTTAATATAAAAACAAATATAATGAATATATATTAAAATTATATCATGGTTAAAATTTTGGAGTTGATGGTGCCATTATAAAATTTAAAGGAACAAAAATTCCCAACAAAAACATACATGAAAATTGAATGAGTTTTTAACCGAAACAAAATTTTAACATGGAATTATTAATAAAAATTAAATGAATGGTCATAATTAAATAATATATTGTATCATATATATACTCATGGTTCATTAAAAGATTTATAATAATAAAATATTTATTATAAAATAGTTTTAATGTCTATAATGTAATTTGAGACTTATGAGAAGGGATTTCAGTCTCATTTATATTTTCATTGGCCACATGCCATATCCACCACTAATTTATTTTGTGTGTTGTATATACTACCAATGAACATATTTTTTAATTTGTGCCATGAAATTGTGGGATACAAAATCTGTAACACCCAAACCCTAGTTACCCTAAGTCAGTACATTATTACATAACATTGGCATGATCACAAGGGATCAAATCCCGAATGAATGATTAGTTTAGTAGCCTTAGACGTACTATATACATTCATAATTTTCACAGTACATTATAAAATTAAAAACAACAACATAATTGTCTCCATTGACTACATTCATATCCCTTAGACAATCCCTTAGACCATACCAACAGGTGAGTCATAATATACTTCTTCGTGTCTTGGGAAAAATAATACATATAAAGTGGTGAGATTAGATTCTCAGTAAGGATAACTATATAGTGGAAACAGTTATAAATAATCATAAAAATTTAAGGAAATCTATTAGACTAAAACAAAAGCCTTTTAAACTTAAACTTCTGCATAATATGGCCAATATAAATAAAATAATTTCATTTACTTATTCACATAAATATTCTATTAGTCAAAAAATAACATGAAATATCAATATCCAATTTCATAATTATGGAATGCATAATTCCAAACATCATAACCACATATTTAAGACATTGTGCCAAGACTAAAAATAATATTTTTTCCAGGCCTTCTTCCAAGGAACTAGTTTGTATCATGAGACCTACCGATGCATTGAGGAGCTATAGCGAGATCAACCCATCACTTACTAAGTCCAATTCTTTCCTAAAATGAAAAGGTTTGAACAAAAAATAAACATTTTTATTATAAATAACATATGAAATGTCAATATTTATTCCATAAACCATTAATGGTGTAAAAATAACACATCCACATTCAAACATACAAAAAAAATTTCAACACAATATGGATTTTTGTATCATAATATATCAATTTCCAAAATGTGTAAAATCTATTTACGGATGTTGACATAGATGAAATCAATACTATTTGAGTGAAATATATCTTTATTTTTTTTAAAAATTATTCATAAGTCATATAATTATAAAAGAAAACATTTATTTTGAAAATATTCTTATAATTTTGTAATGGATCCTTCGACTATGTTATAACAACAAAAAATAGATTCACCCGCTTTATAAGTTAAAAAAGACATCCTTACCATAATTTTGTCAAAAAGGTCATAAAGTACCATGTTTGGGAAATGATATAAAGATTCCTTTAATAACATATATGGTCAAATAGTGTTATAAATTTATTTATCCAATATTCTAGTAAATAGTAAAATGTTTTAAAATACATTTTTAAGAAAATAAGGATGTGGATGATAAAGAGGTCCAAATAGATAATTACGTATTAACATCCTCGGATAAGAAACGAGATTGTAGAATTATCCCTTTTGTGTACTTTTCCTTAGCCGATTGTATGTTAAACACTTGTTCAATAGTCAAAAAATTGTTATTAAATTATAAAATAACTATATATATAAATATTATATCATATATGATCATATATTATTTCTTAGTTAATAATATTTCAGTAGTATCATCTTTTTGGGTGTTAACTAATTTGTTTTCATTTATTTTCAGGGTACATAAGAAATGTTTATTTTGGATAGGATGTATTTGATTCATATACATAATTATATTATTTTTATGAAAATTATTTTTAATCATCAATTGAAAATTATTCTTGAATGATCACGATAAGGAATGAATCTTATCGCTTTCATGGAGACAGTAATCAGTACGTATGCATGAGTGAAAATATCATTATTTTGATTGTGAAATCATATGTAATTGGATGATATATCATATATTAAGAGTAATTAAAATTTTATATATATTATTTTGATCATTTATACTTATTATTATACCAATCCAAAATAATAATGTGTTTGAATAACAAACTACACCACGACGTGGAGATGGTATGCCGTACGTACGCACATATGGAGACATTGTCATTTATAGGAAAGGTATAATAATGAATATAGTTGTACCATATTTATAATAACATCAAATTATGTAGAAGGTACTAGAGTTATTATTTTGCTATGGAAGAAACAAAGAAATAGAAAGTGGAAGAATAAAAGAACTTGAACGAAGGTGGTTAAATTATTACCTCTTCATCGGTTGTTTTATTTTTAGTTAATCAAAAGTAATTTCTAGGTTGTCTTTATGATCAATATAGAGACTCTAGGATAATGTGATTGAAGATTAAATGATATTTGGGTAGGGTTTGGCTGATCCAAATGGATATGGAGGTGTGAAATTAAGAAAAGGGGAAGTACCCCTTTATAAGAGAGGTGAGGGTCGCTTTAGGAAAAGCTCAAAATATTAATTTATAATAAAATCATATTCAGTTTCTAAAGACTACAAAATGATTTATTTCGTGGAGAAGGTGGGTTGTGTCACAAAAAATATCAACAAATATGTTCTAGATAGGTTTAGGTCATCATATTAACCTTATCGTTTAGATTTAACTCTTAGTTAAATAGTTTTACTTTTTCCATGTCTCTTTGTATTTTTATATTATATGGTTAATAAACATACTATAAACTACCAATCTAACCCCAAGTGGTTCATTATTAACATATAAAACCTTATATAAGTCCTTTCTCCTATACACTGATTTTTAAGAATATTATATCAATTAATAATATATAATTTGTTTTAAAACTCAATTATCCCAATTTTGACAATATTTAGTATCTGATTTTTTTGAAATCTATAATAAATTTATCAATTCGAATAAAATTTATTTGATCAACTCTAACATGTAATATTAACCTATAAAATTATTTATATTTATGATAAGTTTAAATTTAAATTTAATTGGATATTTATAATATTAATTAATTTTATATTTCATTATTAATGTAATTATTGCATCATGATTATGTCGTAGATAAATTAAATTATTTAATGACTAAAAATGATAAATAAAATACCATTATATAGGAAATAATTTTTATCTTTATAATGAATTCTTATTATCAAATTTATATTGTGGGTAACCATATATTAAAAATGGGTTAGTTATTAATCATTGACCTTAACTCTTTTAACTCTTCTTTAAATAAAATAATAATAAATGTCCTAATATAATATATGTGTACCAAATAGGATCATATATTATTTCAAGTGTTGTATTAGTAAAATTAATCTTATCCAATTGATCTAAGACATGTTTTAGTCTAATTATAATATCATTTTTACCCTTAATTACCTTATAAACATTTACTGTGGTAAATAAAAGTCAATAGTTACTATTCACAAAAAATTATTTCCAACTTATTAAACCACATTTCACTAATTGATGCCAATAATGTCTCTCTGATTTTTAAAATTCAACTCACAGAAGCAGTAAAATTATGATTTCTGCAAATTTGCAAATGCACATAGAAGGTGGGTAAAAGATGGTAAAAAGTACAATAAAATTGTATTTATCTAAACATGTTATAAAATTCCACCAATTAAATACATTGAACATATATAGGTATTATGTATATATTTTTACATAAAAAAATTAAAATAAAATAACTAATTACTTAAATAAAAAGTTAGTTTTAAACAATAATATAGTGTTTTTCTCTATTCATAAAAATTGAACGTTTTCCAAAAAAATACCAAAAATTCACCATAAGCTAATTTCGATTTTAAAAATTTGAAAACCAAGGGTATTTTGAAAAATAAATTTTATAAAATTTTAGGTGGGTATTAATATTCATAACAAAAAGTTTAATTGGTCGTGGTGTGTTAAAACTCCATGTTGTGTACAACTCAAGATATTGCATTAATCAAATGGAAACATACCGTGGAAGATTTGGGTGTTACATTATCCCCTCTTTAAAATAATTTCATCCTTGAAATTTATTGAATATTACTGCATAAAAAGATTCATCGGGTTCTTCATCATAAGTTCCCTGGGTTCCCATATTTTTTCTTCCATCTTATGGTTTCTCTATAGAACTATTCCCAGTGGAGTCTTCTGGTTTCTTATCACATGTTCTCTTGTACCAAGAATCGTTACAGGCTGTTCATAATAAGATAGATCTGGTTCAAGTTCAATTTCCTCATAGGTTAGTATATGTGTTGGGTCATGCATGTATTTTCTCAATAGTGATATGTGGAACACATCATGAACATCAGAGATACTTAGAGGAATTTCCAAATGATAATCCACAACTCCAATTCGTTCTAGAATTTATAAAAGTCAGATGTACCTGAGACTCAATTTACCCCTCTAACTGAATCATATAAAACCCTTCCATAGAGATACCTTCAAGAAAACATGATCTCCAACTTGAAATTCCAAATCCTTCCTCCGATTATCGGCATATCTCTTTTGCCTACATTGAGCTGCTTTGATGTGGGTTTGGATAATATTCACCTTTTTCATTTTTTCTTTAACAATTTATAGGCCTACTAGTTTTCTTTCACAAACATCATATCGAAAAGTTGGTGTGGGACATCTCTTTCCATATAATGCTTCATATAGTGTCATCTGAATACTTGAATGGAAGATATTGTTATAGGAAAATTATACCAGAGGTAAATATTTATCTCACATACCTTGAAATCATTGTGAGAAAGATCACAACATGTATTCTATGGTTTTAATAGCTTATTCTGATTGTCCAACATTTTTAGGGTGGAAGTGAGTGCTCAAACAAAGTCCAGTATCCTGGGCCTTCTGAAGAATTTTCTAGAATCATGATTTAAAATGGGGATTGAGACAAGAAAAAATCAATAGGGGAACAACATGGAGTCTTGAAACATCATTAATATATAGTACTTATATATTTTTAAGTTCTAAATCTTCTCTTATAGCAAGAAAATCTATTGAAATGGTAAGAAGATCAACAATGACACATATATCCTTATTTATTCTAGGAGTCTTTGGTAGTCCCATGACAAATTCAATCATACTATTATCCCAATTACACTCAGGTATAGGAAGAGGTTTTATGACTCTTATAGGTTGTTTCCTTCCATCTTTTACTTGTATACATATACTAAATCTTGACACAAAATCAATAATCTCCGTCTTCATGTTGTCCCACAAAAAATGTTCCTTCAAATCTCTGTACATCTGTGTGATCCCATGGTGTATAAAAAATTGGAGCTATGATCATCATTCAACAATTACATTTTTAGAGTAGGTATATTGAGAACACAAATACTCTTCACAAATATGAAAATTCCATCTTCATATATGAAGTCACTCAATCTCCCATCATTTACAACATTATTATTCTTTTGAAAATTATTATCATTAGTCTGAGAACATTTATCCTTTCTAGTAAATATGGTTTGGAAACCATTTCAAAATTTATTGATGTTTCACCTTCCATGGTTATTCCCATATCCATCTTTACTAGATCATTGAAAATAGGATCCCTTTCAACTCTTATCTTTTTCAAAACATCATGATTATTTCTTCTCAAAGAAAACTCCCACTTATTTTCCTTCCGTGGGTGGTAGAGCACTGTGAAATCAAAATCCAAGATTAGTTCATGCCATCTCCTTTTCCTCATGTTGTGTTCTTATTGTGAGAAAATATACTTCAATATATTGTGACCAGTATAAATCTCACATTTTTTACCATAGAGTAGTATCCCCATGTCATTAGTTCAAATATTATAGCTACTAAATCAAGTTCATGATTGGGATAGTTTTTCACATTAATTTTCAGCAGTCATGATACATAATAAATAACTCTATCATTATACATAAAGACACAACCAAGTTCATTCTTCAAAGCATCACTATAAATAACAAATCCACCATTCCCTGATGGTAGAGTCTTGATAAGATTGTTGAATAATCTTCTATTCGGTTCTTCAAAATATTCTTCACACTATTTGGTCTAAACAAATTTAACCCCTTTATGTTTGAGCTTGGTTAATGGGTTAGCCAACCAGGATAAATTCTGGAGGAAACATCGATAATAACCTTCTAAACCAAAAAATCTAGAAACCTCATTTATACTTTTTAGTGTTGGGAATTAATGGATTACCTTGGTCATTGAATAATCAATATAGATTCTATCATTAGAGTTAGATTGTCCATGAAAAAAATCTCTTGAATCCAGAATTCAAACTTGCTAAACATCTCATATAATTCATTTCATTAGAGGGTTTTTATAATACTGTTCAAGTGTTTTTCATGATCATTGAATATTTTTGAGTATACCGAGATATCATCAATAGATACCACAAAAAACTCATCAAGATATTCCTTGAAAAATATATTAATTAAATTCGTGAAGACAGAGTGAGCATTAGTTAATCAAAAAAGAATTACTATAAACTCGTACTACCTGTACCAAGTTCAAAATACTACTTTTAGAATGTCTTCATTTTTTACAGAGAACATATGATATCCAAATCTAAGGTCAATATTTTAATAATATTGAGCTCCATGATGTCAGTCGAATAAATCATCAATAGGTTGTATGTGATACTTTCCCATTATTGATATAGAATTGATCTCCCTGTAGTCAATGTAGAACCTCATAGATCATTCTTTCTTCTTAACACAAAGAACAGGGTCTCCCCATAGAGAAATACTCGGGTAAATAAATCCCTTATTACTCAATTACCATAGTTTTTCCATTAGTTCCACTAATTCCACAGTGTCCATTCTATAAGGGGTCTTCGATATGGGACGTGAACTTGGAATTAAATCAATGGAAAACTCAATTTCTCATTCTGGATGATGTCTTGGTAAATATGCTAGAAACACATCAACATATTTTTGCACAATAGGTAAATCCTATCTTCGAACAATCTTTTCCTCACCCATAATTATTTCATTCTCTTCCTACACAATAATTGAATTTAGTAGAGCTACTAGGGGGGATCTAGATAGGAATCAGGTGGTGACCTTTACGCTCTAAAGATAAGGTACTCTTTTTCATCATTAATAATTGTAACCTCATTCTTATTACAATAAATTTCTACATCATGTCCTGAAATCCAATCCATTACGAGGATTGTATCAAATTCAATCATGGGTATGTCGATGATATCAGTAGATAAAGAACATTTATATGCCTTAATGGGAACTAATTCACAAAACTTTCTTGTGATGATACTTCCCTGGGATGTTTTGACTGACAACTCCTTAATTAAGTAAAATTAAAAATATCTAATTTTGTTTCCATACTAGGAATACATGAAACAATGTTATGAGGATGAATCAAATAAATCATTGGATAAAAATTATTAAATAATTAAATTACCATCCACCACCTCTTTCTGAGCATCAACCTCAGAGGTAGTGATCGTATAAGCTTGGCCTTGCTCCCTTATCCATTTCTGAGGTAATTTCCCATGGCTCTTAGGGAATTCATTTTCATAATGTTCTTTTTCTCTACAATTGTACCATTAAACATTAACTACCTCTTTCTTAACCTTGAAATCACGAACATTGTGGACTTTTTTACCACATTTGTAACAGATTCTCATTCCATTTAGGCCAGTAATGGGGTGTTTCGTCCAAAATTTACAATAAGATAGATATTAAACTATTCCCTTCTTCCACTTATTTCCATTTCCAGAGTGATCAATAGTTCTATTCTTTTCGTACATTACATTGATGTCATATGACATAGATAATTATTTTTCTAGCTTGATAGTGTATGATAAAATATCATTGTACGATGAGAATAATTGTGAGACTAATTCTCGATGTAATAATGTCTTTAACCCATCAAATTATTGATCAATATTACTCCTTGGGTTACCTATATAATCTGATTCATGCCTTCATAACCTTGTAAAGTTATCCACATAAATTTTGAAATACCCATCCTTCTTATTCCATAGACTTAGAAATTTCTTTTCCATATATGCTCGATTATCCCACGAAAAGTATTATTCTAATATAATATTTTTGAAATCCCTCCATTACATTCATGATACTTCTTTATCCTCCTTTTTGTTTTTAATTAATGACCACCATTGATTTGTATCTCCCGTGAGGTGATAAACATCCATGACAACATTTTACCTTTTGTTTCTCCCCAAAGCATGAAATATTTTCCCTAATGAAACATATCCATTCCTCAACTACAAATAGATTTGTAGACCAATTGAATATTGTAGGTTGTTTCGTAATGAAGTGGTTTAATTTTGATCCTCCACGATGTTGATCAGGGTGCTCCATAAGGGTACGGTTATTATTCTAACCTGAGTGAGTTATACCAGTATGGTGATAAGCTGATCAGCACTAGTTGCATCACCATCTCCACTATAATTATCTTATGTTGGAGGTAATTCCCTACATGGATTGTGTACATTGATACAGTTTCCACTCCTTCCTCTAGGAGACATTTCTTAACAATGGAATACACTAGATTAGTTTAGGAATCGCAATACATAATTCAAAACTAGTAAAAATATTAACATACATTGAACAATTTAGGGATACAATCCATAATCATAAAAAAAATTAATTGAGAATGTATATACTCATAAATCATTCACAATGGTTTGTAAAGAAAATGTAAATTATCCTAAACATATCGATCGCGTGTGTCATAACCAAGAGTATAGCAAGGCTCATTGTCGGGTACCATGATATCCAGGGTCAATCCTGAAACTCCTTGTCGGAGTTTTCACTCCTGGGTACATTAGTTCTAGAGCCACCTCTACCTACTCATATCTAGATAGATATGAATTTCTTAGAAAATAAAAAAAAATCAACATTATCAAAACTCTAGTAAGTACTTCTATGTCAATCCTCAAAGTCGGTCTTAGGGTAATGTGCACGAATCCGAATTTATATAAATATAGTTTCATAGGTTTGTACTAAACCTCCTCTAATACCAACTGTAACACCCCGACCCCAGTTACCCATAGTTGGTGCATTATTACATAATATTCACATGATCAAAGGATTAAATCCTTAAATACTGATCATTTTAGTAGCATTTGATGTAATAGATACATTTATATGTTTAACATTACATTATAATATGAAAAACAACAACAAATTTATCTCTATTGACCACATTCATATCCCTCAGAATATCCTTATAGGTCTGTAATAATATACTTCTTCACCCCCTAGGAAAAATAATTCATAAAAATGGGAGAGCTCAGATGCTCAGTAAGGATAACAACATAGTAGAAACCATCATAAATAAGCATAAACATTTAAGGAAATGTATAAGACTAAAACGTAATCATTTTAGAAATAAACATATGCATTAAAGTTCAAAATTAATCAAATAATTCCATTTTCTTATTCACAAATACATTCTAATAGTCAAATAATCACATGAAATATCAATTTCCAATTTCATAATGATGTAATGCATAATTCCAGACTTCATAACCACCTAGTCAAGACCATGTTCCAAGACTACAAATAAAATTTTTTTCAAGGCCATGGGCCAAGACAATAGTTTTTCTAATGAGACCTACTGATGCATCAAGGAGCTATAGCGGGCTCCACGCATCACTTACTATGTCTAATTCATTCCTCATATGAAAAGGATTAAATATAATGTAAGCATTTGTATTAAAAATAGCATAAAAATAAAATATTTTATCCATAAACCATGAATGGTGTAAGTATAACACATCCACAGTCAAACATATCAAAAAATCTTGACTAAAATATGGAATATTTTTATCATAATAAATCAATTTAAAAAAGTGTAAAATCTATCAAAGTTTGTTGACATAGATGAAATCAAATAAATTTGAGAGAAATATATCATTCTTTTTTTAATCATTTTTAAGTCACATAATTATAAAAGAAAAAATTTATTTTGAAACTATTCTTATTATATTGTTTCAGACGCTTCGATGATGTTTTAATGGAAGAAAATAGAGGCACCAACTGTATATGTAAAAAAACACATTCTTACCTTATTTATATCGAAAATTTCATAAAGTGCCATGTTTGGAAAATTACAAAAAGATTATTTTAAAAACATATAAGATCAAATATTTTTATAAATGAATTTAAACCATATTCTAATTAATAGTAAAAATATTTTGAAATATATTTTTCTGAAAACACATATTTGGATGATAAAGAGGTCCCAATAGATACTTACGTATTAACAACATCAGATAAGTAAAGAGATTGTATAATTTACCCTTACCCTTTACATTTCCATATTAGATGGTATGTTAACCACATGTATACTATTATAACATTTTTATTAAATTATTCAAGAACTATATACATAAATTTGGTATCATATATGATCCTATAATATTTCTTTGTTAATAATATTTCAGTAGTATCATCATTTCGGGTGATAACTGATTCATATTTATTTATATGATTGGTTACATAATCCATGATTGTTAGGGATAGAATGTATTTGATTCATATAAAAAATGATATTATTGTTATAAAAATTATTTCTAATAATAAAATGATAATTATTCTTTAATAATTATGACGTGGGATGAATATTTTTACGTTCTGGAAGATGGAAATCCGTACATACGCACGAGTGACAATATCATTATATTGATGGTGAAATACTATGTAATTTGATTTTATATCATACATTCAGAATAATTAACTTGTTATGTTTATTATGTACATCATTTATACTCATTGTTATACCCATCCAAAATAATTATCTGTTTAAATAACAAACTACACCACGATATGGAGATGGTAAGTCATACGTATGCACATATGGTGACTTTGTCATTTATAGGATAGATAGAATAATGAATATGGTTGTATCATAATTATAATAACATAAAAATATTCATAAGTTACTTGAGTTATTATTTTGGTATTGAAACAAAAAAGAAAGAGGAAGTGGAAGGAGAAAATATCTTGAATGAGGGTGCTGAAATTATTACATCTTCTTTGGGTGTTTCCTTTGGAGTTTATCAAAAGAGCTCCATAGTCTAGATTTAAGATAGAATTAAGGACTATATGTTGATGTTATTGATGTTTTGAGGTTATTTGGTTAGGTTTTTCCTGAGTGAAATGGCATTGGAGTTGTGAAATTAAGAGAACAGAAAGTACCATTTTATAAGAGAGGTGAGGGTAACTTTAGGAAAATCTTGAAATATTATTTTATAATAAATTAAATTTCATTTTATAATGGATAAAAAATTATTTATTTCAATATATGGTGGAGATGGGCCGAAAACCTCTCAACCAATAGGCTTTAGGTAGGTTTAGGTCACCATATTAAACTTATCATTTAGATTTAACTCTTAGTTAAATAGTTTGACATTTAAAATGTCTCTTTGTATTTTTATATTATATGGTTAATAAACATAATATAAACTACCATGATAACCCCAAGTGGTTCACTATTAATAAATATAACCCTATATAAGTTTATTGGACAATCCTCATAGTTTTAGTAATATTATATGAATTATTAATATAAATTTTTTTTTCAAAACTCAATTATTACAATTTTAACACTATTTAGTATTTAATTATTTTGAAAGTCATACAAACTTTATAACATCGAATAAAATTTATTTAATCAATTATTAAATGTCATATTAACATATAAAATTAGTTTAATTTATCAGAAGTCTCAATTTACATTTATTTTGATATTTATAATATCAATTATTTTAATATTTCATTATTAAGGTAATTACATCATCATCATTGTGTAATAAATTAATTAATTTATTTAATGTATAAGAATTATAAATAAAATAAAATTATGTATGAAATATTTGCATCTTCCTAATGAATATTTATTATCTAATTTATATAGTGTTTAACCCTATATTTAAAATGAATATTTTTTAAACATTTTAATGAACTCTTTTAATTCTTCTTTAAATAAAATAATAATCAATGTCCAAATCTAATACATGTGGACCAAATTGGATCCTATTTTAGTCCTTAGTTTGTTTTAGGTCGAATTACACTTATCCAATAGAATTAGGACATGTTTTAGTGTAATTATAATATCATTTTGAACCTTAATTACCTAATTTACTTTTATCTAGGGTAAATAAAAGTCCAATGTTACTATTCATGAATATTTATTTTCATCTTATTGATCCACATTTAACAAACTTATTTCTATATTGTCTCTTGGATTTTTGAAATTCAACTAACTAAAGCTGTAAAATTTGGTTTTATGCAAATTTACAAATGCTTCTAGAAGGTGGGTAAAAGATGGTAAAAAGTGCCATAGGAAATTATATATCTAAAAATAGTATAAAATGACTCCAACGAATTACATTGAACATATATAGGCATTATGTATCTATTTTTACCTAAAATAATTAAAAATAAAAAAACTAATTACTTAAAAAATTTATTTTAAACAATAACGCAGTTTTTTTCATTATTAATCAAAAATTGAATGTTTTCTAAAAAAACCAAAAATTCACCAAAAGCTCATATCGATATTCTGAAATAAAAAATGAATCAAATTTTGAAAAATAAAATTTATAATATTTCTAAAAGTGGGTATTACTATTCATAACGGCTAGTTTGATTGGTCGTGGTGTGTTAAAACTCCAAGTTGTGTAAAACACAAGATACTGCATTATTCAAAGGGAAAAATACCATGAAAGGATGGGGTGTTACAAAATCCATATAATTTAATTTCATTCAAGATTATTTTCAATCAAAACATACCATAGTTTTAATTATTTCATGTTATTATATCATTATTAATCGAGATTCTTTATGATTATGCTTTTGATTTTGAAATCTTATGACATAACTCTAAAAAAACTCATGATTTTTCTTATCCTATATATATACAATGAATATAAATTTGGCCCTTCAATTTCCACTCTTTATTTACTCAAGAGTTCAAAATAATTATTTTAAGAAAAGATGACTTTATTTCTTTTTTGGGTGAGAAATAATTTTCTTTTATGTGTTTATGTGTTCGAAAAATGTTTTACAAAAAGTTTTTACTATTTTCCAATGATTTCATAATGACCATTTTACCCTTGTTTTTAATTTTATGAAATGGTGTTAGTGAAATCTTCTTGACATATTCTGTACTATTTAATTTTTTACTTTTTCCCAAAAATGTGAAATGAATCATTATTTTAATTTTTGGTGAATAAATGGAATTTTCTACCATCATAACCACTCAATTAATTGATTCATCCATTAGAATATTCCAATTTCATTTTAAAATATATTTTTTATATATAATATCATATATATCAAGATTTGATAAAAAAATTATTCCAATATTAAGGTGATATTTTTTTCAATAAATGTTCTATGTTATCATTCAAAATAATTTTTCTTCTAAGATGGAATCCTTTTATATTAAATATGATTTATATAGGATTTTATCTAATGATACCATCTTTATTAATTACATTTATTTTTTATTATTATGCTAATTTTTTTATGGAACCCATTCAATTTTCATTATGATATTATCTGATGAAATGATAAAAAAAATTTGTAACACCTGTCTTTTCCCTGAGTTATGTTGTGTGAAAATATTTAGTAAACCCATTTAATTTTGTGGGTTATGATATAAAGATGTTCTATGATCACATAGAACCAGTATGTATGATTTTAATGATGTGATGATTGATTCCTAGGTGTCACATAAATTCTTTTGGTAAATACTAAAATCTCATATTATAGATATGACATGAATGGGGTGTGAACCATATTCAGCAAGGGATGTTGTCCACTATGATAGTCTTTGAAGTGATCTGTGACTACTATGATGGATTGGGGAGGGATTCCAAAATATAATTATGGTTATGTAAATGAGCCTTGAATACTATGGATATTATTATCTATACATATATATATGCAAAAAATCTATTTCTTATTCCATTGTTATTCTCTCATAACTATTATTCTTTGATTCTGCTATTATTCATGCCTTATAAACTATCAATATTTTTTCCATGACACTGGTTTATCATCTATGATATATATTGTATAGTTTTAAATTATTATTCTATTTTTCTCATACTCTTATTTTCACATTATATTAAAATATCCCTTGTTTTCTCATAGTAATCCTATGATCTCACACTTCGTTTTGTTTCATTTTCCTAGGTTTGGAAGAAATAAATTTTTTTTGACATATATATGAAGGGTTATAATTATTAATAGAGTAGTGGGAGATGATTTAGTTAACCTGTGAAATTGTTTTTTTATTTATCCACAGTTCCAAAATCACTAAACCTAAATGATTTATTCACAAATCATTCTGTTTTATAATGAATATTCATATATTAAAATGTAATATTTATATATGATAGGTTTGTGTCATTACAATCACTATATACCGAGTTTGTAATATTCCATTTCTGGTATATCAAATTAAAATAATCTCTTAATATTTTCATATGAGGTTTATAATGAATAATTATATCTTTTTTATTTTAATCATTTTATATTTTAACATATTTCCAATCCTCTTATTCTGTAACTGAATCAATCCATCATGATTGGATATTAGGAACACTATGCATCTCCAATTTGACTCATTTTTCTTTGGTTAATTATATAATTGTAAATATATTCCCACCATCACTCATTAAAAAATCCATATCATCTAAAAAATCATCATTACATACAACAGAATGTTATAAAATACTCAAAAATTTATGCTTCATCTCATCAACAAACAAAGGACATCGGGGACTCAGTTTTTTGTATTTTTTTTATAATAGATCCAACACCATTAATTAGAATTATAACATCATATACAAAATACATTATTTCTTCCTTATAATATATCACATTCCTCAATAAATTCATATATACAGTCATTTGTGAAAGACATCGACTATCAATTACTTGTGGACATTATACCTTTATAGTCTTGAGAGAAGTTTTAACGACATGTGAATTTTCATTTCATATTAATTCCTTCACCAATGAATTTTTGATATACTATATAAATGTTATTGTTCTAGAAACATTAGAAGACATCCTTTAGTCCAAAATCCTTGTAGATTGCATCATTCAAAAATATTTTTTAGTGGGTGGAATTTTCTCAAACCATCAAAATGTAATTATCAAGCTATATTTTTATTGTGGGTTGACACCCCCTTAATCTATACCACCAATTACTATATTATTTATTATACTGATTATGATTGAAATATCAAATGTTTCTCATATACCCACATACATTACAATACGATAAGTAACCATTAGAAAAATATTTTCCTATATAAAATAGATGTTATTCAGAACATTGTACCAACATACCACCCCCTATCTCAACAAAAAACATTGAAAGTTGTTGTGTCATCCAAAAATATTCTTCATCATCTCATATTTCTTATATTTATTTATAAAATCTCAAGTTGTAGAATATTTTGATTCAAACATTATTACCATAAAATTTTCAAAATTTTCAACTCTACTAATTTGGGATCCATATATGGTTTTCATAATATGTTTTTTCATCTAATAATCATTATCCATGATGATTAAATCTAGGGAATATTTATATTTATCATTATATGGTTTACAATTCAAATAAAATTAAGAAACAATTGAAATTAAGTATTAGAAGTTTATTATTCCTCTCTAATATTCAATGAAAAGATTGAAAAATATAAAATTCCTTCTACTTCAACGTTATATTTTCTTTAAAAAAGTATTCAAGGTTCTACAATTAATCAACAAACATCTTTATATCAATAGTATCATTAATAAAATATCTTTTTTATTTAAGAAAAAAATCATCATTTTTTACTAGAATATATTATTCCATCAACCTCATTTTCTCCTCTACAAGTATAATTATCAATATAATACATTCTTTTAATTAACAATTAAGAATAAACAAAATTTGAGCTTCCTCCTCTTCATTTTATTCTTCTTTATATATTCTTCTTTCATCACTAGTAAACATCCCATCGTCTACTTTATTAATAAGAAATTTTTCAACAAAATTCTCATTGGTTTAATTATCTTCACCTTCACAATCATCTGTCGGTCGGAGTGGTCACTCAAGAGGGGGGTGAATTGAGTTCCTATTAAAATTTCTGTTAAAATATTGTCTATTTAAAATAACCCGATTTATAAAATAAGTTAAACTGTAGTGAATTTATACAGATTCTAAATTTTCACTTACCTTCTCGAAGATTGATTACCTCTCAGTTAATTATCCACAAGATCAAACTAACTTTTGAAACTAATATACTAATTTACAATAAATGTAAACACTTTATAATTTAACTATAAAACTGGAATTAAAACAGTTTTTTATTTCAATGTAATAGCAGCAGAATAATTAAGATATATGTATTATGCATTGCACTTAAATTATTGATGCACAGTAGATATAACAAGAAGTTTAGTCTCAAGTTGAGACTTAGTCCTCTAAAATTTATATAAATTGTATCCACACCCTGGATCGGGGTTAACAACATTTTACAAAACTGTCCAGGCCACACAGGGACCTCCACCACTGTTCCAAGTGGGAAACAAAACAAAGACCAGGCCACACAAGGACCTATTCCACAGTTGGCGTGGGTAAACAAAAGTTAAGAAATTTAGAGTGAGGATTTGATATCCTCCAGTTCATTACAGGATACAGTGTGTGTATAGGATATACAGAGTACACCATACTGCTCAAAGTTTAATAAATAAATCATATAGAGAAGATAGATGAGAGTTTAGAAAGCTCTAGTGATTATCAATGTAGCTTTGGACTGGTTGGATTCAGCATGAAATCTTCTGAGTCCTTCTATAGTTTTTCTGTTGAAAAACAGAGTGTCGAAGTTCAGCTTGTGTTCTTCAAGAGTGAAGATGATCTCTTGATTCGTCGTGTGTTCCTCAGAGGTGTTGGATTCCATTCATGAGAGTTCATTGAAAGACTTGCAATATCCTTCTTGTTCAGGATTTTTCTTGTTGTTCAACACAGTGCTCTCGGGTGTATGTAAGTTCTTTTTGTTGTATATTCGCACCTGCACACGGCTTTTCTACTCTCTTCCTTTTATTCCACAAGTTCTGGTAGTAGGAATGATTCACTTTTCATAGTACAAGATACGGTTTCCTGACATGCCAACAACAATCATTAAATAACATTAATTGCATTAAAAACATCAAATATGTCTGTTAGCATTATTTAAATAATATTGAAAAAAGTTAAGAAACGGTGTCACAATGATTATGTAAACGGTGTCTTCTTCATGGTATGTGGTTCACGGTATGAGCTTTACAATATGCGCTTCATGGTTTGTCTATGTCATGGTGTGTAGTTAACGATGATTCTTTCACGGTGTCTGGGTCACAGTGAGTCCTTCACGGTGTCTGGGTCACGGTGAGTCCATCATAGTGTCTGGGTCACGGTTAGTCCTCCACGGTGTCTCCATACTTATACAAATATCTGTACTTGGACTTAGACAGAATATGCTAGATTTGGATTATGTTTAATCATTAGAGAGTAAAAGATCGTGAATCATAAATATAAAAGTGTGATATTATATCTGAGATTTGTGAACATGCATAAGAATTGTAAATAATAAAGAGGGTAATTAACATCCATAAGATTAAATCATGATGTGTAGTTATTATTGAGATTGAAGAGCATTAGCAAGATGTGCAATGACGATTGAGATTAATTAACAGTAATAGGATTTGTGATCATTAAAACAGGAGTAACACATGAGGAGTCTAACAATCTCCCCCTTTTTGAAGATCACAAATCATATATTGTCAGAATATAAATGAAATGTAACATAAACGAAACTAGAATATTAGAATAGCAAAAAAATCATTAAAGTACTGACAGTTGTAGTTTTCCTCCCCCTTTTATACTTGTAGTTTTCTCCCCCTTTTGGGATTTCAAAAAGTAGAGAAAATGAAATGAAACACTGAATTTGTCATTAAAAAGGGTTTAGAATAGAACATACAGGAGAAGTACAAACAGTAAAAAAGAAGTCACATCCCATCAAAAAGAAAAACAGTCCTTGGACTCTTCAGGGATCCACCTTTTCTTTTCCTTTATCAACAACAGGAGTTGGTGATGATGTAGATGAAGTCATTGATGGGGTAGACAAAGAGGGTAAGAGTAGACCTTCAAAAACAGATGGATCCAATGTGGGAGTAGTAGAAGATCTAGGCTCTGGTTGGTCAATAATGACTAGTCTGATCTGAGAAAGAGAATGGCTAACTATCATGGCAGTTGAGGCTACGGTGGGTAGACCAGGTCTAAGGGGTGCAGTAGCTGGAGCAACTATAGTAGTGCTCTGCACATGAAGATACAACTTCAAAAGATTGATGAAATCAGTAATGATTTCACCACCATATTGTATAGCCTTTTCAAAATCATCCTTATTCTCCAGAAATGTGTCCAACAATCTGAAGAACTCTGTCAGTTTCTGAACATGAGCTTTAAAAGATTGATTCACTGGAGGGATTCTCAATTTTTACACAAGATATCTAAATTGATCTATTATATCACTTTTTAAGAAAATCCGGGAGAGATAAAAATCTATTTTCTTGGTGATATGTTGCTGAGCATCATTGGATATCTGAAAATGAATTCTAACCAAGTCCAATGCTCTATCACAGTTTTTAACCACTTCTGTCAAAGAAGATAGATCTAAGCCACTGAAGGCACCCTAATGATTTTTTTAATTATGGATCTCAGAATAAAATCATCCAAAGAAGGTGTGGGGGTCTGACCGGAAGCAGGTGAAGCCTTAACAGCTTTGGTTAGAACATTGAGCTTTTTTAGAAATCTTTGCAGGCATCCAATGTATTCATCGGTAATCTTATTAAGATTTTCCACAAGCTCTCTCATGTGTTCCAGCATCTTGGTGTGTCTTTTTCCAATATTCTCATGAAAATATTGTAGCTATGGATGAACGTGAGACATAATATCCCTATAAAAGAGGGAATCAGATGGCTTAGGAGTAGCAGCAACAGGTGCAGGGGCAGAAACAGGAGCAGGCTCTGATCTCAAAGATAACTCATTCCGCAAACATGCTACCATACTATTCATTTTTTCAACTTCAGCACTCAGCAGCTTATTCTCTACTCTGACTTCTTGAATTTCTCAGATCATCCTATGTTGAATATGCAAGATAATATTTTCCAAGAGAATTCATGCATCTCTTTGACATAACTGAGTCCCTGGACGAGGTTGAGTGGAGACAATTTTCTTAACTCCAGGTAACAAGGTCTCTCCAAAAAAATTCATATCATCTTTGGTCACAAAGAAGTGATGCTCAGGTGAGGATGTAGATAATGCTAGTGGTTTAGATTCTGGTTGAGGTTCAGAGTCATCTTTAGACTCAGATTCTGATTCTGATTGAGTTTGGGGCTCTGGTTCTGGTACTAGTTCTGGATGAGCTAAAGACTTCAGTTGAAACAGATAAGAAAGATCCATTCTAGTTGTAGTCACTTTCTCTAACTCATTCACATCATAAAAGCTTGGGAAATCATAACGAGTGTACACATAATATGTGACAGAAGGTTGAGAAGCCTCAACAGATCTATCTTCCACAATATCAATGTTTTGAGGTTCCTCCCCCTCAACTTGTGCTTCCCTAATAGATTCTTAAGGTTAATGAACATGGACAAGATCCACAGGATCATCCCAAATATCTTCAGCAAACTGTTGCCTTTCCAGCTGAGAGGAAATTCCCATCCTTTCTTTAGCAGAGGGAATAAACTCAGGAACCAACTTTTCCACTGGTTGAGCTTCCAGACTTGCTTCTTTCTCAACAGAAAGATCCTCTTCAACAGGATTTACCTCTATGGTTGCTTGCTGTTCTGAATCAAGAAAAACCAATTTCCTTGCAGCATTAGGATGAGCTTTATTTGGTTCAACCATCACTTTTTCAACTAACATAGTTGAGATCATCCTTGATTAAAACAAGGAGGTGGATTTGGATGCGACTTTGATCAGCTAACAAATTTGGTTGATAACATACATACAAAGATTGATCTTATGGCCATTCTTCAACAGGTGAATCAGGAACAATTCTTGATAATTCATCACAGAAAAATCTCCTTTTCTTGGACTAATAAAATTCTGAACGAAGTTGAACATAAGTCTATTATCCCCATCTAATTCAGTAGTTATGGCCCTTCTCTTGGTGCCATTTCCATTCAAGATATCCAAATAATTCTCTAGGTCATTGATGTCGGTTTTTGGAGGAGGGTCTCTCTGGTAATCTTCACAAACTCCTTCATGTGGAATTCTTAGGCATGCAGCCCACAACCACAATGAAAAAGATCACTTCTGACCATTTATCTAGCATGTCACCAATAAATCTTTCTCCAAACCCAATGGAGAACATCACATACTGATAGAATTGAGATACCAATCTTGGGTAAATCGGTCTATTCTGTTCAGTGAACCATTCAAGCCATCCTTGTTCTATAAACTTTCAAAACTAAAGATCTTCTATACAGAAACCACTCTGGGCAATCCTTCTTTTAAGTACAACTGTACGACTTACCAGGTTTGGGTTTAGATTTCCTTCGGGAGCTATCCTCGGTATCATCTTCCGTTTCTTAGAGCGGTGCTTCTCAGACGAAGGTGAGGATGGAAAAATAGTCATCACGTTGAGACCGTGAGTAGGCATTACAGTGAGATGAAAAACTATCATCACGGTGAGATAGTGAGCATTCTGTATAGTCACGGTGAGACTGTGAGTTGATAGATCATGAGCATAAAACAGTAACTTAGAAACAGTGAGTATGAAATCGTAAAGTAAAGTACAGTAGAGTATTAAACATTAAGATCATTTAGAAATATACAAATGATTAATCATACCATGTTCATGTATGATGTTGTCTAATCTTTCAGAATTTAATGGTTTAGTGAATATATCAGCATGTTGATATTCAGTACCAATTAATTACAAAGTGATATCACCTTTTTGATAATGATCCCTCAAAAAGTGATGTATTACATCAATATGTTTTGTTCTAGACTGAGAAAAAGGATTCTTAGAAATGTTAATAGCACTTGTGTTGTCAGAGTTTATTGGGACATGTCTGAATTGATATCCATATTCTAGTAATGTGTGTTTCATCCACAAAATGTGAGCATAAAAATTTCCATCAGCTATGTATTCAGCTTTTGTAGTAGATAATGCAACCGATTTTTTTTCCTACTACACCATGATACTAGTGACCTACCGAAAAGGTGACATGTTCCAGAGGTTCTTTTTCTATCTAACTTACTTCCAACAAAATCAGCATCAGAATAACTAACTAATTCAAATGATTGTCCTTTGGGATATAATAGTCCTAAATTGAGAGTATGCTTGAGGTATTTGAAAATTCACTTTATAGCATTTAAATATGACTCTTTAGGGTTTACTTGAAAACGAGCACACATAGACACACTAAACATAATATCATGACGACTAGCAGTCAGGTAGAGTAAACGTCCAATCATTCCTCTATAAGTGGTTTGATCAATGAATTTACCATTTTCAACATGATCCATATTATAGTTGCTGCCCATGGGAGTGTCACAACCTTTTGTGCTATCCAATCAAAAAAAATTAAAAGATCTCTTGTATATTTACATTGAGTTAATATAATTCCATCATCATTTTTGAATGATTTGAAATCCAAGAATGAATTTATGTTCACCCATTAAACTCATTTCAAATTCATTTTTCTTTATTTTAGAAAAATTTGTACATAACGTAGTTTTTTAAGATCAAAAAATAATATCATCTACATAAATTTTTACAAATAAAAAATCTTTAGAAATTCATTTTATAAACATAGTAGGATCAGCTATACCTTTTCTAAATACTTTGGAAATTAGATAAGTACTTAATCTATCATACCAAGCTCTTTCAGATTGCTTTAAACCATATAAAGCTTTTGATAATTTGAAAATATGATTTGGAAAATGAGGGTTTGAAAAACTCGGTGGTTGTTCAACAAAAACATCCTCGGCAATATATCCATTCAATAATGCACTATTGACATCCATTTGATATAGTTTCAAAATTAGATTTGCAACATATGAAAGTAAAATCCTAATGGATTCTAATCTGGCTACTAGAGCAAAAGACTCATCATAGTCAATACCATATTCATGACTATATCCTTATGGAACTAGCCTAGCTTTATTTCTACCTATGTTTCCAGATTCATCTACTTTATTTCTAAAAACCCATTTTGTGCCTATTGTGAAAGTGTCCTTTGGTCTTTCAACAAGATTCCAAACATTATTTATTTCAAACTGATTGAGTTCTTCTTGCATAGAAATTACCAAAATTCATCATTAATAGCATCATCAATGTTTTTAGGTTCAAGCTGTGACAAGAAGGCTTGATGTTCAACCTGATTTCTAAGATAAGCTCTAATATGTGTCCCTCTATCAAGATTTCCTACAATAGAATCTTGAGGATGCTTCTTTAGAATTCTAGTTGATCAAGTATTGGGTAGGACTAAAAACTTCAGGATCTTCTCTCAGTTCGGGTTCATTGGGGGAAAATTCTGGAATAATTCCAGAACTGGTTGCCTTTATAACAGGTTCATTAGATTTGTCATTAAGGTCCAGAACAGATAAATCTTCATCACGAATTTCAAGAGAGGTTTTAGGCTCATGTGGATCAGTTTCATCAAACTTGATGTGAACAGATTCTTCCACACACTTGGTTATTTTGTTGAAAACTCTATAAACCTTACTGGGTAAAAAATATCCTAAAACGATTCATTCATCACTCTTAGAAGAAAACTTACCAAGATAATATTTTGTATTACGAATGAGAACTTTGAAGACAAATACTCTAAAGTAATTGACTTTAGGTTTTCTATTGTTCCACAACTCATATGGGGTCTTCTTAAGAACATGTCTAATTAAGACTATATTAATAATATAACAAGTTGTACTCACAGCTTCAACCCAAAAGTAAATAGGCAGGTCATATTCATTAATCGTTATCAATTTCATGCAGGGTTCTATTTCTTCTTTCTACTACACTATTCTGCTGAGGTGTCCTAGGAGCAGAAAATTTATGACTATAGCCATTGTGTGAGCAATAGGATTCAAATTCATGATTCTCCAACTCACAGCCATGATCACTTCTTAGAGTTTTAATATTATGTCCACTAAGATTTTCTATAGATTTGGATTATTTAAAAAATTAAGAACAAGCTTCACTTTTGTGACCTAAGAATTATACCCAAGTATATCTAGAAAAGTAATCTACTAGGACATAGACATAGTGCTTCCCATTTAAGCTAGGAACTCTACATGGTCCAAACAAATCCATGTGAACCAACTCGAGAGGTTGAGAAGTTGAGATTTCTTTCCTTGATTTAATATAAACCTTATGTTGCTTTCCCTTTTGACAGGGATTACAAACTTTATCTGCTGGGAATTCATGTTTTCGTAGGTCTCTAACTATGTTCATCCTAGTTAGTTTTCTTAGTGAGTGTATATTGCAGTGTCCTAATCTTCTGTGCCATAACCAGGATTCTTTTTTAAAAGCATTTAAACAGGTAACATTTTTCTTGGATAAAGAATTTAAATCAACTTCATAAACATTTTCATTTCATAAAGCAGAAAAGGCTAAAACATTTTTAGAATTAAAAACATTACAAGAATAATTATCAAAATTCACATTAAATTCATCATCACATAATTGATAAATTCATAACAAATTATATTTAATTCCATCAACAAATAAAACTTTAGAAATTAAAACTGAATTAGAGCTACAAATTTGGCATAGGCTGATGATCATTCCTTTAGAATTATCACCAAAGATGACATGACCTCCATCAACCTTTATTAAACTCTTGAAGCATGAGTAATCCCCAGACATATGTCTTGAACATTCACTTTCCAAATACCATGTCTTTATGTGGGAACTCTTCTAGCATGTTTCCTACAAAACATATTTAGATAAGAAATGATTTTGGTACCCAGATCTTCTTGGGTCCAGACAGGATGGAAATCAAAGCTTTTGGTACCCCAATTTTTCTTATGGGTCTCATATGATTTACAGAATAAAAATATTGAGAAAGATAAACTCTATTTGATTTATATCTATGTGAATAACTAGTTGAAGCATATGAATTTCGAGAGATAGAACTAGCAGTAGTCTATCCAGATTTAGGAATAAATCTATTATTAGTAATTTATCTCTGTCCCCGTTTGTAGCCTATTCCAGAAGTGTATTTTGGTGCAACTTTCTTTCCTAGAATTTAACGTAGTATATCTTTTTCCATTTTTGAATATCTCTTAGACTTTTCTAAGTTTCTCATTTGAAATTTTTATTTCAGTGTTCTCCTTTAACAGTTGATCATTTTTCTATTTTTCAATAGTAAGTTCGGTTTTAACACTAGAAGTGAGACCATGATGTTTCTTCAATGATTTATATTTATCCTTATGTTCATTGCATGTCTCTTCTAGTATATTATAATATTCAAATAATTGCTCACTATTCATGTTTTTAGAATCAGAATCAGATTCTACATCATCTCCAGAATAATAAGAATTTAAAATAGGTGTATTTGAGGTTACCTCAGATGTGTTTGTCATGAAACACATGTTGGCACGATTCTTTTCAGAATCCGAAATTTCAAATTCACTTGTGTTGTCTTCAGAAGTACTCTAGGTAGCCTTCATAGATTTTTTGTACATACTGTCCTTGTAATCATATTTCTTCTTGATTTTTAGCTTTTGGAAGTCTTATTTGATGTGTCCTTTCTTTCTGCACTCATAGCAAACAACTTCATCATTTTTATCTATCTTTTTTCAATCCTTCTTCAAATGTCCTTCATTGTCATAATTTCCTTTGTAATTTGATTTTCTAGAAAATTTCTTCTTCTTATAAAACTTCTTAATCATTCTGGAAAACATAGCCATTTTAGCATCACTATCAGAGTCTGAATGTTCACTAGTTGAACTGTCTGAAGGTTCTTGAGCTTTATCTTTGCCCTTGGTCCTTGAAGAAGTAGTCTTGAAAGCCACTGATTTCCTCTTAGGTTCTTCATCTTCCTCTTTATTCACCTTGAGTTATTCCTCATACATCATGAGCATACCAATGAGTTATTTTATATGTATAGCATAATTTCACATGACTCTCTGATTGATACAGATGTGCCTCTCCATTGGTCTGTTAAACATCTCAAGATTCTCATAATTTTTTCCTTTGCTGGAACAGCCTTACCAAGTGAATTAATTGTATTGAATATCTCATTAAACCTGAGATACATATCAGAAATAGGTTCATCATTATTCATCTTAAAATTATAATATTTAATAGTATAAATATTTAATTTCATTACTTTAACATTGGTTGTTCCATCATGAGAAACACCCAAAGTATCCCAACATCAAAAGTAGTTTTGCAAGCAGAAATTCTATTAACCTCTTTATCTCCTAAAGCACAGTACATGGCCTTCATAGATTTACAGTTATTATTGTAAGTAGTCTTTGTAGGTTCATCCCAAGTGGATCTAATAGTAGTGGTAATTTTATATTCCGATTCTATGGAAGTCTAAATATCAAAACCCATGCTTTCTAAATGAATTTTCATTTTCAGCTTCCATTGAGCATAGTTATACCATTGAAGAAAGGTGGCATGTTAGTAGCATCACCCTCTAGTCTAGAAAAATAATTTAAAAAGATAAAAATTTAGAAATAACAGAAATTTTAAGAACATTAAAATATAACTAAAATCACAGTTGAAAAAATAGATAATTTTAAAAATCATTAAACAAAAACCAAACCTCTGATACCAAATGTTGGTCAGAGTGCACACTCAAGAAGGGGGGTGAATTGAGTTCCAATTAAAATTTCTGTTAAAATATTTTCTATTTAAAATCCCCCAATTTATAAAATAATGTTAAACTATAGTGAATTTATACATATTGTAATTGTTCACTTAGCTTCTCAAAGATTGATTGTCTCTCAGATAATTTCACCACAAGATCAAACTAACTTTTGAATCTAATCTACTGATTTACAATAAGTGTAAAGAATTGATAATTTATCTATCAAAGTAGCTTTAAAATAGTTTTGTATTTTAATGTAATATCAGTGGAATAAATAAGATATATATAGTATTCTTTGAACATAAATTATAGATGCACAATAGATATAACAAGAGGGTCAGTCTCAAGTCGAGACTTAGTGCTCTCAAATTTATATAAATTTGATCCACACCCTGGATCGGGGTTAACAAAAGTTTATAAAACTGTCCAGGCCACACATGGACCTCCACCATTGTTTTACGTGGGAAACAAAACAAAGACCAGTCCACACAAGGACCTATTCCATAGTTGACGTGGGTAAACACGAGTTAAGAGATTTGGAGTGATGATTCGATATCCTCCAGTTCAGTAAAGGAGACAGTGTGTGTATAAAATATACATAGTACACCACATTTCTCAAAAGATAATAAATAAATCACGTAGAGAATATAGTTGAGAGTTTAGAAAGCTCTAGTGATTATCAATGCAGCTCTGGACTCGTTGGATTCAGCAAGAAATCTTCTGAGTCCTTCTCTAGTTTTTTCTATTGAAAAATAGAGTGTTGTAGTTAAGCTTGTGTTCTTCATGAGTGAGGAAAATCTCTTGATTCATCGTGTGTTCTTCAGAGGTGTTGGATTTCATTCGTGGAAGTTCTTTGAAAGACTTGAAATCACTTTCTTATTCAGGATTGTTCTTTTTTGTTCAGCACAATTCTCCCTGGTGTATGTATGTTCTTCTTGTTGTATATTCACACGTGCACATGGATTTTCTACTCTCTTCCTTTTATTCCACGATTTCTGACAGTAGGAATGATTCACTTTTCAAGGTACGAGATACGGTTTCCTGACATGCAAAAAACTATCATTAAATAACATTAATTGGATTAAAAACATCAAATATGACAGTTAGAATTATTTAAATAATAATGACAAAAAATTAAGAAACGGTGTCATGGTGATTATGTAAACGGTGTCTTCTTCACAGTATGTGGTTCACAGTATGAGATTCATAGTATGTGCTTCACGGTATGTCCATGTCACGATGTGTAGTTCACGGTGAGTCTTTCACGGTGTCTGGGTCATAGTGTGTCCTTCACGGTGTCTGGGTTACGGTGTGTCCTTCACGGTGTCTCCATACTTAGTCAAATATCTGTATTTGGACTTAGACAGAATATGCAGAATATGGATTAAGATTAATCATTAGAGAGTAAAAGATCATGAATAATAAATATAAAGGTGTGATAATATTTGTGAGATTTGTGATCATGAATAAGACATGTAAATAATAAAGAGAGTAATTAACATCCATAAGATTAAAACATGATGTGTAGTTATTATTTATATTGAAGAGCATTATCAAGATGTGCAATGAATATTGAGATTAATTAACAGTAATAGGATTTTTCATCATTAAAATAGGAGTAACACATGAGAAGTCCAACAATCTCCCCCTTTTTGATGATCACAAATCATATATAGTCAGAATATAAATGAAATGTAATATAAACGAAACTAACATATTAGAATAGCAAAAAAATCATTAAAGTACTGACAGTTGTAGTTTTTCTCCCCCTTTTATACTTGTAGTTTTCTCCCCCTTTTGGGATTATCAAAAAGTAGAGAAAATGAAATGAAACACTGCATTTGTCATTAAAAAGGGTTTAGAATAGAACATATAGGAGAAGTACAAACAGTTAAAAAGAAGTGACATCCCATCAAAAAGAAAAACAGTCCTTGGACTCTTCAGGGATCCACCTTTTCTTGGCCTTTATCAACAGCAAGAGCTGGTGCTGAAGTAGAAGAAGGCCTAGATGTGGTAGACAAAGAGGGTAAGAGTAGACCATCAAAAACAGATGGACCCAAAGTGTGAGCAGTAGAAGATCTAGGCTGTGGTTGTTCAAGAATGACTGGTCAGATCTGAGAAAGAACATGGCTAACTGTCATGGAAGTTGAGGCTAAGGTAGGTAGACGAGGTCTAAGGGGTCCAGCAGTTGGAGAAACTATAGCAGTGCTCTGCACATGAAGATACGGCTTCAAAAGATTGATAAAATCAGTAATTATTTTACCACCATATTGCATAGCCTTTTCAAAATCATCCTTATTCCCCATAAATTTGTACAACAATCTGATAAACTCTGTATGTTTCTGAACATGAGCTTTAAAAGCTTGAGTCACCGGAGGGAGTCTCAATTTTTACACAAGATATCTAAATTGATCTATCATATCACTTTTAGAGAAAATCCATGATAGATACAAATCTATTTTCTTGGTGATATCTTGCTGAGCATCATTGGATATCTGAGAATGAATTCTAACCAAGTCCAATCCTCTATAACAGTTTTTAACCACTTCTGTCAAAGAAGATAGATCCAAGCCACTAATGGCACTCTAAAGTTCTTCCTTAATTATGGGTCTCATCATAGAATCATCCAAAGAAGGTGTGGATGTCTGAACAGAAGTAGGTGAAGACTTAATAGCTTCGGTTAGAACTTTGAGCTGTTTCAGAACTTTTTTCAGGCATCCAATGTATTCATCTGTAAGCTTTTTAAAATTTTCCACAATCTATCTCATGTGTTCTAGCATCTTGGTGTGCCTTTTCCCAAAATTCTCATCAAAATATTATAGTTATGGATAAAATTGAGACACAATATCCCTAGAAAAGTGGGAATAAGATGGCTTAGGAGAAGCAGCAACAAGTGTCGGGGTAGAAACAGGAGCAGGCTCTGATCTCAAAGATAACTCATTCTGCAAACTTGCTACCATACTTTTCATTTTTGCAACTTTAGCACTCAAGAACTTATTATCTACTCTGACTTCTTGAATTTCTCAGATCATTCTAGGTTGAATATGCAAGATAATATTTTCCAAGATAATTGATTCGTCTCCTTGACTTAACTGAGTCACTGGATGAGGTTTTGTGGAGAAAATTATCTCAAATCCAGGTAACAAGGTCTCTCCAAAAAATTTCAGATCATCATTGGTCACAAAGGAGTGATGCTCAAGTGAGGATTTAGATAAAGGTAGTGGTTCAGATTCTGGTTGAGGTTCAGAGTCATCTTCAGACTCAGATTCTTATTCAGATTGAGGTTGGGGCTCTGGTTCTGGTACTGGTTCTGGATGAGCTAAAGACTTCAGTTGAAACAGAGAAGAAATATCCATTCTAGTTGTAGTCAATTTCTCTAACTCATTCACATCATAAAAGCATGGGATATCATATAGAGTTTACCTAGAATATGTGACATAAGGTTGAGAAACCTCAGCAGATCCAGCTTCCACAATATCAAGGTTTTGAGGTTCCTCCCCCTCAACTTGTGCTTCCCTTCTAGATTCTTAAGGTTCAGGAGCATGGACAAGATCCACAAGATCATCCCAAATATATTCAGCAAACACTTGCCTTGCCAGCTGAAAGGAAATTTCCATCCTTTCTTTAGCAGACAGAATAAACCCAGGAACCAACTGTTCCATTTGTTGATCTTCCGGACATTCATCTTTCTCAACAGAAAGATCCTCATCAACAGGATTTTCCTCTAAGGTTGCTTGCTGTTCTGAATGAGGAAACACAATTTCCTTGTAGAATTAGGATGAGCTTCTGTATTTACATCCACACTAGGAGCAGAAGCTTCCTTGTCTCTCAAACTAACACCAACTTTCTCTCCTTGAGGTATTTCACCAGGGATAACAGCAAGGACAATATTCCTTTCATTATCAACAGGAGATGTTTCCATTGGAGGTCTTCTAGATTCTTCTCTAGGAGATACTTCAGCTTTTAATTCCTCTTCATCCTATGAATATTCAGCCACTTCATCTGGTTCCAAACCAGGATTAGATAGATTTTTAGGCCTTCTTGGATAGTCAACAAGATTAAACTTTTTATAAAGTTGATCACTATCCTCAACCCATTTAATTTTCGAGGGGTTCCAGCTAATCTTCATCCTTATGATGATAGGCATGGATATGCAGTAATCAAGGTCCTCTAACTTTTCTTCATTTGGTCCAACCATCCCTTTTTCAACTAACATAGATGTGATCATCCTTGAGTAAAACAAATAGGTAGATTTGGATGTGACTTTGATCAGCTCACAAATATGGTTGATAACATACATACAATGATTGATCTTATGGCCATTCTTCAACAGTTTAATCAAGAACACATCCTGATACTTCATCACAGCAAAATCTCCATTTCTTGGACTAATAAAATTATGAACGAACTTGAACAGATGTCTAGTCTCCCCATCTAATTCAGTAGCTATGGCCCTTCGCTTGGTGACATTTCTAGTCAGAATCTCCAAAGCATTCTCTAGGTCAAAGATGTCAGTTGTTGGAGGAGGGTCTCTCTGGTAATCTTCACAAACTCCTTCATGTGGAATTCTTAGGCATGCAGACCACATCCTCAAAGAAATAGATCACTTCTCACCATTTATCTAGCTTGCCACCAATAAAGCTTTCTCCAAACCCAAAGGAGAACATTACATACTGATAGAATTGAGATACCATTCTTATGTAAATCGGTCCATTCTGTCCAGTGAACCATTCAATCCATCCTTGTTCTCGTAAAACATTCAAAACTAAAGATCTTCTAGACAGAAACCACTCTGGGCAATCCTTCTTTTTAGGTACAACTGTACGACTTACAACGTTTGGGTTTAGAGGTCCTTTGGAAGCTATCCTCGATATCCTTTTCTGTTTCATAGAGCGGCACTTCTCATACGAAGGTGAGGATGGACACTTCATCCATGGCATTCACTGAAGGTTTGGGCGAGACGGAATATAAGGTTCAGGATAGAGTTCGTGTAAGGAATCGAATGAAACCTTTATGATTTATCATTTGAGAAAGTCAAATGTCATAAAAAACGCGGGAAAACAAATAGCGGTGAAATAAAAATTAACACGATACGGGTTAAAATAAGAATATAAATAAATCTTCACAGTGAGACCGTGAGTAGGAATTATGGTGAGATGAAAAACAGTCATCACAGTGAGATAGTGAGCATTGTGTATAGTCACAGTGAGACAGTGAATTGACAGATCGTGAGCATAAAATAGTAACTTATAAACAGTGAGTATGAAACTGTGAAGTAAAGTACAGTAGAGTATTAAACATTAAGATCAGTAAGATATTTAGATATGATTAATCATACCAAGATCATGTATGATGTAGTCTAATATTTCAGAATTTAATGGTTTAGTGAATATATCAGCATGTTGATATTCATTACCAATGAATTCCAAAGTGATATAACCGTTTTAATAATGATCCCCCAAAAAGTGATGTCTTACATCAATATGCATTGTTCTAGACTGAGAAATAAGATTCTTATAAATGTTAATAGCACTTTTTTTGTCACAATTTTTTGGGACATGTCTTAATTGATATCCATATTCTAGTAATGTGTGTTTCATCCACAAAATTTGAGCATAACAACTGCCAGCAGCTATGTATTCATCTTCTGCAGTAGATAATGCAACCAAATTTTGTTTCTTACTACACCGTGATACTAGTGACATGCCTAAAAGGAGACATGTTCTAGAGGTGATTTTTTTATCTAACTTACATCCAACAAAATCAGCATCAGAATAACAAACTAATTCAAATGATTGTACTTTGGGATAGAACAGTCCTAAATTGAGAGTATGCTTGAGGTATTTGAAAATTCTCTTTACAACATTTAAATGTGACTCTTTAGGGTTTTATTGAAAATGAGCACACATAGACACACTAAACAAATTATTAGGACGACTAGTAGTCTGGTAGAGTAGACTTCCAATCATTCCTCTATAAGTGGTTTCATCAACTAATTTACCATTTTCATCATTATCCATCTTACAGGTGGTGCTCATGGGAGTGTCACAACCTTTTGTGCTATCCAATCCAAAAAAAATTAAAAGATCTCTAGTATATTTACTTTGATTTAAAATAATTCCATCATCATTTGTAAATATTTGAAATCCAAGAAAGAATTTAAGTTCACCCATTAAACTCATTTCAAATTAATTTTTCTTTATTTTAGAAAAATCAGTACATAATGTAGTTTTTGAAGATTCAAAAATAATATCATCTACATAAATTTGTACAACTAAAACATCTATAGAAATTAATTTTATAAACATAGTAGGATCAGCTATACCTTTTGTAAAACCTTTGGAAATTAGAAAAGTACTTAATCTATCAAACCAAGCTCTTGGAGATTTCTTTAAACCATATAAAGCTTTTTATAATTTTAAAATATGATTTGAAAAATGAGGGTTTGAAAAACTAGGTTGTTGTTCAACAAAAACATCCTCAGCAATATATCCATTCAATAATGCACTCTTGACATCCATTTGATATAGTTTGAAATTTAGATGTGCAGCATAAGAAATTAAAATCCTAAGGGATTCTAATCTGGCTACTAGAGAGAAATTCTCCTCATATTCAATACCATCTTCTTAACTATAGCCTTGTAGAAGTAGCCTAGCTTTATTTCTAATTATGTTTCCAGATTCATCTACTATATTTCTAAAAACCCATTTTGTGAGTATTGTGAAAGTGTCCTAAGGTCTTTCAACAAGATTCGAAAATATATTTCTTTCAAACTAATTGAGTTCCTCTTCCATAGAAATTACCCAAAATTCATCATTAATAAAATCATCAATGTTTTTAGGTTCAATCTGTGAAAAGAAGGCTCGATGTTCAACATGATTTCTGAGATAAGCTCTACTCTGTGTACCTCTATCAAGATTTCCTACAATAGAATCATAAGGATGATTCTTTAGAATTCTAGCTGATCAAGTAACGGTTAGGACTAGAAACTTTAGGATCTTCTCTTGCTTCGGGTTCATTTGGGAAAAATTCTGGAATAAGTCCAGAACTGGTTGTCTTTATAGCAGGTTAATTAGATTTTTCATTAATGTCCAGAACAGATAAATCTTCTTCATGATTTTCAAGAGAGGTTTTAGGCTAATGTGGATCAGTTTCATCAAACTTGATGTGAACAGATTCTTCCACACACTTGGTTATTTTGTTAAAAACTCTATAAGCCTTACTGGGTAAAGAATATCCTAAAACGATTCATTCATCACTCTTAGAATCAAACTTATCAAGATTATCTTTTGTATTAAAAATGAAAACATTGCAGCCAAAGACTCTAAAGTAATTGACTTTAGGTTTTCTATTGTTTTAGAACTCATATGGGGTCTTCTTAAGAACATGTCTAATTAAGACTCTATAAATAATATAACAAGTTTTACTCAAAACTTCAACCCAAAAGTAAATAGTCAGGTCATATTCATTAAGCATAGATCTATCAATTTCTTGTATGGTTCTATTTCTTCTTTCTACTACACCATTCTGTTGAGGTGTCCAAGGAGTAGAAAAGTTATGACTATAGCCATTGTGTGAGCAATAGGATTCAAATTCATGATTCTCAAACTCACGTCCATGATCACTTCTGAGAATTTTAATCTTATGTCCACTAAGATTATCTATAGATTTGGAGTATTTAACAAATTAAGAACA
The DNA here is from genome assembly GCA_963277665.1 of Viscum album. Taxonomy (NCBI): domain Eukaryota; kingdom Viridiplantae; phylum Streptophyta; class Magnoliopsida; order Santalales; family Viscaceae; genus Viscum; species Viscum album. Next base: position 598,553,349 of record OY728153.1, read on the forward strand.
AGCTTCACTATTGTGAGCTAAGAAGTATACCCAAGTATATCTAGAAAAGTCATCTGCTATGAAATAGACATATTGCTTCCCATTTAAGCTATAAAATCTACAAGGTCCAAACAAATCCATGTGAACCAACTTGAGAGGTTGAGAAGTTGAGACTTGTTTCTTTGATTTAAAAGAAACCTTTTGTTTCTTTCCTTTTTTACAGGGATTACAAACATTATCTGCTGGGAATTCAAGTTTTGGTAGGTCTCTAATTAAGTTATTCCTAGTTAGTTTTCTAAGTGAGTGTAAATTGCAGTGTCCTAATCTTCTGTGCCATAACACGGATTCTTTTTGAAAAGCATTTAAAATGTAACATTTTGATTGGATAAGGAATTTAAATCAACTTTATAATAATTTTCATTTCTTAAAGCAGAAAAGACTAAAACATTTTTAAATTTAAAAACATTACAAGAATCATTTTCAAACATCACATTAAATCTATCATCACATAATTGAGAAATAATTAACAGATTATGTTTAATTCCATCAACAAATAAAACTTTAGAAATTAAAACTGAATTAGTGTTACCAATTTGGCCTAGGCCGATGATCTTTCCTTTAGAATTGTCACCAATGGTGACATGACCTCCATAAACATTTATTAAACTCTTGAAGCATGAGTAATCCCCATACATATGTCTTGAACATCCATTGTCCAAATACCATGTCTTCATGTGGGAACTCTTCTAGCATGTTTCCTACAAAACAGATTTAGATAGGAAATGATTTTGGTACCCAGATCTTCTTGGGTCTAGACAGGTTAGCAATCAAAGCTTTTGGTACCCAAATTTGTCTTATGGGTCTCATATGATTTACTGAATCAAAATATTGTGAAAGATAAACTCTATTTGATTTATATCTATTTGAATAACTAGTTGTAGAATATGAATGTCCAGAGCTAGAACTATAAGCAGTCTATCCAGATTTAGGAATAAATTCATTCTTAGTAATCTGTCTCTATCTAGGTTTGTAGCCTATTCAAGAAGTTTATTTTGGTGAAACTTGACTTCCTAGCATTTGAGTTAGTGTATCTTTTCCATTTTTGAATTTCTCTAAGTATTTTCAAAGTTTCTCATTTGAAATTTTAATTTCAGTGTTCTCCTTTAACAGTTGAGCATTTTTCTCTTTTTCAATAGTAAGTTATGTTTTAACAGTAGAAGTGAGAACATGATTTTTCTTCAATTATTTATATTTATCCTTATGTTCATTGCATGTCTCTTCCAGCATATTACAATATTCAAATAATTCCTCAATAGTCATTTTTTAGAATCAGAATCAGATTCTACATCATCTCCAGAATAATAAGAATTTAAAATAGGAGTATCTGAGGTTAACTCAGATGTGTTTTTCATGAAACACATGTGGGCACGATTATTTTCAGAATCAGACATTTCAGATTCACTTGTGCTATCTTCAGAAGCACTCCAGGTAGCCTTCATAGCTTTTTTGTACATAATGTCCTTGTAATCATATTTCTTCTTGAATTTTATCTTTGGGCAGTCTGATTTAATGTGTACTTTCTTTTTGCACTCATATCGAACAACTTCATTATTTTTAACTGGCTTTTTGCAATCCTTCTCCAAATGTCCTTTTTTGTCATACATTCCTTTGTAATTTTATTTTCTAAAAAAATTCTTCTTCCTATAAAACTTCTTAAAAATCTTGGCTAACTGAGCCATTTCAGCATCACTATCAGAGTCTGAATTTTCACTGGTTGAACTGTCTGTAGGTACATGAGCTTTATCTTTGTCCTTGGTCCTTGAAGAAGTAGTCTTGAAAGCCACTGATTTCCTCTTAGGTTCATCATCTTCCTCTTTATTCACCATAAGTTCTTCCTCATACGTCATGAGCTTACCATTGAGTTCTTTTATAGGTAGAGCATAATATCACATGACTCTCTGATTGAAATAGGTTTGCCTCTCCACCGGTCTGGTCATCATCTCAAGAATCTCATAATTTGTTCCTTTGCTGGAATAGCCTTACCAAGTGAATTCATTGTATTTACTATCTCATTAAACCTGAGATACATATCAGAAATAGGTTCATAATTATTCATCTTAAAATTATCATATTTAATAGTATAAGTATTTAATCTCATTTCTTTAACATTGGTTGTTCCTTTATGAGAAACACCCAAAGTATCCCAGTTTCAAAAGCAGTTTTGAAAGTAGAAATTCAATTAAACTCTTCATCTCTTAAAGCACAGTATAGGGCATTCATAGCTTTACAATTATTATTGTAAGCACTCTTTGTAGGTTCATCCCAAGTTGATCTAACAGTTGTGGGAATTTTATATTCTGATTCTATGGCAGTCCAAATATCAAAACCCATGCTTTCTAAATGAATTTTCATTTTCACCTTCCATTGAGCATAGTTGTACCATTGAATAAAGTTGGTATTTTAGTAGTAGGACCCTCTAGTCTATTATCCATAAATAGATTTTAGAATGATATTTTAAAAAGATAAAAATTTAGAAATAAAAGAAATTTTAAGAACATTAAAATACAGCTAAAATCACAGTTGAAAATATAAAGAATTTTAAAAATATTTAAACAAAAACCAAACCTATGATACCAAATGTTGGTCGGAGTGGACACTCAAGAGTGGGGTGAATTGAGTTTCAATTAAAATTTCTGTTAAAATATTGTCTATTTAAAATCCCCCAATTTATAAAATAAGTTAAACTATAGTGGATTTATATAGATTGTAAATGTTCACTTAGCTTCTCAAAGATTGATTAGCTCTCAGTTAATTTAACCACAATATCAAACTAACTTTTGAAACTAATCAACTGATTTACAATAAGTGTAAGGACTTGCTAATTTAACAATCAAAGTATCTCTAAAATAGTTTTGTATTTCAAATTAATATATATGGAATAAATAAGATATATGTAGTATGCTTTGAACATAAATTATAGATGAACAATATATATAACAAGATGTTCAGTCTCAATCCGAGACTTAGTGCTCTCAAATTTATATAAATTTGATCCACACCCTAGATCGAGGTTAAAAACAGTTTACAAAAATGTCCAGGCAACACATGGACCTCCACCACTGTTCTACATGTGAATAAAAATAAAGACCAGGCCACACAAGGACATCTTCCATAGTTGATGTTGGTAATCAAGAGTTAAGAGATTTGGAGTGAGGATTTGATATCCTCCAGTTCAGTACAGGAGACAGTGTGTGTATAAAATATACTGAGTACACCACACTGCTGAAAATATAATAAATAAATCACATAGAGAATATAGTTGACAGTTTAGAAAGCTCTATTGATTATCAATGCAACTCTGGACTCGTTGGATTCAGCAGAAAATCTTCTGAGTCCTTCTATGGTTTTTCTGTTGAAAAATAAAGTGTCGTTGTTAAGCTTGTGTTCTTCAGGAGTGAGGACGATCTCTTGATTCATTGTGTGTTCTTCAGAGTTGTTGGATTGCATTCATGAGATTTCGTTGAAAGACTTGAAATCTCTTTCTTGTTCAGGATTATTATTTTTGTTCAGTATAGTGCTCTTGGGTGTATGTAAGTTCTTCTTGTTGTATATTCGCACCTGCACACGGCTTTTCTGCTCTCTTCCTTTTATTTCATGAGTTCTGGCAGTAGTAATGATTCACTTTTCAAGGTACGAGATATAGTTTCATGACATTCCAACAACTATCAATATATAAAATTAATTGCATTGAAAACATCAAATATGACCGTTAGCATTATCTAATAATATTGACAAAATGTTAAGAAATGGTGTCACAGTGATTATGTAAACGGTGTCTTCTTCACAGTATGTGGTTCACAGTATGAGGTTCATAGTATGTGCTTCACGGCATGTCCATGTCACGGTGTTTAGTTCACGGTGAGTCTTTCATGGTGTTTGGGTCATGGTGAGTCCTTCATGGTGTCTGGGTCATGGTGAGTCCTTCACAGTGTCTGGGTCACGGTGTGTCCTTCATGGTGTCTCCATACTTAGACCAATATCTGTATTTGGACTTAGACAGAATATGCATAATATGGATTAAGTTTAATTATTATAGAGTAAAAGATCATGAATCATAAATATAAAGGTGTGATAAAATATGTGATATTTTTTATCATGAATAAGACAAGTAAACAATAAAGAGAGTAATTAACATCAATAAGATTAAAACATGATGTGTAGTTATTATTGATATTGAAGAGCATTAGAAAGATGTTCAATGAAGATTGAGATTAATTAACAGTAATAGGATTTGTTATCATTAAAACAGAAGTAACACATGAGGAGCACAACATCATCATATTCCTTAAACATAGAAAAAAATTTCATTTATATTATGAAAAAATATTATACCTTTACATTTTGTAGGAATTTTATTTTTAGTTTTCACTTTTAGTTATCTTATAGAATTTATATACTCTTCCTCACTATCATTTTCATATTTTATTCTATCTAAATTTGAAATTATGTGTCCATTAGCTCTTCAACTAATACCATTTAGAATTAATTTTCCATAGTAAATCAGTTTGACTATTTTATACATTTTTAAAACTAATTCATATAATAATAATAAAAAATTATAATCCTCATCTTTAGGGGTAGTTTCATTTACATATTCTTCTGTAACATTCATAAAAATTAAATTTTTTAGAAGCATTGAAATAAAATTCCAATAAAAAATTATTTTTAATGAAAAATATTATCTTTCTAATTTAAAATATATTGATAATGTTATAAAGATCATCAACTGAGTCATTTTTTATATCTATATATTCTAGGATGAAACCTTATAATGAAAGTTTTCTGTAAGAATTATAAAAATAATTTACATAATAGTTGAATATTATAACTTGTGACTAAATCATATTATGCCTCTTAAAACGAAAATAGTATGTGTAAAGAATTCACCAATGGATAGATCATATTCTATTTCTTGATCTTCAATCATTAATATGAAAATTTACAACATAGATTTAATCACATTTATTATTACGTATAAGGTATTCTTTAACATAACCAATTATATATTATCCATTCTAATACCATTAACCCTCATAAAATAAATTTGAAAAATTAGGGAAAGAATAACATTTTTATATCATCCATATTTGTTTAAAATCCTCTAATTAGTATTTTTTAAGGGAACAACCTTAGATAGAGTAAGGAAAAAATCTGTTTAATCTTCAAGAACATCCCATCCAATAGATATAAGATATTCTAACATTCTATTCTACTAGTTATGATAGTTCCTCCCATGAAATATAGGAATCCCCTTACTTTTCATAGAGTTTTGAACATTCATCATTGTTTCCCTTTTATACAAACATCATTAATTATTCAAAAATTAAAAACCATATATGAAAAAAATTAAAGGACCAATAAAGATATTTGTGATCATATATAGGGTGATGGTATGAATTCATGATATTTTTTTCCTTATCTAATAATACAACGTTATCTCCTTTTTTTAGAGGGAATAAATTTACTAAAAAGTAAAATAATAAAACTGCTAGGAATATATATTTTTACAATGTACATAACATAATAACAGTAAATAGGCCTTGGAATGGTTGATAATTAATCCAAGGCCAGAAAATCACTAGTAATAAATAGTAGCAGTGGTTAATAAAATTCAATGTCCTTTTACTTTTATATAATTATATTCTACTGACAATGAATTTTTTCCTCATATAGATAAATCCAAAAATAATAATGTTACATAACAGACATAAGAACGGTCACCAATAGAATTTAATACATTTTAGTATGATTCATTCCTTCCACATTACATTTAGAAATATCTTCTTCAAACTCACATTACTTCCCAAAAATAACATAGAATATATTTCTATCTAGTAGTAGTCTATATGGTAAGCTCTATAAATGAAAATACAAATAGAATTTTTTCTGATATCTTTGACACCATTATATCATAAATATTCATTAGAAACATAATCATCATGTTTATCTGATACAGATTGATAGGATCTCCATCAAATATATTTATATGGATTCCCTTCTCACAACACTTCTGTTACCCCTTGATAGGAAAAAAAATCTGGTACCATGACACTTTAGTTTTGCAGCACTTATACCAATTACCCAAAATCAACCGACTCTTCATAGTGCACCAGTCACCTTATATAATAAAAACTTATTTAAAAACTAAGATATGAGTTTTAATATGAAAATAAAAAATTTTAAAAAATATCACATCCCACTCAATATATTTATAATATGGACACCATCAAAATAATACAGATCATGAACACGTGTTATTCCTTTGTTTATCCATTAAAGGACATGTCATGTGAGAACATATCCGAGATGTGTTGATATGAAAGATAACTCATACATCCCAAATATTTGATTATGATTCTTACGAAGAGATCACTACAATATAAAGGATCAATTCTTATTCCACTAATCTATGAACTACATTTATGGGGGATATAATTATTAAATAAAAACACAAGTCTATCTTAAATGATTTTAATCATGGTTTTCCAATAAAAATAGTTTTTCCTAGGATTATTTAATCCAATATTAAATATGTTGAAATAAATATATAACATTATATAATTTTTATTCCTCATATTCAAAGTAATATCAGTAACATGAACTTCTCTTTTGAAGACCTTGTAGTAATTGAATTAATATTCTTATAAATTTTTAATGTTCCTCTATTCTCCTGTGTATTTGATTCCATTTTCTTATATTCACAAAAATACCTATATAAAAATTCAATTCTTCATTTTGAAATTTTTATACTTCCAATATCTACTAAAATCCAATTTTCTATCAATAAAAAATTAAACTAAGATATTATTCAATTAAATATAAACCATTTAATTTGAAAATTTATTAATTAGAATTAAAATCACTAAAATACCATTAGGATGATTCCACATATTCATCACATTATTAATTTGATGTTTTTTTCTTATCGTGGTATGATATATATATTTACCATGTGATAATTTATCTTCTCTATAACATCCTTCTCAATTATAATAGTTCCTGGTATGACTTGAGACATTATAGAGTAATGTTATTTTTAAATTAATAACTATAGTAATAATATAAGTTCTCATAGTGAAACTTATATTCTCATTGAGTAAGTAATTCCATTCTAGAAACACATGATTCATATCAAACTCCATTATTGTATGACTATTTCTATCATGAAATGGAAAAATACCCTCAAGAATAAATAAAAACACATTAACTATCATCGTGAATTTTCATTAATGTCATAGTGTCTAACATCAATATATATACCATTAAAAAATATACTCAGATATCTATCACAGTGCAACCTGTTAAATTATAGAGTGAACCACGTAACACAAAAACTAAAAGAAGAAAAAATATATTAAAATATTCAATGTATATAAATGTATTTCCAATAACTCTTATGTAATACATTCATGGGGTGATAAATGACATCAAAAAATATTTCACTCTTCTAAATTTACCCATTTAGTCCTCCAAACATACCATAGTTTCAAAAATATCTCTATCATTATATGTATTAATTTTACAATGTCCTCACATGTATCATTGGAAGTATTCATTTTTTTTACACAGAAATCATTCATATAATTAAAATTTTATCAAAACATATACTTCCAAATTTTCAGAATTATTAGAATGGATGTCTATTCATCTTCCACCCAAATTTATTCTCTTTATGTGACATCCAAAATTACTTCAAATCCATCAAATGTCGTAGTGACCACTAATAAATGAAAATTTTTCTTTTGGTTGTCAAATGAAGCAGAATGACTTCTGAATGGTTAAATAATTAGCATGATGGTTTAGATATGAATTGTTAAATTCTAGATGATTCAACAGATCATTATTTATTATAAATAATAAGGAAGAATATTTGTTATTTTGGGCTCTCAACATATAATCAACCCCTTGAAAATAAAATTAATTTGGATTTTATTAGAACTATTTCAGATCTAAAGATAGATTCTAACCAAAAGGATAATAGTGATGTGGTTCTTCATACTGATAAATAATCTTAATAAAAATTTTAAATTTATTAGTTACTCTCCAATTTTTTTATACTATATAATTAATTAAAATGATTTGGAGGTTTTTTTGAAGATAAAATGTATGTGGTAGTTTCAGCATAAGATAAAATTAATGTTTTATAATTTTACAAAGATTCAATTAATGATTGGAGTAGTGTTTGAGGTGTCTTGTAAATAATAAAATAATATGTATTTGAGTGAAACAAGTATCAACACTATATAAACTATTATTATCAATATCAAATTTATGAGTAAATTTCAAATTTAATTATATTCAATTCCTATTGACCATTTAAGATATATAATGAACTTTTTATGGATAATTATTAAGAAAAATGTTGTTTATGATTTATTTATAATATTATGACATGTGATATCATCTTGAATTTTTTTATATATCGAATGTTAAAATATTTGGATTATATTCATATTAAATATTAACTTTATATGAAATAATAAATCATTTAAGGACAATGGAAGTTTTTTTATGATGATTACAAATATATTTCCTATATCAACAAGGAAAAAACATTCATGTAATGAAAGTATACACATATGCTTTCATGTGATATCAATATTAAAAGTTCTTGTACAAAAAAGTTTCATGAGTTGATTTGTTAAGATGAAATATTTTATAATTACCACATAGTTTAATTAATATTTATTAAATAATGGTTTTTTTACAATGTTGTTGAATTCATAGAAAGATTTCCTTGGTTGATGTTTAAAATTTTGAGTAGATGATTACAATTTTCTGTACAATAAAAATATAAATGTTGTTGAGTGAATATGAAATTACTTATGTTTTTTAGCTTAATATCATATTCCTTAAAAAAAATTTCTCAGAAGATAGAGGATTTTCTCATGTATCATTTATATGAGTGAAAATCAGTCACTAAATTTTTTTTTAAGAATTAGATCATATTTTAAGGTATTTCTTATACTTGAATCCAAATAAGTAATTATATTCAACTGGTGTTTAAAATGTAAATACTAATTTATAATACATAGGATTCATTTTGTCATGAACCGTCCCAAGTACCCGAGTAACCCAATAACTAATTCATCCCTAACATAACCTGAAGGGCATTCGTAATCCCCACGGGTAGACGACTAGCACCCACAATCATTAAACATGCAAGTGTGAATAATTTTTTCACAACACATAGTGGATATATGAAAATTAATTTAATATTCATATAAAATAAGATCCTCTATATGTAAGGTTCCCAAATACAACAAGGAATAAAAATTCAAATGTATTAAAACACAATTACCAATATGATCAAAAAAATACTAAGGACCCTATAGAAAAAACGCACTATGTCCAAATTTCAATTGCTGGATCCACCTCCATGAGATTCCTTCCCATAGCATGAACTTGGAAAAAGAAATTATATAATCACCCAAAGGAAAAATTATTGTGTGAGCCTAATCCTAGTAGGATACCAAAAAATATTCCACAATATATTCCAAATAAGAATTATCGAAAGAAAATCGTTCAATTTTCTAAATAAATGGGTTGGATATTCAAAAGAATATATAAAAAAACATTCAATACATTTTTCAAAATTATGTTAATATACTTTTAAACTACAATATTATAATTTATATGAAATGTAATATTTAAAACTATGTATTAAATAAAAAATTTACATAAAAATGTTTACGTAAATCAAAAAAATCCATATAATAAAGTTTTAAACTATTGGAATACATTTATACCTCATATATAAATAAAAAATCAAGGAACAAGGTAATCTAACAAGTAGGTATGATAGTATTAACTAGTTATAGGGTATTTCACTCTATATGTTATCTCCGAAAATGTTTATACTCACATCCCCCCTGAAACTGGCCAGATGTGACTTGTCACCCTCCATTTAAGATTGTTACCCGCAACATGTATGTTTTAGAATTTTGTAATAGTTTAGAGTGTATCCAAATAAGTCACCAACTACCTAAGTATTTCATGTGCTCTTAAATTATGGGAAATTTATTTTAGTAATGCATAAAATTAAATTAAATCTCATTCCTCCTTTTCCAAATGAAAATTTTTCTGTTTCAAACAATTTTATTTTTTTCTATAAATCATTCCCTTTATATAAGATAAAACAATTGGGGTACCAAAAATCATTTTAAGACATTCTCATAATTTTGATGTACATTCAAAACCAATTCCATTCTATTCAAAATTTAGTTACAAAATTAAATCCAATAATTTTATTGAAAAGATTTAAATCAAATCCACAACATAAATAAAACAATTTAGGTCATCTAATTTACCTATACTTACCCCAATTCAATAGAATTTGTGGTTTTCCATGTTCTCATGCCAAAACCATTTCAAATCCCTCAATAAAATACAATCAGGTTTTATCAATTTATTTATATGAAAATCTGAGTAATTAAATTTAAATTAGCAATTGAAATAAACCAAGAAATATAGGAATAATCAATTTGGATAATCAAGATAGAACCACCTATTTCATTCCTGAATCCCGAGACACCCAATGATACCCACCAATGATAATGTAGGTTTAAAATACCAAAAAAAACCAACCTAGAAGTAATATCCAACACCACGGATCTTAGATCCATTAATTATAAGAAGATCCAATGAGAACCCAAGAGGGGAGAATGAGATAAACACAATGAACGATGGACAAAACTTACTTGGAAACACATGACAAGAGTAACAATGATCCAAATTCAAATGAAATGATTCAAAATGGATAGGCAGGTATGAGATTTCCTATAGAACATCTTAGGTTGATCCAGTAGTGTCTTAATATAATGGAAAGAAAATAACAAGAAGCACAAACTATTTAGAAAAATTCAGTTCTGGTATTACACGATGTGTAATCAAAATTCACTTCTTGCATCCTTTGAATTTCATAACATCCTAAAAACACTTTTCCTTAACATTAATTCTCATATTACAAATTAAAAATTTATTATTAACTCATTCACTATGTGAAATAGTGACTCTGGATGTGCACCCATCATTGCGTGAATCCCTTCATGACTTGTATGAAGAAGCATTACATGATTTGTATGTCTGTTACATGGCATGTAACCCTCTTCCAATCTTTATGAAAAGTTGGTTTGAATGTGAGAATAAAAAAAATTTCTAACTTCACCATTATAAGTATCCTACTAGTCGAATCTCCACACAACCCCGTCAAAGAAAAGGAAATTTTAAGACATGGTTTAAGGCATACCTATCAAAATGGTAATGGGATGTTACAACCTCCCCACCATAAGAACTTTATATCCTCAGAAAGACAATGAGAAACTTACAGGAAAAAAGGATGAGTCCACCAATCTCTCATCATTGCATTGAATTCCAAAATCTCATGATTATCAGAATGATGAAATCATAGCACACAAACCAAAGTAACCATCCATCCATGATGTACCTTGGTCTCATAATCAACTACCATGATGGGATGCTCAGTCAAAGATAAACTGGGTTAAATCTCAAGATTAATCTAGCTCAAAAAGGAGGTAGATCAAAATAATACATTCTTAGTTATGACACATGGAATATGTTATGTATCGATTTTAGTTGTGGTGGATGTTATAAAGTGTATGAAACATTCCCTATCAACTTAAAAACTTAAAAGGTCCTACAAAATGAGTAGAAAGATTCCCTTTCCTCCCAAGCCATTGATGACCCTACCGGGGTGAAACTCTCAAGAACACCTAATCCCCATCAGAAAAAAAAAGGATTATGACTTCTATTATCATTATAATTATATCATCTTTGTGCTATAAAAATTCTCTAATGAATCATCTAAATCATATTTTTCATCTCGTACAATAATCATGGTCCACCAAGGAACATTAACCAACCTACAACATGCAAAATATACAATTATAAGTCCATCCATAAAAGAACTATAGTGTATCTATACTAGTCATGGAGTTATAAATATTTTTTGAAGAGAACTCAACCCGAACATAGTGATCATCCCAATCCCAACAAAAGAAACGAACACAAGACAGAACAATATTCTCAAGAATATGAATATCTCTCTCTATCTGGCCATCATACTATAGATGGTAAGCCATGCTCAAATAAAAATGAGATCCCATTTCCTTAAAAAGGCCTATCCAAAATAAAGATCTAAACTAAGGATTCTTATCTGAGAATATAGAAGACATAACACCTTGAAAATGAAGAATCTATCTCACATAGAGACTTCCAAACTCCTCAACTTTGATGGAATCACAAATGGGTATAATGTGAGAGGACTTGCTCAGCCTGTTAAGTACAACACATATGAAATTATTCATTCCATAGGTAAATGGAAACCGTACTAAAATATCCATAGAGATATCATCCCACTTATAATTAGGTACTGTAATTTTTTGAAGTAAACCTAGAGGTTTCTGGTGCTTGGATCTCTCTAGTTGGATTGTATAGAAATGGGAAGAAGATCAGTAGTTTCCCATCTCATCCATGGCCACCAAAACATCTGGAGAATGACATGGAACATGTTTTTGGTTCTTAGGTGCACTGACCACTGGAAATAATAAAAATCCAGCATCACAACATTTCTTTCCCCTAAAGGTGTAATGAAAAATTTATGAGAGCATAAATCACCGTCTTTGTGGAAGAACCACTGGGAAACTCTCTCCCCACAATAAAGATAGTCTATAATTCAATAGAATTATTCATCATTTTTTTATCTTGATTTATAATCTTCAGAACAGAATATGAAAACTAAATGATGGCTAAATAAACTTCATCCCCTTTCTTCAGAACTCTGATATGCAACTATGGAAATAGATCCAAAACCTTCCACTCTTCTGAATTATCATTTACTACATGTGTTGGAGGAAACCTTCTTAATGCATCTAGAATGATATGATATTTTCTTTATGTATATTTAAGGTCAATTTAGACCAACTGTAGAAACTCATCCTATTGCCTCTGGAAAAGATTCAAATATTTTTGAGAGATGATATGAATCTTGTTTTTGTGGTCAGAAGACACAGTAAAAATTCCATTGTAAATGTAATGTTTCTAACTCATACATTCTTGCACTACAACTACAATTTCAAGGGAATGGATAGGGTAATTCTTATCATTTATTGTTAGATAAAGAGACCCATTACCAAAAACATGGTCTCCCAGGATAAGAACACATCCTAATCCTAAATCTGATGCATCACAAAAAACATAGCCCTACATTGCATTTGGAAGAGTAAAAATCGTTACAGTAGTGGAATGATGTTTCATCTCAATAATATAAATTTAAAATTTATCATCCCAAACAAACTACACCATATTATTAGTTAGATTAGTCTTATAAGAAGACAGATATAGGAATTAATTCATGAACCTATGGTAATATCTGTATTAGCACTAGAATATTTTGATCTAGAATACATTTCTTGGTCTCTCACAACTTATAACAACATTCACCTTTTCCAGATCCGCAGATATACAACATTTAGACACCACAAGTCCTAAGACTTCTACATCATTAATCTAGAAGACACATTTTGTGATCATGGCATAGATTCAGTGACTTTTTAGTAGACTCATAAATGTTCTCATATGATTAAAATGATCCTGGTTGGATTTAGGGTAAAAAAGTATTTCATCAACAAAGTCCATAAAAATATTTTCTTGATAATCAGGGAATATTGTGTTCATTAAATACATGAAAGAAGAAATAGAAATTTTTATACCAATGGGAATAACAAGGTACTCATAATGGTTGTGCGTGCTCCAAAAGATGGATTTTTTAATGTAAAATTCTTTTCCCACAACTGATGGTAACTAGACTAAATATCAATCATTAAAAACCAATTCACACCATCTAGATGATCATACAGATCATCAATCCATGAAAACATATACTTGTTCTTTTTCATTACCAGATTTGGTTTCCGATAATCAACACATAAATGAAGAGAGCCATCAAATTTCTTAGCAAAGAAAACCAGTGCAACTTAAGAAGACACACTCAGCTGTATAAATCCATTATTGAGAAGATCATCTAATTTAGACTTTATCTCTTTCAGTTTATTTGGTTCCAAAAAGTAGGAAAGAATTGAATCTTGTTAGCTACTAGGCATAGTGTAAATGGAGAACCCACCATCCATTATTAGTAACAAACCAGAGAAATCTAATGGAAGTCGGGAAACATGATGATGACTAGAGGGAGATCGTTTCTCAAAGATTCTCACACCAAATCAAAGAAAAACTAATATCACTCTCCCCAACCTGGGATAATAAGGTCTTACTCTACATAAACTCTATTCCCAAAGTCCTTGAAACATAGGAGACGTAGCACTTGGGGTAGTAATATAGACCCATTGGTGATAAAAATCAAAACGTTATTTACTGGAAATTATAAAATCCATCTTGAATATAACATCATGATATTTTATATAATGAAATAGAAAACTCCATGATAAAATGGAATCTGATAAAGGGAAGACATAAGAATACCTAATAATATGTTACGCTGTCTTTGTACTAAGGGGTGGAGTAATATCCATTGCACATGAAAAAATCTCCATAGGAAGATGAAGAATGTTCACAATGTGGGTTGAAATAAACAAATGAGATGCACTAGTATCAAATAGAGAATAATCTAATGATGATGCTATAGTAATGGTACCACTCATGGTCATTGGACCCCGTTTTCTTCTTATAGATACTTCCAATGTATGAAGAAGCTTTCTTCCCTATGCCTTAGGTAAGAACCATTTTTCTCAAGAAGCAGCTGATTGCCCAATATTTTTAAGGGGAGATGATGATCCTGTTCTACTATGTGGGCTAGAGAAATGATGGAAGAATCTCTAAATGATCAATGAACGTCTATAAGAGATATAGTTCTTGGGCACCTCAATGAAAACCCTCATAGAATTTCCTAGCCTTCCACACTTATTGCAAGCCAAATAACATCAACATAGAACTATAAGTGGTTTTTAATGACACATCCATCAAAAAATATGTAGAGAATCATAACACTTCTATTTTACGCTAAAGGATCCAATGATTCCACTTTGATAAAATGAAACTCTTTTCAACCCTGACTTTCTATCAAAGTCCATTTCTACCATTATCACACTATCTTTCACATTATATTAAGTGGGAAACTTTATCAAGAAAACATAATAACAGATATATGATCAAAGTTCCAACTAGAACCACTAATACTTAATCATCTCATTAGATATTACCTCAAGAGAAAATTCCACCAGAACAACAATGTGATTTGAATATTTGATCATGGTTTTTTCAGAAATATAATTCATATAAAACTATGTGGCATTGGACAACACCTTTGACTCTGGATAGAATTAGTTAGTGAAAATAAACATTATGTCCTTCCACTCTAAGCCCTCATGCTTCTCTATTATCACCACCATGTGCCACCATCTCTTTATTGGTCAGTTCAACACTAAGGTGGAACACATTACATGGACGACATATAGTGTTTCCAAGAAACAAAACAAACATTCTAACATGCACAACCATTCCTTATAATATTGAGGATTAGTGAATTCTTCGAAAACCGGTGGCTTCTAGACAATAATCCTTTGAGTTTGATTTTGAAGAACATCCCTCTGAAAATTCAATGTCGGAGCCTAAATGGGGACTGAAGGTGGTGCCTATCCCAAAACATGGATAGTGCGAACAATCATTTCAACTTTATTTGGGTCACCTAAAGTATTTTCTCGATGTGATTCAATAGTAGATTCATCCTAGATCTAATTTTTGTATCTTCTCAGATCCATGATGCTACAAGGCATCAACATATTAAAGGAAGACATTATATGAACACTCAAGTAGACTAATAAAAAAATTATGTCCTTAGATAGAACAACCAGATTTAGATTACAGTATTTCCAACTCAAATAGGGAAAGGAATATAAATTATCCATTATATTTCCATCCCAAATCACCAATGGAGACATAATGTTCATTGTGGTGAGGGATGGCTAGACACTCAATTAAAACAACCTCCTAAGTACCAAATAGATTTAATAATGTATATTGACTTCAAGAAAAATGATTAACATCCTCTGTTGATACCTCATTGTCGTGAACCATACGTGGTTCCTGGGTAGCCTAATAACCGAGAGAGCCCTCACATAACCTAGAGGGTGTTCTCGATCCCCATGGCTAAGCGACTAGCACCTGGCATCATACAATGTGAATGTGGGAATAATATTTCCACAAGACATGGATGGAGTAAGAAAAGAAAGTCAATATGAAAATGAATGAAACTCCACTGGGAGTAAGGAATGGGAATAAATTAAGGAATAAAATCCAAAATTACTATAACCCATTTACTAAAATTGTTAAAACATCTAAAAGGTTCCTATGGACATAACTCACAAAGTCTAATGCTCAATAGCTGGATCCACCTCCTAGTGATCCCCTCCCTTTTCTTGTACCTAAAACATGAAATTCTACAAATAGATGATGGAAAAATTAAGGTATGAGCCTAATACTATTATAATACCACCAATGATTCCATAACATATATCCAATATAGATTATCAAATGAAAAAAATTCAATTTCATAAATAAACAGTTTTGGAAATTCAAATGCATATTTAATAAAAACATGATATAGATTCTTCAAAATCATGGAAATTTTTTTTAATGAATAGTATTATAAATATAAGAGATAAAATATTTAAATCAGTAGACTAAATAAAATAGTTATAAAAATTTGTTTATTTAATTCTAGAAAAAAAGAACATAAAACAGTTTTAGAACATTTCCATACATCTATATCTCATATATAAATAAATAAGCGAGCAATATAGTTATCATCCAAGTAGGTATGAGAGTATTAACCTGCTATAGGATTTCACACACTCTATGTGATCTCAGTAAAATGATTATACTCATGTCCCACTAATACTAGACAGATATGACTCATCACACTCCAATCGGGGTTCCGACCTACCACGTATATGTTTTAGAATGTTGTAATAGCGTAGAGTGTACCCAAATAACTCACCAACTACCTATGTCTTATATGTGATATTTCATTATGGGAAATTTATGTTATTACTTATTATATTACAATTAAATATCAGTCTTCCATTTCAAAATTCAAAATTTTCCATTAAAAAAATGGGTTTTAATTAAAAACATTCCATTTTCACAAGATAAATCCACTTGGTTTCTATGAAATCATTTTAATTCATTTTTTTTATATTATAAATCTATTCAAAATGAGCTCCGTCAAATCAATATTCAATTTCCACAATTAAATCCTGAAATTTAGTTGAATGATTTTCCATCAAATCCAAAATTTAAATTCAACAATATAAATATTCCAATTACCATAGACATACTCAAATTCAATGGAATAGGGGGTTCTCAATGTTCTCATGACAAAACCAATTCATATCTTACAATTCACTCATATTTGTTTTTTTCAATTTAATTGAAATAAAATATGATTAATTGAATTTAAATCATCAATTCAAATAAATCATGTATTGTAGGAATAATCAATTTAGCTATTCGGGACAAAACCACCTACGTTTTTCTTGAAACCCGACACTTGCAACGGTACATGTCAATGAGAATAATGGTTTGAAATACCTCAAAACTCTACCTAGAAGAAATATTCAAAACCATAGGGAATTGATTCCACAATTCCATGATGATCCATTTAAAACCAATGAGATTGGAAGAGATAAACACAAATAATGATGGAAAAAACTTACCTGAAAAATACCACACAAGAGTAAATATGATCCAAATCCAAATGAAAGGATTCAAAAGGTCTAAATAGGATTGTGATTTCTTGGGTAACAACTTAGTTCGAGGAAGATGAGTCTGCAGTGGGAGGGGGGGAATAACCAGCCTCACTTCTCGTAAAAAAATGTTGT
Source organism: Viscum album (assembly GCA_963277665.1). Classification (NCBI taxonomy): domain Eukaryota; kingdom Viridiplantae; phylum Streptophyta; class Magnoliopsida; order Santalales; family Viscaceae; genus Viscum; species Viscum album. The sequence continues at coordinate 598,571,300 of OY728153.1, forward strand.
TCGGATATTAAACAATGTGTAATCAAAATAAACATTATAAACCCTTTAAATTTCCCATCCTTTGAAATAAGAATATCCTAAACATAAATTCCGATGATCTAAATTAAAATATAATAAATAATTCCTTAAAAACGTGAAATTATGACTCATGAAATGTACCCATGAAAACGTAAATCCCTTCATGGCTTGTATGAAGACCCCTTATAAGATGTGTAAACATGTTACATGATGTGTAACCCTCTACAAGTTTACATGAAAATTATAATTTTATGTGAGAAAACAAAAAATATCTTTGAATTCACCATTATAAGTATCCTCCCAAACCAAACTACCCCATTCCTAATCAAATAAAAGGAAAAACTAAGATATGGTTTAAGTCATACCTATAAAAATAGTAAAAGGATGTTACACATGAAGTGATTTATGGAGGGGATTATAAAATCTATAAATTTTATGAAAAAAACTATATTTAATATTGGGATAGTTTTTATTTGTGGCACAAGATTCCCATTAGAAATATAACCCTTTATATATATAATGATAGTTGACTTGAACCTTCTTGGGATATATTGGAATGATTTAAATGTCGAATCATGTGGGTTTTTTTATTCTAACATTTGGAACATGTATTCTACACAATAATAATACAATAATTATTAATGGAGGTGAAAAATATATTATATTACGTCAAGAATAATGGAGTTAAATGGTGTTGAAATTGATTAGAAATACATGTGATTCTAAAGTATTTGATTTTTAGTGGATATTTTTCTATTTTATTTATTAAAGGATAATGATTTGGAATTTATTTTAATGAGGGGTTTAATGTTTGAAGAATCCATTAATGTTACTATATTATAATGGGATAGAACAAAGTGGAGATTTGGAGGATTTATGATGATGTAATTGAATTTAAGGTTAACGTTAGTATTGTAAATAAATCTAATAGAGACACAGATAGAATAAAATTAGTTTTTGGTCTTTTATTGTTTTGGTTTTCTTTTTATCATGTAATGTATTTTTTTATATTTAGTGTTAACCCCAGTACGATTTCAGTTTTGATGTAATAGATATAATTATTTAGAAAAAATAAGGTGATATTTAAAAGTAGTTTCTAGTTTTGAAGTTGTTATTAAAGTCATAATAAAGAGATGTTTGTGAACTGTACAATTCATATAATACATAATGTTTGTTGTTACTTTAGAAGTTATAAAGGCATTTTAGAAGAGAATCTAGAGAATGTGGTTTGGAGTTTTGAGATGAAAAATTATATATGTTAATATTTATACTCTAAAAGTTTTCATGAGATCCCTTAAATTTTAAAATGATAATGTAAGGTTATCCTAGGATGTTTATACTAAAGAAATATAAAATGTATTTCATATTTAATTTTCTTTATTTATGTTCAATGGTTGGTAAATTTATTTACTGGTATCACTAGAATACATAAATTAAAAAATAATAAAACACATGGTGGTAATCGAGGATCATAAATAATTTGTGTCAATGAATGTAGAAAAGTCTATATGTACCAAACTATAAATGTTAAATAGTTATTTATAATGGTCAATTTCATGTAAGAGTGGTATTTAAAATGTCACTTGTCTAATATGTAAGAATAACTATGCTACACTCTTGGAGAAACGACCAAGGAATGATTTTTCCAAATATACACAAATTTATTTTTGGGAGAAGATTTGGAAATTTAGATATGTTTTAGGAAAAAATAGAATATGTGGAAGTAATGTTTTCAATATTTGATCATCCTAACATATATTATAATCCTATTATATGGAACTAATTATGTTTTAGGACATGTTTATTGAGAATTGGTCATAGTATTGATTGATGTAGATGAATTCCAAACAAATGAAAACAATTAGAACTTCATATTGATTCATATTATTCTTTTTTTTATTTTTATATATTATTTCACATGAATATGTTTTTATAGATTCACCAAAAATTTTGGGAATAATATATAATGTGGAAAAGGAGTGGGCCCTCCTAGATACAGAAATATGTTTTCAAACATAATGTTTTACACATGGATTAAAATATTTTTTGTAGGGTATGTTTTTATTTCATTGTTGATGGGTCTACACAATAAATTATATTTAGTAGTTTTTATTCATACATCTATGTGAGAGTTTTCCAATGTGAAATAGTTTCACTTATATTTGTGAGGGTAAATAATTAGAGAAGTTGATGTGTAAAAGTAGTTATTGTTATGAATCTCAAAATGAAGTTAATAATAAGGACAACAATAGGCTTAAGAATTAAAACATATCATAGGATATTATAGTGTCTACAGCCATTTACCGATATTATTACATGATTTTATGAATAATTATACATTAAATACCAACCATATATAAAAAACTCTATTGTATTTAGACAACAAGGTACATTGTTACTCAAAATGAAATTATAATAAAATATTTTTGTAATATCTATTATGATATCATATATTCCTTTTATTTATTATATGTATATAGGATAAGTTGGGGAATAAATATACAAAATTAGTGAGAAAATAATCACAGTTATGTAATAAACATTGAAGTGAAACTTAAACTATGAGTCAGAATACATAACTTGTAAACATTAATGGTATAGCTCATGATTGAACCTATATATGCATAGAATATTTCACCATGAATCAAATGTTCAGGTAAATGTAGGAATTTTGAATATTCATATATCATGACATACACATGAATAATGGATTACTAACAAGATGATATAACATTGTGGACACGGTCCCATTTTTATTAGGTTTACTCCCTAATATCATACATAACATAGGAAAAGTCTAAAAATTTACCTATTTTTTTTTTGAACTATCTTGGTGAAACCATCATTACATGTTCAAGTATGTTTGTTCCATATAAAAAATCAAACATATATAATAACAATAAGGGTTTATTAATAAAAGAAATGGTTTTTTTAATCCTATCAAAATGCAAAACAAAATGGTGTATCCAGATGGTATCCTTTAAATAATGGATTAAATAATTATTAGATTTTAATATATGAAAAATGTTAATAGATCACGAAAAATTCTTACTAACTAATGTGGATGCGTGAAATGTTTTGGTTAGGTAAGTTTAGAAATGTAGCACTTTAGCATTATTTTGGTGGAAAGAGTAAAAATAAATAAAGATGATAAAGACATAACTATTTACATAAGACATGTAATAAAAAAATCAAGATGATATATTTTAGAAATTATAGGTGCCTTAAAACCTTTTTTGGATTGTACATTAAATTGAGTAAGAAACCGTGATGTTCCATTTAATCTAGTTTGTTTATTGGGACGATTTGAGAAGGGATCCTTTTAATGCATATATGCCATCATAGAATAAATACGAATTGTGATAGATATATATGTTATATAACATATATACATAATATTGTAGATTTATATAAAATTAATTATGATATATATTTATGTAATGAGTTCGAATGTGAAAACTAATGGGAATGTGGAGGTTTTGTAGGGATCCCTGGCCTTATCTTCACATGCATTCTAAAATTTCTCATAATGTCATAGATAATAAAATTAGATTATTTATTTAATTTATTTACCGTATCTTCCACTAATATTTGATTTCTTATAATTTAATAACATCATTTATATCCATTTAAATGATTTACAGCGTTTAATTTCATTGTTTTCAGAGCGTTTATTTCAAGTTATCAGGGTTAGTTCACCAGGGTATAATTATAGATGTTTTTTCCAAATTGAAATAATACTGAAGAGTTGATATTTATTTTTATTAATTAATTTAGATTATTTTAAATATCCCCATATATTTGTTTCTATCATGTGAATGAGTCACTTAATAAATTGACAGTGATAAATGTTTGGATTATTTTGGGGGGTTTTATGACCATCTAAAACAACTTTCATTTTATTTATCATTACTAATTGTAGAAATTGAACCACATGTAATATAAATAATTAGTTAGTTATTAAAAATTATAAGGTATTTTTATCATACAATGAAGGCATTAGTGGACAATGAAAACCCATCATCCCCGATTATGGTTTTCAAACATTATATGGAATATGATTTCTTTTTCATTGAATAAGTATAATTGAGAAAAGGGTAAAATAAAAGATTTTACAAAAAAATTATAAAATCATATTATTTACATGGATCTATAGTTATTATTAAATGATTTAACAATAACATGAGATGAATGTAGAATAAGAAAATTAATTAAAAGTGGTTGATCAAGAATGTTACCTACTAAATTTGGCCTCATAAAGGTCTCCTTAAGGAATATGGAATAGGTCATTTGAGGATTAAAAAAGCACTTGGATTTTAGTAGAGTTTAGATGGTAGGGTTCGAGATAGATTTTTAATGCTTTAATAGTAGTAGGGTGTGAGGAGATGTGTGGTGATTGGTGGTATTTATAAAAAGATGAGAGGGGAGTCTTGGATTATTAAATTCATTTTCTTATTATTTAGGCTAAAAAATAAATATTATTTAATCTTGTCACTATATATAGTAAATATTTCATGTTACATTAAAATAATTACTGATTACAAAATCAACGACAAGAAAATTAATGCACCTTCTTTATAATGTTAAATTCCATAAATTACCATATTTCCCTACTCATAAAAAATTTATCTATTTTAGTAAATTACAAAAAATAGACAATATTTTTTTACTGTTTATATTTAAATTATTGAATATAATCTTTGAAAATAATTTTTAAAATACTATAAATTAAATTTGTAAACAAAATCATCATTTATTTGTAAATGTCAATTTAAATATTTTCATTGATTTTATGACCCTTTGAAAACATACGTACAGTATCACAAAATATTATTATCATTATAGTATGGAATAATATTAATCTATAAACCGACTTATGAAAATAAAAGTTATTTTAAATCATTAATTTTATTATAAAATTGTGATTAAAATAGAAGCGTTTTATTAAAATAAAAAACACATTAATTTTCATAATTAAACATTAATTTTCTTGTACCGTGGTTTAAATTTATGAAATTTTTATTTTATATAATACATTAATATTATTTTACACATAAATAATTTAGGTTACTATTTTAATAGTATGAATACTTTTCAAAATGGTAAATTACTATTCTAATGATCATGCTCCTTTTCTTACCGTCATATTTCTAATCAAACTGTGAGATTCATAATAGTCATAATGGTTTCCTACATCCAATAAATACATCATATTCCATTAATTATTCATTAATTTCTATTTTTATATTCACTTTCATCTTCAAAATTAATATCATATTACTACCATTATGTTTGATTTATAAATCTTTGTCCATGAGTACTATCATTCTTATGGATCGAGAATATTCAAATTACCATATTCATATTATCTTATTTTATATTTATTATCCCATTTTAATATTTTTAATTATTATTGGTTTATTTTATTAATAATTTGTCTTTTATAAATTTTGAGAATAAGGTTGTTTTTTCTCGATGTGATGTATTAGATTTATACTATATGATATAATAATAAAAAGGGAAATTCCATTAATAAAATTATGATTTATTATATTCTCCCCCTGTGAAATTTCTTCCTAGAAATTTTGTTTGTATAAACTTTTTAAAATAGTTATGGATACTTCTCTTTTATATCATCCTTAGGATCAAATTTTTCAAATTCATACTAAAGGATTATCTATATAACATTGATTAGGTGACATTTTTTATTTCATAAGAAATTATTTCTATTCCCCATGACCTTCAACAGATTATTCTCATAAGAGATATCATATTCTATATGTACCACATATTAATTAAGTACATGTGAGGCAACTGCTATTTACATCCTCAATTGGGATACATGGAATACATCATTTATGTGCGACAAGGTTAGAATAAATAAAGTTAATAGGATAAAACCTTGATGTGGTTATGAACCTAAAATGGTGTGATATACCATATACTCAACATTACATTCTACACAAATATCATTCCTATATTATCTAGAGATATATTAAGGGATACCTTAACTCTATACTCCAAATCTAGGTCCCATTGATGGTTTTCTACAAGTCTCTTTTATTGACATTGTTCTTCCATCATGTACTGGTAAATGGTCTTATATTTTTCTACCTTTTATATGGCCATTTGAGGTCTCACTATATCTATTTCACCAACATCATACCATCATGAAGATATTATATATATTTCCACATAAATGAATTCATATGGATCCATTTTGATTCTTTACAAGAAACTATTTGTGTTAGAGAACATGACCTGAGGATGATGTTTTTCTACTCATCCATTTAGTCCTTATAAAACAATCTCAACATGTCTTCTGGGGTCTGAGTTTTCCTTTCATAATTTTGTTGTAATAAACATAAAAATGTCCATATTAGTATTTATATCATGTTGGAGAATTTTCTAGATCATGGAGGTAAACATTATAACTCAATCAAATACAATAAATAATAGTACCTGATTTATCCTCACCACTTTTTAAAATTATATTCTATATTTTAATCAATTTAGAAGTCCTCTTGAATTGAAATGATGTTATAAGTATTCATAATATGATCCCAAAAACCCAATATAACATTATTTAATTTCGATGTCTTTTGAATTATAGTGAAAATTATCATGGTTGTGTTTTTCATTTCCCTGATTGTATGGGTTATTGTTACATCATCCCCTAAGAGAGTAGACTTCTACCTTTCATGTTATACCATAATAGGATCCTTGATTTATATTCTAAAATCATCTTATTCCTATTATCCCACTAATAATACTGTATAATATATCGATACACCTTTTTTTATGGGTGGAAAGAGAAGGTTGAGCAACATGAATCATTTAAAAACATGGTATTTATCATAGGATTTGACGTCACACAAAATCATGACACAAATCATTTTACTTCTTCCTCTTCAATTATAAACATTAGGGATTTCCCATTCAGGATAGATTAAGCCTTCTTCTAAATTTCCCTGTCATCTTTTTTATCATACTTTTCTTTTATTAAAAGGATGGTTTGAAAATAATTTGATAAAGGGAAGATGATGTTACTTCTTTTATGATTACTATTTTAATCCATTTTATGTACAAAAATATAGGATCATTCATAATTCTCATCATTGATAATGTTTTTGGATTCATTCCACTCAAAGAATCTACCACTTTATTTTCATTGACAGGATGGTCATTGATTGAGATATCACAATCCTTGAGGATATCTAAATGTCTTTTTTGAAAAATATTAAGATTCTTAAATTTGATATATATATATATATATATTAATATATTTGGATCAACATATATCTCACACTACTCCCCAGAGAGATAATACGACTATAGTTTCGATGTGAAGATCATTTTTTCCAACTCCAGATCATATGTGGGATAGGTTTTCCCATGAACATTAAACTACCTTATGACGTAGTCTATCATTTTATCATTTCAGATCAGTAAAAATCATAAAACCTTTTTTTATGAATCACAATATACAATGATGATTTATCTAATTTTGGTATTGTAAGTACTAGTGCGGTGATAATTTTATTTTTCAACTATTTGATTAATTCATCACATTAATTGGCACTGAAAAACTTTACTCCCTTATGATTCATCATGGTTAGTGGGTTTTTCAATTGCAAGAATTTACTCACAAATCATCAGTAATACCCGACTAGATCATGGATACTATGAATATCCATTACAGAATTTATCATGGGACAATCCTTAATTTCCTTTATCTTCTAAGGGTCTATCGATATCCCATTTCTTGTGATAGCGTACCCTAATAATGATACATCATCTATCAATGACATGAATTTAATGCAAATTACATATAGTTTCTTCCATATAATGGAATTTATAATAGTAATCATGTAAAACTCACGGTCCTTCTTGATATTGGAGTATATCAGAATATTATCTATAAATAATACCACAAAATTGTTGAGTTAATCTCTATAAAATATATTCATTATGTTACGAATGATTTCTCGATAATTAGTAAGTTCAAAGGGAATCACTATGAACTCGAATATTAAATATCCTTTTTGAAAGGTTGTTCTATTAATATTACCTTCTTCACAATATATGACATCTCATGATAATAAAACATTACCAAATGTATTAGAGTTCGATCTAGATGAACCCAGCATTTTCGTATCATGAACATGAATAACTATTCCACACAAACCAATCAACATAGGATTATATTGCATGAAATTTAATCCCTCTATTATGGATTGTGGTATATATACATATAATTCACCACTACATGTAGGATAGGGACATCCATTTGAATTCACTTATTTTGGAATGGGGATGTGTATTAACGAAAAATGGTTTTCATTGTAAATCACAAGATAGTTTCAACGTCCTTACATGGCTACTAAATGATTCATGGGAGGTATTAATTATAGTTATTGGGGTATATATTCCCTTATAATTTATAAGGTATGCAATAGAAAGATATAGTATTATAATAAAACATGAAAAATTGAAAATTAAAAGGAATAATACAAAGAAGGTTCTTGAATTAAAAAGAGAAGGGAAGGATCCATTACCTAGAGAAGATGTTTCTAAAACATAGAGAGGGGATTATTAAGGTCCTATGGGAACCATGGGGGACTATAAAGATGTAATGGATTAATAATTTCATTTTAAAAATCTTTTTAGTTAATTTATATTGGAGTTTTGGAATGTTTATATAAAAAAGGGGAGTTCATTATCAACATCAAAACATAGGTTTTGGTCACTATAAGATAATGTATCAAAAATCAAAAATCATTTAATGGATTTTCAAACAATTTCAACAAAATAGTGGTGTTTTTCATTATTTTACAAGATTGAGAATCTATATAATTAAAATAATACCCTGGGTGATGTGTAACTATGTTATGTTTTATAATAGTTGATTCTAAATACTTAAAATATAGTATTAGATTTAGAGGATTCATTAGGGGTATATAAAATGAATCCAAAATTCTTAAAATCAATAACCATTAAATAGAGAAGTATTATATGTTATTGGGTATCTTAAATTGAATATTTTACATCATATTTGGGTACTTATAATTTCATAATACACATTTTATATTTATACAATATTATATTTTTTTCCAAAATAAATTGATTCCCTCCAAAAGTTATCAATAATCCAGCATTGGATAATTTTGACATGATTATTTCAAAAAATAATATTTATTCTAGAAGAATAATTACATATTAATGATAATTTACCCCTTTAAATAATAAATCATCATTTATAAAAAATATTAGTTTTTTACAATCAAAATTTTATTAATTTTATAAAAATAATTTTTGAATTATTAATATTATATTTTCACCTAAATATAGTGAATAATGTTTAATAATATCTAATTAAAATATATTTCATTTTTGAAATTATAAAATTCATTAAAATATTGTGTCTAGGATCATACTATACATTTCCCAAAAATACAATTTTTGTTTCATCATATTTAAATTTAATTTTTATCAAATTCATTTTCAATTAAATTAAAAAAATTTAATTATGTAAAATTTAAAATATAGTCATTATACTATTATAATATAAACATATTAAAAATAATAATATTAGAGTCTAGATACATAGAACTTTATTACATTAATAAATGTTCTAATGGTATGTTTTGCGATTTTGATATTTACATGTTGTGGTTTGATAAGCATAGTTTGGTTCATGATATTGATGCATTTGATATTCTTTAATAAACAATTTCACTCATTCTTCGACTGATGTATAAGATCATGATCTTGGTCAGGGTAAAATACCATTTTTTCTATCTCCCTTGAAAGATCTTATTAATGGTATTTATATGGTATGATCCTACTTGTCTCGGACATTGATTCTTCTTTTGGTTTTAATTAGACATTTTTTGAACCATTAAATGTAATAGTCAAATGATCACTTATCAATATATACACTATTAATAGTCCTGAATATTAATAGTATTTTATATTTTAATTACTGTATAATGATCCAAAATAACAATGTTATCTCATTTGATTTTTATAACATCATTACATAATAATGTAATTAATAATAGAAAAATGGAATTTCTTTTTTAAAATATCAGGTCCATACATTCATCTCCCATTCTAAATTTTGTCCAAGAAAAATTTCATTTAACACAATCAAACTGATTGGGTTATTCTGCTTCATGACTTTCTTTTTGTTTACATGTATCTTCCTCAAACTAGTGGATCCACCACCACACTATGAGTATGTAATTTTACTTTTTTCATAGAAACTTGTCCCTACGATCTAATATTTTCATTGAATATGAATCATATGAAAGATCATAATCTAGTAAAACCACCATTGAATTAAGTACATGTGAGGGGTCTAGATGTTAATTCATCAATAGGGATACATGGAACACATACTATACTTACTATATCTTAGGTTTGAGTTTTATTAAATAGTCCACTACACTATTGTGATCAAGGATATCCAAGGGGTTGATGTATCAAATATTAAGCTTCACCTTATTCCAAAACCCCAAGAATCTATTCTATGATGAATTCTAATTGAACACATTATCATTAAACTAAAATTCATGGTCTCATTGATGATTATCTAGATATATTTTTGTCACCTTTTTTGATTTCATGTGACAAAAAATGGATTGAACCTTCTCCATAATATCTTGGATATGATCGGAACCCACTAGCTTCCTCTCGCTAAATTCTACCCAGTATGTCAGATTTCGACACCTATCTCCATACAAAGCCTCATAAGTTTATATTAATATTCTTGAATGGATGCTATTATTTTTTGAGAACTACAATATGGGAAGGTTTTGGCCCCAACATCCTATAAAATCCATTTAACTTGTTTTCATAATTTTTTATTGAGTTTTAATTGTAAATTTTGATAGAATATCCATATGAGGGTGGTAATCAAAGCTGAAGCCCAGTACAATATCCAATTCTTGTTGGCAGCATCTACAAAACCTTGAGGTAAATCATGGATTTTGATCTAGTAAAATAGATATAGGATATCCTTATAGTCTTACCAAATATCTTATTTATTTCATAGTGAGTTAATAATGATAGAAGACATCCTTGATAGAAATTAAATGCACTGACTTGGTATGGTGATCGACTAACACCCAAATAGAATTATTTCAATTAATTTTCCTGGGAATTTCAATGATGAAATATAGAATTTATTTAAATTATATATAGGTATCTGAAATAATTTCCTCATACCCTTATACTTATGTCATTTTTCATTGACTTGTTGGTATTAAGAAAATTGATATACAAACTCCGTAATCTCTTTCATCATATTATCCCCCATATGTTTTTCTTTAAATATCTATAAATTATATTTATTATTCATTGAATATAGAAATATGTGTTATCTAAATCATCGATATGTTCCATGTTATTTTCATGTTTTTTGTTGGACACATATCTTGATTCTAAACCTTATGAATATTTTTTAGTATTTTTTAACGATGGAATAATCATTACCTTCTTTTGAATAAACTCATCATCCTTCTACACCTCCATGATAAACTCGATAATAGATAGTTGATATGTTATTTAATAAAGGACTTATGGTTATCCTTTCATTATTCCTCTATCCATTAATTTCATGTCAAAAAAGATTGGTCCCTTTCTATCCTGATATGGGATTAGGATACATGATTCTTTTTACTCATATTAACAGAATCTTTTTTCCTTCCCAATACTATAATAGATTGAACAATAAAAATCCTTGATCATCTCTAAACACTTGCATTACTTCATATTAAGATCCTTTTGTTTGAATATATACCTCTAGATTTTATGATCCACATTTATGTCATAATGTTCATCATAGAGGTAATTCCACCATATATTCAATGATAAAATAACTATAGATATGTCTAGATCTTGAGATGGGTTTTTAGACTCATATACCTTTAATTTGTGAGAGGTAGAGTCTATCGCTTTATCAATTTGCAAGATTACAAACCACAAGCCTTTATTAGATGCATCACTGTAAATAAAAAATCCTTCCCCCCTAGTGGGTTTTATAAAAATTGGTGAACCAATTAGCCTCTTCTTTATGAATTTAGAATTTTATTCACATTCATCAGTCCATTCACAGTTGAATACATTTTGAGTAATATTAGTCAGTGGATATGATAGTCATTATATGTTTCTAATAAATCAATGACAGTGAAAAAAATCAAATTAATCTTTTTATTTCCAAAAAAATTCTATGGATATACTTTAATTGAATCTATTTTTTATGTATTCATATAAATAAATTTAATATTGAAAAAAAATCCAAATAAAGTTACATGATCCAAAAAAACTCACATTACTATACTTTAAAAATTATCATTCCTTTTAAGATGTCTCCATTATAGAATTAAAATGATCTTCATGTTCATCCTTTCCATTATAGATGATGATAATATCAAATATAGATACCACTATAAATATATAAAGGTAATATATAATAAAACTCTTCATTGTGTCCATGGATATTTCAAGAGCATCATTGAGTCCAATTTGAGTAACAATAAATGGGTATTTCTCAGAACATATATGAAGAGAGGTCTTGGGGAGATAACCACTTTTCGCCATTACATGATAATATCCCAATAGAGGATCCACCATAGAGAAGTACCTGGATTCATATTGATGATCTAACGAGTCATTGATTCATTGAAGAGGATACCATTTCATTATTATGATCATTTTCATCTTTTTAAAAATAATATGATGGCTCATAGACCAAAAATTCCTATCTAAAAAGTAAAGTAATTCTCTCCATTGTGAAGAAAATATAAATATATACCTTTTATAAATATTCACATGTATTTACTTCTTCGTCTCCTCAAGTTAACAACAACCATTCTATAGAGATTCTTTGAAACTAGTAATGCTCCATGTATAATCTTGTTAGAAAATTCAACCAATAAACTAAGAGGATGACCAAAAAATTCATTGGAAAACATTTCACCATATTCACCTAAAATGGGAATGTCATAAATGATAATTTTTAAATTTAATAAATCATGTATTCTATATACAATTGAATAGATATAAATAATATCCATGTCTGACATGTTGATATAAAAAGATATTCATCATCCTCCTTTGTCATATTTATATATATATGGATAACATTTCATGATATAGATGGTGATATATATATCTCATAAATTTACATTGGATATATATATGTAATGGAAACATATTCCAAGAATTGCATCAAATTCTATTAAATAATGTTTCACAAGGTTTTATTGGAACTTCAAAACATAACTCTTGGAAGGTGGTGTTATATAATTGAGATTGAATAATTCTTCCATTTTTTTCACTAATAACTATGAATCAATATATTGTGTTATTGTTTCAATAATTTTATTATAACTTTTTTTTCGAAATTACATGTAGAAATAGAATCAAAATGTATTTTTTCTATCTTTAATGAAAAATTATAAAGCATGTCACCACTTTATTTTTCGGATATACCTTTGCAATTTTAATGGAATAATATCAAAATAACATTATATTATGTTTTTGTAAATTATTATCTCTAGAAAACCATGTCATTAGTTATATTCATTCATAATTAAAATTTATCTTACAATTGAATCGCTATAAGAGATACTAATTTCTTACTGGAGAATTTGATTCCTCCATACATTTTTTGGGGATGTCCTATCAAGAATCACTATGTATGTTGCCTTTATTCCCGCACCTAAATCATTTCTATGTCCCGTTTAGTAATTTTTTTAGATTCTTATTCCCACACTTTTTGAAAGTGGGAAGATGTACATTCATATCTCCATGAGATTTTTCTATTAGTTAACTACACTTTAAATCCATTATCGACTTATTATATCTTGTTCAAGGATAAAATATTGATTTTCTGATCTATATTTTTACATTGATGTCACATCATACAATTTACACAAGAATTCAATGTCCCAAATTTTCAAATATTTTCATAGGAATGGCTTTATCTGAAGAGGGAAGTGGTCAATTTTAATTTTAGGGGAATTAAAAAAGATTTAGTTGTATCATGAATGTCATTTACGGTTTTCTTTATACTCCCTGTTGGATTAATCATCCATTTCAAGGAGTTTATGTAAATACCTCTAAATTATTAGTTGATGAGTTTTAGGAAACATAGTTTTTTAAAAAAAATCAGAAATAATTCAAAACTATCACATAGATATCCTCCATTGGATTCATTATTTTCACAAATGTGAATCATTGATCATGTTTCCCTTCTATATGGTAAATACCCAACATAACCATTTCATTATAATATAATTTAAGGATTTAGGAGATAATTTCAATGGGTTTCATCTATTATTTCAGGATTAATGGATAATGATATCCATTGAATGGTATAGTCCTTTGTTATGTAAATATATAGATTGAAACATTCTCCTTATTAGGTGGATTTCCACATTCCACTACATTTATGTGTTAATTAATATAGTATTTCAATTGTGAAATTATAATTTCAAAGTTATCAATTCCTGTTTATATTGGGTGGGGAAGAGAAATTATGAAGTCATCACATTTTCCCTCAATTTTTTTTACTTGGTTCCCCATTTTTATATCCATTGACTATAATAAAAGAAAATTTGGGATGATAATTTTTAAAATATTAAACATATAATAGGGAAACAATGAAAATTATTAGGATAAGTCATAAATTATATACATTATTTTATATATGAATTTCAATGATTAAATATATGTTTTCTATAACGAAAAACCTAACATTAAATCTTATGGTAATTTTTTTACCTTAATAATGGTTCATAAGGTGTTTTTGAATTTACCAAAGAATATACATATGGAAACAAGTTGTGAATCAAGGAATGTTGTTATATACTAGTCAGTGATCGAGTCCAACTCAATGTTCCATGTTTAGAGTTATTACCCTTATACACATTTATGATAGTGCCACATCCCCCTTTAGTATTCAAAAATGAAATAATTTCATTGAAACCCACATTCTATATACATTAAAAAAATCAGGTTTGTTTTTTAATATATAATCTTATCCAAATGGATTCTACTAGAGTTTTATAATCCTAATCCATAATATAACTAAACCATTCTTTAATACCAACTATGTAAAACTGTATTTGAATAAATATTATTTCATTATTTATTATATTAATTTACATATAATACTAACCCAAATTTTTATGATGGATAGTGTCTTTTTGGGGTAATATATATAAGATAAAAAATACAATATAAATAAAAACAATATTTTAAATCTCTAAGACATGATCTTATATTCATTTTGTATTTTAATACTACAAGGGATGTCCTGGGGATGTACATAAGAAATGGGTGAGCTATAAATATATGTAATGTAATAAAGAAAGTATACTATAAGTTAAAGTACCACAACTAATCCAAGAGGCATATCAAGGTAACAAAATATGATTGAGAATTTAAATCTTGAATAATATTTCATTCTATATCAAGCTAATGTTGACAAAAGATGGGAATATAAAAACAACATTAAACATGAAACATAAACATAGGTCAAGGATAACCAAAGAGGAAAAATAACATCATTGACAAAATATCATTATGGGTTCTTATTACTCCCTAGTACCATACATGATGTTTCATGGGAATTAAAAGTTACCAAATACATTGGATTTCTATCTAGGAACACCCATTATTTTCATATCATGTACATGCATAAGTGTTCCAGGTAGAACATTAAACATAGAACATATTTCATCACATTTAATCAAATTTTTATATTTTATGGGATAAATACATTAAATTACCCAATAAATTTATTATAGGTTCATCTAATTAAATAAACTTTAGAAAAAATGTATATTAGTATTCAAAAAAATATAATTTTTCAATGGGAAAAAGCCTGAAAATAATAGTAGCATAGCGAGGGTAATAAATCATTAATGGGATGTCTTAATGATAGTAAAAGGGGTCACTCATCACTTGGAAAAAACAATGATTGTGATATGCTATTGTAATAACATAATTTAATGTGAACCGTTGGGAATTTAAAGAAAAATGATGAGTAATGAGATTAAATAAAGAGGAGAAGGACAGTGTCCCTTACCTTTTAATGATTCAACTCTAATATTTTGAGGACATTCCAATGGGCTTCGGGTAACCATTAGTGGAATCCAAATATGTAATGGAAGATTAATTTCATGCTCCAAGGGTTTTAGTGACGAGGAGTGGGAGTTTTGGTGGATTTATACCACAAAGGATTGGGGATTTATTTATTAATTTGAAACATAGGTTTTAGAATCTATATGATAATATAATCAAATCTGAAATACATCCCATGGTTTCTACAAGAAAAAGTGTTTTTTTCATTATTTTAAATTTTTATGAAGTGATCTCATTATTTTAATAACCAAGGATATGTAAAACTGAGTCATGATTATAAATAAATGATTTTGAAAATGAAAAATATAATATAGGTTACGGGGGATCTATTTATGCTTTAAAAAATTAATAAAATAACCTCAATGCACAATTTTTAATTGGGAAAATTTTATTTTTTTCATGTATTTATTTTATGAAATATAATACAGAACTATCCGGTTATTGTTATATCATAATCCACTCTACAAATTTATTCCATGTATAATATTTAACCAAACATTCGCATCTCTCCAATTTTAATGAAAAACTATCGCTATATAATTTTGATGTGATGATTCCAAATATAATATTTACTGTATCAAAATAATTCTATTATTTTTATAATTTATACATTCAATTCAACTATCATTATTTATTATAGAATACATTTTTTACAGTAATGGTTATTTTGATCATTGTAAAAAATATTTTTGACTTCATAAGAATATTTTATGAAATATAATAAACAAACATTAATTAATAATAATAAATTATTGAAATATAATTTATTTCAAAAATTATTTAAATCATTAATATATAGTGTCATGATTGAAAATATACATTTCCAAAAATACATTTTATGTTTAATCGTATTAATATTTTATTTTTATCATAATCAATTTTATCAAATAATTTAAAAAGTTATAATAATATTATATTATTAAAATAATCATTGTTTTATTTGAAAATGATAATATCTAAATTTATAATATTAGGGGATATATACATATCCATTTGTTAAACAAGAAAATCATATAAGGTTATGGTGTGTGATAGTGAGATATTCATGTGGTGGTTTGTAAAACACGATGTGGTTCATGATCTCAACAAGTTTGAACATATCTTGTTAATGTTTTTTATCATTAATCTATTGTTTAATCTCGTATTTTCCTTTATTGAGGGGAAATATCAATGATGTTATCTCTCATTGATTCTCTGATAATTCGGATTTATAAGGTATGATCCTACGGTTCTAGGCCATTGCTACATTCATCTATGTTGAATGGACTTTATCAAAACCCTTTATATACATTTTATTATGATCATAGTTTAATTGTTATATAATCATTATTTAGGATGTGTAATGGTCATTTAAATTTGGAAGACCATATAAAGGTCCAAAAAAACAAATTTAAGGATTTTTTATATAACATCATTACATGATGAGGTATTTAATCATTGAGAAATATAATTTCATTTATGGAACATTGTGTTTTTATATATAAAATTTATGGGGTTGTTAGTTTTGAACATTATTTTTTTATATAGGTTCCTTTCGGAACAAGAGTGGGGAATCAATGTTTTAATGGAATTTGTAACTCACATCATACTATGAGTACTCATGAAATGAATAAAGAGAGTTAGTGTTATTCATTATTTTTTATTAAATTTCATTTTGGAAGAAAATCATATAATTAAGTCTAATAGTTTAATAATTATTTTCAGACATATTTTGGATACATTTTATAATATTATTCATAGAGGATCATAAATCATCTACTTGGGAAACAATGGAAAATGATTTTTGAATCTATAAAATTATTTCCTGATATCTATATTCAATGAGTAATAATTTTATCTAAACATTAGTGTTTATGGTGATTAATATAAAGGTAATCATTGACATAGATTAATTTTTTAGATTTGTATTCATGAAATAAGAGTTGAAAGGGGGATTTAATAATTATGATACATAGAAGTGAATATGGAATTGACCCTCCCTATAGAACTTTCCAAATAATAAGAATTAAATTAAATGATTAATTGTGTAAAAATGATGATTCTAATATTATATATGTTTGTGGAAATCCTGTGTAGTTATTGTGGGGATATAGAGGGTAAAATTCTACAATTGGTAAAACATAATATAGTTATATTCTTATATGTTTTCAAGAATTTTAATAAATGTACCCATTTTTTAGTGGTGATAAAGAGAGTTGTGAGAAAGGACAGTTCTTTAAAAATAGTGAGGTGTCCCTAAACATGAATGTTGACTGAAACTAATCCTATGAGTTTCCAAGCCTAATCCCACCACGAAAAAGTAAGTGTATGGGATTATGGTGCATCAATAAATTGATATATTTATTCTCCTCTAGTAATCCTATTGTGGTTAAACAATATAAAATTATTATGTCCACAATATATAGTTTACATTACTTCTAAAAGATAAAAATATTTTTTATATGTTAAGAATCATTGGATACTTAATAGGGATATATACTGGAAACTGAACAAATGGGTCCTTATAAAAGGAAGTGAGAAAGGGTGACCCTAATAATATCATGTTAACAAACTATTTCGAGCAAGATTTTAAGGAAATTGGGTTAAATGTTAGTAATGTTCTATACCTTCATTCCCCCCATTCCCGCTCATGGTATATCTCACATTAATCACTTGTGGGTCCTATATGTTTCTTTATAATGAGAAATTGGGAATGTAAATAGTATTAATATATGTGAATTGGGAGAAATAAAATTCTCTAAATAGAATACGTGTTCAAAATATGTAAACTATATTTTTGGATGGAGGATGTGTGAGTATGGCTTTTATTATATTTATATTTATTTACTATAATTTTTTCTTAAATGTGATTATGAGAATTTAAGTAGGGGGGAAAGGATTCAGTTGATAAGTAGACAGAAAATTATGTTAATGAGGTATGAAATAGGGATATTTAATGTGTTATTTCATACTTAAATTGGAGTTTTTTGTTGGAATTTATTTAGTTAACCCTTAATGTTTTATATGATTGTTAAGGGTATTCAACTATTGAAGATAAAATACATGAGCTAAGATTTTAAAAGATTTAATTGAATTAATGTGTTAAATGTTTTTTTATCATTGAAGTATTTTTGTATTGAAAAAATTTATTGATCTTGTTTACCTAAGGACTGCCTGGGTGGGATTACATATGGTTATTCTAGAGAGTCCGGAGAAAGTGATCCTATGTGATGGAAGGGTTTTACTTTAGGGGCCTTGATATATGTTATTCATTTTGAAAAAATTAGTTTGATGGTTGATGAGTGTGGTGTTATTTTTTGTCAGTATATAATATGGAATCATATTCAATGTATGATGATGTCCTCTATGACTTGTGAATACTGAGAAAGAGAAATATTGATAGAATTTTAGAAATATTAATGAATTTTGGTGATGATTATTAATGAATTTTTTATTATTATTTGGGTTTTATTTGGTAATGAATTTATACATATAAATTTTATTATTATTATAATGTAATTTAATAATCCCATTTTCATGTGTTAATTGAAAATATATATAATATATAATCTAAAATAAAATGATTTTAAGAAAAAAGATAAATTTAATTCCATGAAATAATCATACCATTTCATGAGGATAATGTGAAGTGAATTAGAGGGAATTTGAAGAATATTTGGATATTTATTTAATTATTATGAGTTGGTGAATTGAAGATGAAAATTTTATAATCCAATTTTAAATAAAGTTCATAAAAAATTCCATTATAAAAATAACCAATAATTGAGTGTGGAAATAATTTCTAGGAGAAAAAAATTTGATTAAGTGTTGTGGAATTTTATACATTGTTTTTTTCAATGTTTTGTGTTTTTAATTAAAAAGGTGAAAACCCCCTCAAGAAAATAGACCATATCATCTCCACACATATGTGTGAAATCAAAATCTACATCGAGTGGACTATGTCACAGTGCCTGCTGGTGATGGAAGACCATGGATGTTGAAAATTACCGATATGATAAATTATGGTGATTAAGCAGAGAAACCATTGTGGGTACACACTTTGGAATTAATGGGGGAATGTGGTTTCCACCCCGTTCAAATGTATTGTGTACACTCTATATGAGTGATTACACTAGTTTAAACTTGAGGGGTTTATAGTAATGAATGAATAATTAAGGATACTGAAACATTTCATAAGGGTGATGTGGTAGTTTGTATCAGTGTTAAAGTACAAGAGTCATTAAAATGTTTGAAAAATTAATAGGATTTTTCAATACTTTCAATAATAGTCATCCAATTAACATAGATTCATCATCTTCCTCCCCAAGATTATCATAACATGCTAAAGATTTATCACATGATATTTTTACATGATTTACAATTGACTCAATTATCATAATTGTATGATTAGATCATCAAATCAAGAAGATGATATTCTATGTATAAAAAATTTATATCACATGAATGATGTTATTTTAATATGTTGATATTTCATTAAATGAAATTAATGTTACATAGGTTATATATGAACCTATAATAATTTTATGATCTTTTTATATAATGGTTCGTGGGTTTATCATCATATTCATATCAGATATATTCCCTAATTAGTGGTGTTATCATTTTTGGCATCATGTGATAAAGTTTAAAACACGGTAAGACTACATATATAAAGATATTATGACATTTTAAAATATTATATACTAGAAAATATTTTTGTCGAATGTATATGTGGTGAAGCACAATTGAGGTGGTGTAAAATAACACCTAAATAATAAATAACCAAGCTAAAAAATAATTTGTTTTTCTCATGTTTTTAGATATATTGTTTTCATGGAATAAAATATATCATCATCTCACTTTTAATTGAATAAAGTGAAAAATAAATCCCTGAAACTCTAGTTTCTAAAAGGAATGATTCCAGGAGGCATTCTTCTTTCCTAATGAAAAATATACTACCACATAATATTGTTAGTTAGGAGAAGGATTGGAGATATTTTTGTTTACATTACATTTTAAATTATTTCATTTGTACACTATATATGATTTTTACATCTAGCCTTATGTGAAGTTCATAAGATATTCCATAAAGGAAACCTTCTTTTTGAAGAAGAAATCATGTACTTAAGATCATCCCTTGAACATTGTGGAATAATGGTTCCGACCCTTAGTAGAAGGTGATTTACCATATACCAATAAACATTCCCTCTATAATGTTTGTTGAGGCACTAAAAAAACTCAAATAAATCGATTGAGACACTTATTACAATTATATTATAGTAGTGAGATTGGAAGAAGACAAGATATATTCTATGTTTACTATTGGATGAATTAAGAGGGTAAATGAATCTATGAGAATATAGAGAACAAAGGAAAAACATATAATAATAATATAAATAAATGATGTCCCTATGGTTTAAAATATTCACCATGAATTACATCATGAATTCATGAAGTGCAATTGACATTATTGAGACCAGAAATTAAGACTAAAATAATTTGAGTAGTGTGGGATTTTTCTTTAATAAAATTAAAATTGGAGAAACTATGTTCATTTCTTTCACACAAACCAAGGGGCCTGGTACTTCATCATCATAAGGAATATATTGATATACAATCATTTAAAATTTTATGAGGAATTTAGCATGGAGAAATCTACATTCCATGTGCACAGGTTATTTTTGGGTGGGTTTATATAGTAGGGCCCAAATGTTTGGAATTTTCTTTTACAATTGTTTGGATTTTAATGATATTTTACCAAATTTTATGCTATGACATATTTGAGCTGAGTGGACAATATTATTCAGAATATTGGTTGAAAATAACTTCAATATTTTGTGGTTAATATATAATAACATCATTAAAGAATCAATAGTACTAGTATAAAAAATATCATTAAATAACTAGTGGTACTAGTATAAACAACATTGTATATGGGTATCATATCCTAAATACCAATCATTTTTTGTGAATTAATCCACATGTTTAATCACTATAATTTTACTAATAATAAAATTCCAAAAAGAACCATTGGTTGGTCAAATAAATGGGATGGAAGTCTCATTGGGTTTAAAAACACCAAAATATATTTGTTCCATAGTTTCCCTTATTATCCACATTAGATGTGTATTTAATTGTTGAAATTATATATTTGAGATCAATTCTTCTTAGCTAGAGTACATGATTGATATTAATATGGATTGTTTAAAATATAAACTATAAACTCTATAATAGTTTGATACACTCATTAAACCTAACCCCCCCCCCCCCCCCCGATAGAGTCCCGACCTAATCCATAATGTCTCTAAAAATAGTGACACATTATTGTAGAACATATGATAGGATATTTTTTTTTCTGATTTTATTTTACATGTATTATATGAATGGAACATAAAGAGTTTATTATTTCGTACCTCTAGTGTAATAATTATATTTCACTCATATGGAAGATAATATTAAGGTATCTTACAATGGTCAAAAAATTTAATGAAGTGGGATCTAAGGTTGTTATATAATGTCTCAATTAAAAAATATAAGGATCATTTATCAGTTATGAAAATAGTTTATAATGATCATTTTGAAGAAACTAGGTAAGAATATTGAGAGTATAAGAAAGATGAGTCTATCAAAACTGTTGAAGACCTCTATTCTCAATTCCAATGATATATGCAGAATGATATTGATAAAACAAATTATGTCTAGATGGTTCTCTCAATGATATTCTTAATGAAAAAATAGTTTGAAGAGAAAATAAGTTAATTATAGGACACATTGGATAATAAATTGAAAAGTTAAAATTATCTCATATACCTCATTAATGAAAAGGATGACACTTTTAATATTTAAATTGAAAATATATTATTAATTGAAGAAGAATTTAAATGAATTTTTTATGAGAGAATAATGTGTAAAGATATTTTATCAGATGTAATCAATGCACTTGAAGCATTACACAATGAGTCAATGATTATTATAGATTATAATTATCCAAAACAAATATAAGGTCAAATAATTTGATATTTTTATTAAAGAGAAGTCTATGTTTAAAAATGACTATATTCAAAATACACATTCTCTTGATGAATCAAAAAAAATCTACAATCAATGTCAGTGAAACACAATTATAAGGTAAATTTGTTAGAACCAATGGAATTTAAAACTCTTTGAATGATGATTTAGGTTGACATGAAGACCATATTAATAAAATAAAACATGAATGGGGTGGAATGTTTACATTTGTTGAAAATGTTAATATTTAACAAAACTTGAAATGTATTGATCTAGATAATAAATTGAGTGATTTTTAGGAATCACATATTGTAACATCTAATGGTAACGAGAAAATATTTTCTACCCAAACATATAAAATGTGTCAATCCACAAAAATGGGTGTTTGTTTTAAAATGGTGGATGTGATTCATGTATATAAAGAGGATCATATTTTTGTAATTAATAAATAAAAATTATCTCTTGATCAAACTTATAAAAGATCATTAATAAATGAAACCCATAACATACTAAATTCTTATTCTATTAATGCATTCTAATCATAGAGTATAGGTTTAATAATAACATCTAGTAAAATGTTGGTATATAAAATTTTTCATAAATTCACGAAATCCCCATGTCTGGATATAGTAATGAACAAGAAAAATAACACTAAAAATGAATCAATGGATAAGGAATGTAAACACACACAATAAATAGGTACAAAATCTAGTCATAAAATTACTATAAGAAAAAGAAGGATATTTTTCCACTATTGGTTGAGGAGTTGATTATGATATTAGGATTCTGTTTGTTATTACAATAAGAAACTTTTTAGAATATAGAAGGCCAATATTTAAGCGGAGTATAGGCATTGATATAATGAGTCCTATAAAATAGAAGAAAATTCAATAAAAGAAGATGAATATATACACTAGAAAATGAATCAAACACCATGAATATATATATGTGAAATGAAAAATAATAGGTCACAAAAACGAATAGTAAAAGTATTCATAATCCATGTGAAACTCATATATTAATGTGAATGGACGAAAATAACTTAGATGGGATTTGATTATAGATATATAATAAGCTTCCTTTAGAGAAAAATCAATAAAAGAAGGTGTTAAATATATAAATTGAAAAAAATTAACTAATCCTATAAAATTATTAGATGGATTCCATGAAGGTAATTTCAATCATAAAACAATATTTATTCTATGTAAAGAGAGTTCATTCCACGGAAAACTATAAACATTCAATGGAATTTAAAATGAATGGAATCATGATGAAATATAGAATCAATAAATGAGTGAATATGGATAACAGGATTGAATGAGGACATTATAAAATAAGACATTGATAATATATCTAATAATGGCAACTAAAAGAGTAAAAAGTCAATTAATTGAATGAATCATATTACTTCTAAAGAAGATATACTGAAGATAAATAAATATTCATGGGGATGATACTACCGTACTAGAATATATGAGAGTAATTAATCAATTAAAGAAGAAAATTAATTAATGTGGAGATTCTATAGTGACATATAAATATATGAATGGTAAATGTAATATAGAATGAAGCAAAAATATTACAAAACAATTTATGAATATATGAAAAAGAGTCTCCTATTTAGAGATGATAATCATCTTATTTTAACATATTATGATTGTCATATGTGTTCCATATTATTACCATAATTATTTTGTAGAATTTTTGTGCCTAAAATTATAATAGTTTTATGTGAATATCAATCTCAATATAGTAATAGAATAAAAAAATTCATGACAGCCAGTTAGAATTAGTATTTAGGATCAGATTAAAATAGAATATTTTTCTTAATGGTGGATCATCAACATGAACATCTTGATGACTATATGATGTAATTATCCCCTAGATAAAATGAATTCTGGTCACCCAATAAAGTGGATAAAAAAATGGATATGATATAAATTTTTTATTGATGAATATTTTGATGTTTTGGTCATCTCTATAAAAGTTGAAAATGAAGATAATCCAATTATACATATTTATTCTAACAACCAAACTCTTTATTACACACTTGAATAAGATTTCATAAACAAACTAGTACATAATATAGCTCCTAGGTTTGATAGGTCTAGTTTATTAAAAAATTAGGAACATTACAGAATAACATAGACCATAAAAATACAACAATTTTGTAGAAAATTCCCTTTACATGACAATAACATTCCCTTATACATAACATTGCATGGGATATCCTGAGGACATACATGTGAGTAGGGTGAGCTATAAAGCCCATTAAACAAGTAAAAAATGAATTACATGATGAATAAATTACAAGTTATGAAATAGGAATATCAATGTTGAAAAGAGAAACAAAAACATAATGGCATGATATAGCATGAATACAATAACATGGAAATGTGGGAACAACTTTTAACATGATATAAGCAGGTTCCAAATCGCATTGAACATGGATATGATTAAACCCTAATTTCACTTGAATTACCATGAGTAAATCCTCATTTCAATTGACGTATCATGATACTAATTGTTACCCAATGCATTGGAGTGCAATCGGGGTGCACCCTTCTTAATCATTTCATTTCATGCATAAGTGTGCTATATGGATCATACAACCTGTATTCATTCAACATCATAATTTATTCCATGATAATGGAATTTCCAATACATACATTAAAAAATTTTCAATAAAAAAATGTTTATAAAGGTGAATACCCTTAAAAGGTAAATGGGCATGGTATTCACTACAAATTTTTTTTGGCTTGGAAAATCATGGTGCACTTTTAGAAGCATAATGACATGACATAAGAATTCAGAAAAAATGTTGATGAAGGAGAAATGGGTATCTCATCATATTAACATAAAATGGATAGTAAAGGGGTAAAATTGGTACATTTTCCAACATATGTAAGATAATTTTGTTTCATAATAAAAGATAATTTCTTGAATGTAAATGGGGAGAGAGAAATCACATACAAAATTTTGTCATGGTAACCGATTTAATCGGAGGAATTAATGAGAGAGAAAGAGGTATCTCATCATTCAAACATAAATAGGGTAGTTTGGGGGAGTTTCTAAATCATTCCCCTTCCATTTTAATTAAAAATAAAAGGTCATAAGAACATAAAAAAAACATGTAAAAAATGAGAAAAGAAGAAATACCTTACTTGGAAGTGTAAACCCAATGGGTTGGGATTGGCTTGAGAGAGGCTTATTAGGATATTAGTGCACCTTTAGAGGATTATATATAGATGATGGAAGATGTTGTCCGAGATCAATATGGTTTGACTAAAGAGCAATTGGATATTGAGAGTATTTATATAGTAAAGGAGACTGGATTTTTTATTATTTAGGTCTTGGGAACCACACATTAAACTAATCAAAACCACAAACCAGCTCATGGTTTATTCCTATGGTTTCTACCAATGTTGAGTGGAAAACATTATTTTATATGTCAAATGGATGAACCTTTTAAAATATTAGGATTTCTTATGTGGAGGTGAGTCACAATCTCATGGATATCATTTTAAAATGATAATGTTTTACAAGTCATGGATGGTCCACTAAGCCATTGTAAAAAAAATCAAACAATCCCAAAATAACTTTATTTTAAAGGTCACTTGGAATGGCCCAAAGTACTTAATTTTATTATTATTTCTGAGAATACACCTTTCTAGGGGTGAGGTGTAACCCTTATAAGGCCCAAAGTCTTAGAGATAATTACATGAATAGTAGGTCTTAGAGGGAATCAGCTAGACAAGACAATATGAAATTACTCCTCCCCAACATATGTCATGAATTAGTACTAAAACATTCCAAGGATGGTTATCTAGATGTCCAATGAAATTCTTCACAGGCCTGATATTGATGTCAATTAATTACCCTCTCATTCCTCAAATTCTGGTTTGCTCTACTCTAGTAAATGTCCCTGCCTTAAATCGTTATATGAAGCCTTGTCCCTTATAGTTTAACTAGTAAATCATCATCAACATGTGGCCTGAGGTCGTGGTGTGTCCCTAAGGACTTAATTTAGACTGATGGAATTGAGTAACACATGGCTTGAAGGCCTTGGGTGGCCCAAAAGCCTTCCAGGACCTGACGATCAAACTGGTGGCCCAGAGGCCCAAATGGATGCAGAGTTCCTGCTAATATAGTACCAAACCGTACCAACTTTTATCAAATAGTAACTACTATTGTTACTTCTATAGTAGAAACTATATTACCTTATATAGTGCATGCTACCGTACTAGCTACAGCGCCCTAGAAATATGCCTCCATCTAAATTTGATCTCGGGTCTCTTGGATGCACTTTCCGAGTCCTCACTAATCTGGATGAGGAGCATGTGCACATTATATAAATGTTCAATCATTTATTGGCAGAACAACCAATTTATTGTATTTTATTACATCACTATTTTTTCATTATGAGGTCATAAAAGACACTATATATTTAAATGGTATTTAATTTTTACACAAAAAATCGACGTTCTCATTAAATAATGAAAAATTCATTCTAGGACAATTTTGACATCAAATTTCATATATAATGATCATTTTATCTAAATATGTTTTTAAATATATGATTTTTTACTTTTTAAATAAAAACTGACATTTATCAGAAATTCATGGTTTTTGTCAAAAATAGCTTTCAAACCTTAAAAAAATTACAATTGTATTCATACAAATTATATGGTCATTTATATAAATAAAATGAAATTTATTAGTAACATTATATTAAATTATTATTTATTTTTAAAATCCATTCATTCATAAAAATAGATTTCTTTTTATAATGTTAACTAAATATTATATTTGTGATTTAAAAACTATTTATAAAGTAAAAATAATAAAATGAATGCATAGTTTTTATTCTGTATAAAAATAATGCACATAATCATAGTGTTATGTTCTTGATACATAACCCCTTAGAACATATTCATATGAAATTAGGGGAAGGTGTACGATGGTGACAGACTCTTGGGGTGTTTCGAATAACATTTCTTGGGTAGTAATCTCTATCAACCCCCACTTCTCTCGTAGGTTGTTTTATTCAAGTTTAACTTGTTGATGATCAACTTGGGCTTGGTCGAGAGTTAATCTTATTGATGCTACATCCTTTCTGATATCTGACAAATGGGATTCGAATGGATCAATTCAACTGGATGAGGAAATCGATTCCTTTATCTGGGTAACTTGGATTTTTTAGAGCCCTATATTTATACTAATCATGTGGTCACTATTCTACGGCTATATTTTCATCCTTAACAATTCATAATGATATTTTTAATAAACAAAAAACAAAAATCCATGGAAGTTCACATGTCTTATATATCCATTTAACATAATAAGTCATTTAATCAAATCAAGAAGAATTTTCATTAATAAAAGTTTGGGTCGTTACAATATTCCCCCATTAAGAAATTTCAACCTCAAAAATTCCTTTAACAACACTTGAATAGAAGTGGGTAACTCATCTTTATCATTTCCTATGATTCCCATGTTGACTCTTCTAACTTGTGGTCTCTCCACAATACCATAATGAGGGGATTTTCCTATTTTGTATTACTTTTTCCATTAGGTATAAGATCATCATCGATTTCTCTTCATGGGAGAGGTCATTCTCCAATGGCACCACCTCTTGATTAAGTAAATGTGATGGTTCAGGTATGTACTTCATCAAGAGTGATTCATGGAGTAAATCATGTACATGAGATTGGATCGGTGGGACTGCTAGTTGATAGGCCACTACTCCAATGCGATCAAGGATCTCAAAAATACCGATGTACCTTGGATTAAGCTTTCACTTCTTACAAAATCATATAACACTCTTTTATGGTGATATGTGGAGGAATATCATGTCTCTGACATCATACTCTAGGTCTCGTCAATGATTATCATCATAGCTCGTTTGTTAACTCAGAGTAGCATTAATGTGTTGTTGGTAGGTCTTAACCTTCCCACCATTTCATGATCCATTTATGGACCTAGGAGTATTCACTCCCCAACATCATCCCAACATGATGGTGTTATTCACCTCTTCCCAAAAATGGATTCATAAGGATCCATTTTGATGATTGAGTGTAAACTGTTATTAGAATAAAACTCAACCAGAGCAAGATGTTGAACCCAACCTCCTTGGAATTCAATCGTTCATGATCTTAACATGTCCTCAAGTGTTTGGATAGTCTACTCATATTCTCCATTAGTTTGAGAGTGATAATATTTACCAAAGTTAGTATTCAGAGCATGTTGAAGACTCTTCCATAACATAGAGGTGAATCATGATCTCGATCAGATACAATAGATAGTGTTACTCTAAAATGCCTTACCACATATCTAGTACATATCTATTCTAGTTTATCCAATGATAAATTCTCTCCAATTTCCTTGAAATGTGTAGTCTTTGTAAGACAATCCACAATAAACTAAATAGCATTGTTTCCTTTGGATGTCTTTAAAATTACAATGACAAAGTCCATGGTGATCTTCTCTCATTTCAATTCTGGTATGGGTAATGGTTGCATCGTCCCCTCAGACTTCTACCTCCCAACCATCACTTGCTGACATACTGGTCACTTTCATGTATACTCAGTGATATCCTTCTTCATGTTATCATATAAATAATGATCTCGGATAGCTCGATACATCTTTGTGTATCTTGGTTTAGTGGACAGTTTTCAACTATGTTTATCATCCAAATGTTCTTTTATTAACTTTGGATTTTCTGGAACACATAGTCATGACCCAAATATCGTAATTAATTCTTCATTAACATTGAACTCCAAGTATTTCACTTTTCTGATAGTTTTCAAATTCTTTTAAATTCCCACATAAACCTTATGAGCATCTTCTACCCTTTCCAAAAGAGTTGGTTCATCAATATTTATGAAAGAATTGATGAGTTTCACATCATTATGATTGTCATGTACATCTTAATCAAATATATAAACATTAGATCCTATCTAATTCTCATAAATGATAGAATTTGTGGGACCTTTTTTACTTAAATAATCCACCACCGTATTCAGATTCCCTAGGTGGTAATGGATTGAGCAATCAAAATCATTGATCATTCCTAAATATCTCTCTTGGAACATATTCATCTTTTCAATATGTATATATATGTGAGGATTTCGTGATCCTTATATATTTCACACTTCTCCTAAAAGATTTACTCCCATAAAATTTTCAAATAGAAGATTACTGAAGCCAAATCTTGATTATGTTCTTGATTTTTTTTCTCATGAACATTAAATTTCCCTGAAATATAGGAATTGAATTTTCCATTTTTCATCAACACACAGTTTAGGCCCTTCTTCGAAGCATCACTAAATACCACAAAAAGTTCTCCACTTATAAGAACTGTGAGCACCGACACAGTTATTGTCCTCCTTTTCAACTCCTTGAAGCTCTCTTCGCATTCATCACTCAACGAAAAAAAAACTCCATGTTGAGTTATCTTGGTATAAGGGTTTTATAGTCATGAGAAATTTTTCACAAATCGGCGATAATATCCAGATAACCCTTAGAAGCTACGAATATCTATCACC
The DNA here is from genome assembly GCA_963277665.1 of Viscum album. Classification (NCBI taxonomy): domain Eukaryota; kingdom Viridiplantae; phylum Streptophyta; class Magnoliopsida; order Santalales; family Viscaceae; genus Viscum; species Viscum album. Next base: position 598,602,010 of record OY728153.1, read on the forward strand.
GATTTTGTCCTTGACCATCCCTAAATCACTGTTTTCATTGTGGGATCTATATATATCCCATTGCATGAGTTGATATGACCCAATAAAGAGTCTTCCTCAAACTGGAACTGACACTTTCTCTACATTTCCTAAAGATTATCCTTTCACAAGTCTCTTATAATGATTAGATGTCCATCATTTTTCTCCTTCGTTTTTTAGTACATTATAATATCATCCATAAATAGTACAAAAAATTTGTTGAGGTATTCTTTAAATAATCTATTCATCATGTCCATGAATATTTTTGGAGAAATAGTTATTCCAAAAGGCATTATTATGAATTCCTAAAGATCGTACCTTGTACGAAATGTAGTTTTGGAGATATGATACTTCTTCACCATTAAATGGAAATATCCTAACCACAGATCCACCTTAGAGAATTATTGTTCTCCACATAGCTGATCAAACAAGTCATCAATTCGAGGTAGAGGATACTATTTATTTATTTTGAATCTGTTGATCTATAGATAATCTATGCAAAGGCTTATTGACCCATCCTTCTTTATGATAAAGAGGATTGATGAACCACATGGTGAAGCACTTTGGTGTGTGAACCCTTTATCAGTATTATTCAATAGTTGTGTCTTCAGCTCCTCAGGCTCCACAACATGCATTCTATATGGATTCTTGGATATTATAAATTCCCCTGGTATAATATTAATTGTGAATTCAATATCTCTTCTAGGAGGACGACCATGAAATTCCTTAAGAATACCTACTGTGAATTCCCTCAAATAAGCATGTCCTCAAGGATGGTTTAGTACTTAGATTCAATCATTTAATAACGGTATGCTTGCTCATAGGTAAGAAATTTCCATGATTGAGATTATGGGTCTAAATAATATTCATCTCCCTCCATGCACTTTTACAAAATTGGGGGTTGATTCACCATATAGGGATTGATTTCCCTCTCATGTAAATTTATATTGGATCTATACAAGGAAAGGTTGTCTATGCCAAGTATCACATCAAATATCACCATAGGGAGTACAAAAAGGTTCACTAGGAAGTTCATTCCTCAAATTATGGCAGGGGTGGATTTATACACATGGGATGTAATGATTTCCCAATTTTCCATTCTCACCAACAAATTTACTTCAATGATTTGTTGTGGTGTTGAGATTGTTCTACTAAGAATTCTAGATATAAATGAATGTATAGAACCATAATCAAAAATTGCATTTTCTATTCTTGAATGAAGACCTAGCATACCAATCAACACTTTTTTTTGGGGTTCACATCAGTAGAAGTGATGGAAAAATCTTTCCACTTCTACCATTGAGGTTGTTGTTTGCCTCCTAATACCCTTTATGTAGGGAACTGGTTTACAAAGTGCCCCGGTTCGTTGTGGTTGGATAAAAGAACAATGCATTGAGGGTCAAACGGAGTGCCCCTATCCTTTATCACCACCATGGGTTTTTTGTCTGTATTTAATAGGTAGGTTCCCATCACTTCCACACCTAAATCATTTCCTTGTATCCTTCAGGGAATTTCCTAGGTACTTCGTTCCACACCTTTAGCATGTGGGGTGCTAGAATTTCTTATCACCATTGGATTTATCCATCAGACTACCATAATTAAAGTACAACATAAACAACTTATCCCCATGATACCTTTAAGATTCTCCAATATCCATTTGGACTTTTAGGGAAAATCCAAGAATTTCTTCATATCTATCAATGTCACAGATTCTTAGTTCTTTCCATAGGCTGGGTTTCAGACCACCAAAGAATTTTTCAACCTTTAATTCAGGGGTAATAAAAAATCTATTGGAATATCATGCAATACTTATAAGGTTTTCCTCGGATGCTTTAATGGATTCATCATCTTTCATCTTGAGATAATTTAAGTCCATTTATATCTTAAGTCCGAGGGTGCATGGAAAATATTTATCGAAAAACATTTTTCAGAAATCCTTCCTTTATAACAACTCGATCCTATCTTTAGGATTTGAATTTCTGATCAAATTCCACCATTGATCAGCTTCACCCTTCATACGTTATACATCCAGATGAACCTTATCTTCTTCCTAAAAATGAGGATGGAGAATATCATTTCGGTGGATTTGATCATTTTTTTTGGCAATTGAGGTATCCGATGATCCATTAAAAGTAGGAGGCATTTTAACATAAATTTATCAATTCTGACTTTCAATTTCTTGGGGGGGGGTAACATTCCTTTAGAACCATGATTCTACTCAAAACTTATGCTAAATAAGATATTATCGTGATAATGTTTTCAACTCCCACTCCCATTGGATTGGGAATCTCATTAGAAAAGTCATCAGAATTATCTTATCATCGGTTGTTATCCTGAGTCCTCCTTTTACCAACCATTGGCTGCAACAAAATGAATTTTAGGGGTATCACATGAAGGGGAATCAACTAAAAAAAAGGTATAACTTATAAAATAAATTTATTTATTTAACTTATCTATGTTCTACATGATATAATTCCCAACATATATTCTTTAGGGAATTTATTAATTCCCTAAATAATAGTTTATACTATGCTTATTAATTTAAAAAATAATATCCCCTAAGAGTGTCATTTCCATGAGAATAGAAAGGCTCATTGTCAAGCAATAGTTCACATTCTAGTCTAGCTAAAAGCGGCGTTTTTGGGTTTTACCCTTAGATACATCTGTGCTAGAGCTACCACTACCTGCATATATCCAAATAGGGATGTATTTTCATTATAAAACACTTACTCAGTATTCAAAAAAATAGGTATTTTTTTATACTTTGTCTTATCACTAATGCTTTCATAGGGTTTTCTAATCCTAATCCCATAATAAATAAACCTATCCTCTGATACCAACTATTACAACTCTGCTCTTTATTACACACTTAAACATGATTTATTTAGAAATATTTCTCTTAAGATGACTCCAAGGATCTAAAGGTATAGTGTTTGGGAAATTAAGAACATTACATAACATCATAGAACATAAAAATATAGTATCTTTATTGAAAACATCCTTTACATGCCCACAAAATTACCTTGTATTTAGTATTGCACAAGATATCATGAGGACATACATTTGAAAAGTGTGAGATATGAAGCCCAGTAAGGGAGAAAACAAGGAATAAAATGAAGAATATAGTAAATATTAAGAAATAGGAATATCAATAGAGCAAAATAAAAACATTAACCTAGAAGATTGATATAGCATGAATATCATAACAAGGAGATGTGGTAACAACCATTAACATGATATTAGCATGTTCCAAGGCTCATTTCACATGGATCATGAGTAAACCCTAATTTAAATTGAATTATAATGATTAAACCCTAATTACACATGATGTATCATGACACAAATATTTACCCAATTCATTGAAGCACTATTAGGGTGCATCCTTCATAATCATTTCATTTCAAGTGTAAGTGTGCCACATGGATCATAAAACATTGAATCCAACAACATCATCAATTTTTTGATGATAATGGAATGTATAATACATACATTAAACTATATACTATATAATTAAATATTCATAAAAGATAATACCCCTGATAGAGAAATGGGAATGGTATTCACTACACAAGGACTTTGGTTTGGAAAATCGAGGGGCAATTTCAGCAGCATAACATCATGACATTAGAACTCATAAAAATGGTTGATGAGAGGGAAACAGTATTATCATAATATGAAAATAAAATGGATAGTCTGAGAGTAATATAGATATATATCCCCAAAAATGTAATTTATTTTAGATTCATAATAAAAAATAATTTCTTAGATATAAATGAGGAGAGACAAATCTCGTACAGAATTTTTTCAGGGTAACGGGTGTAAAAGGGAGGTATTAATGAGAGAGAATGTGGTCTATAATCATTATAACATATAGAGGGATGTATAGTGGAGGTGAAAAATAATACCCCATCATTTTTAATTGAAAACAAAAGTTCCAAAAAACCTAAAAAACTTGGGAAAAATGAGAATGTAAGAAATCCCTTACTTGTATGTGTGAACCCTAAGGCTTGATATAGGCTTGAGAGGGGCTTCATGGGAGCTTGGGGAACCTTGGGAGGATTCTAGATAAATTAGGGAATAGGTTGGAAGATCTCTGAATGGTTTGATTGAAGGGGAATGGGATATTGAGTGGGTTTATATAAGAAATGATATGGTATTCTTTATTATTTAGGATCTGGACTCTACACATTAAAATAATCAAAACCACGGTCCAACCCATGGTTTTTGATAATGTTTTTCTCAAAGGGGAGTCGAAAAAAAAATTATAAGAAAAATGGACGAAGTTATTAAAATATTATGCTTTCTTATGTGTGGGTGAGTCACGCTCTCAAGGAAATCATTTTAAAATGTCACAATGTTTTATATGTCCTAGAGGGCCCACTAAGGCTTTTTAAAATAAATAAAAAAAATCCTAAAATCATATAATTTTAAAGTTAAAAAATATATTGGCCAAAATTACAATTAATATAATTTTATTACATCACTATTGGGTAATTATTATGTCATAAAACACATTATATATTTAAACAATATTTAATTTTTTTCCCAAAAAATCGATTGTATCAAAAACTTAAGACAAAATCACCATTGGATAATTTTGATGTCTTGATTCCAAAAAAAATATTTATTTAAAATAAATAATTTTATTAATATGTGAATTTTTACATTTAAAAGAAAAATTGAAATTTATAAAAAAATCATTGGTTTTGAAAAAAGAAACTGTCAAACCTTAATAAAAATTAAAATTATATTCAAAAAAAATTATACAAAACTTTATATTTGATACAAATTAATTTTGTAATAATATTTTCTTAAAATATAATTTAATTTTTAAATATATTAATTCATCAAAATAGATTTATTAATTTAATATTAACTAAAAATACTATTTTTTATTTATAACTATTTACAAAGTAACAATAATAAAATGAATGTATATTATTTATTCTATACAAACATAATCTTGATAATCATTGTGTTGGGGTATTGTTACATAACCCTTTATAACTCCTGAATATGACCTAAGGGTAAGGTGTGCAATGGTGAAAAACTGTTGGGGTGGTTTGGATAACATTTCTTGGGTGGTAATATCTATCAACTTCCAATTCTCTTATAGTATATTCTATTCAAGATTAACATATTGAAGGTTAGATTGGGCTTGGTCATGAGTAAATCCCAATAACGCTAACTCCTATCAAGGTTCTGAAAAATGGTGTTTGTATGGGGAAATTATACTGGATGAGGCAATCACATAATTTTTCTATGTTAATAGGACATGTTAAATCCATGTATTTATACTAAATATATTGTCACTATTCAATATCTATATTAGCAATGGTAAAAATTCTTAATGGTATTTTAAAATATTTTAAATAACACAAAACCAAGGAAGTGAATATTTCTTATATAACCATCTTGTATAATGATAAATTTAATCAGATTTATATGAATTTTCATTAATAATGTTTTGGGTCGTTACATTTCACATTACTTTATTATACATAATATGGTCATATATAGGGGGTGTTGGTTGATGAATAAGCTCATAAGAAGGGGATGTAAATTAAATTTTTAGGTAAAATTTATAAAATATTTCTTTAGTAAATTACATGGTATATATATTTTGATTTTAGACTTGGTTATGTAATCCCATTGATGAATATATATAAATTTAATCAAATGATGAATTAATTAATTAATATTATTGATGTCATACTGAAATTACTGTTGTTTAATACATCAAGTTATCCCATGAAGCTATAGGGATTACCTGGAAAAGTCTCATTTGTATATCAACATATGTGTCAACCTCCATTTTGTTTTTTACCTATTGAATCATTATATTTTATTATCAATATGGGGTATAAGATAAATTTACTTTATTTAAAAAAAATCATCAATAGGAATGCTAAAGAGAGAAACTGAAATGCCTATCTGGGTGGTTGATAATTATGGAAATAAATATTGTTAATTTATAATTTGGAATCAAATTCAATGTATCATGAATTTATTTTTGATTATAGAATACTCAAGTAAATATAATAATAATAAGGCCTTGAGAAAGAATAGTGATGGTGGTTTATGATGTTTCTAGGAATTTTATTTACACCATGGATGTTATTTGATAATGAAAATCTCCATTTAAATGTGATGATCACTATATTGTTCTTTAGTGAGACCATATGAATGTGTGAACTAAAAATGGATATGAAACATTGTCTAAATTAGTATTATGTGACGATATAAAATAAATTAAAGGACAATCATATTTCACATCCACTCATAGGGAGTTTGTTAAGTGGATTTTTGTGATAATGATGAAATTTTTTTTACTGTTATGAAGGGCATCATTTTGAAAATTGAATATTATAATTTGATATTTATATTTATATTCATGTTCATGAAATAAATTTATTTCAATACCAATATAATAATGAATAATAAATGGGATACATTTCAAGAAATTGACATTTTAATTTGACGAGGATTGGTGGAATTTTATACATAGTTTTTTTAGTATGTGTTGACTTGGTATTTTTTTGAAATTGTAAGACAATAAATAAAAAGTTACTATCTAAAACCCATACATGTGGGAAAATCTTAACCATGTGGGGGATCCAGTTCATAGGGCTTGATACTGTTAGCATGGAATGTAAATGGTATTGTTTTCATAGGGTCATGCATAATTGGTGAGAATAGTGCCCATATTGTTTGAACTATGTGAGGTGCAAGGTGAACGATTGGTCTTTCCCAAACCATATATGGTGTGTGCAGTTTATTTGGGTTCCCATCATGGTGTAAGTTCAAGTATTTTACACCATATAATGTTTTATTATAGACGGAATAATAGTTCGTGTGGTCGATGTAGAATGGAAAATGAACATGTCTATTCATGTGTAATAAAAATGTTACACATACATGAATGAGTGTTCTTCCAATTATAGCACACATGTATGATCATCTTGGTTCTGTGTTATTCTTACCTAGTATAAGAAAATCATTCTACACACTATTTTATCTGATATTATTCCATATTGAAACGTCATCTCTATTCACAGTACTATATGATCTAGTACTCATGATAATGAATGTGGCATTCCATGTGGGCATGAAATTATTCCATGGGGTAGATATTTTTCTTATTTAATGTGATATATTAGACTTTAGTAATGCATCTGGGATCCATAGATATGCACAATATTTAATGGATATTGGTCTCTTCATATCATACAGGTGATACATCACTGTGAAGTAAAGATATAAACTTTTTTATGTCATGTGTTAAAAAGAAAACCACAATAAAAAAATAAAAACACCAATATATTTGGGTGATTTAAAATTTTTATGTATTGAAAATATTTTTGGTTATTTATATGAGATAAATAACAAATGGGACATTGTGAGCACACCTATAAATATTGATGTACAATGGTGAGAGAGAGTTTCATTAATTATTTTTTTAGAGATCTTTCTTTTCTTCAATAAAATAGAGAATCAACTCAATTATGGTTTCTTGAAGGGATGATGAAATCCAAGAGACTACTATTTTGAAAATTTTATATCTCATGAGCCATTATACTAGTATGATGAATAAAATTCTATTGTAAACCTTATTTTTGAAAACAAAGGGTAGTATATCCCATTATTTCATTTTCATGAGATACATTATGATTCACACGAGATTCCCTGAAGAGTAACTCACACACTTATGGTCATCATTTACATGGAGTGGAATGAAGGATATTACACTTACTCTTAAGAACAAATGTGGATTGATACTCTTCTTACCCTCTTATGAAGGTATCGAGACATTGTTTACTCATACGGGAATGTAGTGATCCTAGAATAAAAAAGTTTGTATTGTTTGTTTTCTATTGGGTAAATGAGGAGGGTGGGAGAAGAGAAGATAAAAAATTGAACCAAATAAAACTATATAAAAAATAAAATATATATTTGATATGTTCTAGGGTTTATAATATATTCAATTCATTACATCAGGCCTGTATGAAGTAAGCTTGTTTTTATTCAATTGAGAATTCAAAAAGGGAATAATTTGAATTGGGACTGATTATTCTTGAATTAAGTAACACATTAAAAAAATGTGTGCATATCTTGCACAAATTCCATAATGTTTGTGACTTCATCATATACAAAATAATATTTTTTCCATTGAATTTTGAAGTTTTGGATGAATAAATACTAGTGTAATATATATTCCATATATACAAATTATTCTAATTTTGAGTTGATATAGTTGGATCAGAATGCAAGAAAAATCATTTATCTTATTTTGAATATTATTAATTTATTAACTGAGGAAAATAACATATTCAATTTGATATAGGGGTATCCTTGATCTGATAGGAAGATCATATTTTAATGTTTGTTGGATGATCCTTTGGTGAACTATGGGTTCTTGAATAAACAATGACATTCATGAAATAGTTTTTTCCAATATAGAAAAACTATATTTTGGAAATAGTAGAACCAATATAAACAACAACATATCTCAGTAGTGGATGATACATTCCCAATACACATATGAAAACATAACATCACAATTAATCAATACAATTATAGTAACATGAAAATTGATTAATCAACCATGGCATAATCATAGCAAGGAGTATCATTTATATTTCCGGATACACATTATAAAATGAATTTATAATACTTTTTCATTTATTTTATACATTATATGTTTATGTTATTATTGAGATAGAATATAATATATATTCATATTAATGATGGATGAGGCTCTAAAGTTAGAGGTGATAGCTGAAAGTAAATTATAAAATTCCTAAAAATGGATAGACTAATTCACCCCCACTCAATATACCAACATGATCCATCTTAAAAATATTTGGAATACCATGTACTTTGTAATGGCCCAGGTTTTTGGGGTCTAGTTATTGGTAAAAATATGATGTTGGGGTGTTCTGGTTGGTCTGGAAGGCCATCCAAGCTTCTCGGTGACTCCTAGCTATAGCCTTGGCCTACCAGTAGCCTAGGCCGACTGGTAGACCTAGCCTACCGATAACCTTTGGGTACCGGTAGCTCTAGGCTATCGGTAGCTTTAGGCAACCGGTAGCTCTCGGCTACCGGTAGCTCTCGCCTACCCCCATGGGTTTTCTTGTAGCGCCTCCTTTTATTGAAAATTGGTTTTTAAACCATATTTTGTAAAGACCCGTAAACTTCAAGGAAATTTTTTTTTCTTAATTTTATTTGGAATTTTACAAGAACGCATCTTCTGACGGAACCTGATTCCGAGCCCCGGTGTTCCCAGAATCATTTTCCAAAATTTGGCTCGGGTACCTTCAGTGAACGAACGAGCGGGTTTTTCTATATTTTGAACCGGTGCACGGAATCGAATTCCGAGGGCACCGATGGAATCGCAGCGCCGGTATTTTCTTAGAAACGCCTCTTCCAGAGTTGTGTTTTCTTGGGTGTGGTTTTTAATTTTTGGGCTTAAGGTTAAGAAATAAAATAATTTGTACGACAAACGTTATTTTTTTCACTTAAAGCCACCTGGAAGCCACTTAATGCTGCTTAAGCAGAGTTGATACGGATAGGGTGCTATCCAAAAATATCTTACCCCCATGGCAGGATATTTGTGATTTGGGGCCCGCCCGATCCCCACCATTTCTTTTCCTCTAAGTAACGCACCAGCGAAAACCCGTCATTATGAAAGTCAACTGACGTGTTTTCTTAAATTTTTAACGGACCAATTAATTGGGTGGTTTTCTTCGTTGAATTAATTCTACGAATTAATTTATTCGTTTATTAACCTGTTTTCAATCCATTGGTGTAATAATAAAATAAGACCAACACACGACTTCTGGAAAAATGTTCGTTGAGAGGATTTGATAGAAACCAATAATTCTCCATCCTCCTTCGTGAAGAATGCGTAGAACGCGAAGAACGTGAAGAATGCCAGCCTCCGACGAAGAATGCCGAACCCGCGGAAATTGACGATGTCACGTCGTGTGCCGTGACGCCGATGTTTTCTCTCCCGCAACGTTCTTCGGCAACATTCTTTAATCTGCAAAAAAATCTTCGATCATCCGTTGAGATGAGAGATTGTGGTTCTTTAAATTTCATTGTGGATTAAAACAACAATATGGATTTAATTATTATTAATTAAATCTATATGTTCTTGAACCTCTGAGTTCGTCGACGCGCACCGTATTCCGCAACGACGTGACTCCCTTCCGCGATGACGCGATGCCTTCCGCGATGTGACGATCGCCTCCTTTTGTGGCGATCAATTCCGTGAAGAACGCACGTGTGACACTTGACGAGGAAGGGGTTTTTATTTGAGAACAATCTTTATTTTCCCGTGATTGTTACTTTTAAGATAAAGAACCCGGTTCATAAGAATAATTTTAATTTATTAAAATTGTTTGGTTATGTTTTCTATGTGTCGATTAATCCTCCCAAATGTTATTGCCTAACGCGGAAGGTGCAAGCCAAACGAACACGGCCCGACAACCCTCCACCGTTCTTCGTTGTTGTGCAGATTTGGCGGGCGATGAAAAAACGTGACGCAAGGGTGATTTGATGTTTCCGTAGTGAAGAACAGGACCCGGGAGGAGCAGCGGCGCAGACGAGAAGGAAAACGGACCACCGGAGCATCTCCGGTGGCCTGCGGAAGCCTCCGGTGGTGTGGGTCACCGGCGCTGTGGCGGTGGCCAGCGGACCCGCGGCCGTGCGGGTCCGGCTCACAGGCATGGGACGCGGCTTCTGCCGCGTCCGCTGTCTCCAGCGCGGCCCCACGCGGGGCCACAACACCACCATCCCGTGGGGGCTGCGCCCCGCGGCTGCTTCCCTCGGCCCCTCGGCCAAGCCGAGCCGAGCCGAGCCGGGCCGGGTCGCGCCCTGGCTGGACCGGACAGGGTCCAGCCGGGTTGGATCGGGTCGGGTCGTCCCGGTTCGGGTCGAGCCAGGGGGGTCGGCCCGGGCCCAGACCCCCCGTCTTCGGAACGTTTTCGATCTTTTTCCCGTAACTGGAGCTACGTGCCTCCAAACGACATTCCGTCAGCGGAAATGCGATCCATGGATCGAGACAGTCGTTTCAGTATACTGCAGTCAAGGTTTCGGAATACATTGGGTTCGGCCGGGTTGGTTCGTACACGAAACCAACCGGGCCCTCTAAGCGGAAACGCTCATATCTTGAACTTCGGATGTCTGATTGACGTGTCGTCAACTTTGTTGTTTTCCTCTATGTGAGACGGATCTTTTGGCATACTCCGCCTGAGGTTTGGACGCAGGAGGAGTAAGGTCAGGTTGGTTTTTCCTTAGAAACCAACCGGGCCCCTAGGACGGAAAAGCCATTAACTCTCAGACCGGGCGTCAGATTGACGCACCGTCTGCGACGTTGAGTTCCTCTTGGCGATACGGAACTTTTGGATACATCAACTCTGTACTATGTGTCAGTTGATGTATCAGCCTCTCGGCTCGTGAAGTGGACCCTCCCGAACGAGCTTGTGGTGTGCGAGAACCCTAGAGATGGCCGCAACTGCTGCTGTGATGACGACGACTGTACAGAGATCCTCAGTGGATTCAACTGCAACGATGATGAAAAACAGTACAGGAATCCTCCGTGTTTTCGGCAGTAACTACTACGGTACATCTTGGGATACATCAGATCCAGACTACATGTCAGTTGATGCATCGACCTCTTAGCTCGAGGAGTGGACCCTCCCGGAACGAGCATGCTGTGTGCGGAAACCCTAGAGCCGGTTGGGACTTGACGACTGCTGATCGAATGACTCGGTGTGTTAAAGATAACACGACAGAGGTGCGCTTGGTTATAGCGGCACATGGGAGCGCTTGGTTGTAGCGGCAGACCCACGAAAGAGGTGCGCTTTGTTGTAGCGGCACAGGGGAGCACTTGGTTGTAGCGGCAGACCCACGACAGAGGTGCTCTTGGTTGTAGCGGCACAGGGGAGCGCTTGGTTGTAACGGAAGACCCACGACAGAGGTGTGCTTGGTTGTAGCGGCACAGGGGAGCGCTTGGTTGTAGCGGCAGACCCACGACGGAGGAGCACTTGGTTGTAGCAGCATTGGGGAGCGCATGGTTGTAGCAGCAGGCCCACAGTACCCGAAAGGTGGATAACTTCAGCAGTCCAAGGTAAGAGGGAAGCGCTTGGTTGTAGCGGCATAACCACTATAATTGATGGAGAAGGAGTTTCCCAATAGCTTTGGGTTCAACTTCATGATTGATCCTGTGTGGGTCTTTGCGAGGGTAAGTACCTACAGATCCTTGTGGGTCTGACGGCTTAGATGAATCAGTGTTTACATCTGAACATCTCTAACGTCATACGAAGAAGTACATGTGTCAGATAAATCTTGTGTTGAACTATCCTGTGTGGATTTACTGTTTACTCTCCTTTGTGGAATGTGTTGTTCTATCCTGTGTGAATTTACTGTTTACTCTCCTTTGTGTAATGTGTTGTGCTATCCTGTGTGAATTTACTGTTTACTCTCCTTTGTGGAATGTGTTGTGCTATCCTGTGTGGATTTACATTTTTCTTTCCTGTGTGGACCGGGTTGTGTTTGGGCTCAGATGTTGGATCCGAACGGGAATTGTTGGCTTGGGTATATGTATAGGCATATACCTAAGTAGTGTTGGATGTTACTTCTTGATTGTATCTTATCCCTTGTGGTTTATCCTATGTGGATTTAGGGAGACCTTCGGGGATCTCGGGGTCCCTACTAAGTAGCTTATACTCACACCTGCACGGGTTGTTCCCGCACTTCGTTGTGTTGGTTGCAGACGACGGACAGCGCTGATCGTGGTGGAGGCTTGCGGAGCAGGATGGTACCTGGAGGTGGACCACTAGGCGGGATGTACTCAGAGTGGATGGATGGACCGAGGAGCTGTGGATGCTATCTTTGCTCACCCTTCAGGTGGGAATTCTAGAGGATGGCTCGACGCTGTGGCTTTTCTTTTCAGTTGTTTTTTTCCCTTCAGTTGTACTTTACAGTTGGTCTTGTATTTCCGACCCTTTTTTCTTTCAGCACAGCTTGTTAAAGTTTTTACTTAGTGTTTACTCTTTCCTCTTGCTTACTCTATGGTGGTTGTTTACTTTACAAAGGCAATGCCTTCCCTGTTTATCGGGATTTACACCTTGGTGCTAGTCGCCAGCCCCTGGCCAATGGAAGGCGGGCTTGGGGTAGTCACGGCACAGGCCTCGAGGACGGGTCGTGACAAATTGGTATTAGAGGTGGTCGGTTCTACCATAGACTCTGATCTTTCTTCTATGTCAAGCAATAGTGTTTAGCATATTGGGTGTGGTTATTAGTCCAGGGAGTCCACTGTTGGTGCGGCATCCGATGTATCTGTACACCAGGACCCTGACTTCTGATTTCCGACTTAATGCATGAAACCATTGATTGCATGTGTGTTACAAGTTTACTGTGTGATTACTTTGTGTCAGCTCACTAGGTGCACTGTTCTGACCGTGGCGCACCTGTTTCTTTTCAAGATGGCCCCATGATGGCAGCTAGCTAGGGTTCCGAGCGTTGTGCATGGCGACAGCCCGCCGAGGGACGAGGCTTCGGTACAGGGCCCTTTGACAGCAGAGGCACCTGCAGTACCTTTACCCACCGAGCCACCGATGCTACCATCCCCAGCTGCTGACGTTGCACATCGCCTTAGTGCACTACATGAGTTCTAGCGCCAGTGACCACCCAGGTTCCGCGGGGAGACAGACCCTCAGGGCGCCGAGGACTGGTTGGAGGCAGTTGTACGGGTTTTCAGATTAGTGAGGACACCAGCAGACCTCATGGTGATCCTCGTAGCGATCCTCCTGCACACGGCAACAGGCAGATGGTGGAGGTTGATGGTCGAGGTGCACAACGAGACATCTCTCCTCTAGACGAACTTTGAGAGCATCTTCCGCTCCGAGTTCTTCCCAGCCACCCTCTGTGCGGTATGCATTCAGGAGCTACTACAACTGCGGCATGGCAGCATGACAGTAGCCCAGTATGCGGCGAGGTTTACTTATCTCTCGCGCTACTCCATAGATATGGTACGGGACCCGTTCTTCTGGGCCCGGACCTTCAAGCAATGGCTGAGGAACGAAATCAAGGCTTCGATGATCTCCCTCAACATTCTGACTCAGGCAGGAATGTTGGAGAGAGCCCTCTTAGTGGAGAGTTTCCTTGCTGAGCAGTCTCCAGCAGCAGGACCCACCATTTGCCGGCATGCGGAAGAGTCTTATGCAGTGGGCAGTAGACAGATGACGCATGGGTCCAAGAGGACTAGACCTACAGGTAGTCGACAGCATGACTCTGGATCGTTTGTGCAAGGCACTTGGGGTGGACAACGACTTTCCATGAGAGGGCAGTGTTACTCCTGCGGCGGGATTGTTCACATGGCTCGTGATTGTCCGACCCGCCAGACGGATGACAAGAAGATGAACGAAGGACCCCCCAGGCAGAGGTAGAGGTTTGATCAGGGCGGGCTGCAAGGAGCAGGCGGCCATGGCAGGGGAGCTGGCCGTGCAGCCAGAGTTGGACGACGCTTTGGGGTGTTTCCACCACCACCACCAGGAGGTCCACCCCGACCGCAGGGAGTTGGTGGACATGCGAGAGCTCAGCTTCATGCAGCTGAGCCCTTCGATCATGGAGCTCTGGGAGCAGATGGACAGGATTAGAACTAGTGGATACATCTTTTGTACTTCTAGTTCCTTGTTGCCATGGTGTAGTGTCTTTGTATTATGAGTTGCAATAATAAAAGACACATACCTAGGTGATGTTTTTTTTATTTCTTATCCTCTTTTGTGTTGTTACTAAGGGGTTCTGGTTTAGACTGTTGACTTGACCCTCACTTGTGAGACATCTACTGGAGGAGACCCAGTTACCACACACTGATGTCGACAGTGTGACTCAACCCTTGGAGGCGAGAGTAATGGTTGGATCTCTTGGTAGAAGCGTCGAGGCCTTACGACGTCATCCTTGGTATGGATTAGTAACATCCATGTCGGGATTGACTGTATTAGGCAAAGGAAGTGGTTCATCCAGGGGATGAGACCATATTTCTCTTATCGGCAAAGAAGAAATCTCAGCAGTTCTTGTGGGACCAGAGATGGTCCAGGTCATCCAGGAGCGGATGAGTATAGCTTAGAGCCGACAGAAGTCCTATGCTGACAGGAGGCGTAGGCCACTTGAGTTCGAGGATGGCGACCACGTCTTCATGCGGGTCTCACCTAGACGTGGATTATGGAGGATTGGCCGAAGCGGCGAGTTGTCTCCACGCCTCATCGGCCCCTTACAGGTCCTTAGCAGGATTGGCAAGGTGGCTTATCTCCTGGCTCTACCACCACAGTTGCACCGGGAGCACGACGTCTTCCACGTATCTCAGCAGAGGAGATACGTGCACGACCCGACGCAAATATTTGACCATGGAGAGCTGGTCTTTGATGATGGGGTGACTTTTGCGGAGGTCCCAGTGGAGATCGAGGATCAACAGGAGCGGGTCCTCTGTGGATGATCGATTCCTCTAGTGTGCTTTAGATGGCAGCTCGGGAACCTCTAGGAGGGCACTTGGGAGCTAGAGTCTCAGATGCGTGCTCATTACCGCCGTTGTATCCCTAAGTTTGTGGTGAATCTTTACGGGGACGTAAAGCCCTGTGGTGGGAGTAATGTGAAGACCCGTAAATTTCAAGGAAATTTTTTTTCTTAATTTTTGCTGAAATTTTACAAGAACGCAACTTCTGACGGCACCTGATTCCGAGCCCCGGTGTGCCCGGAATCATTTTCTGAAGTTTGGCTCGGGTACGTTCAGTGAACGAACGAGTGGGTTTTTCTAACATTTGAAATGGTGCTCGGAATCGAATTCTGAGGGCACCGATGGAATCACAGCACCGGTATTTGCTTAGAAACGCCTCTTCTGGAGTTGCGTTTGCTCGGGTGTGGTTTTTAATTTTTGGGCGTAAGGTTAAGAAATAAAATAATTTGTACAACAAACTTTATTTTATTTCACTTAAATCCACTTGGAAGCCGCTTAAAGCTGCTTAAGCAGAGTTGATACAGATAGGGTGCCATCCAAAAATATCCTACCCCATTGGTAGGATATTTGTGAGGTGGGGCCCACATGAGCCCCACCATTTCTTTTCCGCTAAGTAACACACCCACGAAAACCTGTCATTATGAAAGTCAACTGACGCGTTTTCTTATATTCTTAACGCACCAATTAATTGGGCGGTTTTCTTCGTTGAATTAATTCTACGAGTTAATTTTTTTTTTCTTAACCTATTTTCAATCCGTTTGTGTAATTATAAAATAAGACCAATGCACGACTTCTGGAAAAATGTTCATTGAGAGGATTTGACAGAAACCAAGAATTATTCATCCTCCTTCGCGAATAATGCAAAGAATGCGAAGAACGCGAAGAACGCCGACCTACAACGAAGAACGCGGAACCCGCGAAAATCGACGACGTGACGCCGTGTGCCGCGATGCTGACGTTTCCTCCCCCACGACGTTCTTCGGCGACGTTCCTTAATCCGCAACAAAATCTTCGATCATGCGTTGAGGTAAGAGATTGCGGTTCTTTAAATTTCTCTGTGGATTAAAACAACAATATGGATTTAATTATTACTAATTAAATATATATGTTCTTGAACCTCGGAGTTTGTCGATGCGCACGATATTCTGCGATGACGCGATGCCCTACCGCGACGACGAGACGCCTTCCGCGACGCGATGATCACCTCCTTCCGCGGTGATCAATTCCGCGAAGAACGTGTGTGCGACAGTTGACGAGGTAGGGGTTTTTATTTGATAACAATCTTTATTTTCCCATGATTATTACATTTAAGATAAAGAACCCAGTTCATAAGAACAATTTTAATTTATTAAAATTGTTTGGTTATGTTTTCTATGTTTCGATTAATCCTCCCAACTGTTATTGCCTAATGCGGAGGGTGCGGGCCAAACGAACATGGCCCGACAACCCTCCGCCATTCTTCGTTGTTGTGCGGATTTGGCAGGCGACGACAAAATGTGACGCACGGCTGATTTGATGTTTTCGCAGTGAAGAACAGTACCCGGGAAGAGCAGCGGAGTAGACGGGAAGGAAAACGGACCATCGGAGCATCTCCGGTGGCCCGCGGAAGCCTCCGACGGCGCCGGCAGCCGGAGGCGGCGGCGCCCCGGTGCGCCGCCGGATAGAGCCGTCGCGGCTGAAGCCACGGCCATGCGGATCCGGCTCACACGCACGGGACACGGCTTCTGCTGCATCCGCTGTCTCCAGCGTGGCCCCACGCGGGGCCGCGGCACCACCATCCCGCGGTGGCTGTGCCCCGAGGCTGCCTCCCTCGGCCGCGCGGCCGAGCCGAGCCGAGCCGAGCCGGGCCGGCCGTCCGGGCCGGGCCATACCCTGGCTGGACCGGACTGGGTCTAGCTAGGATGGACCAGGGCGGGCCGACCCAATTCGGGTCGACCCGGTTCGGCCGACCCAGCGGGGTCGGGCCGGGTCGGCCCGGGCCCAGACCCCCCGTCTTCGGACCGTTTTCGGTCTCTTGCCCGTAACATGAGGTACAGTTTTGCGAACGATGCGTCGTCAGCGGAAATGTGATCCATAGATCGATATGGTCGTTTCAGTATACTACATTCAATGTTTCGGAATACTTTGGGTTCGGCCGGGTTGGTTCGTACACGAAACCAACCGGGCCCTCGGAGCGGAAACGCTCATATCTTGAGCTTCGGATGTCCGATTGACGTGTTGTCGACTTTGTTGTTTTCTTCTAAGTGAGATGGATCTTTTGGCATACTCCGCCTGAGGTTTGGACGCAGGAGGAGTATGGTCTGGTTGGTTTTTCCTTAGAAACCAACCGGGCCACTAGGACAGAAAAGCCATTAACTCTCAGACCGGGCGTCCGATTGACGCGCCATCTGCGACGTTGAGTTCCTTTTGGCGATACGGAACTTTTGGATCCATCAACTGTGGACTATGCGTCAGTTGATGTATCAGACTCTCGGCTCATGGAGCAGACCCTCCTGAACGAGCTTGCGGTGTGCGGGAACCCTAGAGCTGGCCGCAACTGCTGCTGTGACGACGACGAATGTACAGAGATCCTCAGTGGATTTGACTGCAACGATGATGAAAAATAGTACGGGAATCCTCCGTGTTTTCAGCAGTAAATACTACGGTACATCATGGGATACATCAGATCCGGACTACATGTCAGTTGATGCATCGACCTCTTAGCTCGAGGAGTGGACCCTCCCGGAACGAGCATGCTGTGTGCGGAAACCCTAGAGCCGGTTGGGACTTGACGACTGCTGATCGAACAACTCGGTGTGTTCTAGATAACACGACATAGGTGCGCTTGGTTGTAGCGGCATAGGGTATCGCTTGGTTGTAGCGGAAGACCCACGACAGAGGTGCACTTGGTTGTAGCGGCACAGGGGAGCGCATTGTTGTAGCGGCAGGCCCACGACAGAGGTGCTCTTGGTTGTAGCAGCACAGGGGAGCGCTTGGTTGTAGCGGAAGACCCACGACAGAGGTGCGCTTGGTTGTAGCGGCACAGGGGAGCGCATGGTTGTAGTGGAAAACACACGACGGAGGGGCACTTGGTTGTAGCGGCACGGGGGAGCGCTTGGTTGTAGCAGCAGGCCCACAGTACCCAATAGGTGGAGAACTACAGTAGTCCATGGTAAGAGGGAAGCTCTTGGTTGTAGCGGCATAACCACTATACTTGATGGAGAAGGATTTTCCCAATAGCTTTGGGTTCAACTTCATGATCGATCCTGTGTGGGTCTTTGCGAGGGTTAGTACCTCTAGATCCTTGTGAGTCCGACGGCTTAGATGAATCAGTGGTTACATCTGAACATCTCTTACGTCATACAAAGAAGTACATGTGTGAGCTGAATCTTGTGTTGAACTATCCTGTGTGGATTTACTGTTTACTCTCCTTTGGGAAATGTGTTGTGCTATCCTGTGTGGATTTACTATTTACTCTCCTTTGTGGAATGTAGTGTGCTATCCTGTTTGGATTTACTGTTTACTCTCCTTTGTGGAATGTGTTGTGATATCCTGTGTGGATTTACGTTTTTCTTTCTTGTGTGTACCAGGTTGTGCTTGGTCTCGGATGTTGGAGCCGAACGATAATTGATGACTTGGGTATATGTATGGCCATATACCTAAGTAGTGTCGGATGTTACTTCGTGATTGTTTCTTCTCCCTTGTGGTTTATCCTATGTGGATTTAGGGAGACCTTTGAGGGGTCTCGGGGTCCCTACTGAGTAGCTTATACTCACCCCTTCACGGGCTATGCCCGCACTTCATTGTGTTGGTTGCAGACGACGGACATCGCTGATCGTGGTAGAGGCTTGCGGAGCAGGACGGTACCTGGAGGTGGACCACTAGGTGGGACGTACTCAGAGCGGATGGTTGGACCAAGGAGTTGTGGATTCTATCTGTGCTCACCCTTCAGGTGGGACTTCCAGAGGACGGCTCGATGCTGCGGCTTTTATTTTCAGTTGCTGTTTTTCCCTTCAGTTGTACTTTACAGTTGGGCTTGTATTTCCGGACCTCTTTACTTTCAGCACAGCTTGTTACAATTTTTACTTAGTGTTTACTCATTCTGATTTCTTACTCTATGGTGGTTGTTTACTTTACAAAGGAAATGCTTTCCCTGTTTATCGGGATTTACACCTTGGTGCTAGTCGCCAGCCCGTCGCCTATGGAAGGCTGGCTTGGGGTAGTCACGACACGGGCCTCGAGGACGGGTCGTGACATATTTAGACACCATTAAGCCTATTTTAGATCCCATTATTTCCCATTAATGTCATTTAAATAAATTATTGGTGAGGTACCGTGGTGTGTGTCGATTTAAACTACCCCGAAAGGCGGGGACCCTTTAATGACGTGTGGGGTGTCCCTGCCACGTGGTCAACCCATGATCCCACTCCTTATGCGGTTTTGAGTTTTCTTTTTGTATCTTAACCATCTTGGTTGTGCTATATCTCAGCCCTTATCATCCTTTATAACCTAAAGGCTTATCTCTACGTTTCTTTTTCTCGATCGCCATGCGGTCGGAGTACCCTTCCTCCCGATGAGTTGTAACCCAGCAAAGTTTTCCTTGATTGTGTTCCATGGAGATCCCACTAATCACACGGAGACTTAACGTTGATCCTTGTTCAGTCAGGTAGGGGTTTCACCTTTGTCTCTTCTTTTAGTGTATCTTGGGGGGTGGGTACGCTACCTCTTCTATAGAATTGGATGAACCAAACTTTAATAAAGATAATAAACGGATTCTAAATAATAAAAGGGAGGGGTCTGATCAATGATGCTACTTTGTTTTTCTTCTTTTTCACGATTAATGCTTTCTGAATTGTGTGGGCTTACTCCTACTAAAAATCATGTCCATTAGTGTAATTTCTCTGTGCACTAATAAATCCTTACCCCTCGTGATGTTTAGATGGATTGTATTTTTTTTGTGAACCTTTAGTTGTTTAAAGGAAATTGGTTAATCATGTATATTTGGCTAAATAAATTGGAGGCACCAGGATCAACTCCTTTTATATGATAACCCTGGTTTAATCCGAGTGGAATTGAAATCATGGAGTGTGTTAAATCTTTTAAATCTAAAAATAACTGTTGAGTCTGCCTTGTGTTGGTAGTATTGGTTTGGTTGTTTCCTCCATGGTTGAATAGGGGCTTAGATTGATGGGTCGATGCGGGTGGGGATGGGATCCCCTATTGTTATTCTTTGAGGCTGTGTGATTACTCTGCTTATATCATGAATTGGGGTGGGATCCTCTGTTGTTGAGAAACCATTGGCTCCTCTATTTTGGGGACATGGGGCTGTATCATGGCGTTTTTATTGGTTCCAGTACTTGTAGGGATCTTCATTATCCCTTTGTTGTTGTGAATATGCAACAGAACTGGGTGTGAATGTTTAAATTGATGTTGGGTTTACTCTTTCCATGGCTTGTGCATATGCATACTAATTTCCCAAGTAGCTGCAAAAACTTATTTAAACATTAAAACTGAACATGAAAACAAGTATGGGACAAATGGGGATTTGGTATGATGTGAGTTGTGACTTGGGAATGGGTGATGTTCTTTTCTCTTATGAATAAATAGTAAGGATAGTGTTCTTTAGGCTGTCTAAAGAAAAACCTAGATTGGGTGAGTGCTTGTTAACTATACATATTCTTGTAGTTTTTTTGTTTCTTGTTCGCACCACACCCAAGATGATCACTTAGTGTCGAACACCCCCACTTCATGGGGGAGGGTTTTTTTCCAACACTCCTATGAGTAGTTGGTTATTAGCCCCTTTTCTGCTCTCTTTCACGAATATCCCAAGACTCTACGGGCAGGCTGTGATGTCCATGGGTCCATTATTATCCCATGAATCTTCAGGAAGGGGAGTGTGGTGGTTGGCCTAGGTGTGTGCGGGCAGGTGGTTTCCCATGTTTCTTTGGGATGAGGCCCAGGTGTCTTCGGGCATGGAATTAGTTCTTCAAGCCCAGGTGTCATCGGGCATGGCAGTGGTTGTTCTGGACTAGGAGTTTTCATGTGTGGTTACGTGTGATAGTTGTGGCCTAGGTGTCTGTGGGTGGGTCAGTGGTTGTGGCCTAGGTGTTTATGGGTAAGATGTGTGGTTTTTTCCCATGTGTGTGCGTGCGGGGTATTATAGTGGGACTTCGTTGAGAATGGCGGGATTGGTATGATTCATATAATGTCTTCAATAACCTATGGGAAAGTGGTGCAGGGTACCCAAACATCGATGTGCTATTACTATACATTACCTAACATGAGTTATTTGGGGAGTGTGCACTAGTGAGTCTTGGGTGGTTAGTTTCCTTACTAGGTTCTCGGTTATCTCTTTTCATACAGGGCATTAGTATGCCTCCCCACATGTGCATGAGAGTATTTGGTTTTTCCCTACTGAGTATACTTGTATGCTCACCCTACATATATAAAACTTCTTCTAGGTATCCAGGAGGACATCTGGGATCGTGCGGGACCGTATTAGCTTGGACCCTTGGGGCAGTTGCTGTTGTTGATTTCCTTCTTATTTGTATCTTTTTACCTTTGGAGTTTTGTGAATTTTATCTTTTGCCATTAAACATGCATATGGGAATGGTTTATTTTTAGCCGTATTTGCACTTTTAGTTTTTGTGTTGTGGTATTTACTATCTTATCTATCGATCCTATTAAAAGAAAAAGAGTAATGCCTTCCATTTACTATGTGATTTTATACCCTTGGTGTTGGTCACCACTCTGGGACCTATTGAAGGCATGTTTTGGGGGTCATTATCTTCCCTTCAACTTAAAGAAGGAAGGGCCTTGCAATCTGCTGACCCTGCCCTCATTTTTGTGAAGTCGGGTCATGACATAATGGTATCAAAGGCTAGTTTTGATAGATAGGATGGAGTGTGGGGTTAGGCACAGTGAGGATTGCATATGATGGCAGGGAAACAGTGTTGGGTGACCTTGTTACGTTTATTAGGCCAGGAAAAATTTGCTAGGACACAGGATTTTAGGGCCCCTGTGATCCGATGCAAGGACTTTGGACCTACCGAACGACCAAGTGAGTCTACGCTGATTCTAGGGTAGATACCCTAGGAAAGGTACATGCATCATAATGACTTGTTTTCTCATGTTTCTAGGGTGTTTTGGAAAATTGAAATAAATAAGAAGTTTAAGAAATTTTTAAGAACGATATTCTGCACTACTTGGGCTTAGACATTCTTTGTTTACCTTGCAGCTATGGCACCCGGGAGATGACCCTGAGTTTTACGGGTGATCAAGGACCAGGAGGTTGACTTGGCCGATCAGCATAGGGATGATTGAGAGGAGGAGGACGACCAGTGGACGAAGAAGCTTCGAGCCTTCCAGCGATAGACCCTCGAGAAGTATGAGGGCAGCACCTCTGACATGAAGATGGAATGTTGGCTAGAGGATATGGTGATAGATTTCGTCTTGATTCAGGCTCCGACTGAGTACTGGCTTCCACTGGCTGTCATCCAGATGCAGGGAGAAGCGCGTCAGTGGTGGATGCTCTACCTAGGGGAGAAGAGAGAGGCTGAGGTGGCATGGGCAGATTTTGAGAAGGCGTTTCGGGCAGAATTACTCTCTTCTATGATGAAGGTAGAGAAGATGCAGGAGCTACTCTCCCTCTAGTAGAAGAGTATGTCGGTAATGGAGTTGGGGGTCATGTTCAAGGATCTCCTCCACTTTACTTCGGATATCTTTCTAGATGAGGTGTCTTGGGCGAGACGTTTAGAGGAGGCACTCTGACCTTCCCTTCAATACTCTGTTACCCCCTTCACCATGACGGCATGCTTGGAGGTCCAGAAGATGGAAGAGGTGGTGGAGAGGATGCACACACTGGGTGGTGTGTCATGGGAGGGGATTCACCTAGGCTCGTCAAAGGGAAAGGACGTCATCACCAAAACTCCGGCATCGAGACCCTCTAGGTTTCAGCCACCTGGAAGCAGGCCACATCAGTTCCAGTTTCATTCCCCCTATCCTCGCCCTTTCCATTCAGGCCCAGGACCGAGGTGCTTCATCTGTGGGATCCATGGACATCTCTGGAATCAGTTCCTGGACCGAGTTCTGTACGGCAGTGGCGAACAGGCCCAGCAACCGCCTCAGCAGCAGCTTCAAACTAGTCCCTTCCAGCAGCAGTAGTAGGGGCATTGAGCTCCTGCTCCACTGAAGGTTAGACATTGCTGGGGGAGGCCAACATCAGGGCGCTCCTCAGGGGACTCGACCAGGGTATGGTTGTGGAAGTGGCCGATAGCCAAGGGCTAGAGGATCTGGGCGTGGACAGTTGCACGTCGTGCAGGAAACAGTTCTAGCAGGACCGGAGGTTGTTCGAGGTAGGATAAGTTTCTTCAGTACCCTTGATTATGCTTGATCAATACTGGAGCTTCACACATCTTTGTTGCACCTGGTCCGGCCCGTTCTCTGGTTCTAGATGCCGAGAGACTTCTAGTGCCCCTGGTGCTGAGCACACTAGTCGGAGGTCAGACTGACTTGTTATATGTTTGTAGAGGATGCATATTGATGATAGGGCCACATCATTCGGTAAGGGATCTAATATTTCTATAGATACTGCCAAATGATATCATCCTAGGCATAGAATGGCTGTTATCTATGTGTTCCATCCTCGAATGCTTCTGAGGAAGGGTTGTGTTCTTAGACTTGGGTGGATGGTGTGTTACTTTCACCGGGCAGTGTAGTGGCCAGAAGGGAATCAGGTGATAGGAAACCCTCCTCTCCTTGTTATTCGAGCTGTCAGTAGAGTCAGTGGATGCTGAGATGGGGTAGGTTCTAGGGATCATCAGTGAGTTTATGGACGTCTTCCCTGATGAGGTGATGACTCTACCCCCTTGACTTGATATCGAGTTTGGGATAGACCTGTATCCTGGTGATAGTCTGATTTAGATGGATCCCTACCAGATAGTTCATTCGGAGCTACGAGAGTTGCAGATTCAGATTGACGATCTGATGAAGAAGGGTTTTGTTCGACCTAGTGCATCACCATGGGGTTCTCATGCATTGTTTGCAAAGAATACGGATGGTGGTCTAAAGATGTTCATAGACTACAAGAGGCTGAATTAGGTAGCGGTCAAGAATCACTACCCTATTTCAAGGATAGATGATCTCTTTGACCTGTTGAAAGGTGCATGAAGGTTCTCGAAGATGGACCTGCGGTCTGGGTATCACCAGTTAAAGGTGAAGGAGGGAGAAATCTCGAAGACAGCCTTCAGGTGTAGATATGGGCAATTTGAGTTTGTATTCATGCCTTTCGGCGTAACGAATGCTCCAGCTATGTTCATGGGGCTTATGAACTCTGTCTTTTGGGATTATTTGGATCAGTTCATAGTTGGGTTCATTGAAGTCATCTGGATCTACTCAAGATCAGAGGACGACCCTGTTGAGCACCTGACAATGGTTTTGGAGGTCCTCTGACAGCACCAAATCTATGGGAAGTTGTCAAAGTACAAGTTCTGGACGTGAGAAGTGAACTTCCTTGGGCATGTACTGTCCGAGAAAGGGGTAGCGGTGGACCCATCAATGGTTGAGGTGGTTGTTTCTTGGGAAACACCCAAGAACGTGGCAGAGGTTCGTAGTTTCCTCGGGCTGGCAGGTTACTACCGGAGGTTCGTACCCAAATTCTCTTGAGTTGGGGCGCCTTTGACAACCTTGACCAAGAAAGGCCAGGTTTTCATGTAGAGAGAGCAGTGCAAGGAAGCCTTTGGCTATAAAAAGGAGAATTTGGTTAGTGCCCCAGTGCTGAGACTACCAGAAGAAGGGGCATCGTATGATGTGTTTTGTGATGCTTCAGGGAAAGGCCTCAGATGTGTGTTGATGCAGCGACAAGGGGTGATATCTTATGGGTCTAGAAAGCTATGCCCTCATGAGCATAATTATGCCACCCACAATCTAGAGCTTGCAGTGGTCTTTTTCCCACTAAAGATGTGGTGGCATTACATCATCAGAGAACACATTGTGGTCTTTACGGGTCACAAAAGCATGAGGTATATCTTCTCCCAACGGGACCTAAACTTATGGTAGTGAAGGAGGATGGAGTTCCTCCAAGATTACGACATTTAGATATCCTAAACTTCATGAAAATTGAATGTAGTGGTCGATGATTTGAGCAGGAGGTCGTAGAAGGATGTGGTCCGAGAGTCGGCAGACGCTTGGAAGGCGATGGAGGAGTTGGCTGCCTTGAACCTGGATGCAAGGAGGGATAGTGGTAGAGGTTGCATGTATCAGATGACAGTGTAGTCTTCTATGTTGTGCCAAGTGGAGGAGTCTCAGTGGGGAGACCCAGTGTGTGAAGTGATGCATGACTAAGTTGACCGGGGCGATGCTCTAGAAGGGTGGACGGAAGATGGTCCAAATCAGATGTTCTTATGGGGGAAGATGTATGTTCCAGAGGTGATGTGTGAAAAGGTTCTTAGTGAGTTCCACAAATCACCCCTAGCGGTACACCCATGAGTTTCCAAGATGTACTAGGGTCTGAGGAGACATCTTTGGTGGCCCGGAGTAAAGCGAGAAGTGGCAGATTTTGTGGCCAAGTGCCTAGTGTGTCAGCAGGTAAAGGCTGAACACCATGTTCCAGGTGGGTTGTTACAAACTTTATATGTCCTTGCATGGAATTGGGATGACATCTCGATAGATTTCATCATGGGACAACCAAAGGTAAAAGGGGGATGCAATTCCATCTAGGTAGTAGTGGACTGTTTGACGAACTCAGCTCACATTCTGGGGATTAAGGAGTCAAGTGTAGTAGACGCTCTAGCATGGAACTATGTGGATGAGGTAGTGCGGTTGCATGGAGTTCCAAGTTCGATAGTCTTTGATAGGGATGCATGTTTTACCTCACGAGTCTAGAGGGGTTTGCAACATGATTTTGGCACCCAGCTGCACCTTAGCACTGCTTTCCACCCCCAGACATATGGGAAGACAGAGCGCACCATCCAGACATTGGAGGATATGTTGCGGGCATGTATTCTGGACTTTGGGGGATCATGGGTGCGACACATTCCTCTGGTAGAGTTCGAATACAATAATATCCATTACATTACCATTGGCATGGCTCCTTTCGAACCCCTATATGGAAGGTCGTTTCGCTGACCCATGTGATGGAATGAGGTTGGGGAGGCAGGTGTTCTTGGCCCAGAGGTGGTGCATAGCACGATAGAGAAGGTTCAGCTTATACAAGAAAAGATGAAGGCGGCTCAGGACCGGCAAGATTCATATGCCAATGATATGAGGAGACCCTTGGAGTTTGAGGTTCGGGACCACATGTTCTTGAAGGTATCCCCTCGACATGGACAATGGATGTTCGACAGGGAAAGTAAGATTTCTCCAAGGTTCAACGAACCCTTCAAAGTGTTGCAGCAGGTCGGTGAAGTGTCTTATCAGCTAGCGCTACCCCCACCACTACTGAGGATACACGATGTATTCCATGTGTCCCAGCTTCGTCTATAGCTACACGACGACTCCCACATCATCGATTGGGGAGAGTTAGATGTCAAAGATGATCCGACATTCATAGAATGACCAATCAAGATCTAGGATCGTAAAGAGAAAGTGCTTCGTGGATGAAAAATCCCCATGGTTCATGTTTTTCGGTGGTATGGTGGCCTAGAAGAGAGCACATGGGAGTGGAAGGCCCAGTTATGCGTTCAGTACCTAGAGCTATTTTGACTTCCTTAGTTTTTTTGTTCTGATCCTTCAGATATTGTACCCTGTGCTTTAATATATGAAAATCTTGTAATGATTTACTATTATATGATCTATTCCTTGTTATCTGTGTGTGTGTACGAATGTGTGACGATGGGAAAACCAGATTGCTAATCAGGACGCATTAATGTGGATGTGATTAAACCCATGCAAGCGAGTCAGTCCCGACCAAAGCAGATAATATCCTGACATGTAGGTGGGGACTCCCTAAGTCATGTGTTGTACTGTGTGATCCTTATGCTTGTTGTGAACGTTATGGTTGATAACTCTTGGTGGATTATTCTTGGATGTAGGTTGAGGGTTCTGTTCTAACTTTCAAGCAACTCTGGGGTTCGCCCCTGAGAGGTATCTTTAGGGGGTGGTTGTTTGGACACCACTTCTCTCTTTTCTTGGTTGTTCTTATATTCTCTAGGAAGATAATAGTTTGAGAAGTATCTTATGTAATGTCCCGGGTTTTTGGGGTCCATTTCTTGGTAAAAATCTGATGTTGGGGTGTTCTGGGTGGCCTGGAAGTCCATCCCAGATTCTTGGTGAATCCTAGAGGTAGTCTTGGACTACTCGTAGCCCCGTCCTACTGGTAGACCTAGCCTACCGGTGACCTTGGGGTACCAGTAGCTCTCGGCTACCGATAGCCCTCTGCTACCGGTAGCTCTCTGCAACCTGTAGCTCTCCGCTACTGGTAGCTATCTCTGATCGGTATCTCTGATCTAGCAGTAGCTGTCGCCAACTGGTAGCTCTCAACTATCGGTAGCTGTCGCCAACCGGTAGCTCTCGGCTACCGGTAGCTCTCGCCTACCACCACGGGTTTTCCAGTAGCACCTCATTTTAGCGCAAATTGGTTTTTAAACAATATTGTGTCCCCTTTCAGCCTATTTTAGAGCCCATTAATTCCCATTAATGCCGTTTAATTAAATTATTGATTAGGTACCCTGGTGTGCGTCGGTTTAAATAGCCGCGAAAGGCGAGGACCCTTTAATGACATGTAGGGTGTCCCAGCCCGGTTTTTAACCCACGATCTTGCTCCTTACGCAGTTTCGAGTTTTCTCTCCATATCTTAACCATGTCGGGAATGTTGTATCTCAGCCCATATCAGCCTTTATAACCAAATGGATTCTCCCTACGTTTCTTTTTCTTGATCACCCTATGGTCGGTGTACCCTTCCTCCCAATGAGTTGTAACCCGGTGTAGTTTTCCTAGATCGTGTTCCGTGGTGATCTTTCTAATCATGTGGGGACTTAACCTCGATCCATGATCAGTATGGTAGGGGTTTCACCTTCGTCTCTTCTTTCTGTGTATATTACGCGGTGGGTACGCTACTACTTCTGTAGAATTGGATGCACCAAACTTTAATGAAGATAATAAATGGATTCTAAAGAATAAAGGGGAGGGGTGTGATCGATGATTTTGTTCTGTTTTTCTCCTCTTTCATGATTAATTATTTCTGAATTGTGCGGGCTTACTCCTAGTAAAAATCATGTCCATTGGTGGACTTTCTATGTGCACTAATAAACCCTTACCCCTCATGATGTTTAGATGGATAGTATTTTTGTTGTAAACCTTTTGTTGTGTAAATTAAATTTGTTAATCATGTATATTCTGCTAAATAAATTGGAAGCACCTGGATCAACTCCTTTTCTATAATAACCCCGGTTTAATCCCAGTGGAATTGAAATCATGGAGTGTTTTAAATCTTTTAATTCTGAAAATAACTGTGGAGTCTTCCTTGTGTTGGTAGTATTGGTTTTGTTTTTTCCTCCATGGTTGGATAGGGGCTTAGATTGATGGGGCGATGTAGGTGGGGATGGGATCCCTTGTTGTTATACTTTGAGGCTGTGTGATTACACTTCATATATCATGAATTGGGGTGGGATCCTCTGTTGTTGAGAAACCATTAGATCATGGATTTTTGGGACATGGTGCAATATCATAGGGTTTTCTTTGGTTCCATTACATCGAGGGATCTCCCTTATCCCTTTGTTTTTGTGACATTGCGACAGAACTGGGTGTGAATGTTTAAATTGATGTTGGTTTTACTATTTCCTTGGATTTTGATTATGCTTACTAGTTTCACAAGTAGGTGCAGAAACTTATTTAAACATTAGTACTGAACATGAAAACAAGTATGGCACAAATGGGGATTTGGTTTGATTTGAGTTCTGACTTGGGATTGGGTGTTGTTCTTTTCTCTTATGAATGAATAGTAAGGATAGTGTTCTTTAGGAAGGATAATGAAAAAACTAGATTGGGTGAGTACTTGTTGCCTATAATTATACTTGTAGTTTTTGAGTTTCTTGTTCGTGCCCCACCCATGTTGAGCACTTAGTGCCGAACACCCCCACAACATGGGGGATGGTGTTTTTTCCAACACTCTAATGAGTGGCTGGTTATTAACTCCTTTTCTGCTCCCTTTCCTGAATAGCCTAAGACTCTACGGGCAGGCTATGATGGCCTGAGGTCCATTATTATCCCATGAATCTTCGGGTAGGGTAGTGTGGTGGTTGGCCCAAGTGTGCGGGCAGGTGGTTTCCCAAGTATCTTCAGGATGAGTCCCAGATGTCTTTGGGCATGGAAGTAGTTCTTCTAGCCCAAGTTTCTTCCTGTGTGGTAGTGGTTGTTTTGGCCTAGGTGTTTGCAGGCATGGTTACCTATGACTGTTGTGGCCCAAGTGTCTGCGGGCGGGTTAGTGGTTGTGGCCCAGGTGTTTGTGGGTGGGATGTGTGGTTGTAGACCAGGTTTGTGTGGGCGGGGTATGGTAGTGGGACTGTGATGAGAATGGATGGATTGGACCGATGCATAGGATGTATTTAATAACCTGTGGGAATGTGGCCTGGGGTACCCAAACATCGATGTTATATTACTATACATTTCTTGACTTGCGTTATTTGGTGAGTGTGCCTTGGTGAGGCTTGGGTGGTTTGTTTCCTTTCTAGGTGCTTGGTTATCTCTTTTCTTACAGGGCATTATTATGCATCCCCACATGTGCATGAGAGTCTTTGGTTTTTCCCTACTGAGTATACTTGTATGCTCACCCTACATATATAAAACTTCATTCAGGTTTCCAGGAGGACCTCAGGGATCGTGCGGGACCGTACTAGCTTGGACCCTTGGGGAAGTTGTTGTTGTTTTTTCCATTTTTCTTAGTATCTTTTTACTGTGGGAGTTCTATGACTTGTATCTTTTACATTTAAAAATACATATAGGAATGGTTTATTTTAGCCATATTTTCACTTTCAGTTTTGGTGTTGTGGGATTTACTATCTTATCTCCTGATCCTATGAAAAGAAAAAGGGTAAAGCCTTCCATTTAGTGGGTGATTTTTTACGCTTGGTGCTGGTCACCACTATGGGACCTGTTGAAGGCGGGTTTCATGGTTAATTATCTCTCCTTCAACTTAAATAGGGAAGGGCCTGACAATCTAATGACCCCCCTCCTTTTGGGGAAGGCGTGTCGTGACATACTTGGTGGGAAAATATGTGAATATTCCATGTTTATGGTTTTCTTCTGTTCTGGCCCTAAATAGTTCTTTAAAATCCATGGGCTAGCCTTCTTAGATCTATTTTAACTAGTATTAGCTAAGAAGTAATGGTTTATCCAAGATACATAGAGGCACATAATAACATGATTCCATATGAAAATTGATATTTTTTAAGTCATTTAAACTTTTTATTGTTTATATATTGTAATATGTTAATATATTTATATGGAATAGATTTTATTTAATTCTACTGAGTATTATAATGTAACATACTATATATACACATATTGTGTGTTTAAAAATTACATGGGAAACATATCTTGTAAAGGAAAAAGACCTGGCAAGTAGAGTGTTGGGATCTTGAGCCAATGAAGAGATGTTTCTATATATATTTGGAGTTTGCTGAAATGGATGTTCTACCCATCATTTTGCAAAAAAAATTAGATACGTTGTTTTAAGATGTCTAGAAAACCATTATCATTCACCTATAGATGGTTATATGATATTTTTGGAATATTTAGGATAATGTAATACTTTTTGAATGTCTTATTGTCATTTTCACTTCATATTTAAATTTGGAACTATTAAATTTTTATTTTTTGATGAAATGATCTTTAAAATGTTAATATCCTCTAAAGAAATATTAATATACTATTGGAACAGTTAGACAATATCTAGTGATCGGGGGTACACTTCAGGCCATGTGGTAAATTACATCAGTAGTATACTTGTTTGGGGAAGAGAAATTATCTACTAGAAACCAAAAATATGGGGAATTATATATCAATATATTTAGATGAAGGGTAAAAATATATATCACCAAAATGTAATAAGTAAAATACTAAAAGATATACATTAAGGTAAAAAAAATTATATCAAATATTTGTGGAAAATGTGAAATAATCACAGTAATTAATTCAATCAAAATCCTACATAATCTACATAATCACCCAAAACCATTATGTTGTAATCTTATAATATATATATAAATCTAGTCTTACCTTAACATATAATAGATCACATAAAATTATCCTTCTCATAAGGTCTGTGTCGTAACATTCACTAGTTATTTCAAAGTCCTATGAAATAGAAAATTAACTATGATATATCGTTGGAATAGCTGCGCTATATAGAATGGAAAGTTGAATGATTTGGGGTTTCATTTAAATTTTTTTTATCTTTTAAATAGCACTTACAATTTTTTAGGATACACTTCACTATATTTTTGAAACCCATCCTTTCCAAAAAGAAATATAAAATACATTACAAAATGAAAACATCTTATTTACATGAAATACTCCTCATATAGAAACCTACTCTTATTTTCTATTAGGATCATGAATAGTAAAATATTCCCCATTATAATCAATCACTAAATAAAAATTAATAGATAGGTATCATCCTAGACCTATGCCTGTTTCCCAACACATATAAATAATGCCATCGGAAATAGACTAACTAATTTCGGTATAAATTTTTTTGGTCTAGGTGAGTATGGTAATTAGATAATATTTGTTACTATATCTACTTATTATAAAATTCCCCCTTGATCAATTAATATAACATAAATTATATTATACTCACCTATTAAAGATCCTAAAACTATGATAATCATAGTTGAAATCAAATACTTGTTGATATCATATTTATTTTCCTTGATCACCATGAAGAAACTGTTTATAGTAGACTTTTTAACATAGAATCACTTAATACAATGGGTAAATATGTTTTTATACTATTTTTTAACTTCCTTAATCCACTCAAATATTTTTTCTAAAAAACCCTATCACTCACTTTTTCTGCATCTATGATTATCCTATTAAATGATTATAAATAAATATTCTACAAATAATTCTATTATATTATCAAATGGTACAACACATTATATATTATTATTATAATCTTATTATAAAATATTATCCTCAAAATATATCTTCAATTATCTATACTTGTTGGCATTCTACCATGATTTGGGAATTTTCCATTATCATTTAATGGTTTTTCGACAATGAAATTCCATTAAAACCATCCATCTAATTTATGTAGATAAATAAAATTCATGTGTATTCCTTCATCATATATAAAAATTTAAAATGAATTATAAATTAATAAATTTTACAATTCTAAAATGTTCCTTGAGTAATATCATTTATTTGTTTTACTGAATAAGATTTATCTTGAATCCCTCTTAGTTATCATTCATATGTGACACATCACATCAATGAGAAACAATTTTATTATTTGAGAGAAGAAGAATTTAAAAATTCATCCCCAATTGAGTGTTTCCATAGGGTGATCTTATCATCTAAAATCACAAACTCATTTTTTATATTTAAAGGTATGTAGATTAACCTAGGAATCATCTTTTTTATTTCACACATAATAGATTGCTTTTGATGTATTTATTTTTTTAAATGTCCAAAAATATATAACTGTAACATTAAACATTGGTACATTATTATTATTATTCATCTGTATGAGAAACTAACATCACACATTAACATTTGGTTGTTTATTTTGATTCAATTGTGGTTTCATTGAAAATATTATGGAATATCCCTACTCATGCCTCAAAAAATATTATGTACGATTGAGTTTCTTATATATTTTAGTATGATAATATACATAGAAAAATTATACTCCTCATGTATAAATTTTTTACACATGCTTCATTTAAATCATTTTTTACACATGCTTCATTTAAATCATTTTTTATTATCTATTATATTAATAATTATTTAATTTTCTTTTGTATCTTCCACCTTCATAAAATTATCAACACTTCCCTACAAAATATATTATTTACCCAAAAATAAATTTTTATATTCTTTATTAAATAATTCAGAATCAATATAGAGAAACATATTACATATACATTGATCTTAATTTCATTCAATTTCCATTCTGAAATATTCATCATTGTGCTCACCAATATATATTACATATGAATGTAGAAATCAACAAAATTACACATTAAAATCATAAATATGGAATTCATCAAATAAAATATGAATCACATGAACTCAAATCAAGGCTTGTAAAATCAACTAAAAATACCCCTAAAACGTTAACATTAATTATAACTACATGAAATGATTCTTAATAAATGTTTTAAACAAAGAAAAACCTTGAATATTTAAATTTCACTTTTAAAAATACCATTTTGGATATGTTTTCTCATAATTTATCATTGCTTGAACTACTCACCAATTATTGAGGACACATTAAAAACCCATAATCATCAAATCATATCATTTATCAAATTACAAAATTATTGGCACCACACTTCTAAATAAGTGATTTTTTTTAAATAATTCCAACCCTAATGATTTTTAGAAAAGTTATAAGTATTTTCCACCATGATTTCCATTTTTACATTTATCCCCTTTATTAAATAATAATTTATTTAGATTCACAACATATAAATAAATTGTTATAGATAACCATTTTTTAAAAATAAAAGTACAATATCTCACCCCATTTGACACAATAATCCATAGAATTATGGGAGTTCATCCCAATCATCCTCAATTGATAAGGAAAGAATGAAAATTTATAATCTTCTTTAAAACATCATATATCTCTCTTTCATTTAATTTATAAACACAATATAAATCATGGCTTTTGTAAATACATATTTAAATTTAAATAACTACATAAAATGTATTTCTTCTATGATTTAGAATATAATATCAATATGAATTGATCTTGTGTGATTTGATAGGTTTAATGATTGTGAAATATACCTATTATTATCAAATGAAATCTATAATGTATTTTCAAATTATAATTTTAGATCTTCTAAATGAACACATCTATAAAATCATTGTAAAAGAATTTTTTATTAAAATACATTCCACCATATCTATTCTTATTGAAATTTGAATATTTTGATGTTGGGATAACTCACCCAAAATCCCCTAAAAATGAAATTTCACCGTACTATAGATTTTATATCTATGAAATAATTATCCAATTACGAATATATTAAACCTAGAAGATTAAATTATGCACTTATTATGTATTGGAAAATGCATTTCAATATGTCTTCACATATATAAGAATTATTTTTCAAGCAATAATGTGAGACACCTTTGGAACACTATGATATATAAAACCAATTGTCTCTATATAATATATATCTAGACATTATTTTGTCAGATAATGTAGAAATTCAATTTTTTCTTTGATATAATATTAAATATAACTACATCAAGCATCAACATTTCTGAATTTAGTTCCAACTACAATTGGTATTGAAACCTGTTTTGAATCACCCATTATTAATTTGTTATTTAAATTTATAGAATATTTTTATTGGGATAATAACATGTTTTCATCTCTTTGTGTAATATATAATACAGTAAAAAAATTTATGTCACCCAACATTGAAATCTCAATGATTATTTTCATTTGTTTTTTAAATTCTTTACATATATATTCATTTTCACCTAAAAATATAAATTCATAAATTTAAACTAATATAATTAAAGTACCTAATTTCTTATCTATAGAACAAATATTGTTGAAAAAGTTCAATATAATTAATATCTAGTATTTTAAACTCCTATAAAATATAGAATACTATC
Source organism: Viscum album (assembly GCA_963277665.1). Taxonomy (NCBI): domain Eukaryota; kingdom Viridiplantae; phylum Streptophyta; class Magnoliopsida; order Santalales; family Viscaceae; genus Viscum; species Viscum album. Next base: position 598,637,324 of record OY728153.1, read on the forward strand.
CTTTAGAGGAATATTTTAATTATTAAAAATATTTCATTAACATGTACTCCATGTTTCTATCTATTTATTAAATAATGTTATTTGGTTTAATATATAAAACTCACTGTTCTATATCACCATTTAAAATGGTTAAATTTAGATTCATCTTATATATTTTCTAATTCATGTGTTCCCAGATATAAAAAACTACTATAAAATATTGTAGTAATTATTTATTTGAAAAAAATTCAAAAATATATTCCAAAAACATATTAGTACTCAATGAATACTTGTATTATTTTATTTATTGATACATACCATTTTAAATTTAGTTTATTTTCTGAATAACTTTTGGTATACTGATAATAATTTATCTCTTGGTGATGATTCCCATATAGAATTATTCTCAATATATTTTATTTTCATTTAATTTCATTAATTTATACTTCATGACCATGTTATTCTATAACTGATCTTCATTCAATTTTTTAAATAAGAGATGATTGAATTTTATATCATAGTATTTATTTTTCAGTAAATATTCATTATTTGAATGTTATTTTCTTAATAAACATGGTTATTTAATAATTTATGTGTTGTATTATCATTTTCATTAGATCTACCATCATCATGGTGTTGGTAAAAATTAACCACAATAATATTATTCTCACATTTAGCTTCTACAACATTCTTCTTTTATGATATTTTCAAGTTATCTACATTATAATTTTTTAAATTTGAATCAATTATTTTATATGATTTGGATTTATTTTCAACAATAATAATAATAATAAATTTAGATATCTTTGATTTAATTTTATTCTAAAATGTATATCCGTTTTCAAAAGATAAATACCCCCAAAATGTCAGTTAACTTACTTTATATTGAATAATTCCCATATATTCCTTTTTCGTTTTCTTAATAAAAGAATAATAGAATAAAGTAATATATTTAAATATAGGATTAATATTGTACACATTTTATATTGTGTCATGTTGGTATTAAATCTTGATAAAATAGATGTTCTGTATGTGTAAACTAATTCATGCATTTTCCCCCTATAATGAATTAGATAGCTTGTATTTATCTAGCAATGTTCTGCACTTAACAACTTGGATTATATTTTTTCCTATAAAAAATTTTTAGTAGGGAGTGTATTTTACATTATATTGATTAAATATTCAATATTTTTCAATATTTTTTTCTAAATAAATTAAAAGTGTACTATATACCATTATATAATCTCATCATTTGGAAAGAAAATTCTAGTACATTCTCAACCACTCTTCAGATGATTTGGAACATCATAAAAAATATTAAAATCTATAACATGAAAAAATGGCCATGTGAGTATAATTATCAATTATATAAATGAAATTCAAATCATTTATATAATATGTTTTTCACAAATTTAGCACACAAACAGGAATATCCGATTTCTAATGGCCTAGAAGATTTAATTTCAAATATTTTTTTATTTCCATTAATCATTTTACAATTTTTAAATAATTTATAAAAAACTTTTCAATCACCTTTTCATTAGGTTAGGTCTATCACAATAATATTCATTGATAATTTCTCTTATATTACTTTTTGCAAAATTACCAATACATCCATTACATAGTTTTTTCTCATATTTGGAACTCCATTAGTAAGAATTGGCTGGATCACTAATTTAGAATAGGCCCCCCATGTTCTATCTCCTTTGGTGATAACCATGTTATCCATTGAATTTATTATTATGAATGATTTTTTTGGAATAAAACCATACTTACACTATCACATAATTGAATCAAACATAATAAATTATGTTTAATCACATAAATAAAAAGTAAATACTTTTTAAAACATCGAATATATTTCTCAGTCTCAATATCCCATGGGTTTTAGAGTGATAAAATTTCTTAATGAGAGTAACATAACATTATTCCTTTTAATTTTATTGAATTTTTATATTATATAGACGTATTTGAGGAACAACCACAATCCTAAAACCATGGTTTATGTTTCTTATATTCCTTCAGTATAACTACTATAGTGATAAACATTTCTTCCTTATTCACTTTTCAAATTGCCTTTGGATTTGTATAATATTTTGAATACCTTGTAAGAGTGTTCATAAAATCCCTATAATAGTGCCCCTATTGGTAATAGATTTATTAAATTTCATCTAGAGACAGCCCTATTTCTATTTTTCAAACACCATTAATATCTTTTCAGTGTTTTATATATCATAATCTTCATAAAGATTATATTTTTTTGTAAGTATCCTTTATGATTCATGATTTATCCCTTTGAGTAGAATTGTATTCAAAAAAGACTAATATTTGTGTTCCTATATTCTACATCACTATCAATTCTTATTAAGATTAATCTTCCATTTTGATGAGGTTAATTACATTTAGAAAAATGACTTTTTTCATCTATTTTTTATTTTTATTTTGTTTTTTGGATATGAATCTACATTATATATTTTTTCATGAATTCATATAAATTTTTTCATATCAAATTTCATTTCCCAAACATGTGAATTATTTGTTTTTTATCATATAAAATTATAAAAATAATATTTTCATTTAATTTTTAGGGAAGTATATTTAACTTGTACATTAATGATATGATAATCCATAACATGAGATAATCCAATTCTTCTCACATATCCCTATTAAAATTTTAATTTATATTCATCATATCATTCATAGTTTTAAGGTACTTAAATTTATTTTTATATATCTTTTATTCATTTAAATTTTCTTTCTCTTCAACATCTTTCAACATAAAACATTTTTTTGTAACGTTCATCTTAAAGGATTTCATTTTTTTGATATATTCTAGATATATTATGATATTATACAACATTAAATCAATATTATTTTCATTTTCATTATTCAACTTCTTAATTTAATTGTTTCTTAATATTTTTATAATGTGAAAAAATTACTTTTTATTTGTTTTCAACATGTGTTACATACCAGATTTCTCACATTCTTATTCATAACTATATGAAGAGTATTCAATTTTATCTAAAAGATAAATGATATTTTTTAACATATAAATAACTTAATATTTTGATTGAGTTATTAAATTGAAATATTCTTCATCCTCTTTACTCAAATGAATTGTTTTTTCATTATAGAACCTTATTTTTTCATTCAACAAAATTGGAAATATCATGATTCTTAAAAAAAATTATCTTTTTAGGATTTCTATTATGATCACCAGCATCATATTGTCCACATTAAATCATTATATAGTGTATATAAATGTTTCCAACAGCAAAATAGTTGAAAAAAATTACGAGTTTTTTGTGATATTTTCACTTGAATTTTTTCAAATTATCTACTATAAGTGACCTGATTCCCTTATAATACCCATATTTTTATTATTTTTAAAAGGAATAAAAAGATTATTTAAATTCATCATCATAATTTTGGTTTTATTAAATGTCCTCAAATACAATTTATTACATGACATTATTTTTAAATTTTAAAGCTTTTCTCATATAATATTTGACGATAAGATTATGAAATTCATTACAATACGCTCTATATTTTTATTCTGAAATTATATGATCAGCCTAATTTGGAATATAGATATTCATATTATTTATTATTTTTTAGTCATATAGGTTTCAAAAAATAATTTTTTAATTCTAAATATATAATTACATATTGTAATTTTTTAGAATTTTTTCATTAACATCAATTATAACATTATTGAAATTTTTTCTCCATAAATAAATCAAAATTTCTTTATTATTCATAATTCCTTCAAGAATATTTTCTAGTATATCATGGATTTAGATACCCATTTTAATTACCATAACTTTTTTTAAATCATTTCTGATAAAGGAATCATAGTAGAAATTTTTTATTTTTTGTAAAATCTACAATTATTTAGTAGAAAAAACATTTGAAAATTTATCTCAATGGGTTAAAATTTCACTATTATATCATCTTTAACATATAGATCATGAGACATTGGATAGGGTTAAATGTTATTCATATAAATTAATTGTTTATTTTTTAAAAAAAAATCAATATCCTTGTCTTCTTTAATTATTTATATTTTCAATTCAAAAAACATCAGGACTAGATATACAGAACCAAGGTAATCTCTGACATAATTCATATGTACTACGAATGGGTTCCTAATAGTGAATGGGGTTAAATTATTGGCGATTAACATAAATATTTTATTCGGTTGAAATTAACATATATTATCTATCAAGATCCAATTCACACAAAAAATGAAACACATCCTTTTTGGAATGATACAAAATATTAAATTGGATAAAGAATACACATTTTATTTATGGTTTGGTCATGATATGCATACCTACTCATTTTTGTGACCAATTTAAATCTAGGTTTTCATTTTTAAACTATAACCAAACACCAATTAGTTTGATTTTGGGAGGTATCTATAAGCTCCAGACCTCAAATGTTACATAATATTGAATTAAATGAATAATTCAAATTGAGAATATTTTCAGGTTTAGTGTTTTAGATAATTATGCAATAATTATTACATTACAACTCAAAAATACAAAGTAGAAACTTCTCAGTTTCCATTTTTTCCCAAAATAAAAACTCTTTGAGAAGAAGTGTCATGTCTAGTTCCACATTTTAGACAACATGACTATTCCTTTGTACCATCCATGACCCTATTCATCTTTAGGTACTGTGAAAAACATTACAATACTTAGGATTATCCTAAAAATCTCAGTAAGGGTTATAAAACCAAGAAATAGAACATTAGTTCAAAAATACATACATAACATAATCTCATTAACTTACCTCATGAAATCATCATATTTATGAATCACACCTAGAAAACAGAAATCATAAAGGTAACTTATGGCATCCATATCATACTTACATTGTAGTTATCACAACTACGTAGGGTGTTACATTTGGAATCCCATCATAGTATATTCCCTAAATCTCTTATGAGAAACATTCACATTTACCTCTGTAATGTTACCTAATGCATTAGAGAGCTATCTTGGGCTCACCCGCACTGGGTTTATCACGGAACGACCCATATATGTAAATAATTCCAAAGAACCATAACACATAAAACAAGCATAATGGAAAGATAACATCTCCACATTTCAATCAAAATATAACATTTTAAAATAATGAAATAATAAATTGTTTTTAAAAAGAATTTTCTATACCAAAATACGTAAATAGGTCATATAGTATTTATTTTCCTTTAAAAAACACTACCTCTTGTTATAGTAGCCAAAAAACAAGTAATACTCGTGGGGGTGGAAAGGTCATTTTTTCCGCTTACATTGAAAAGAAACATTATTTTTTGTTTTTAGTAAAATGCCTCGTAGAAAAAGATTCCATATTAATGAAATGAAAATTAAAAGGTGTTTATATAGTGTATAAAAGAATGTCATGTATTAAAACAAAATATGCCTCAACTAAAGGAGATTGAGATGAAGTCCCTTGCGTCTTGTCCGAATTGACCCATTCATTATTTAATCTCCTAAATAATAAAATATTGTTAATTTATCCTTTCCAAATAACCTTTTCATGTTTATTATTCCTTTAATATCACTTATTAACATGATATAAACATTATGAAATCATTTAAGTTAATAACGGTTGTTTTGTCGGCATTTGGTACATTAGTCAAAAATGAACACCTTATATTTACAAGTTTTCCATGTGGCCAATTTTCCATTATCTCCAGAATGATATTCATTATTTATATATAATATATATAATATATATCTTGTATATATATGTATTAATAATATTATATATAATTTCTATATAAGAAATGAAATGCACCATCCATGGAGATGGTAAGTCGTACGTACGCATGAACACTAATTTTATATCTATTTCATATTTTAATGGAATTAAATAATAATGATAAAAAAGTATATTATAATTCTATTATAAGATAATATATAATATCATTAACTCCATCCATTATACGCCCCATATACGGCCTTATCGAGTCATACGACTTTGAGGGGGTGGTGGTCTACACTTCCTCATATGAAATTATTGCGTTAACCCGTAATAAAAACCATAAAGGTATTCTATAAAAGGATAATATAAAATCATATATAAAACATAAAAATAATATATATCATATATAATTATAGTTCTATATTAATTGCAAACATGAGGGTCAGTAGCGGATAATCGAACTATCATCATTTCGTGAGGTGTTAGTTTGTCATCCACAGAATCAGTATATTCTTTACCCATTTGATGAATTTTTTTGTAAGTTTAGTTCAAATACTTCTCATGAAAACATCCTTGTATATTTATGAGACAGTTTTTTGTTATAAAATAATAGAATATAAATGTTTCAGGGGTTGGAGAAGTAAAATAAAAGATAAGTTTTTAAGAGAAATGGTTACATTTAATTTTGGTAACTCCCATTGGTTTGAACCCAAAAGACTTCTTGAAGTGTCTTCTGCATAAGTTAAGGCTTATAATTCAAAGAGAGGGATCATGATAGATTATTTGGGTATGATTTGGATGATTCAAATGGCTTTAGAGTTGTGAGAAATGAGGAGTTTTTATAAGGGGGGGAGGGGCTCTTTAGGAATGTGTGGAAATATTATTTTTTTATATAATGATATTTGTTTACTAAAGGACCAAACCTAATTAATGTCAATGATAAAATGACTCATGGTCGAAATAAATTCATCAAATAATAATTGTACTGGTTTTGGATGTTATTTTATTATTTATAATTTTATTTATTTAATTTATGTATTAATGGGGTAAACATTTAATCATTATTGTGTCATAAACTATTTAATTTATATGATGTCTAAAAATTATAAAAAAAATACCCTGATGTAGGAAATAGTTTTATATTTATAAATAATATTTATAGTCAAAATTATAACTTATATAACCCTATGTAATAATTAATTTACTTAAAGTTATTTGTTTTTGTCATTTTTTCCATTACATAAAGTTAATTAAAATAATGTTTCATAATCACTCTTAAGTGGCTCCATGGGGTCCCCAAATTGACCCAAGGATTCCCATGGTCATCCTTGATTCATCCAATAAGGTTAATAAAATTGTTAAGCTAATTGTTTATAATTATAATATTATTTTTACCTTGAATTACCATATTTACCTTTAACCGAGGTAAATCAAAGTCCAAAGTTACTATTCACCAAAAAATATTTTCATCTAATTAAACCAAATTTAACTTAATAATAACAACCATGTATATCTTATTTTTTAAATTCATTTCACATAAGTGGTAAAATTTTATTAAAATGAAAAAGTTAGATTTTTAACTACTACTAAGTGGTTTCATTATTCATCAAAAATTTATGTTTTTTAAAAAATACCAAAATTTCAGCCTAAGCAATATTTGATAGTCTGAATTAATAAATTATGTATATTTTAAAAAATTAGATATATAAATTTGAATTATTTAATTTAAAATTAATTCCCATAGTCAAAACAAATAGACTATTTTTAAGAAACAATAACTATCAAAATATTGACACTTGTTTATGTCCAATTTCAAAGAGAAATTATTTCCTATGACCAAAATTTGATTAATTTGTACTAATATAATCTAATTTACCTTTGAAACCAATTAAAAAGATAATATAACCATATAAATAAATTATAGTTAAAGTCACTTTTGAATTAAAATACTGTATTTTTCACAATTTATTTAAAATGAACTTTTTCAGAAAAATACCAAAAAATTACCCAAAGTAAATTTTGATATCCCGATTCTAAAAAAGAATTTTATTTTTTAAAATATAATATATAAAAGTGAAAAATATTATATTTAAACAGGGTTCTCCATCCTAAAGTGATAAATCATCCTTTTAAAGATTATTAGATTATTTATCCTTAAAATAAGATTCATTCAGATTTTAAGATACTAAATTTTTTTGGATAAATGTAAAAACATTTAAAAACATGTATAATCATATAGTTTTTAGTTCTATTCATTCAAACCAATACAATGGATATTCATTAACTACACTTTAAAATAATAATATTTTATTGTTAGTGTGCTACGTAAGATTTTAAAGAAACTCATTGTTGTGTATCTGGTACACCATCAAACATAGAAACCCCTTTAAGGTGAAATTAATATTTAATTCACAAAATATTAATTAAAAAGAAAATTTATTATTTCATTATTACTTGGGATGTTACATCCTTCTCCCCTTTGGGAAATTGCGACCTCAAAATTTTATTCACTTATCAAATATATGGGGTCATTTATCCCTCAAATAATTTTCAGATTCCCTCTTTTCCTTTTCAACCATATATTTTTTCCACAAAACCTTTACTAGGTGAATAAATTTATTCCACAAAAAATTATTTCTATGCTTAAGAATCTATACTGGTTGTACCTCATAAAAGAGATTCTCTTCCAACTAAACTACCTCTCGGCTCCAATCATGAAATGGATATGGCGTATACTTTCTCAATATCGAAACATGATTAACTTTGTGCACCTAGAAAAATCATGGAGGTAAAGCTACATTGTATGCAACTGAACAAATTTTCTCTAGGATTTCATAAAGTCAAATAAATCTTAGACTCAAATTTACATTCTAACCAAAAGGCATCACACTTTTCCATGGAGAAACTTTGAGAAAGACATTATCACCTACCTCAAAAGAGAGATCCTTTATCCAGTTATCTGTATAACATTTCTGCTTACTATGAGCTATTATCATGTTCTTTTGAATCAACTAAACCTTTTTTGTCATCTCTTCTACCAATTCTGTTGCCATCTGCTTCCTTTAACCTACTTCTTCCCAAGAATATAGAGTTCGACAATGCTTTCCATATAATGCCTCAAATGGATCCATCTGTATACTGGAATGAAAAATTATATTATATGAAATTTCATCCAATGAAAGAAGTTGGTCCAAACTTCCCTAGTAATCTCATGAACAAACATGTAGCATATCCTCAAAGGTCTAAATTCTTCGTTCTGACAGCTCATCTGATTTTGGATGAATATAGGTACTAAAATTTAATTTATTACCCAACGACTTATGAAGGCCTTTCAAAATATTAGAAGTAAACTTTAGATCATGATTAGATACAATGCAGATAATAACTCCTAGAAACCTGACTATCTATTTAACATACAAACGAGAAAGTTGATCTAGAGACAGCATATCTCGAATAGAAAAGAAATGATAATATTTAGTCAATCTACCAATAACAACCCAGATTGCATTATTACCTCATGATTTCTTAGGTAATCCTACAATGATGTCCATGGATATATTTTCTTTTTTCCACTATGGCACCAGTAATGACTGAAGCATCCCTTTTGGTAACTACCGCTCTATTTTAACCTACTGACAAGTCAAAAACCAGGTAGTAAAATCAACAATATCTCATTTCATTCAATACCACCAGAAATACTCCCAAGGATATTTGTACATCTTATTACTTCCATGATGAACTCTAAATGAGAAAAATGGGCCTCATATAACAACTCGTTATTTAACTGTGAATGACGAGGCACACATAATCTTTTCACAATCATCAAACCACAATCATTATCTATAAGTCCCCGACCTTAAACCTTACTTTATATTGAATTAAATGAATAATTCACATTGATGATCTTTTCAGGTTTAGAGTTTTAGAGAATTAGAACATAACTATTACATCTCAAAAGATTACAAATTAGACACTTCTACTAAGTTCCCTTAAAATAAAAACTCTTAAAAAGAAACATGTCTAGTTCCATGTTTTAGATAGAATGACTTTCCCTTGATCCCATACTTGACCCTATTCTACATTAAGTCCTGTGAAAAACATTTCAAAAAAAAACATGGGGAGAGCATAAAAAGCTCAGTAAGGGATACACAAAGAATGAAAACTGTTAGTTTTTAAAACAACAAGTAAACCATACATTCTTTATCAAAGTAATACCTTCACCTTTATGAATTAGTAAATACTCTTCATTGAATAAAATATCATTACATACCCTTTTTGTAACCAGAATATTACCATAAAACCCATATAAAGATCACATAAAATATAAAGGTAACTTGGGAGATAAACATACTTAAGTGGAATAGCCATACAGTCGACTTCCACACATATCACTTAATGGAATAGCCATTCAGAAAAATTCTATTCATACTTAATGGAATAGCCATACGGCCGACATCCATACCCAATGCATTGGAGGTTATAACGTAAACACCCGTCCTGGTATTCATGGCACCACCTGTCATATGGTTCATCACGTAACCACCCGTCAAATGTCCAAGTACCATTATAAAATCAAAAGACATAAAACAAATATAATGGAATGAAAACATTTCCACACTTTGATCACAATATATCACATAAAAATATTGACATAAAAAACCATTATAAAAACCATTTTCAATACCAAAATACATATAATCATATATGGTATTTATTTCATTTAAAAATAACATTACGGCTTGTTGAGGAAGCCAAAGACCAAATAATACTCACGACGGCGGAAAAGGTCATTGTCACCGCATATGTTACAATAAAAATTCCTTTTTTCGTTTTGTGAAATGCTTCGTAGAAAAATATTCCTTTTTAATAAAAGTAAAAGTAAATGGGGTTTATATACCGTATAAAAGAACGTTGTATATAAAATGAAATATGCCTCAATGAAAGGAGATTGAGACGAAGTCCCTTACCTCGGGTCCGACTTGACTCGATTGTTCTTTAACGTCCTGAATAATAAACTTGAGTTAATTTCTACTTTCTTAAGAACCTTTTTCAAGTTCATTATTCATTTTATGTAACTTATTACCAAGTTATAGACATTATGTAGTCATTTAAGTTAATAATGTTTGTTTTTTCGATATTTGGTTCTTAAGTCGAAAGTGGACTTCTTACAATTACATGTTGTTCATGTGGTCAAAGGTTCATTATATCCAGAATGATATTCATGATTTGGATATCATATATATCCATCATATACATGTATTTTTAATATTACATAATCATTTAGAGGTAATAAATGAAATGCACCGTTCATGGAGACAGTAAGCCGTACGTACGCATGAACGCTACTTTCATTTCTATGTCATATTAATGGAATTAAAACTAAATGAGAGGTATGTATATTTTAATTCTAGAATTATATTCATCACTTATATGTAACATACATCATATATATCCATTATATATATGTACTTATAATTGTACATTACATTTGGGGATAAGAAATGAAATGCATTGTTCATGGAGACGGTAAGCCGTACGTACGCATGAACGCTACTTTTATTCCTATCTCATACTTTAATGGAAAGAAAATAATAATTATATAAAGGTATATTAGAATTCCAGTATAAAATCATATATAATAACTTTTAATCCATCCTTTATACGTCCCACCTATGGCATTAACGAATCAAATCACTTTGAGGGGGCAGTAGTCCGCACTTCCTAAAATGAAATTATCGTGTTTACCCATAATGGAAACCATAAAATTATGCCACAAATTAATCATAAAGAAGATTAAGTAAAACATAAACATATTATATAGCATATATAAACATATTGACATATTAATGGCCACCTTTGAAGGTGTTATATGAGTTTGAACAATCATCATTTTGTGAGGCAGAAATTCGCCATCCACAGAAACATTATGTTCATTAACCATTAGATGAATGTCTGTGTAAGTGTAGCTCTAATCCTTATTATAAAACATCCTAGTATATTGTAGATACTGTATTTGTTACAAAGGAAATGAATAAAAAGAGTTTAGGGGGTTGGAGAAGAAAAATAAAACAGAAGGACTCAAGTGAAGACATTACCATAACATCGGGTAACTCCCTTTGGTTTGAGCTCAAAGGCTTCCTTGGGAAGACTTCTGCCCAAAGTGAGGATTCTAAGAGTAATAGAGGGATGTGGAGAGCCAAAATGGGCCGAGTTTGGCCTATCCAAAGGCTTGAGAGGTGTGGGTAAGGAGGTATAGTTGGGGGCCTTTTATAAGAGGAGAGGAGGGGCACTCTTGGAAAGTAAGGAAAGTTTACATTATTTTAGAATGAGTTTCGGATTTTAATGGTCCCAAATTAATTTTTTTCAAGGATAAGGTGATAAGGGTTCTAAATACACCCATCCAATAGGTTTTTGACATTTTTAGGTCTTATATTTTACATTATCATTCCATTTTATTTAAATCGTTAAATAATGAGGTCATTGATGCATCATCATGATGTAATAAATAATTTAATCTAATGAATGTCTAAAAATTAAAAACAAATACTATGATGTAGGAAATATTCTTATCTTTCCAATTAATATTTATAGTAAAAAATATGACTTGTATAAACCTATTTAAAAATTGTTTTAGTAAAACAACCAATGTTTGTGACATTTTAATTTTAACTTTAAATAAAAAGTTATTTATGTCATTTTCCTACCAATGTGGCTCCATGGGGTCCCCAAGTTGACCCTTATCTTGTCTTGGTCGGACATGACACATCCAATAAGGGTAAGACATGTGTCTAGGTATTTTCAATTTATTATAATATTTTTTTGGCCTTAAATTGCACTAATTACCTCTAATCGCGGATAAAAACATAAAAGTTATTATTCACCAAAAAATTATTTTAATCCCATTGAACAACATTTTACTTCTTAATGAAAACTATTTATGTCGGATTTTTGTAATTCAAAACACAAAGGTGGTAAAATTTCATTTAAACGGAAAATTAGTTTTTATAAGTACCACTTAGTGGTTTCACTATTCATAAAAAATTGATGTTTTTCAGAAAAATACCAAAAAATTCACCCTAAGCTATATTTCATATTCCGAATTCAAAAATGATGTCTATTTTACAAAATTCAAAACATATTAGTTGAATTAATTATTTTAATAAGAAATTCCCGCTGTCAAAGCAAATAGCGTGTTTTTATGAAACAATAAGTATCAAAAGATTGACACTAGTTTAAGTCCAATTTTAAAGTGAAATTAATTCCAACGACCACTATTGGATTCAATGGTAAAAATATATTATAATTTCACTTAAAAACCACTTCAAAAGATAATCTAATCATATTAAAAAATTAGATTAAAAAGAGGTTTTGAATTAAAATACAACATTTTTCACTATTCATTAAAAAATGATCTTTATCGGAAAAATACCGAAATTTTACACAAAGTAAATTTTGATATCCCGATTATAAAGAAGAAATTTTTTTGGTCCAATATAATGTATAATAGTGACCAAAACTATATTTAATGATGGTTCGGCATTAATAGTTGATAAGTGGACCTTTAGTGAAAATTAGAGTATATATGCCTAAAATTGAATTATTTTCATATTTTAAGCCTTTATCCATTATTGGATAAGTATAAAAACATTTAACAAACATATATAATAACATTTTATTTATTTCTATTCATTCCCGTCAATACAATGACTACGTGTTAACTAACATTTAAAAAAATATTATTTTATTACTAGTGTGCGACGTAAGATTTCAAAGAAACTCTCTGTTGCGTATCGGGTACGCTATCGAACATAGAAACCCCTTTAAAGTAAAATTAATATTTAATTAACAAATATTAATAAATATGAAAAATGTATTATTCTCTATTTACCTAGGATGTTACATTATCAACATTAAAATTTGAAAACATACCCTTCTGATCCAACTCTACCTTTTTCTATAACTCATTGTCTTCCTTTTGTGCTTGGATAATTCTGTCTAATAGTGAAGATTTCACTGACACCTGAACCAAAAATAATAATTTCCTACACCAATAGCTTTTATGCCAAAGTTTAACAAATCAAAAACCAATGGTTCTTGTTCCAAACGTAACATGGTTAATGTAACATTACTTTTATGACTCAAAGCATCAACCACATTATTTGGTTTTTCCAAAATGGTAAAGGATCGTGCTATCAAAACCCTTGATTAATTTCAGCCATCTCCTCTGTCCTAAGTTCAATTCTTTATGAGTGAATATATACTTAAAACTTCTATCGTTTGTATATATTTTGCATTTTACCCCATAAAAATGATGCTGGAAAAATTTTAAAGCAAAAAACTACATCATCTAATTCAAAATAATGTGTAGGGTAATTTAACCCATGAGGATTCAATGTACGTGAAGAATAAGAAATTATCTGATCATTATTCATAAGGACACAACCAAGACCTTTCAATAAAGCATCACTGTAGATAACAAACTCTCCATTTCTGGAAGGCATTGTCAAAACTGAAGCATTCACTAATCTTCTTTTCAATTCCTGAATACAATCATCACATTATTTTCTCCAAATGAACTTAACACCTTTTCGAGTTAACTTAGTTAATGGGATATATTACTAGGAAAAAATTTCAACAAAACTCCTGTAATAACCCATCAAACCAAGAAAAATACAGATATCATTTCTATTTGTTGGTCTTGGCCATTCTTCAACAACTTTTGTTTTAGCAGGATCAACAGTTATATCATTTTTTGAACCAATGTGACCAAGGAACGAAAGATTTTTTATCCAAAACTCACACTTGTATAATTTCTCATACGATATCTTTTCTTTCATGGTTTTCAAGATAAACCATAAATGAATATCATGCATCTCTTTATTTTTAGAATAAACTAAAATATCATTAATGAACACATCCACAAACTTATCCAATATATCATGGAATATTATATTCATATGATCTATGAATATAGATGGTACATTGGATAAACCAAAAGGCCTAACAACAAATTCATAATGGCTATATCTTGTATGAAATGTGGTCTTCAGAATATCTTCTCCCTTTACTTTCAACTGATGGTACCACGGCCTCAAATTAATCATCCAAAAATACCGCTCTCCCTATATCGGATCAAACAAATCATCTATATGAGGAAAAAGATACTTTTTCTTTATAGTGATGTTATTCAATGGTCTATAATCAATGAAAAGACTCATTAAACCATTATTCTTTTTAAAAGGTCACAAGAGAACCCCATGTTGTGTTGAAATAGTTGGTTCCCTAGACCAAACTATTCAGTTCTTTTGATTACCATATCATGTATACAGTTAGCTATGCATGATGTCATCTTACCATTTTAGTGACGATTATTCTACATCCACTATTGAAATGGTAATGTCCAAAGTTTAATTTTCGTATCAAAAGGATATAGCAGTTCACAGGCTATAATGAGAAACTCTAGATACAATGACATTAATCTTATATTTATATTTTATAGTATATATACATCTTACTAATTGGTCATAGTAGATGTTTGACTATATGGTGCTGGGGGCTCATAAGCATTGAGACATCTTCTCAAGAAGTTCTCACTTGGTGATCTCTTGTAGTGAGATCATGAGGACTAACCCGCCAATATGAACACAACAAGTTTCATCTTTCATTGTATGTTCCTATCTACAATCATGTGTAATGGTCTCCTAACTTTAGATCATTACCAATGTATTTAATTTGATTGTGTACATTGATGCCATACAAAAACCATGACAATGAAGTCTAGGCGAGGTAGTTTCTGTCAGGTGCGTCATTGGTAGCATGACATTGGTTGAATGGTCAAGAAAGGATTTGTCACTTTCGAGTTATGAAAGTATTATATCTTAGGCCATGTTGAAATGGATGGTAGTACCTTCATAAGACCATGTCCATGGATGTCAAGGGTAAATCTGTCCAATTAAATCAATAAACTATAAAGCAATAAAAGAGCGATGACATGTGAGTGCGTCCTGCTTTATGAGATAATACAGACAAATAGATTATATTATACAGTGTGTGTTCGTAGGTTGGTTGTCGTCACTGTGAAAATACTTATTTCTTTAGGGTCCATGATCGGTTTCTAGATCCCACTCTTGTCCTGTGAATACTATTCATGGCTATTGAAATAAGTTCCTAGAGGGTCACACACAATAACATATTCAAGAATCTGCCCTATTCAGTTGAATAAGAGTATTGGACATAGTGGGCCCCCCGATAGGGGTTTGGGAATTTTACAAATTTAAACGATCACCAATGCAATAAATAAATTCATATTATTCGAGTTCAGAATAATGAGTATTGATTTTATTTATTAATGTATTTATGAGTTATAAGTAAATATATGAAAAATTTTAACTGACTAATATTAAATAATTCATGGTTCTATTATGATTTATGGGAGTGACGAGTCAAGTTATTGGGTTAATTATTATCATGAAATATATTTTAATATATTACAAGTGAGTGATAATAATATTTATGACTCATATTAGTAGTCATAAAATGCCATTGATAGTGCCTTAAGTATCCGAGGCCAGTGAGGCTATACTGGGTATTTTAATTAAGCACTATAAATAGAAGAGAAGGGGAATTTTCCAAACACTATTCATGTAGCATCCCTCTCCTCTCCTATCTCCTACACTCTAGAGATAGATGCTCTAGATCCATGGAACACAGATGGATCTCTCTCCCGGGCATCGCTAGAGAAGTGATGTAGTTGTCGTTGGAACATCAAAGGCAATACCGGTATACTGCGCTACCTCCTAGACTACGATGAACGGCGCCCCAACTGATTCCTTGAAGCGCGTGGGGACAATCGATTGGAATTCAGCTTCAGATTCTTCGAGTTGTGATCGCCAATGAGTAGAAGACTTCATGAAAGGCTTCGGATATAAACCATGTACTTTACAGTTTATATTTGTTTTTAAAACCCTTCACGTGTGGTCCTCATCTATGACTGGGCTACTCTTCACCGATATTAGCAACTTCACATCGAATAACAGTGGAAAAGATTTAAAAAGACCACCAGTTTGGGCATTCCACAGAGCCACCAGGTGCCTCCACCTCACTACAGTGTGCCTTCCCACCTGTACTCCATGCAACTGCCCAATCCACCACCTCTCTCTACCTCGTTGCAGCGGTAGCTCCTGACTGCACCAAGCCGACACCATCAGAAGGTCGTCTCCTTCCTCCCTAGGCATAGAAGCATACTATAGGGCCTCCCTATGATCTCTTCTGTCTACCCGCGGGTATGCTTCAATATATGCAGCGCACCAGTACCAGCCATAGGTGGCTGTCACCCTCCCCTGCTCTCCTCGTCCTGTTTATATGCACCAGAACCGCGATACACCAGGATCCTCTCTACATCTACATCGTCGATGTGGCATAGACAGCCAGTGAATCCTGAATGGGGCCTGCAGATTGCGTGTTCCATAGGGATAGAGCCCAATGGATCTGCTCAGACCTATCATGGATGGGCGCCCCACAAGCCGTGATATCCTGCACTTCAATATTTTTCTGAAACGTCATCCCTTGGCCGCTCCTCATCTCTCTAGTGCTCAAAATGCCACCCCTACCACATACGAGTATGTGTATGGTTTAAAAGAAGTGATTATTTTGGTATAAGGTACTCCCTTTCACCTCCCCACAGATCAAACCGGCTCTAAAATGAATGTAGGTCTGTCTAGTCTGGTATGGAAATGGACAGACTTTCCTAGCTTAGTCATACCACCATTCATGGGGTCAGTACACCCCGAACTGGGAATACGCGCGTTTGCCCCAACCTGCAAAGGTCCTGCCTAGGATTTAAGGGGATAATGTTTTTTTATTTTAATCAAATATTAATCATCACAATTATTTTAATTACAGTTGATAATTAAATTAATTAGATATTAATTTTTGGTCTCTATGGTGTAATTAATTAATTAAGAGATTAATTAAATTAATTAATTACTCTAATTATTTTTTAAAATTACATTAATTAAACCGGACCGAACGACGTAAATATTGAATTAAAATTAGAGTGAATATTTAATTCAATAAAATAATGCCCTAATATTTATATTAATGCAAGTTTAATTTTTATTTTTCACTTATTTAATATACGTGATTTTAATGCGTATATGACTGATCATGAGCTAAGACTGACTAATGCATGTTTGGTGTGTTTTATTTAAATTATTTATTTTTTGCAAGGTATTTTAATAATTATTTTAATTAAATAAAAGATGATATGTGTGTCGTCTCAAGTTTCATTATATGTATAAGGGCATGTGCACCCATTCTTAGAGTTGTATTTAATACCCGAGACCCCCTCGCATGCGTGCAAGTAAAATTGTATAATGATGAGACGACCAGTGATGCATTTTACGCCAAGTGATGGAGACGCACCAGGCCAAAGTGGGATTCATTAGATGAACATGCATTTCTATTCATGTTGCAAGCCACCCGACTAAAGGTATTTACCCCTAGGGTTTCATTTGGTTTATTATTCACTCAACGGATCAACCAATAGTACCGGCTCATGATCAGTTGTTCATTTTATTTATGCACGTTTTATTCTTATTGTGCATTTGTAATTTATTTATTGATCACATAGAATAATAATACACAATCATGGAAGATAAAATGAACATGTCACGTGATGAAATTTCTATTTCTTGCACAATCAGTTGTGAGTGTGATCACATAGTATGTGCATATAAAAATAGAAAAGGATTTCATTTGTCGCACTAAAAATAATAAAACCCTCAAAGATATATTAAATCTAAATAGCCTTCCATCATTCAAATTTGGACAAGACCAGCTGCTTGAGGTGCGGTCATGCCTTAGTTGAGCGTGCTTCTTACTACTGGGGAGTCCTTATAAGAATGATAGGTCAAATAATATAATGTTCTAGTAAAAATTATCCATATATTACTTGCTATAATATTAGAGGAAAGCATTGAGTAAATTAAATTCTGATTTTATGATGCTGGGACATCACTCAACAGATCAAGGAACCGCATGTTAAAGCAGTCAGCCAGCCAAAATCCAACCTAGAACCCTCCTTGTAGTGGCACAGCCATAGCTTGTAGACTATGAGGGGTGGTTCTAGGATCCTTTCCATGAGAATACTCAAGAGATAGTGTATGCTGATTCTAGCACAGAGGGTTCCTAGAATCTGATATAATAGTCGGAGACATTAAATGATTTTTATAATTAATCGAAATGCCTAAACCGGTAATCCAGATAAAAGGCACTGATCTTCTAAAATTCATTTTTTTGGAAAAATGTCATGTTTTACCACATTTTTAAACTGTGATAAATAATAGAAAAAGTAAATTTTCACAATAAAACGAGTATCCATGAAAATTACATGTGCATGCGCATAGTACTATGATATAGGAAACTCAAGGTGTCAGTGTCCCTGACACTGTTAAACAACCTCAAGAAGCATGGGTGGAAATTGATTATAGGAGACTAATGTATAAATAATATGATAGTTATATCATTATGATTTCATCAATGTCTGGTTTCAGTTGGGGTCGCTACACCAGGACATAGATGATATGGCATAAAGTCTCATCTCTAAGAAGTCTGTAAAGAGAAATCAAAGAAATGATATGAATAAAGAGAAGTTTACACCAGCATGTGTAAATTTAATGATTGATCATGATCATTAAATATCATTTTCACCACATTACTCGAATATAATTTTATGTTAAAAAATGAACAAGTTTTTAGTAAATGTTTCATAACCTATTTATGTAAGGTTTGTCAAGTGAATAAGAATAAAAGACAATTAAGCATTACTTTTTATAGAGGATAAATTGAAAGACAATGTGAAAAGGTTAAAGGAATTTAATTTCATTGACACATTCACGGCATCCTTCAATTTAAGAGGTATTAATTGAGGTTATTTGCATTGCATATTATAAAATAATACTATGGATGTTTAAAAGCAATTACCTGATTTAAAAGATGATGTTGCCACTTCTACATCAGGAATATTCATCAATGTAATTTTTCTCGTTTAGTAATTGGGTATTAAATACAATATGTTGGTAACATATGTGTATTCTAATATGATAAACAAGTTATTATTGAAACCTTACTAGAAGTCAGGTTTATTCTCCAAGTGGCTGTGAAAGAGTGATACCTAGGCCAGTGGTGAGAAGTACATGACTTCACTAATTTCCAATTGAAAGATTCATGTTTAACTATTGTTGACTATAACCACAAACATTAATCTCATATTTCCTTGGAAGCAAGGATACATTCATTCAGTTTCTGTAATGTATGTTTTTTTTTTGTAAACTCAAAAACTAGTCCAGTGATACAGGAATCATAGGAAATTAGTGATGAATATAAATGTAAGACTTATACCCAGTTGTGACAGGATAATTCTATGTCAAGTAATAATAAAAATGGACATCATGAATATACCATGTATGGTATTTAGGCTCATCACAACTAAATACTTATGGTATTATCGATGTCTTCAGTTTGGACAAAGGAGCCTTTAGAAATAAAAGGTATGTCATAATGCTTTTGGAAATAGTACAACACGTAAGAAATAACTATTTAAAGTATATTCTAGAGGTATATGTACTTCATAATATTTCTTTAATAAATCAAGGAATAATAAAGTGGATTATTTCCATGGTATGGAGAATATGATGCTTCGGGTTAGGATACTGAAGAATATATAAACCAAGCATTCATCAATCATGATAATGTAGTGTGGAGTAATTCCTAAATGCAGATTACCTTATTGTCATCACAATTTTGATTTTAATGAGGAGGATTGATGATCAATTCTTACATATCAACAATGATCGATAAACATATAGTGTGGAGTAATTCCTAAACACATATGTTATACATCAAAATTTTGATGTAAGTGATTTCAATGTTGAAACTTGTAGAAAGTTCCATTATATTTCATGAAATGCTTTGAAAATAACAATGATATCCCACAACCATATGCAAACTATAATGAAAAATGGATATCATACAATTCATATAATGATGTAATCCCATTATTTCATTAGAATGTGTGTTTCAATGCAAAAAGCTTTTTAGGACATAAACAAACTTGCTTCAAGACAAACACATTGTGCAATAAGTGTAATAATCTTAACAGTTGTTTGGGATGTTACATAAATCTCTATGATAGAAGAGTAGGTAGTAAAGAAATTGAATACACAACTATATAAGGGTACACATCTCTATTAGAGATAGTGGGAGCTATATTGAATTTTGTTTTGTCATTTCTCAAAATGCACAAGTAGCTGGCATAAGAACTAGTTCTATAAGTGCATGTGGAACAATGTATGTTCCAGAGACACATACTACATAGGTAGGATAAAACCGTTGTGATGGTTTTTATATTCACTGTGGTAGGTGATCTATTATTAAAAGTGAATAATATTTCTTACAAGTAAGCAGTTTATGGGAATTAGCATTAATTGATAAGACCAAATAAAATTCAATTAATGGATTCCATGTATCAAAGTAAAAAAAGGGGATTATTATGTTGAATAATGTTGTGGGTATTCAATTGAGTTGATACATGGATTGTACAAGTGTAGTACCAGTAATGATTTATTGTTTTCACCATGTTGTTATGCTTAAATCCATTATAATTTTACTTATCATAGCTATTATATATGATCAATTTATTTAGCATTCGATGTCATGACCACCAATTGTGGACTGTGTCTATACGATGCAACCAGAAAGGGATGGTCACAACAAGAATATAAATAATGGTTGTATATTATTGAGATACAATTTAGGATTAATGTAGACAACATGATAATAAAATATACATTTAATACAAATGGGTGGCATATGTCTAGAAGAGGTTAGTTTGAGCTCTATGGTTTTCCAACAAAAAATATGTTCGGTAACATATAGAAAACAAACATTTGTCTGACAGTTAGTTAAGACCAAAATAAAATTTACTCTCCAATGATTGACTTAAAGTATCAACCTAAGTTCTAGGGAACATAATCTACTAAGTTAGATCTATAGGATTCTTAGTCCTAATCAATCGTACATATAGTAATCTTGAATTTAAAAATTCATGTCGTAACAATTCTAGAGATGATTTTTTGCCTACGTCATTGGGAATAATTTATCCATGTTGACATTTCCATGACATGGGAAGAGAAAAATGTGGTGAGTTGAAATTAATACATTGTAGTGATGGATCAATCACATATTCCATGAAATGTACAAGAACCGATATTGCCAAGGTATATTTTACAGTAAGAAAATATTAGTTATATCATGGAGCACTGCAAAGGATGTAGTCAGAACTATTTAATTGTACTCCAATTACAAAAGACATGTACCTGGTTAGTGGAGAAGAATTGATACTAGTTTTCAGAGATACAAACTATTCATCCACAAATCAAGAGATATATTATTTTAGTTAAAGATAATGAGCGATACAAGATCATATAATCTAGTTGTAGCCATACCTACAAAGACCAAGTATGTTGCAGCTTCTAAGGAATCTATGAAGTAGATATGCAACAATATGTTCCAGTTCATGGAATCACACCTGGTAAGAAAAGTGTTATCATAATCTAAATGATGATATTCTTACTGGACAAGATGTCAGGCTATGATAGTGGAAAAAAGGTGAGATATACTCAGGATACCATATCTTGAGTAGTTTTACATAGTGAGATGCGGTCTCTATAGAAGAATAGCCATGTGTCAGAACCATGGCGGACCATGAAGAAAAAGTCTCTACTCACCTGAAACATGTTGTTCATAATGTGAGTAGCTATTGTGTTTGGTTATCAAGTTGTCCCTAGTGCAAGTGGGAGTGTTGAAATAGTGGGTTCCATAGACCCAACTATCCAGTGCTTTTGATTACCATATCATGTATATTGTTAGAAATTCATGAAGTAATCTTACCATTATAGTGTATATTGTTCTGAAACCAGTACTGAAATGGAAATGTCTAATGTTTAATTTTCATATCGAAAGGTTATAACAGTTCCCAGTCTATAATGTGAACCTCTAGATACTATGACACTAATAATAAATTTATGTTCTATAGTCTAGATACTTCATAATAATTAGACAAAATAGATTTTTTACTATCAGATGTTGGGGGCTCATAAGAATTGAGAATTCTTCTCCTGAAGTTCGCACTTGGTGATCTCTACTAGTGAGATCGTGTGTACTGACATGCCAATATGAACACCACATGTCTCGGCTATCATTTTTTGTTTCTATCTACAATCATGGGAAATGGTCTCCTGACATAAAAACATTACCAATGTATGTCATTTGATTGCATACTTTGATGCATGACAAAAACCATAACAATGAAGTCATGGAGAGGTAGTTTGTGTCAGGTGCATCATTGGTGGCATGACATTGGTTGAATGGTCAAGAAAAAATTTGTCGCTTCTGAGTTATGGAATTATTATATCTCAGGCCATGTTGATATGGATGGTAGTACCTTTATAAGACCATGGACATGGTATTCAAGGGTAAATCCATCCAGTTAAATCAACAAACTATAAAGCAAGAAAAGGGTGATGAAACATGAGTGCATCCTGCTTTATGAGATATTATAGATAGAGATATTATATTACACAGTGTGTGTTTGTTGGTTGGTTGTCGTTGTTGTGGCAATCATTATTTCTTCAGGGGATATGATGGGTTTCTAGATCCCGCTCTTGGTCTATTAATACTATTCACAGCTATCAAAATAAGGTCCTAGAGGGTCACACACAATAGTGTATTCAAGAATCTTCCCTATTCAGTTGAATAAGTGTATTGGATATAGTGGGCCCTGCCATAGGGGTCCGAAAATTGTCCAATGTTCAATGATAAGTAATGCAATAAATAAACTCATATAATTTGTGTTTAGAATAATGAGTATTGAATTTATTTCTTAAATGTATTTATGAGTTTTAAATAAATACATGAAAAATGTTAATTGACGAATATTAAATTATTCAAGGACCAATTAATATTTATATGAGTGAGGAGTCGAGTTAATGAATCAATTATTATCATGTAATATATTTTAATATATTACAAGTGAGTTATAATAATATTTATGACTCAGATTAGTAGTCATAAAATGTCGTTGATAGTGCATTTATTATTTGAGGTCGGTGAGGCTATACTGGGTATTTTAATTAAGAACATTAAATTGGAGAGGAGGGGCCTTTTCCAAACACTATTCATAGTTCTTCTCTCTCCTCTCCTCTATCCCACAATCTTGAGAGAGATGCTTTGGGTCCAAGGAGAATGGATGAATCTCTCTCTCAGGCATCGCTAATGAAGCAATCTAGTGATCGTTGGAACATTGAAGGCCTCTTCGTTATTTCGTGCTACCACCTGGACTACAATGAAAGGTGCTCATGCTAATTCCTTGAAGCGCGTGTGGATAATCTAATGGAATTTGGCTTCGAATTCTTCGAGAAGTTATTTCCATTGATGAGAAGACATCATGAGTGGCTTCAAATCTAAACCAAGAATTTTATGGTTTATGTTTTTGCATAAAACACTTCACGTGTGGTCCTAGGCTTTGACTGGGATACTATTCACCGACATCATCAAGTTCACATCGAACGGAGGTGAAAAAATTTGAAAAAACCACCAGTTTGGGGCTTCTAATACATGACCATTTCCAACATGGTGATGTGCTAGGTCAAATGAAACCATTGTCTAATAACTCCTCCAATTTATTCTTTAACTCTAAAAGTTCAATTTAATCCATTTGATAAGGGGTTTTGAAATTGGATTTGCATCAGGAACTAAGTCAATAGTAAATTCAACATCCCGATCAAGTATAATACCATGAAACGCATCAAAAAAACATTGTGGTACTCATTTACCACTAGCACGTAATCAATATCAATAGTTCTGTTATTTTCAATAGTAAATGAAAGGTAACATTTTTTATATCTTTTACTAGTTTCTCAGCTTCCTGATATGTTATCAAAAGAATGGGTTCATTATTTTACACAAACTAAAAATCTTTCTTAAAAGAAACCTTTTTAGATCTGCAGTGAATTGAAGAATGATAAAAAAGAATCCAATCCATACCCAAAATAACATCAAACTCTACTAGAGAAAAAACCATAAGGTTTGTAGGTAGATTCTTCCTGCACACAAGGAAAAGAAGGTTCTTATGTTTTTTTTTTGTCTCAAAATTACTTCCAGGTGTTTTTACCATAAGTTATATATTCATATCGTGATATATAATTCCCAATCCACATGAAAACATCTCAAAAAAGAAAGAGTGTGTAGCCCCTGAATCAAAAAACACATTGGCATAATCTAATCAAACTTACAGTGCACCTGATACTACATCATTCGATGGCACAACATCTGATAAAGTAGTTGCATATGATTTCACTACCCATTTCTACTTGTAGTCTAGATGCATTCACTCATTTAATTTCATCATTGGACATTCATTTTCATAATGACCCATTTAATTACACTTAAAACATTTTACTGACCATAAATCATATTTTGTCTTACCATTACCTTGGTCTTTTTAAATTCAATTATGTGCCTTATATCCCAATTTACCACACCAGTAGCACTTAACAGAATTTAGAAGGCATTCCCCAGCATGATTTTTACCATAATTTTCACAAACTGAAAACTAAATTTTCTTACCATCATACTTTTTTGAAGAGTTCTTCCCCTTTTCCTAGCATCTCGACCTCGTATTCTGCTTTTTGTCGAAGAACACATGATCTTCAGAAAACTCCATTTCCACATTCTCCACACAACGAACAAGTTTTTCATAACTTTTGAAATCCTGATAAACTAATGGCCTTCGATAATTTGGCTTTAATAACGAGTAAAAATAGTTGATCTCAATTTCATGATCTTGTATGAAATTTGGAGCATACCTTTCCAGTTGAGTAAATTTTTCTTCATAAGAAGCAACAGAGTCATCCTCCTACCTCAATTTCAGTAATTTGTTTCCATCCTAAGATGGACCACCTTAGAAAAATATTTCACATGAAACATACCTTTGACTTAATTCAAATCCAATGAATCAATCTCTTAACTATCTATGATATTTTTCACCTTTGACCATCACTAATCAGCTTCACCTTTAAAATGGTAAACATTAAGACTAAACTTTTGATGTTCTGAACACCCCATGACATAAAAAAGTTTCTCTAGTGCTTTAATCTTCCCTTCTTCTATAACAATGATAGATGATCTTCTGAATGATGGGGGATGTTTCTTAATGAAATTCTCTACTACTAAAATTTTTCTCTATAGTTGATCTGGCTGATCTCATGCATGGATACCACCATCATTTATATACTGATTCAACTATTCCATCACAGTAAAAAGTTGTTCTTTTCCAATTCCAACCATCTCATGTTGCTGATTTGGAAGGTTGTCTTCCTCCTGATGTCATCCCAACATACCTGCCATGTTTCAGTTGTAGAAAAACATTTGAACAGATATATATCTTAGGCCAAGAAACATTATAATTTGTAAATGCTATATCATTTCAGTCATAACTAAAATAAAAATAATATAAGGATTTTAATTTAACTATATTCTAACTCCTAACGTTTTCTAAAATGACCTATGATACCAACTATAAGGATCTGGCCTTAAACATTACAAAATATTGAATTAAATGAATAATTCCCCTTGAAGATATTTTCAGGTTTAGTGTTTTAACTAATTAGGCCATAAATATTACATTACATCTCAAAAATACAAAGGAGACACTTCAACTCAGTTTCCATTTTTTTCACAAAATATAAACACTTTGAAAAAAAGTGTCATGTCCAGTTCCTCATTTTAGAGAGCATGACTTTTCCTTGATCCCATCCATGACTCTATTCATCTTTAGGTCCTGTGAAAAACATTTCAAAACATGGGATGAGCATAAAAAGCTCTGTAAGTTTTATAAAACAATGAAAGAAAACATCAGTTCCTCAATACATAAAAAACATAAGGTCTTTAACTTACCTCATGAAATCATAATATTTATGAATCACATATAGAAATTATAAATCATAAAGGTAACTTGTGGAATCCTTATCATATATACATTATAGCTTTCACAGCTACATAGGGAGTTACATCTGGGATACCCATCATAATATATTCCCTAAATCTTTTAGGAGAAACACCCATGTTTCCTTCGTCATGTTACCCAATGATTTTGAGAGAATTCTCGAGCTCACCCGCCCTAGGTTTATCATGGAAACACCTGCATACATAAAAAATTCCCAAGAACCCTAACACATAAAACAAGAATAACAGAAATATATAATTTCCACATTTCAATCACAATATATCATTTCAATATATGGAACTGATAAATTCTCTCTCAAAACTATTTTCAATAAAAAAACATAAAAACGGTTTAGGGTATTTATTTTCCTTTTAGAAAACACTACAGTTTGTTAAGGAATCCCAAGATCAAATAATACTCACAGAGGCAGAAAGTTCATTAGCACCGCTTACGTAAAAAAGAAACATTATTTTTTTTGTTTAGTAAAACGCCTCATAAAAATAGATTCTGTTTGAATGAAATGAAATTTATTATGTGTTTATATATTGTATTAAAGAATGTGGTGTATTAAAACAAAATATTCCTCAATGAAAGGAGATTGAGACGAAGTCCCTTACCTCATGTCTAAATTGACCCGTTTGTTCATTAATCTATAGAATAGTAAACTAAAGTTAATCTCAGCTTGCTTAATAATAGTTTTCATGTTTATTATTCCTTTTATCTCACATATCTATATGTTATAAACATTATGTAATCATTTATGTTAATAATGGTCGTTTTGTCGATATTTGGTACATTAGTCAAAAATGAACACCTTACATTTTCAACTTGTACATGTGGTCAATAGACCATTATCTCCAGAATGATATTCATTATTTGGATATTATATATTTCATATATATCCATTATATATATGTATTTATAATAGTACATATCATTTGGATATGAGGAATGAAATGCACCATTCATGGAGATGGTAATCCTTACGTAAGCATAAACACTACATTCATTTAATTTTCATATTTTAGTAGAATTAAAACATAATGTTACATCAGTATGTTATAATTCAAGTATAATATCACATATAATATCATTAAATATATCCTTTATATATCCCACATATGTCATTAATGATTCAAATCACTTTGATGGGGTTGTAGTGCACACTTCCTTAATGAATTTATCGCGTTTACCCATAATATAAACCATAAAGGTATGCTATAAATGAAAAAAAAGAAGCATAAATAAAACATAAACATAATATATATCATATATAAAAACATATCCATCTTAAAGGTCACCATTAGAGGAGGTAGGAGGTAACCAAACAATCATCATTTCATGAGGCGTTAGATTTCCTTCCACATAAATAATATGTTCCTCACCTATTAGATGGAGGTGTGTGTAAGTGTAGTTAGAATCCACTTAAAAAAACATCATAGTAAATTTTGGTTACACGTTTTGTTATAAAATAAAGGAATAAAAATATTTTAGGGGTCGGAGAAGTAAAATAAAATAAAAGAAGTTAAGTGAAACATTTACCTTTAATTGGGGTAACTCACTTTGGTTTAAACAAAAAGGACTCCTTGAAGTGACGTCTGCCTAAGGTAAGTCATCTTAGTTTAATAGAGTAATCTTAAGGGATTATTTGGGAAGGGATTTGGAAGATAAAATTGGATTGATATTTGTGAGGAATGGATTAGAATTGAGGGATTTTTATAAGGGGGGATAGGCTCTTTAAGAATTTGAGAAAATAATATTTTATTATATAATGATATTAAGTTTCTAAAGGACCAAAACTAATTCAAGTCAAAGATAAGATAACTCATTGTAGAAATAAATTCTTCCAATAAGAGTTGGATAGGTTTGGTATTTTATTTTAATATTTATAATATTATTTATTTAAATGATTTATTAATGAGGTAAACACTGCATTATTATTGTGTCAAAAATAATTTAATTTATTTGATGTCTAAAAATTATAAAAAAACACCATGATGTAAGAAATTTTTTTATATTTACCAAGAATATTTATAGTCCAAATGATAACTTATATAACCCTATATTAAAATTAATTTTCTAAAAGGTCTTTGTTTTTGTCAGTTTTTACTTTACTTTAAGTTAGTTTAAACAAAGTATCATTATCACTCTTATGTGGCTCCATGGGGTCCCAAAATTGACCCAAGGATGACCATGGTAAGACATTACTCATCCGATAATGTTTGAAGATGTTTTAATGTAATTTTTTACTATTATAATATTTTTTTACCTTGAATTATCCTATTTACCTTTAACTGCGGTAAATAAAAGGCGAAAGTTACTATTCATCAAAAACTATTTTTATCTTATTGAACTACATTTTACTTACTAATAACAAACATCTATGTTTTATTTTTGAAATTCAATTCACAGAAGCTGTTAAATTTCATTTAAATGAAAAGGTCAGTTTTTTATCTACTACTATGTGTTTTCACTATCATAAAAATTGATGTTTTTCAGAAAAATAGCAAAAATACAGCCTAAATTATATTTGATATTCCAAATTAAAAAATTATTCCTATTTTGAAAAATTAAAAACATAGAAGTTATATTATTTTATTTAAAATCAATTCTCATTGTCAAAACATAGAGCTAGTTTTTAAGTAAACAATAACTATCAAAATAATGACACTTGTTTATGTCCAATTTCAAATTGAAATTAATTCCAATGAACAACATTGTATTAATTGCTAAAAATATAGTATAATTAATCTTTAAAACCAATTAAAAGTATTATATAACCATATAAATAAATTAGATTAAAAGCCTCTTTTTAATTAAAATACTGTATTTTTTACTATTCATTAAAAAATAAACATTAATAAAAAAATACCAAAAATTTTCCCAAAGTAAATTTTGATATCTCTATTATAAAGAAGATTTTTATTTATTCAAATATAACATATAAAAGTGACCAACACTATATTTAATGAGGGTTTGCAATCAAAAGGCGGTAAATCGACCTTTTAAATAATATTAGAGTATTTATGCTTAAAATTTGATTCTATCAAATTATAATCCTGTAAATATTATTGGATAAATGTAAAAGCATTTAAAAATCATGTATAATAATATTGTATTTAGTTCTATTAATTCCCACCAATACAACAGCTAGGCTATAACTAACAATTAAAAAATAATATTATATTTTTAGTGTTCTACGTAGGATTTCCTAGAAACCTGTTAGTGGGTATCAGGTAAGCCATCGAACATAGAAACCCCTTTAAGGTAAAATTAAAATTTAATTAACAAAATATTAATTATAAATAAAATGTACCATTTCTTTATTTACCTGGGATGTTTCAGTATCATTCCACACAGATGCATATTTAATAAAATCTACACTATATCTCATGGGAATAACTGACTCTCTCTAATTTTCATGTTCATCAAACCCAGGTGGGAAAGATCATATGAGCATCTAGTTTTATTTAGATACAGATAAATATATTTCTATATAAAATAATAATATTATTAGAATCAGATTATTCTCTCCTCTTCAGGATCATTGACATATTATATTCAAAAATAATAATTCTCTTGTTGATATCATATTAGTCTTCTTTTCCCACATTATACAATAAAAGTTTATGATATACCTCCCAATCACAAATAAATGATTTATTATGCTCAAAATTATTTTTATCTCTCTTCAAAGACTATATTATATATATAATTTCTTCAAAATATTTCTCATTCTATCACCTTGGCCTCTCTCCAAGTATCTCCCCTTAATAGATAATAGATGTAAATTTCAAAATTAAAAATATATTAATATTTAATTCTAGATCACAGTCTAGATAATTATGATAATAACAGGATTCTCCTTACATTTTTTCAATAAATGGTGTCTTGATCCTGATCTCATGATCTCCAAATATTAAATTATCATTTTAAAGGTTTTAACTAATAAAATTATAGTAATATCGCCTTTCTCATATTAACTAATAATCAAAATTATTAGGTATCACATCATTATCATTCACCATTTTTAAGAATTATTAAATTAATGCATTATTCAACATAAAGATAGTTTATATAATATTAACCACTCTCTATTTAACTAAATGATCTTTGATTTTGAATCTCTTACTATTAAATTCATGATGTGACACATCTCAACATGGTGAAACAACTTAAATATTCATAGAACCAATATAAATTGTTTATTCATTTTCATGGTATTTTATATTTTGATATAAATTTCCATGATATGAAAATCACAATCTTTTCAATCTGCATATATCAAAAACTGATTTTTGATATTTAAATCAATGATGCTAAAATTTTGATATAAAATATTTATTTAAATCAGAATACAATGTTTTGGAAATTCCTATCTTCATAAATATGGGGATTTTTTCTACTTGAAATATAATTCCCTAACCCTAGAAGCCAACATATAGTTCATTATTTTATTAAAATTTCATGATTACAATGATTAAATCCCAAAGGATATAATAGTTTATCTTATTTAGAAAACCATGTTAAATACATGATACCCATAATACAATGGGAAAAAGAAAATAAGGCCTAATATAATTAAAATATCGTAATCCCTAATACACATCAAAAGGATTCCTATTCATAACCTAGGGATTGGAAACATAATTATGGTGATATAAAATTCTCACTAAGGCCAAGTAAATCAGATGAAATAATGAATTTATGAGATTAAATCAACAAAAAATTGGAATTAACTTATAAAACATTCCATTCAAATAATTTGATAACTCTAAACCAATATGGAATGTTCAAAAACTGAATCATATTCCTTTTAATAAAAAAATTGAGAATGAAATGAATCCATATATTTATTCATAAGAAAATTCCATTGATAATAACAATAATAAATAAAACATCTATGAATAAAATTCATAATTATTGAACGTCAGGTCTGTGGCCCAAAAAAACCTAGGTCATCAAGGTCAATCAAAAGAAGGTATTAAATTATGGGTCGAAACCCATTTCAATTTTCCAAATTATTTTTCTCATGAGAACTTGTTATTGCATCAATGGGATATATAATTTTAGGGCCTCTCACATCACTGGCTTTCCAAGGCATTTCTCATATCAAATAATCAATTAAAATAATCGATAATGTTACTCAAAAAATATTTGTAATAAATAAGGAAAGTGGATTTTTCAATATTTACTTAGTATAGGATTAGTAACAATAGGGGTTTTTATGTTTATTAAATGAAATAAAATTTAATTGTCGTTATAAAATTCTTGAGGAAACTAATCTTTATACACTCCCAAGTGTCATATCCCACATTTAAGGATTTAAAATATTATCGCAATGAAGTAATATCATTAAATGAAACATATAATATCATAATAACAAGTTTATTCTAGATATAACATGTCAAATTATAGTATATACACCATATAAAATTGAATTTGTTCATACCAAGAAAATATGTTTCAATGGAATGTATGTTGAGATTAATTCCCATAGCAACAGTATAACTTATCACTTGTTTCATTATCTCCAAGAATGATAAACTTATGACAATTATATACTTTCTTCAGAACATTTTCCAGGTTTATTATTACTTTTACATCACTTATTAATGTTTTTTTAATTAAATACATAAATAATTTATTTTATGTTG
The DNA here is from genome assembly GCA_963277665.1 of Viscum album. Lineage (NCBI taxonomy): Eukaryota > Viridiplantae > Streptophyta > Magnoliopsida > Santalales > Viscaceae > Viscum > Viscum album. Next base: position 598,669,742 of record OY728153.1, read on the forward strand.
GGTGTTTTCACCAAATTTGATTCATGTGTTAATCCTAATTTGGTAGGTCAACTATGGTCAAATGGGTCATTATATAAAAATATCTTAAATAATAAAAATGAAATAATTATCATATTTATACATAAATTTTACCTTTAAACCCAATCGTGAATTTTGGTTGTGAGAAATTAACAAGCATTACAATATTGGTAATTGTGGGTCATACGTATGTTTGAGTGGAATTCTCATTATTTAATGATCAATATGAAAAGAAGGTAAGTAAAAATATATCATTAGATAATTATCATTATATTATAATTAAAATTTTATTTAATCATTTATACTTATATATATACAACACTTATGAGGTTAAAGGGGTCACATCAATTTGAGAGGGAATTAGTCTACACCTCTGGGAATGACATTATTTGTTTTTAGTGTGTGAAAAGAGAAATAAATAAAATGATATATTATATTCACATAAATTTAATTATTTAAACAATATCATATATATTTAATTTATTTAGTGTAGTTTTAAATATAACTAAAAATTATACATTTCATGCAATGTGTGAGCATATCAAATCGCTTTGAGGAGGTGGAGGTCCACACATCCACAAACGATGTTATCATATTTACACCATATAGAATGCATAATGATATGTGTTATATAAAAATTTAATAAGAATTAATACATCATAAATATTATATATACCATTTCCACCATAATTCCAAACCATGAAAGGTGGTAAATGAAAAAAAAGTGACATCATTCCCTAAGGTGGTAGTTCATCATACAAAAACAGTACATTAATTACCCATTTAATTAATGTGTGTGTATGTTTAGGTATAACCCATAAATTTTTAAAGAAAATAACAATATTTATTATAATTATTTTGTAATAAAAACAGTTATAATAAAAAATTAATGTGTATAGAAACAAATAAAACATAAATACAAATCAAAAAATGTTACCTATTTTTTAGGTAACTCCTTTTATGTTTTTTACAAAGGGCTTCCTTGGTTTACTCTATACAAATAATTTGGATTCTAAGATGTTGGTAAATATTTTTGGAGATGATGTGGATATATTTGGGATTACCCAAAGTGGATTGGGTGGTGTGAGGAAGGGGAAGATTGAATGCCATTCTATAATTGGGAATGAGTTCAATTCTTGTAAATATCTAAAGGTATACAATATTGGGATCTCTGATTAACCTCATGCGACTCATAAATAAACACATGATGGATTATAGGGGAATTATGGTCGATAAAAACCTCCACCTTACAAAAACTAAGGCTTTTAAAAAATATACTTACCATCTATGTTTCCAAAAAAAATTTATTTTGGTTCTTATTAATGTAATTAGTTTTCTACCTTAAGTAATTTAACAATTAAGAATAAATTAACATGGAAATTATTAGAAAATATCAAAACCATTATTTATAAATATGATATTTAATCTAGAAAATTGTAATTATAAGGGTTTTAGAAATTAATCTTAAAACAAGATCAGGTAACGCACAAAGACAATACTTTAACCCAGACCGTACTAACAACGTTTTTACAATCTATGGGTCATTATGTTAATTATAAAATATTGATTTTTTCACTAATATACCATATTTTATATTTATTAATAGTTATAAAACAATTGAAATATTATTTGTTTTTATTAACATTAAATGATTTAATAAAATATCATTTATTCTAAAATAACATTTTTGTAAATTTGGACATTATTAATTAAAATTTAATTTAAAAATATAAAACCATTATTGGATTAAAAATATACGAATATAAAATATATTTAAAATTATATATTTATATAAAAATAATAATAAAACATAATAATTTATCAAATTTACATTACTTTCAATGTTTTTACCATTATTTATTTTATTTTATTATTAACAAAATAATACATGTGTTAGTGATTGTTAAGTTATTAATGTAATGATATAATATCTAAAAATTATTTTTAAATTTTTAGGATAAAAAACCAATTTAAATTTAAATATGTTTTTTATAACTAAAACTATATAGCTTCTACCAAACACTAAAGATTAATAAATGTTAAAGGTAAGGAAGGTTACTTTTTTCTTTTTCCTTACATAACATATTATATTGGTCACTTTCAGGAACCAGTGTCCCACTAACTAATAAAATTATAACCAAGAGGGTTTATGACTGAACTATTGGAATTCAAAGAATTTTTGAAAAGTTTCTTGGTCATTCCTTCCCTTATGATTATGGTTTATTTCCTTGTTAATATTATATTTACCTTGATCAATGTAGTCAATTGTCATTACCTTATTTGTTATATTTTGTAATCATATTTGATATTATCAGACATTATTAAATATTCTTATTCTAAATACGGAACCCCTTTTTCAAATTATAATAAAATAATTTTAAATTAATTCTGTAGAAAAAAGTAATAAATTGGGTATTTCACATAAAAATGTTCATATGTTTTCTATGTTTTTATATCAAATTACCGATTGAAATGGATTCTGATGACATAAATTCGATTTAAAGATATAAAATTTGTCTAATTATACTTTAAAATCAAATAAAATCATAGTTTAACTATATAAATAATTTATATGAAAAAAATGTTATAAATTAAAATTCACTAATTTTATTATTCATCAAAAAATGAAACTTCTCAGAAATATACCAAAAAAATTAACCTAACATACTTTTAATATTCCTATTTCAGAAACAATGTTTATTTTTATATATAAAAATTATAATAGTACTCTAAATTTTATTTTAAACAGTATCTCCATTAAAAATAATTAGAAATTGTTTTTTCTTATACCACACGTTAACTCAGTTTTTTGTATAGAATTTAAGTAGAACTATGTATAAATCATGACAACAAGAAATTTAAATTGGTTATAAAAGTAAAATATTGTAATGTCTTGGGGTGTTACATTCCCCTCACCTTAATTAAATTTTGTCCTCAAAATTTAATCTAAGGACTTGGCATTTCTACATAACATAATTTTGAATTTTAGTCAAGTAATGAATTCCTTTCATATTGAAGATATTTTAAATTTTATAGTTTTAGAGAGTTCTTATATAATATATACATAACATTACACGTTCACGTAGAGAATACAATAGAAAAATATTATCCATTTCATCCAAAATATAAATCTTTTCTAATAAAACATGATTTATTTGAAAAATCTTCGTGACATTTAACATGGATTACTTGATTGTATTACACATCCTTTTTTGCCTATGAAAATAATTTAAAAACATGGTATAAACCCCAAAATCTCAATAAGGGATATAAAATGAAGCTAACAAATCATTAGTACATGAATACTTATAAATTTATGAAATCATTTTTGAAAAGACATACTTGTCACCCATATATACTTACTTTGTGAAACATAAGATTTCCTTGAGATTCCCATAGAAAATATGAACATAAATAGAACCATAAAGGTATCTAGGGGAATTAATTACTTATATTATAACCCTCATAGATTCCATATGTTTTTTAACCCTCCCGGCTACCATACAACATAACCCTCATGGTTACCTTATTGTGTAACCATCATAGCTACACAAGAAGTAACCATACGGCCACCCTTCAACATACACATACACAATGATTGGATGGAGGTATAGGTACCACATTTTTTAGTAAATAATTTCTAGGTACTATAAAATAATCATCATATAAGAATAATTTAATGAAAACATTCACTTTGAATTTTGTAAAACTATATGTTTAAAATTGAATTTTATAAGAAAAGTCACATAATAATAAAATATCATTGAAATTACAATCAATAAAATGAAAGGAATATGTGTATAAATAGTAAATTACAAATAATAAAACCTAATATAAATCAATTGATCACCCAATTTTTCTTAAAACCACACAATTAATGAATTTAATGGTTAACCCAAAGAATGATAATAAGGTTAGGAATTCCCTTACATTAGATTTTTCTTTATTCAAATTTGTTTAAACCTCCTGTATAATGGTTAAAATAGTGTTATTAGTAATTTTTTAGAAACCTTTTAATGTTTATAACACATTATGTTATCATTTTATAACACCATTTCACCATTTTGTTATTATTATTTTCCTCCTTCCATTGTTTTGGGTGCATTCTTTACATGATTTCAACGGTTTGTTGGTATTTGACTTTCTTGTCGCATAGAAATAAAATTTCAGAAGTTGAAGGAAATGGTATTAATGTGTTTCCAATGTATATAATGATACCATAAATCATTTTTAGATCATATATGATGAATAATCATTGGAAAAATACATTAATGATATTTGTTTAGTTAATTTTTTGGTGGTTCCTCTATAATCATGAACTTGTTTCATTATATAATTTAAGTTCATGCATAGATTTTCATAAAAGGTCCTAAAATAGTTTTCATAATACACTCTAAATTCTATTTCAACCAATAAAATTGGTTTTATCATCATATTTGAATGAATTAATGGAAATTGAAGCTCATCGTCCACAATTTGGGTAAACTACACATCACAAATAGTGTTTTTATTTATTTATAGAATAAGAGGAAGTGGAGATGAAGAATGATAATGAATTTTTTACATTAACATGATAACATAGAGAATATATAAGATTATATAGATTTCATAACTCCTGGATAAGGGTTTGGGAAGAGAGTATAAGAGAAGAATGTAATTGAAAAGAAAACACATGAAAATGAATGAGGATTCTTACTTCTTAGTCACTTCTCCTTGAGATCCTTTGTAAGGCCTTTTGTTTTTGTCTTTTGGTGAGACCAGAAAGTCTTGGACGTGGGTAAGAGCCTTGGGGATGGGATTTGATAAAATGTAGGCAATTCTCATGTCTTGAGATTTTTGAGAGGAAGAGGGGAATAATGGTGCAATTTGTAGTTGAGACGATGGATTTAATGTTATTATAATCATTATTTTAATATTGTTGTCCATGACTTTAAATAGTCATCATTTTTGTGATAAAAATAGTAAATAGATAATGTTAATTCCAAATAATTAGTCTTTAATCAACCATGATGTCAAAATTATTGTACTTAAATGACAATGTTAATATTCGGACTTTTACCATATTTCACTATTCATTAAAATTTCACGAATGTCACAAAAATTTTAAAACATCACACTAACAGTTTTTTGATGTGTAGAATTAAAAAAAATTATTTTAATAAATAAATTTTTAAATCTGATTAATTTTATTCTTTTAATGAAATCATACTTTATTTATAAATTAACAATTTTAAAACTATAACTTTTTTTATATCACCTAGAAAATTTTATCAAGATTTCATTATATCAAAGCCTTTAGAAAATAAAATAATAATACAATTTAATATTCATCAGGGTTATATTAATATTCACATTACTATTCATAAGGGTATATTACTATTCCCCAAAAAGTATGTTTGTTCCCTCAGACTCGAAATGACATACTGATCAAAGTTGTAGATAACCTTTTTTCGAATCTCAAAACATAGATTTGAAAAAATTATGTTTGATTAAACACATTATAACTATCTTCTTAAAAAAACATAGAGTCTTAGTATTTCATGAATTTAATTTATTTATTAGTTTTTAAAGTGTTACATTCTCCCCACCTTCTAAAAATTTCATCCCCAGAATATTTATTTACTTATTTATTTACTTATTAAAAAAAGAGGGTAATTTTCCATCATAGCATTTTCAGTCTCCAATTTTTCTTCTTAAACCATGTAGATTCTCCAAAAATTCCATTTCCTAGTGTATTAACTTATTCGAAAATACTTTTTCTCTATATTCAAAAATTTTAACAGTTTTCTTTTTATAAGAAAGGTTCTTTTCTAGCTGGACTGGTTATTGGATCAAAACTTGATCTGAATATGGAACATACATTATCAAAATCGAAGTATGAAAAACATAGTGAACCTGAGTCAAACTCATTGAAATTCTACATTGTATGTGATTTTTCAATCCTTCCCTTTGATTTCATAATGTTTAATGAACCATGGACTTATCTTTCCTTTCATTCCAAAATTCATAATACTTTTCCTTGGTGAGATTCTAAGAAAAACATGATCACCTAACTTAAAAGAATACTCTTTCCTCCTATTGTCTACAAAAATTTTATTTCTTCTTTGAGTTGTACGCATTTTTTCTAGATTATCTTCTCTTTATCAGCCACTTCCATTAATAATTCGGTTCTCATCAACATCCTCTCCCAAAAATCATCCCAAAAAAGATGGAGTTTGACACCACATCCCACACAATTATTAAAAAAGTTCTACCTGTATATTAGAATGAGAATTGTTATTATATAAATACTCAATATAAGAATAATTTTGATCACAACATCCCTAGTATTCCATTGAACAAGCTCGAAGCATATAATCTAGTGTTTGAATCCTTCGTTCTGACTACCCATCTGATTGATGAAGAAATGTTGTCCTTAAATTTAATTTCATTCTTAATATCTTCTAAATTCCCAACTAAAAATTATAATTGATCATGGGATCCTAGTAAGATATAATGTAATGTGGAAGACCATGTAACTCGACAATCTCTTTGAGTTATAGTCGATAATGTTGATCCAAAGACATTGTATCTCAAATAGAATGAAAATTTTCAGATTATTCAACTAATCAACAATAACCCAAATTGAATTGTTACCTGGTGAAGTATTTGGAAGTCCCACAATAAATTATATTGACTTATTCTATCATTTCTACTTTATAAATGGTAAATTATAAAGAATCCTCTTTGATATCTACTACTCTTATTTATCCTGTTGTCATGTTAAACCTTTAATTTTAAAATCAACAATATCTCTTTTCATTCCATCCCACTAGTAATACCCAAGCTGTTATTTATACATCATAGTACTTCTAGGATGAATGGAAAATGGAAAATCATAAGATTCATAAAATAATTATTTCGTCAAATGGGAATCACAAGGCACACAAAACATTTTCCAAATATTAAAACTCAATCTTTTTCAAGGTTATATTCTTGAAACATACCCATTTTAACCAATTCTACATTCTCCTGTAGCTCATGGTCATCCTTCATCACTTTATTAATTCTATAAGAAAATGGTGACTACACTGAAACCTAAATCAAAATAGATTTATTTCCAACAATAACGAATTATAATAAAAATCTCATCAAATCATAATAAAGGGATCATGTTCCAAATGAATAATGGTTAATGATGTATGATGTTTTCAAATTAGGGCTTCTTACACTTTGTTTTATTTTCATAGATGGTAATTGATTTTTCGATCATAATCTTTTATCTATTCAAGCCATCTTTTCTGACTCATTTTTAATTCCTTCTTAGTAAATATATACTTCAAACATTTATGGTTAGTGTATAATTTACATTTTTCTTTGTATAAATGTTTCCTCCAAATTATCAATGAAAATTCCACAGCTGGTAACTCCAAATCATGTGTGGGATAGTTTGACTCGTAAGGTTTTAGTTTTATTTAATCATAAGAAATTACTTTATCATTCAACCTCAAAAATATATATGTCACTTCAATGAAGCATCAATGTAGATAAAAAACACACTATTTCAGGATGGCATTTCCAAAACAGGGGCATTCAAGATTATTCTATTTTGTTCCTAAAAACAAACATCACATTCCTATATCCCAACAATTTTAACCCCTTTTCGTGTTAACATAGTTAGCTTTCTATATAACTATACTGTGTTTTTAACAAACCATTGGTAATAACATGTGAATCCAAGAAAAGTATGAATATATGTAACTCATGAAGGTCTTTTCCATTAATCAACCACTTTTCTTTTGGAAAGATCAACTATTATTCAATCCTTACATACAATGTGCCTAAGAAAATAAATATTTTCAACCAATAATCATACATTCTGATTTTTACATATAGTTTCTATTCCTTTATGGTTTTTAAAACAACCCTTATATGATTTTCATGCTCTTCTTTACTAATTAAAAATACTATATTTTCAAAAATACACAATACCAAAAACATATCCAAGAACTCATGAAATACTCTATTCATATGATCTATAAATATATAAGGTTCATTAGTTAACACAAATAGAATAAAAAATCATAATTCCCTTTTCTAGTACAAAATGTTGTTTTTGAGATGTCATCATCCTTCTCCTTCAGCTGATGTTTTCTGTATCTCGCGTTAATCTCGGAAAAGTACTCAACTCCCTAGATCCTATAAAAAAATTAATCGATATGAGGAAAAGGATACTTTTTTTAAACAATGATGTAATTTGAGGTTCTATAATCAATGAAAATACACATGGAACCATCCTTCTTTTTAACAAAAATAATTAGAGAACCTTATGGTGAAGTGCTAGGGGGAATGAATCCTTTATCAAGAAAATCATGCATCTTATTTTTCAACTTAAAAAGTTCCATTTGATCCATTCGGTAAGGGGGTTTTCAAATTATCATAGCATCAAGAACAAATTCAATTGCGAATTAAACTTCCGGATTAGGTATAACACTGTGTAAGTCATCAGGAAACACAGAAAGATATTCATTTACCCCTGGGTCATCGTTAAATTGAATAGTGCACCTACATTAAATAGTATAATAATGTTATACTTCATTTCCATTATTCAAAAGGTTCTCTGCTTCCTGATATGTTATAAATTGTATGGGATCATTATTGTATACAAATTTATAATCATTTTAAAAACAACTTCTCTAGTTTTACCATCAATCATATCATGAATTAGAGAAAGCAAATCTATCTCTAGAATGATATCAACTCTACTATGGAAAAACAAAAATTATTTAAGGTACTGTCTTTCCAAATATAACAAAAAAAATATTCATAAAATTTATTTTGTAGAAACATTTACCCTTTATATTTTAACAATAATTTATTGTATCAATTTTTAGGTGATTTTTCCAATTTACTAGAAAATTCCTCAGAAATAAAGGAATGTGTAGACACTCTATCAAACAGATGTTTAGAAAAATATGAGTGAACAAACAAGGTACCTGATACAACATTGTTGGATATCCTGGAATCCTCTGACATAGTTTTAAAAGATATCCTTATACCTTTCTCCTTATAGTCTGGCTTCTTTTCATCATTCGGTATTTCATTTGGTTGACATTTTCATAATGACCCATATCACCACATTTAAAACACTTAACTATTTTTTATAATGATTAGTATTAATATCGTTTTCATTACAATCACATGCCTTATGTCTAAACTTGCAACATAAAAAATTGTTCCTAGTTATGGTAAGTCATTCCCCATGGTGTATTTTCCCACACATTTCACAAACTGGAAACTAGACATTAATACCATCAAGTTTATTTGATTGATTGTTACCCATCACATTCAATTTGGACCTCTTCTTCTACTTTTTTTCAAAGTGAACATTATCATTTGAAAAAATCATCATTACCCTCTCATGACATCAAATAGGTTTCTCATAACGTTTTAATTCATTGGTTACCAATGTCCCTCAATACCTTGGCTCAAATCCTAAGTAAAAGATGATGATTTTCCATTAAAATATTTGTAGCTTACCTTGCCAGTCATTTGATGTTTTCCTCATACACGACCACATAATATTCCTTTTTTTAAATCATGGAATTGTTTCTCTATCCTATTTCATAAAACCATAAGAATTAATTTTCAAGGAAAAAACTTTTAAATTCATCCCACTCTAAGGAATTAATCTTCTATCTATCTCTGATTTTAGTGACCATTTACTACCACTGATCAGCTTCAACATTAAAATGATAAATGGAATGAATTTCAATTTTATTACCTAAACATCTCGTAATGTCAAATATCTTTTCAAGGTCTTCAATACATCCTTCATCCACTACTATATAGGAATATTCACTGAAAGAATGAGGGTGTTCACTCATAAAAGAGTCAAATATCATCATTTTCCTTTTGGGTTATTCCGGTTGTTCTATTGCATGGATGACACTGCCATTTATATCCTATGTCAGCTTAATAATTATAGTCACAAACTACCCAGTTATAATCATTACAATTCCATGCTATATATTTGGAAGGATATCATTCTATCGGTGCCTCTCCACTTCTGTTACCTTGTTTATTCTGCAGAAAACCATTATGAATAAACATATCTTATAAGAATAAACATTAGAATCATTAAATTCTATATCATTTAAAATTTATCATTGAGTAAAAATTATTTATGTCATTATATTAACATCATTTTAACCCCTAAATTTATATTTACTATCCTGCAATACCAACGTTAAGGAAACAACATTATTACATTACATAATCTGTTATTTAGTCAAGAACTAACTTCTTTTTATATTGAAGATATTTTCATGTTTATAGTTTTAGGTAATTGGGACATAATATATACATAACATTCTACATTCATATATATTAGATAAAACAAAAATAGTATCCAGTTCATCCAAAATATAAAACATTTAAAATAAAACAACATTTCATTGGAAATTCATCATAAAATTTATCTTGGCTTCCTTCTTTGTCTTACACATCCTTATAACAAGTGAAAATAATTTAAAAACATGGTATAATCACAAAAATATCATTAGTATATATCAAAATATGAAAAAAAAAACATTAGTCCAGGAATAGTTATAAATGTATGAAATCATTTTCAAAAAGGCATACTTGTCACACATATAAAATTAATTTGTAAGATTTTAGATATCCAAATGATTCAATCAATACATTAAGAACATAAATATAACCATATAGTTTTCTTGGGTAATTACTTGCTTATATTTTAACCTTCATGGATACCTTATGATTTTATCCATTAGGGCTACCTTACAATGTAACCCTCATGACTACCTTATGGTGTAACGATCACAGCTACACATGGAGTAACTATATAGCGGACCTGCAAAATAAATATAACAAATACATTAGAGGGATATGTAGTCCTAAACTAAATCATAAACAATTCCCAAGAACCATAACATAATCATCAACCAAGAATACTTTCAAAAAAAATAGTCATGTTGAATTTTGTAAAACTAGAAGTTTAAAATATAATATTATAAGCAATTCACTTACAAATAAAATATTATTGATATAATATTCAATATAACAAAATGAGTATGTTTATAAAAAATAAATAAATATAATACAACATAATATAAAAAAAATTAATCACACCAATGATCATAAAACCATACAATTTATGAACTAGACGGATAACCCAATATTGAAAATTGGTTTAAAAATTCCATTACCTCATGTTTTTCATACATAAAACTTGTTTAAACCTCATGTATAATAATTAAAATACATTTATTAATATTTTATAGAAACATTTTGATGTTTATAACAACTTATATGATAATTTTATAACAATATTTTACCCATCATTTATTAGTATTTTGTTCATTCTATTCTTTTGGGGGCGTTCTTTACATGGTTCCATGGTCAGTTTGTATTTTATTTCCTTGTTGTTTAGAAATGATATTCTAAAAGTGGAATGAAATGTTATTAATGTGTTTTTTTAATATATTATGATAAAATAAATCATTTTTTATAGTATATTACAATGAATCATTACATCAAAAATTGATGATATTTGTTAAGATCATTTTTTGACATTTCCCCGATAATCATGAACATTGTGTCATTATATAATTTAATTTCACTCATAGAATATCATTCCAGAAAATAAAATTATTTTTATCATACAGATTACATTCTATTTCAACAATTAAAAGTGTTTTATGATAATCTTATATGTATGTAATGTAAAATGAAATCACATCATTCATAATTCTGGAAATGACACATTAAGAACAATGTTTTAATTTTTCTAGAATAAGAGGAAGAGAAGAGGATGAAAGATGATGAATTGTTTTCCATGAACATGATAACATACATAATATATACGATTATGAAGATGTCATAAAACCTGGATAAAGGGTGGGGAAGAATGTACAATAAAATAACGTAATTGAAAATAAAACCAATAAAAAAGAAAAATGATTCTTACCTCTTTATATATTCTACTTTATATCCTCTTTAAGGCCTTTGGTTTTGGCCTTTTGGTCAGAAAAATAGTTCTTTGACATGGGTAAGATACTTGGAGATGGGATTTGGTAGAACATAGACAGCTCTCATGGCTTGAGATGTGTTATAGAAAGAGTGGAAAGATGGTGGTATTTATAGTGGTGGAGAGGAGGGATATTATATTATATTAATCATTATTTTTATCAGTATTTTAATATTTTTATCCAACAATATGAATAGTATTCATTCTTGTGATCAAGAAAGAACAATTTTCTTGTTAGTTTGATAAATTTGGGCTTCCATCTACCGTGATGTCACAAATAGGGTATTTAACTGATATTTTGAATATACGGTATTTTACCATATTTTACTATTTTTCAAAAATTCATGAATTTCAAAAAAATACCAAAATTTTACCCCATCCAATTTTTATTTGTATAATTAAAAAATAAACTCCATTTTTGGGAAATAATTATATAAATATGATTAATTAAATTTTTAAATAAAGTCATACTTTACTAAAATATTTATCAATTTTAAAACAATTATTTTTTATATTCTTCTTCTCTAGCATCCATTTGAATCCATAAAAATTATAGAATTGTTTCTCTATCTCTTATAAAAAGATATTATGACCTCAATTATGATAATTATTGGGAGAATATTTCTCTTAGAATAATATTCTTAATGCCATAAATGATATTTTCCTTCATACACTTTGGATCATGTTCAACATTGCGGTTGACATTCTTTATTCTGTGATCCATTTCTAAATGAGTATATAAACTAGGATAGATCATATCATTAGGAAACATAATATAACATTGTAGAAATATAAATATACTTAAAATAAATTGAAAATTTTATGTTTATCTAAAATTATAGTCCAAAACATTGTTTCATTTTTATTTTCTTCTCTAATTGTCCTCAAAGTCTATAGGAGGGTTATGTTCCCTAATAAAGGTTCTCTAAATATATCTTACAACCTTGCTGATAAGATTCCTTTGATATGAACTATTATATCCTGACCCCAAATTTTTGAAACTAGTGAATTACTTTATTATATTGGCATGATTGTAAGGAATCAATCCCGAAGTACCAACCTTTTTAGAATTTTTGGAAAATCGTATTACATACATGATACCCATAAGACAATGGGAAAGATAAAATAAATAATAACATATGTAAATGAAAATAATAATTAAAAATTTTCGAATGATTTAGCTTCAGAACCTTGGGAAAGGGAAAATAATAAAAATGGTCTCAGATGCTCCTTAAGGGAATTAAAATTGGTAGAAATAATTAATTTAAGTGAAATAATCAACATGACATGATAAATAACCGATAACACATGACATTCAAATAAATAGATATTGATTATTTAATATAAAATGGTAAGAGATAGAAACAATATCTATGTATTCAAAAAATTAATAATTAAATTCACAAGTATATTTTATCATATGATAATCTCATAAATAATAGAAATAATAACTAAATTATATATGAAAGAAATGCATTTTTATCAGAAGTCATTTATGAGGCACATGAAAAAATCAATTGTAATGGTCATTCACTGAATAGTTTAGAATTATGAGAAGAACCCCATTAAATTTGTACAATGTATTTACCTCATGAAAACATGTCAATTCATCGAGGGGCTATATAATGTTTGGGCCGCACCCATCACTACATACCATTGAATTTCTTATATCCAAAAATTGATTTAATAAATAAAAAATAATTTAATAAACATCTATTTTGAATAATGAATATGATTTTTTCAATATTTCCTCAGTAGAGGATAAGTATTTTTTTTTTACATTGATGAATTGAATAACTATTGAATGATAATTAAAACAACATTGAGGAAATTAATTTTAAACCTTACCAAGCATCTCATACTAATTTGAAACACTTGAATCATAGTCCTGTGACATTAAAACATTAAATGAAACATATAATATCATGATAATAAAATGATTCATGGTATAAAATGTCAAAGGTAGTTATATACACCTTATAAAATTTAATTCGTGCATAGAAACATATATATATCATTGGAATGTAAATTTAGACAAAAATACATTACTTCGAGTTTGAATTTTAATGTGTGACTTTATATTCTTGAATAATAAAAATATGTTTATTATTTTTTATCGTTAGAGTCTTTTTTAGTTTATTATCCTTTTTACTTTACTTCCTATAATTTTGTATACAAATACTTAAATAATTATGTTTACATTGGGTTTTTTTACCAAATTTATTTCATGTGTTAAAAATTCATTTGTCGGTCAACTATGGAAAAACAGGTCATTATATAAAAAATACATAATAATAACCATGAAATAATTATATTATATATACATATATTATAATTTTAAAACCGATAAAAAATTATAGTAATCATATATGAACATACCTTATAATCATTAAGGCGGTATGTTCTGCGTACGCATGAGTAATGATACCATTTTTCGATGATCAATTTAGAAATACTTTAAGTAAAATTTTTTATTTAAATAATGATAGGTATTTCAAAAATACAATTTTATTTAATAAAATATAGTTATATATATAATTATTTTGATGTAAAATGAATCACATCACCTCTAGGAGGGGGTAATCCACCCACCCACAAATGATGTTATATATTTTTTAGTGCATGAAAAGGGTAATAAAAAACTGCTATATTATATATCCACAAAGGTAATAATGTCATTAATATCATTTAAATTTCATTTATGTTATATATTTTTTTATCAAAACCACATTTATTGCACTACATGTATTGTGTGAACCTATCACATTGCTTTGAGGTGATGGTAGTCCCCATGTAAACAAACGATGTTATCATATTTATACTAAAAATAACACATAATGGTATGTGTTATATAAGATTTATATAACCATTAAGAAAACATATATATCATATATATCATATAGAAACAATTTTTTCATCATATTTCCCACCAATGAAATTTGGTAAAGGTAAAAAGAATGACATCATTTTGTGAGGTGATAGTTCAATGTAAAAGAATGTTATGTTCACTTCCCATTTGATAGAACTGTGTGTAGGTTTAGGTCTAACCATAAATTTTAAAAAAAATTAGTATATTTAAGAAATTTATTATTTTATATAACCATGTTATAATAAGAAAATATTTTGTGGATAAACAAATCAATCTTAAATTCACATTGAAGAATATTTCCTCTTTTTTAATTAACTCCTTTTGGTGTTCACCAAAGGGATTACTTGGTTTTATGTCTACCCAATGTGTGGATTCTATGTTTTGGGAAGAAATATCTAGATACTATTTGGGTAGATTTTGTAAAATACAATGTGTCATTAAAGGTGTGACTAAACGTAATATATAATTCTTTTTTTAATGGAGTGGGAGTGACCTAATTTTAAATACCAAAAGTTATACACAATTGGGAGGTATAACTACATCATGTCCCTAAGAAATGGAAAAATAATATAGAATAGGGTAATTATGGTTGGTAGAAACCACCATTAAACAATAATAAAAAAATTAATTATTTTATCTCCAAAAATATGAAGCTTCCTCCATTATGTCATTTTGGTTTTTAATAAAGAAATTTGTATTCTAACATAAGTCACATAACCATTAATTATAAATAAAATATAAAAATATTAGTAAATTTATACCCACTTAATTATAAATATGATACCTAATTTAAAAAATAAATATTCCACGTGTGATTGAAACTAATTTTAAAACAATCTCATATAACGTGAAAAATAGTTATATAACTCGGGCTGTTCTAAGCAGGTTTTTACAATCTATGTGAAAATACATTAATTATAAATGATATATTGGTCCATTAATAGACCATGTTTTTTATTAACACTAATATATCACTTGCAATAAAATATTTTTTTATTAATTTTAAATCATTTAATTAAATATTATTTATTATAAAACAACATTAAAGTCATTTATGACATTATTTATTTCTTTTAAATTTTAAAATATCAAAATAAATTGTTAAAATTAAATTATGCTTATATCAAATATATGTAACGTAATGTAAATATATAAGAAATAATGGAACAAAATAATTCATTAAATTAATGTTACATTTATGGTTTTTATCATCACTTATTTTATTAAAGTGTTAACTGAATATTCCATGTGTTAGGATCTGTTAATCATTTAATGTAATTTTATCATCTCTAAACATTAAATTTAAATTAACATGATAAAAACTCATTTAGCATTAAAAATGATTTTTATAACCAAAACAATAAAGCTTCTTCCATACTCTGATGAATTATAAATGTCAATGGATTGTAAGGTTCATTTTTTTATTTTTCTTACTTATCTTATTATGTAGGTCACGTTCAGGAACATGTGTCACACAAAATCATAAAATTATAACCAATGGGGGTATATGGTTGAAATATTTGTAGAAAATGGAATTTTTAAAAGTTTCTATGTCATTTTTTCATTTATTTTTAAGGGTTAGTCCCTTTTTTGGATTAATTTTACGTTCATTAATCTAATTAATTTTAATGACTTTCACTACTATTTTTGGTAAAGTGAAAAACTTTATCATATCAGAAATTATAAAATTTTAAAATTCCAAATATAAAATCTAGTTTTTCTAAATTCAAATCATATAATTGGATTAAATTAATTTAAAATTAGTCCCATAGGTGGGATGATAAACTATTTTTTAAGTCAAAATTTTCAATGGTTTTCTTATGTTTTTATAAACAATTTCATGCTGAAAATGATTACTACAGAATAAATTGGATTAAATGATCTAAATATGGTATAATTATACTATAATAATATATAAATAGATAATTTATCTAGAAAAATAAATTACATTAAAAATAAGTTTTGAATTATTATAATGTATTCTTGACTACACATAAAAAATAAAACCTTTAGAAAAATACCAAAAATTAACAAGAAATTTTTTTGGGTGTTTCTATTTAAAAAATGCAGTTTATTTAAACATATATAAATTTAATAAATGATCCAAAAAAATAATTAAATTATTTTCTCCATTAAAAAGTTGTGAAAACCGGTTTTGTGTGTAATGCATGCTAACTTAGTGTTATGTGTAGAGTAAGCTTAACATTATGCACAAAGCATGAAATTAAAATCTGGATGTGAAATATTTTATTTTCTTATGGGTTTACATGTAAAATAATATGTTCTTATATTCATGTTATGAATCACTAGGGTGATGAAATAACATCTTACACATCACTCCTCATAAAGAAGAACATATTTCACATTCTCAATGTTCATACCCTTATATATCAGATTATGGTATTTCATGTGTCTCCAATTAATTAAGTATTAAATTATTACATATACTTGTACAAAAACATAGGTATTGGATAATTTTATTATTAATTTTACAAACCATTTACATATCATTTTATCTTTTAAATACATTCATCAAAAATTTAGATTACATTATACATGTCATCAAATATTCTAACACATTCCATTCCTTATCAAAAATTCAATCACAACATGTGTACACATATAATTCATGTAATGAACATTATACATATCAACCACATTTATGAATTCATATATACTAGGAAAACCAACAAATAACCTCAGAATCATGTTTTTTATAAAATTTGACCTTCAAATTAAAAATAGAGAATTCTATCAGATCAACTCAAAATGAAAACAACTCATATGATGTCATCTGAAATCATCATAATTAATTTATTAAATCATAATGATATATCATAATTACATCCAATTACCCTCATTCAATATTTAAAATATGGATAATCTTTAAAACATTTCATTTGGATCTTGACACCACTTTCCAAACAAAATTTAAATTCCCACCATTTAATAATCCTCATGGTTGCCTCATAAGGGTCACTAAATATTGTTATGGGAAAAAACCACTCACAGTTTCCTTTAATAAGGCATATTACCTCTTTACTAATGTCATACTCGTCACTCATGAACCAAGGAAACCATATTTGGCTCCATTATGTGCCATCCTCACATTCCTACTCACAACCACATAATATATGGACAGTAAAATATCATTCTATAGGTGAACCCCTATACAATTCAATAAGTTATTTCCACTTTTCCAAGTAAGACCTATCTAGATCGATTAATCCATATCCTAATGATGGACACCATTCCTTGGGCTATAATATCACTTTAAAAAATATTATAAGCATGGTGGAATCTTCATTTTGATTATATGGTGACCCTACAACAGTAATTGATTGAAAAATAATTTTACTGAAGTCATTGCCCTCTCCTTATATAAGGGTACTCACTGATTATTATATCATAGGATAGTCATAAAATCTTACACAGTAATGGAATCAATATAATATATTAAAACATAAAAAAATTTATAATGATAGGGTCTCCCAACCTAAACAATGATTTACCCCCTCTAGAAGCGATGATGGTTTAACATTATCCCAGTCCTACCATGGGTACCATGCTTTCCTCAACCTCCAATACACCCATAAGATTCTATCTACCAGATAAAAAATTAATTTATTATAACATATTCTTTAAAAATATCATAATTAATAAAAAATTATTTTATAACCCATAATCAATTTATATCACTTTATATAAAATCCCATGGCTAACACCTTAAGTAACGAGGTACAGTTTACTCATAGAATATCCCCAAATCCACTACCAATACAATCCCAGTAAACTAATATCAAACTGACAACCAATTTGATCATAAATAAAATAAGTCCTTAAATAAATCAATATTGTTAATAATCCATAAAGATTCAATAATAAAACAAAATAAATCATCTTCATTTATACTCTTTTGTGCATCTTGAGTAGAATATCCCTTGATTTATAAATATTCCACCATTATATTTTGTAATAACAATTAAATATTTAAATATTGACTATTGAAATCAATAATGGGTACTTTGGTGATAGTGGAGGACAAAAAAGGGTATGAGATCACCTCTACTAGTGAATGTAGAAGCCTAAAACCCACATGGGATGAAGGTGTAGAAATAGGGTAATAGGGAACAAACATGATTTCATAATCTCTCAAAGTGGAAGTTTGAAACACAAAATCTAAATGAATTTTCAATTAAATCAAATTTTTTTTTAAATTTGGGCTCATTCTGACTCGACCATCCCAATCATGGCACACCAACATATCTTTAGAAGCCCAAAATATGTTCCAATATTTATGGAGACATGACTATACATGTCACTAAGAAATAACCTAATCTGATTTTGTATAAAATAATCATATGCCCCCATCGACACATGAATAGGTGAATCACAGTACATCACCTTATGCTTCAGAATGACACCTCCACCAATATATGAAAAAATAATATGAAACCTCACCATGGTGAAAACCCCAAAAT
The DNA here is from genome assembly GCA_963277665.1 of Viscum album. Taxonomy (NCBI): domain Eukaryota; kingdom Viridiplantae; phylum Streptophyta; class Magnoliopsida; order Santalales; family Viscaceae; genus Viscum; species Viscum album. The sequence goes on from OY728153.1 coordinate 598,689,141, forward strand.
CTATGGATTTTCACATCTCTTTAATCCAAAATATTATTCTTGAACGACCTCCACACCAAATGAAAACAGTAATTTTTGTGATGTGATCATCCTTATATAAAACATATTTATCACACACTAATAAAAACTCCTCAAATTATATTCCTAACTCTCAACCAAAACCACTAGTGACCAAACACCATAAATAACTCATATTGATTTGGGTAAAATTAATTAAACAGTCACCTATAAATATGTGTGGTATTGAACTTTTTTCACCATTTTACCTAAATATATTAACAAATTACCCAATATCATTATATGAATTTATCTCTCTAATGATCAAAATACATTTTCCCCACATTATTATATTCTATTTTGATAAACCCAATATTTTTACACCATTATATAACAATGGAAATAATACTATAATTTATTTCATATTTCAAATTTACTTTGAATTTGAGATTGTAATATTCTCTAAGTTATTCATATATTTATATTTGAATCCAAATATTTAATTCATACTTATCATATTTTAATTACTATATATAAATTTATCTATGAAATACCACTATGTTTGACTTAATTATATTCACTTTCTAATGAATAATCTACTCAAGAGTTGCATCAAACTAAAATTTGTGATCCATAAACTAAAAAATACATCATATTATTAATTTATATCTTGAATATATAGTTTTCCAAGTAAAAATAAAATTTCAGAGTTATTGAGATGCAAAAAAATATAAATATATTTTACATTATAGTTTCCTCAATCAGTATCATTTTTTATGTGAGAAATCATCTTTATAAAGAAATTTTGTTTTTAAATATCTTTCCTTCCAAAAATATTAATGATTTATTTTATTATCTATCATCCTCATCATCATTTCAATACATATTTAGAAAAATGGTTATGAGGTTCAAAAACATCATGTGAAGGCAGTATTACCTTTATACATTCCTTTTCCAATGTTTATATTTTAGTAATGTAATGACATCACCTAGCCTACTTTATTTTCTATAATATCATCCTCCACTGTGAGTTTCTTTATATATATAAAATAAACATCCTTTTATGAATTTTTAGATTTAAAATCATCCCCATTATTCTTTATCTACATGCTTATAATAAATATTTCAATGTCATCTAATGATATATTCTTATCACCATTTTTTATGATCATCAAAACTTTCAGAATAAATTGAGGAGGAAACAATCATATTATATGATTCATAAATTTACATCCCAATGTTTCCCTCCATTTTAACACATTGACTCTATAAGAAAATTTATATGATTAAAAAACACAACTTGTTTTTTAGTTGATTGTGTCATACAATAATTATATTTATTCTAATTTTCATGAATCAATTCCTTGTTTAAATTTGATCCCCCATCATATAGAATTAACAATTTCTCTAAAGTTCCCTTTATAACATAGTTGACATCATATTTTTTAAATAATGATAGGAAAATATAACCCTTCTTCATTGAGACCTTAATCATTGATATATAATTCCCTGTTATCTATAAGGGAACTGCATTGTATTTTGAGAAAAATTCAATGTTTGGAAACCGTATATACATTTATTTTAATGACATGAAATTTTATTTTTGAAATAAACATTAAAATTATAAATATATTATATTTAAAATAAAAAAATTTACATAAACTGATTAAAAAAATATTTTATCAATAAGTTGTCATAGGGAGCATTTTTCCACTCATCTTCATTGTCATCTTTGGTTTTGAAGAATCCTGATACACTAATCGAAGGGTATAATTGAACCTGAAATTGGTTATTTAAATTTTTTTATGGGAACTAAAGTTTCAATAATATATTATTTTTAAATGATCTAATATTCACATATATGATAATATATAGTAGTGTTATAAGGGAATCTATAGTGAATTTAATGTCTCGAAACATGTTCCATCAAAATTTGGAGTGTTTTTTATATAGATGAAGCCGTAAAAATGGAACTAGAAATTAAAACCATTGATGTTTGTTAAAAAGAATACTATAAATTGGAATAAGGGGTTCATAGAAAAAATATGAATAATAATTAGAAATTTTTCATTCGATCATTGTAAATTATTTCACCACTTTAAAGGTTTTGATTGTGTTGTTTATTCTATTGTGTTTTTTGAGACAACCCTTTGAGTGTGGACTCATTATAAGGATCTTTTTTAGACAACTTTTTTTATAATCCTTCTTGTTAGAGGATTTTTTGTCATGAAATCTATATTTTTCCAACCATAGAGATCATTGATATTTTTGGATGATGAAGAAATATCATATAATTGGTTTTTAGTCAACAATGTCCAGATGTCAGCTAGTTATTGATTGTAAATATCATAGTGGAGATTAGTGTCCATGAATCATGTTATACTATAATAATATAATATGAGAAGAAATCATAGGATTTTATATTGGTAACATTTAACATTCCAATAGTTAATGCAGTTCTTTTGATGTTGGCATACCTTGGTTCAGGTTTTCGAACCACAATCCTCTTCAAAAAAATAAATTGTAGTAAATATTTTTTTTATATTAATATCCATTAAGGGTTTTTGGATTATTTTTCATAACACTATGCATTATTTTTAAAATAAATTATTATTATTTTTATGATACATTATTATATTTATCACATTATGACCACATTATAATTACATGTCTTCTTTTCTACTTATACTAGCTGTTTATAGTTTTCTTTTATACACAAATCATGATTAGATTATGAATTTCTCAATAAACTATATATTTCAGTGGCATGAAAATATAGGGTCACATTTGAGATGTGGAATAACCCCTATTTTAGTGTTATATATTATCTAATTTGTGGAAATATATGAAAAATTATATAAGATGAATAAAAACTCAAATAAATTAAAAAATAGTATAGTAAGATATTAGAAACAAAATAATATATAGTATTTGAAAATACATTTGGTAATGACCACAAAGAAATATAACACCCATTAACAACACTATCAATAGAAAAAAGATGAGGAATATAATTTTAATTTTATAATATAAGCAATGAAATTTTGGATACCTAATATTGAATATTGAACTATGTAAATAAGAGATATTAAAAGTCATTATAAATCATATGTGACAATTTTAATTGTAATATGTCAATTGGAAGAGTAAAAATATCATAAATTTTTTTATCTAACCAATATAAAAATAACAAGACCATTAGAATATTACATTTACATTCTAAAAATATTCCAATTCTATATGTTAATATAATATATATGTATACACATATAATTCAATAAAATAAATGTTACTGTTTAAAAACCTATAGAGATTAATATCATGTTTTTTATTAAAGTGAGTTTTAACATAATGTCACGACCCGTCCCCCAGGGCCTAAGTCGTGACTACCTCAGGCCCACATTCCATAGGCTAGGGGCTAGAAACTAGCACTAAAAGGCATAATCCCAAAAATTGGGAAAGTATTTCCTTTATATTCTATAATCACATGCAACCAAGCACACAACATGATACGAACACAAGTAAACTTAATAGTAAATAGAGTGTGTACAATAAGTAAAAGGTGCCAAAATACAATCCCAACATGAATGTACAATGAAAATGAAAGTATAATTGATCTAAAATTGCTCCTCGATCGTCCACCACGATTCCAATCTGAAGGGTATGTACAAATCACGAACGGCCATCTATACATTTCACCTCGTCTAACGTCCACCTATGAGCTTCCTCCAATCCTGGTACCCTCATCCTCAGTCAGCTCTATCCGTAGTCTACACCAAAAACAACGAATTACGGGCATAGCATGTACTGGGGTGAGTATAACAATACTTAGTAGGGACCCCGAGACCCTCATGTTCTCACAATTCCAGAAAGGATAAACAAAAATTCAAGGAAACAACTGATAACCTTACTTGCTTATATTCCCATACATATACCTATGTTATAAAGTAAACTCGTCTCAATCATGGGGAAAGCACAGATTCCAACTCCAAATATCATGGCTCAACATTTCCACAATGGAATAAATACCATGAATGCAAGTACCACATAGGTACGCCACACAAATGAATACCACTAAGGTATTACCACAAAAGAAAGTACCAAACTGGTATAGAATGAGCTCACACCAGGTATAACACAAGTACAGTAGTAGATATTATTAGATGTAACTAATGAATCATCTTACTCTATAAAAAATCATATACACATAGGATCTATAGGAGCTGAGCCACACAGGATCGCTAGGTGATGTCCCACATAGTCTCACTAAGAGCTGCCCACATAGGATAGCTAGGTGCTGACCGACATAAGATCTCTAGGAGCTGACCCACAGAGGATCACTAGGAGATGACCCCACACTAGATCGCTAGGAGGTGACACACATATGATCTCGTGGAGCTAACCCAGACAGGATCGCTAGGTGCTAACCCACAAAAAACCGCTCTTCATTCTTCTCATCATAGCCAGCTATAGGGTTCCCCCAATATGCTCACTCGTCTCTGGGAGAATCCAATCCATGAGCCACTGGTTGATACTCCAACTAATACGATTTCCCGTGAGGATGTATCCCATAGGACCGCCATGTCATAAGGTTATCAATGCAATAGACGGAGTTTCATTTAGACAACCGTTCTGCGAGTTATTAGGCTTTTTGTCCCGAGGGCCAAGTTGTATTTGTGTTTGATCAAACCCGAAAATTCCCCAAAATTATACAAATCTATAGTGGGGTATACCAAAGGGACCATCTCAGTTAATGATTTCAAGCATTTTTGAGGGGTTTTCAAAAAGATATCTGGTGCCAATGTTATGCCCCAAATAATGTATAGGGTAGTATCTGGTTCAGGTTTGGTCCAACTCGATTGGACTGACATATCCCATTGGGTGGTTCGACCTGCTAGGTCCATTGCGGTCTGCTGGGTGGCCCAACCTGCTAATTCTATCCTGGCAGGCCTCGTGGGCTGTGAGGCCATGGGGGTGTGGTAAGGGCATGGGGCGGCTCGGCAGCAGGTGTGTCGTGAGGGCCCCAGGTCGTGGGGCAGTTCGGTCAGAGCGGCTCAGTCGTGGGGGGCTGTGAGGGCGCGAGGCTGTAGAGTGGCTCGACAAGAGAGGATTGACTGCGGGGACTGCTGTGAGGGTGCAGGGTGGCTCGAACTGTCCCGGGGAGGCTCGACAGGAAGGGTGGAGGCCATGGGATGGGTCAACCAGGGTGGCTTGGTCGGGTGGTCGAAGGCCGTGTGGTAGATCAACAAGGTTGTGGGTGGCACAGTGGGACCATGTACAGTGGAGTTGCGGGGCAGTTTGGTAGGGCTGGGGACGACGACAGCAGATTGGTTGATGAGGCTTCAGGCGGCAGATCGTCCGCAAACAGTGGTGGCGGCTCGGGTGGGGAGGCCACAGGCAGCGGCTCGGCCACGGATGGCGGTGGAGGCTCGGTCATGGACGGTGGTGGCGGCTCTACTGTGGACAGTGGTGATAGCTCGGATGGTGGCTTGGCCACTGGGCAGAGAGTTTTCAGATGGTGGAGCCATAGAGAGGTGGGTGTCGTGCCTTTGCCGGTGGCTGGTTTAACTGGCCTCTATCTTCATTCGTTGTCGTGGTGTAATCCACCTTCTTCTATCATGATGAAAACAATATGGAAGAACAGCAGAGGGGTCAGTCGATGTTTGTTTGGCCCACCCCCTCCACATTAGAGATGTAGTAATTGGTTCACCATTTTTGAATCAATAATGTTTATGGAAGATATTTAAGAATACCAATCCCCACAACCTTTGTCAATCTCTATTCCCAACCATGAAAATTAATATTTTTAAGGGAATAACAGGGGAACTAAACCCCTACCTTGAATTTTTCTTTGATGTTGGCACACGAAGGAAGTCAAAGAAGGCAAGGAGAGTTCCAGTGATCATCGCTTTCGATACCACGCTTCGATGTCAAGGTCGCTCGTCATCCCCTTCGGTCATTTCCGAAGAATGTTCTTCGATGGTGTTCTTCGTTGGAGAAGTGTAATCCTCCCAATATTTCTCTTCTCCCCAAATCCACCAAAATGCAATGTAGCCAAATTTTGATATGTTTCCCCAATTTTAATTGTTGTCACAATTCAAATAGAATTAATGTATTACATAGTGTTTGTCATAATTAATTAAGGCGTGTGTCATAATTAAACATGGGTATGTTCAAGAGACTTCCCACATTTAAGTGGGAGGTTCAAATGGATTTTAGGCGTCGGGTGGTCCCCACCAACATAACCTCTCATGGTAGGTTAGATCAGGTGGTCCCCAAGACTATAACCTCTCATGGGAGGTTTAGATCAGGTGGCCCCCATCTATGAAACATCCTCATGGAAGCTTCAAAATAAAAATAAAAAGAAAAATGTTACGACATTTTATTTTTATTTTATTCCTTCACGAAAACCTAAAAACTATATTTCACCCTCAACATACTGTTATTGAGGTGAAGGACTCCTAAAGAGAAATACCATCTTTATGAGTTCAACAGTGTCTTCAAATTTCATTTCTGAGCAACGATTCGAAATTTATAAAAACCCGCCAATAGGTTTACTAAACGTACCTGAAGAAAATTTCAGAAATTCATTCCGGGCACACATGACCACAGAATCATGCACCATTAATATTTGCAGATTTGTAAAATTCCCATTTAATGAAAAAAATTTACATGGAATGTAGTAACCCTGGTTACTAGTATGTAACTCTTTTTTAATTATTTTTAAGTAAATGGTGCTTATGTGTAATGGTTGGGAATGTTTGGAGATTTTTAAAGTGATAAAGGTCAAAAAGTGGTGATGCATGGGCTTCTCACATTTTTCCCAAACCGTGAAGAATCCATACATGTGGTGGTCACTTTGGACATAGGAGACCACACAGTGTGCACACAGTTTGGGCAAACAGTGCGAGGAGTTCGTGCAGAGCACCCCTTCCACGTAGTGACTATTGCATGGTTAGTGCACGATTTCACTAGCCGTGTGTACTAAATGTGTACGGTGCCAAATTAGATCCTATTTTTAAGGATATAATATGTTTTATCATTAAACCCACTAGTTGTTTTTCCTAGATGGCACTGACATAGGATTTATCTCGGTGAAGGTGGGAGAACACATACTAGGCATTTTGGAAGTGATCTGGAGGCTTGCTTTGGTGTTTAGAGGCTAGTTGATCGAGGTAAGTCTTGTTTCCTTTAGTTTTCTTAGATCTCCTTCTTCTATCTTCATGGATCTTTAGATATTCAACCAAGTATGGTAGATATAATGTTTTGGATGACTTTTATGTCGGGTTTTGGTTTATTTGGTACTCGTGGAAGGAATTTAAAGAGGTTTCATGGAGTAGTTGACTCGGTTTTGTTGGTGCTCTTCATCGATTGGTTGGTTTCACCTAATTTGATGGGGTAGGAGGCTTCACTCTTGACTCCTCTTGTTAGAATTGATTGGATTAGTTTTAAATTGGTTTATTTGAATGGTTTTGATTGTGACAAGCATGGAAAAATCTTTCTTAGTGATGATTTATGGTTTTTATGTAATTGTGAAATCTTGGTGAATTGTTCTGCAAAGTGATTTGGCTTCCAAAATTTAAAATGTTGATTTTAAATTATGATATCTGAAATTGTAATTGGTTTGTTGAAAAATTGTTTTTCAATAAAAACTGTGTTTTATTGAAATGGATTGAGATTGAAAGGACTCTGATGGATTTGGTTTTCAATAAAAATGGTTTTTTATTGAAATGGTTTGGAATTGAAATGGTTTGGTATGGAAATGGTTTTTATAGAAATGGTTTTCAATAAAAAGGTGTCTTTTTTTATAAAAATGGTGTTTTGGCATGATTTATGGGGAAGGTGAGTGTTCATATTTCATGTATGGGGCTTGGATGAAATAGGACCTTGTTCTCAGTGCCAAACATTTCATGGCATATGAGACTTTTAAGTATGAAGATTCGTTGAATATGACCTTATACTCAGTGAAAAAGGTGTAATGGCACATGGGAAACAATTACCTTGTGACTACTTGGTAGATCGACTAGAGATCGCTCATGATTATAGAACTATCATAACGTAGCATGCATGGTTGATTTCATGGGTTTGTGAAATGGTTCGGTATGCCAAAAAGGTATTTTTTGAAATAGTTTTAAAGCTGGGTTGGTTGTTTTTCTGGAAAGATAACTTGTTGGAAAATTTGTTTCAATTTCTCTTGGATTCTTTTGGTTAAGATTTGTTTTCTAATCTAGTTTATATTTAGTTATAAATTGCTTTTGAGAAATTGTTATAAATATACTGTTTTTATATAATTGTTTCTAACTCTTCAATCCTAGTGGCGTGAGTAGGAAAGTCATTGGGGGAAACCTACAGAGTTTTATACTGACCACTGCTTTGGCACGTTGGTGCTTTTTCATATGTTGTATTTCAGGACACAGGTAAAGGTATAGCATCTTATTACTAGAGGATCATGGTGATTCTTGGGAGATATTTTTGATCTTGGATCTTGTCGAGAATTAAGTCATAGTATCATTGATAGCCTTGAGTCGTTTATCCATTGTGTACTTTGTAACTTATTTTGGTCTTTTTCTTTTGTCACTAATATAACTTGGCCCTTTATCAGTGCTAAAAACTGGCATTAACAGTGCTAGAAAAGCACTGTTAATGCTTGCATAGATAGGGGGGTCCCCTTTATCAGCACTCGGAGAAGCGATTATATAGGGGACCATTATCAGCGCTAAAAAAAGCGATGATAAAGGACCCCATTTATCAGCGCTTTTTTAGCGCTGATAAAGGTCTCCTATATCAGCCCTTTTGGGAGCACTGATAAAGGGTTCCTTTATCAGCACTCCTCTAGTGCTGTTAAAGGTGTCCTTTATCATCGCTCAAAAAAGCACAGATAAAGGCACCATCACCTGCACCTGCAAAACAGAACCTGCACACCTGCACACCAGAATACCTGCACAAAGTATCACATGCACACCTGCTCAAAATAGCACCCGCACACAATATTTTGACCGACAACGGTATCTACATTTACATAACAACATGAATACAAAAAACACATTTCTATATACATTTAAAACATTGTTTTACATGGCTAAAATTACAAATATTCAACAACAGTTATAAACATTAATGTTTCATCCTTTGATATTCGTGATCCGCTCTCGACGATATTTATTGCCGAACAAAGCATCTGAACTCAAGGAAAAAAATTCACCTATATAAGAAAACAAATATTATGTTAGTAATGCAAAAATGAATGAAATTAAAATAGTAATATGAAAGAATACATTAATATGGAAATGTGAAACTAAAATATGAAATTTTAAACTCAAATGTTTTCATTCTCATAACAATGAAAAGGAATAATGTAAACTCAATATGTTTTTGATTGATTTATCTCATTTAATAAATACTGATTCTTTATATAATGAAAAGAATTATCGGTCACACTGTGCATCGAATTGAGGTGTGGTAAATTCGCACACATCACAAATGACTCATGTATCGTTGTCCTAAAGTTTCAAAACAATCCTAACGCGTTTTCTCTGTATTCCATATGTCAGTAGTGTTGTTTTCTAAAGTTTATGTCATTTTAAAACTAATATCAGACACTTTTTTCCATACTGGTCACACCGTGCGTCGGATTGACTTTCGGTCGATTCATACACGTCACAAATGACTCATGGATAATTTTCCTAAAGTATCAAAACAATCTGAACGCGTTTGCTCAGTATTCCCTATGTCATTAGTGTTGTTTTATAATGGTTATCTCAATTTGGAACTAATATCAGACTCTTTTAGCCATACCGGTCACACAGTGCATCAGATTGAGGTGTGGTCGATTAGTACACATAAAAAATGATTCAATAATTATTTTCCTAAAGTATCAAATCAATCTGAAAGCATTTTCTCTATATTACATATGTCAGTAGTGTTGTTTTACAAATTTTATCTCTTTTTGAAACTGATATCAGACACTTTTAGTCATACCGGTCACACCATGCATCAGATTGAGGTGTGATAAATTAGTACACATCAAAAATTACTCATACATCATTTTCCTAAAGTATCAAAACAATCTGAAAGCATTTTCTCGGTATTCCATATGTCATTAGTGTTGTTTTCTAAAGTTTATCTCATTTTGAACTTGATATCAGACACTTTTAGACATACCGGTCACACCGTGCGTCGGATTGAGGTGTGGTCGATTCTAACATGTCAAAAATGATTCATAAATCATTGTTCTAAAGTATCAAAACAATCCGAACGTGTTTTCTCTATATTCCCTATGTCAGTAGTGTTGTTTTCCAAAGTTTATCTCAATTAGAAACTGATATTAGACACTTTTAGCCATGTCGGTAACATTGTGCGTCAGATTGACGTGCGGTCGATTCTGACACATCAAAAATGACTAATGTATTATTTTCCTAAAGTATAAAAACCATCCAAACACATTTTCTCAGTATTTTATTTGTCACTTGTGTTGTTTTCTGAAGTTGTGTCAATTTCAAATAGACATCAGACACTATTAGTCATGTCGGTCACACTGTGCATTGGATTGAGGTGCGGTCAATTCTTACACGTCACAAATGAATTTTGGATCATTTTCCTAATGTATCAAAACAATATAAATGAGTTTTCTTGGTATTCCGTATGTTAGTAGTGTATTTTTCCAAAGTTTATCTTAATTTGAAACTGATATCAGACACGTTTATCCATACCGGTCAAACCATGCTTCGGATTGAGGTGCGTTTGATTCGTATACGTCACAAATTACTATGTATTGTTGTCCTAAAGTATCAAAACAATCCGAACATGTTTTCTTAGTATTCTGAATGTTAGTATTGTTGTTTTCTAAAGTTTATCTCAATTTGAAACTGATATCAGACATGTTTAGTCATACCGGTCACACCATGTGTCAGATTGAGGTACGGTCGATTCGTACACATCACAAATGACTCAGGGATCATTTTCCGAACGTATCAAAACAATACGAATGTGTTTCCTCAGTTTTCTGTATGTCACTTATGTTGTTTTCTAAAGTTATGTCAATTTAAAACTGAGTAGTTGGAATTCACTAATCTAAGGATATGAAATATAAGAAAGTTAGATCATAGATGCTCAATATGTGTAAAGGGAGATATCAATGACCATATAAAGATAACATATGTATTAGGAATTCACCAACATTGTCCTATTTGTTTACATTCTTACATAAGGTACGCTACCCATTCGTTTCTAAACACATTTATATCATCTTCTGAATAGATGTTTTTGCGATATTCATAGTAGTACTGAAAAAATATAAATACACAAAGGATTAATAATTATTTTAAATTAAGTGGTAATTATTTTCAAAAATACCTCTTCAGGGATGATAATTTGATCATTAAATATGATATCTTTCATAAATTTACAAACATAATAACTGCAGTCCTTGTCGTTTGATTGTTTCGGACACTGCAGAAACATTGAGAATAATAAATAATTTTTTTGATATGTATTTGGATAGTGAAATATAATTATATATACCCATATACTTCTTCATTTGTAGATCTTGTGGGCATTTTGATCCTTATGCGTTGGATTCATTCCAGCCTTTAGATGATATTCATACACCACCCTATCATAACAAAATCCTCATTAAAAGATAATATAAATTAGATAACTAGATATTTAGTTCTAAAATGATGGGTCTAGTGTATTAAAATTTGATAATTGTAATCATGTGTGGTCATTTAGTTGGATATTCATGTAGTGAATCTAGATAATAAATCATTAGAGTATCCAAATTGAATGCAATGAGCATCCAATGTTCCCTAAAAACACAAAAAGAAATAAGTACTGATAGAAATGAAAATATAATTGATATGATTAAAATGTAGAGTTTTACCCCTGCAATGTTGGTATTAAAAAGAGTCTGTCAGTCATAATTCTCCTTTGAAACGTTCTGAGAAGATTTCACATTAATTCAGTCTGAAAATCAGAATCTATTTCTTCTCGTTGTGTAGAAATGGTGTGAGGACTAATGAGTCCAAATTGGTATTAATGGAAAAATACATTCAATTGTTTTTCATATATACGCCTATGAAAAATATGAGATGTATTTAGCCATAATTATCAAAGTATATCAGCTTCTGTAAAATCAAATCATGAAAAAATACCTCATGTATAAATTTATAACTGAGGTTCCTAGCCAGTCGTATGTGATGATCTCAGCAACAGCGTTTGCACTAAGGAAAACTAATGTTTCCTCTTAGTACATATATTTTTCACAAACAATTGTATGATTCTTTCCATCTTTCATTTTCGTATCCACATGAGCTTGCAATGATATTAAATGTGGATATAGAACTGGTGGGGTGAAAGTGCTCTCAGTAGATCATTTTGATCGGTTGTTTGATCCAATGTTGGAGACATTCTTTTGTTTTAGCTCCTCTATTTTTTCCTTCTGTAATAACATTCATCAGTTTAGCCATATTATAATTTAATTTTAAAGGTTCTGGTTGAAAAATGAATTGGAAATGAATACCTCCTGGTCGACATGTTTTTTTACAAGATTTTACGGCCATGCAATGAATGTTCCAACAGCTTTTTCCACCGTATGAATGTCGTCATCGTAATTTGGCATGGGTATCTCAGCACTCAGCTCATGAGCTAAGTTAATCGACACTTTGACATGACCGGTTTTAACTGGTCTAGAGTGTAGCGTGTCATTCTACATATTGAATCCCGTAGCCCTCGCTACAAGGCGATTGGTGGGAGTTGACAGATATAAATCACAGTCATTTTCACCCCATAAAATATCATTACATGAAAGGTATCAGTGTCAATGTGATTCACATTTCACAGAAACAAATATTAGAACATTTATTACCTCAGTTAAGTCAGTTCTTTGAGGGGAATGTCTCACCTAAAAGCTGGTGGGGGGTGGGGCGGTATCTTTTCGCATGGGTTGTTCTTGAGTTGTTTGTTCTCTTCGCCTCTCCTCCATCAAACTCTTTATCATCTCTCCCTAAGTTTGGAATTGTTATTCAATGATAGCTACTCTATCTCTCATTACATGCAATTATTTAGTTTGTTCATCCTCTTGTTTTTTTCTGAAAATATTCCTGGGGTGACACCCCAAATCCCACACCTATGACGCAGCCATACTGTTCTAGCTGTTTCAAGGCCGCTGAAAGTATGTCTGCATCTGGTGCGGGTGTTGTTGATTCATGTGACTATGTCAAATAGAAAATATGGAAAAATATGTAATCATCGTTATGTAATAGTGATTTAAAGAAAAACATGTTTATATTATGTCATACATACACATGTTTCCAACACTTTTTTTACGTTTTCATCTATCAGTTTCCCGTCTTTATTAACACGAGCCTCCTTCCATATCACATGGAGTGGAATGGAAGTGTCTTTGGATTTTGCATCATCAATTTGCATATAAACAGTGTAACATGGTTATAGTGTTGTTTTATGTCACAGAAAATTATTACAGTACTTTTAAAATACATACCAATTGTTTTTCAATTGAAGCATACCCCAGCCTTGCTTTACGGTAGGGGTACGCTGGTACTGCTTCCCGTTCATTATTTTCAGCACTCGGTTGTGGTATCATAAATAAAAACATGTCAATCAACATGATGAATACAAGCAACGTTACACAACGTGTAACCAAACACAATGTACCTAAAAATTCTGTTCCGCACGACGGTTGCAAAACGCATCCCACATTCCTTGGGATATCAAGTGTGCATAAAGTGGAGGCGGGTGCGGTTTGATTTTCCCTTCGGCATCTTGCAGACGATGTTTCGTTAAAATGGGGACAAAGACTCTATGAATCCTTCCTTCCAGTCTTAAAACATATTCTTTATGTGAAACATCTACTATAAATGAACTCTGCATGAGATGATGAAGGGTTAGTCAATATTTCTGTATTTTATTTTATTTTATTTTAATAAATTAAATAGATGATATCGTAATGTTTCTGTAATATCTTCCCACATTAATGTTTTCAACTCACTGACAACATGGTGTCACGACTCTACATCAATCAACACGCATTGTCGAGTGACGATTTCAATGTATCTACTAAACATGGCTTTGTTGGGGTTTAAATGATGACCTCGTTTATTCCATCCAACCTCTTATTTGATGCCTTTTTCTTTTGCTTACAGGATTTTGGATAAAACTGTCAAACTACGACGCACCTGTTTTTGTGTCACTGGGGTTTCATCGCCTACCATTTCCTTAGTTTCTGCATCATCATTATGTTTCTCCAAAGTGCTAGAATCGGAACTAGGACCAGCTGTAATAGGTTGAGAGACCTGTTGTACCAAAGGAGTGGGACCAACTACAATAGGTTGAGAGACCTGTTGTCTCTCAGCAGTGGGACCAGCTGCAAAAGGTTGAGAGACATGTTGTGTCTCGGGATTGGGTGAATCAGCAGGTGAAGAAGTCATTATCTGCAGAACTGGTTTAATCTTTAATTTAGATCACATAAAAGTAGCAGCGAACATATAATAACATAATGTAACACAATCTATATTACAATAAAAATCAATAACCTGATTATTGAACTCTATTTTTTTAATGGATGAAGGGATTTGACCCCTCTATCAACTATCAATATCCCTTCATTGTGGTCTCCTCTGACATACAAAATGTCTTCCACATTGCGACCACTGTGAAATGATTGCGACGTCTCAATGAAAGGGTCATCTTCTGTTAAATTTTCATTTGACCCTTTAGCTGTTTTGGTCAATAAAATAACGATTGACCAGTTTCGGTTTGCGGGATCTGGAACATAAAATACTTGCACTGCCTATGATGCCATTATAAATGGTTTGTCTTTCCCACCTTCCATACTGAAAATCAACTTTCACGAATCCCAAATCACCTATTTTAACAGCACTCTTGTAACCAACCAACTTCCATTGAAATATCGAAACTTAAAAATCAGTATTATCCAACTCCAATATTTGTTTGATGATGCCAAAGTATGACATATTCCCATAAATTGGATTTCTGTCCTTAGCACTGGAAACATGCATCCCTTCATCCACAAGTGTAACCCCACTATTCTGCATGGTACTATATTTATCATGTTCGTTAGTATAAAATGTATAACCATTAACTACATAAGCATTGTAAGATAATGCATACACACTTGGTCCTCCGGCTAGCCATCGAAGTCATTACGAAATTGACTCTGGATTTTCATCTGACTTCATAAAAATATGATCTCAAAATCATCCTATAAACTTCCGATTATGTGTATCTGATATCCATTTTTCATCCCTATATGGATTCAAATGCCTAATAATTTCTTTGAGGATTTAAATATATGGGTCAACGTCAAAACTGTTATGAAAAACATAAAGGTGGTCCTGCTCCCAATCTGTAATATTGATTGTGACAACCTATCTTCCTGAAATTCTTTCACCTTCAAGCCGCCCAGTGTGACGAGATTTCGGTAAGCCAATTCTTTCCACACCAGACAAGTATTTGGTACAGAATGTAACGTCTTTATCAACAATATATTGCTCTACAATACAACCCTCTGGCCGACATCGATTTTTGACATACTAATTCAAAATCTTCACATACCATTAAATGGGGTACATCCATCTTGTAATGTACAGGACCACATAGTAGAATCTCTCTCAACAAGTGGACCATCAAATAAACCATCATATCAAAAAAATGAAGGCGGGAATAACATTTCAAATTCACATAATATGACGGAAATTTCTTTTTCCATATTTGGCAATTTCGCAGGATCTATAACTTTGCTACATATAGCATTGAAGAAGAAACACAGTTTCGTTAATGTATGGAGGAAATTCTTGGGAAAAATGCAATGTAAAGAAGTTGGAATGAGATTTTGCATCAAAACATGACAGTCATGTGATTTTAGACCTTTTATATTCAAGTCCTCATTGACATTAGGTTACTGATATTTTACGAATACCCCTCTGGAACCTTTACGTCATTCAAGAAGTTGAAAAACTGATATCTCTCTTGCATGGAAAGAGGGTAAGTAGCAGGATGAAGAAATGTTCGTTTTTCACCCTTCACTGGTGACAACTCTTCTCGTACTCCCATCTCAACCATGTCCAACCTGGCCTTAATTCCATCTTTTGTTTTTTCAGATGTATTTAGAAACGTTTCGATAACACTGTCAAATACATTTTTTTCTACATGCATAACATCAAGAAAATGTCTTACATAAAAAAAATTCCAGTATTGTAATTCAAAAAAACCTGATCTCTTTTTCCAACCAATTTTCGTAAGGTTTTTCGAAGCCAGTTTACCAAAAGTAGTGTCCACATTTTTAACTTTCTCAAACAATTGATCATCTGTTAGTGGAGACGGTGTTTTTTGTTCTTCTGAACTTCCATCGAATGATTTCGTCCAAGAATGGTACTTATATCGTCACGATAGAAATCTGTGATGTCCTAGAAACACGGTTTTCGATGAATGTTTCAACCTAATTGATTGTGTAATTTCTTCGCAAACGGGACAACCTTGAGTTCCTTTAAAGCTATATCCTAACAAATTTCAATAAGCAGGGAAGTCATTTATCATCCCATACAACTTGACTCTCAAAGTTAAATAATCCCTTCTATAAGCATCATACAATGTAACACCTGAATCCCACAATAATTTCAAATCTTCGATCAATGGAGATAAATAAACATCAATATCATTACCCGGTTGTTTTGGTCTTGATATAATCATAGATAACATGATGTATTTTTGTTTCATGCATAACCACGTTTGTAAGTTATAATTTATCAACATAACCGGCCATGTACTGTGACTGTTGCTTTGAAAACCAAAAAAAATCACTCCATATGTAGATAACGCAAGACAAAGGTTTCTCGACTCGTTTCCAAATTCAGGATACTCATGATCGATTCTCTTCCACTGATGAGAGTCTACCGGGTGATGTAGTATCCCATCTTTAATTCTTGAATCTGCATGCCATGTTAATTGTTCTACAGTCTCCTCACTTCAGTATAGGCATCTAAACCTTGAAATGATTGGAAAGTACCATACAACTTTAGTAGGACTAGATTCATCTTTCTTGTATCAAGAAGCACCACACTTTGGGAATTATTTATGTGATTTGTGGTCCTTATGAAACAGTATACAGTCATTCAGGTATGCGTGTATTCTTTTAGAGATCATACCCATAGATCGTAGCATTCATTTGGCATCGTATGTTTGGCTCGGGAGCTCATTGTCTTCTAGGATTATGTCATTCATGAGGGAAAGTAGTTTCGTAAAACTGCCATCACTCCACCCATTGTTTGCTTTCAAATTATACAGCTTCAGTATGGCTGACAATGCTGTATATTTAGTGCAACAAGCAAAAAATGGCATCTTTGCACAACTTTTTAACTTCTCAAACAATTTTGGGAAATCAAAAATTTCATCTTCGATGGTCTTGGTCATTTTCTCAATATGATCTTCGTCATAATTCACATCTGTAATCACATCCTCCATATGGTCATCTTCATTTTTCATGTTTGTAATCATATCAGATGATCAATAAAACGCAGTGTCATCCTAGTCACTACTTACATTCGTTGTTTCCTTGTGTTTATTCCAACATGTATATCTCTGATCTATTCCGTTACAGATCAAGTGTTCTTCCAACTCCTCTGGACTAATTTGTTTTGAATAAAAACAGCGTAAACACAGACAAAGGATTTGAGAAGAGTCACATGAATGATCTTTTGTAAACTTGATAAACTCTTTCACACCATATTCATAGAATTTTGTCAACCGATTGGTATTCATCCATTCTTTATTTATATTAATCCTATTTGAAATCCCTGGGATGATTATATAGGTTAGGGGAGAATGAATATTTGTATAATTTAGATAAAAAAATAGATACGTCAAAAATGGTAGGGGGCGTGCTCATTAATAGAAAATCTTGGGTGGTTCTTGGGATTCATCCAATATCTTCCTCTCTCTGATCACCCCTGATGAGGGGTGGTTCTTGGGAGTTTTTTATATTGTGTTAGTGGGGTTCACCACTTTAGACATGGGCTAACTATACCTTTTGTTAGGAATTAGGACAATCATTGCAACTTGTGGATCAATCTCATAGGGCGGTCTCTATAGGGTGTCCGTACAAGGAAGTACCTCATAGGTAAGGCCAATAGGTAGCCTAACATATGCATCGAATGTAAAAGTGTAGAAATTTGATTGAAACTCATGGGACCAAATGCATAAGTAAGAAGCAATATATGTTTTCCAAAAGGGAACACATGGAAGTGGCCATAATGGCCACCTTAGTCTATGTGATGGTTATGTGGGAGTCTCCCCATGCTATCCAGGCATGAGCTAAGGCACAATGACTAATCCTCAGATAATAACAATTCATCTAGGTGCTCTTGGATGTGTTAGGATCATGGATGCTTGTGGGCTCATGAGTGATCAACACCCAACTCTTTAGTGTATTTGTCTTGTTCAGACCAAGACACAAAGCAACATAGGTAGTGGATGTAGCAAAGTCAGAAGAATAAACCCCAAGATAACTCTGAACTAACCCAGTGTCAAATCCCAATCCCTACCACCTAGTTTAAAGGTGATATAGTTTAATTTTATCTTGAAAGTTATAAGGAAAAATAAAAAGAGCTCCTAAAACATCTCCTCAGGAACATCAATAATTTGGGAGTGTTTCATTGATGCGAAGGGCTACCATAACATCTTAGTCGATGAGGACCTTGTGTATTATGACCAAATCCATGGATTTGTTGGTGGAAATTGACTTATATTGAAAATGTTCCAAGCACATATATTGTTTCATTTTCTCAAAGTGAAAATAGGGATGGACATTGGTAGGTGGAACCACATCTTGTGAGTGGTGGGATGCAAAATGAAAATCAAAACCAAACTAAATGGAATCTTCCAATGGTGGTGGAAAATAAGAGTGAGAAGAATATGGTAGAGTTAGAGTTTGGGTCTAGTGCTTAGCTACAATAGGCCACGATCCATAAGCTATGTGTTTGGATGGGGGAAGGCACCTACCCTTAGTTAAAATAATGGTGGTAGGAGGGAAGTGAGTATGGGTGGAGGAAGGGGAGGAGGTTTAGTTAGAGGAGAGGGAGATGAGGGAGGAGGGAAGGCATGAATGTGGTGGGGAGAATAGGGATTAGTGGAGGGGGGCACAAAAAACACTAGGTTATAGCTTAAATAACTTAGTCATGAACTTTATTTCAACACATCCAATGTTGATATATTATATTTCAAGAAGGGGACAAGGCTAAAAACAGTCAAAAGAGGTATATATTAGTTTATACCAAGGGATTATTCTTTAAATAAACTAATAGGCTGGGGGGAGGGATCCTATGATGTTAAATATGGTACACAGGTTACCTAGAGAGGCCTAAGTAGCCAGGAAATCAGTGACCTTCTTACCCTCTTTCTATGTATGAGATAAATCCATGTGTTTATTGAAAAACATTATGCATCTCTGGATGGAATAAATGATAGATCCATGGATAAAAATATCCTTTTGAATAGACCTAAGAAGAATATAGGATTCAGTTTCAACGTGGTCTAGAATAATACAACGAGAGTGGAATAAATCCAAGCCCCGTGAGCATGACCAAATCTTCAACAATTAGAGAACACCCTAACCAAATAATGAACTAAAATAAAATATGAATGATTTGAACCTATCATGAACATATCCTCCCCCACATGAATCCTTTAGAGAAATAACCATCAACATTATGTTTGAGACCATTCACTGAAGGTATCGAACACACCCATTTAACTTTTCTGGATGGTATGATGGCCATAGGAACTGAAACACAACCTAACATGAATAATGATAGAGATGGGAAAATATCCCACTACTTGATAATGGGAATCAACTCAAATTCTATATAGCAATACCATAATATCACAACTAGACTTGATCAGGGGATCCCCTCATGCCTAACTATGTTACGTGCATTGCAGATACTCATGCATTCAACCGTACCTCATGAATCCAAACATAATTAATCTAAATATTGAAAATAAATGAAAACATAATTAATTCATGAAAATTCAATTTTATTCACCATAAGGACGAGGACCCGGTGGCGGAGGAGAAGGAGGCGTCGACAGCAGAGGCACCGGAGGCAGCGCAGAGGCAGGGCAGAGGCAGCGGAGGCAGCAGAGGAGGAGGAGGAGGAGGGGGAGGTCGTGGTGGAGGACCCGCGGTGGAGAGGAGGCAGCAGAGTAAGCGGGGGAGGAGTAGGAGGAGGTGTCGGTGTAGGAGGAGGAGGACGAGGCCGTAGTGGAGGAGGAGGAGGAGGAGGATGAGGAGCAGGTGCAGAGGAGGAGGAGGCGGCGGTGGCCGGTGGAGGAGGAGGCAGCGGCCAGAGGAGGAGGAGAAGGAGGAGGCGGCAGCTACGGTGGAGGTGGAGTAAAAGGATGGCTATCTGGATACCCTCCTTAGATTACTGTTGATGGTGTGGTTTAGCTATTACGAGAGGTTGGATATCAAGATACCCTCCTTAGATTACTATTTATATGTTTTATGGCATGAGAAAAGATGGATGTCCTTTATTGTAACACCCCAAGTTTCCTCAGTATGTTTCCTTTCGAATAATGCAATGTCGTACATTGTACACAACTTCGAGATTTTAACACACCATAACCAATCAAACTAGCCTTTATGAATAGTAATACCTAATTTTTGAAATTTTATAAATTCTATCTCTCAAAATGGACTTCATTTTTGGATTCGTAATATCTAAATTAGCCTAGGGTGAAATTTTGGTACTTTTTGGATAACTTTCATATTTTGATGAATAGTGAAAATTACTAAATTTTAATTAAAAACAACTTTTTTAATCAAAATAATTAATAGTGATAAATTATGAATTTGAGTTGTTTTAAAGTATATTTATAATATATTTTTACCATTTAATATAATTTTGGTCATTAGACATAATTTTACAATTAAACCGAACATAAACAAGTGTCAATCTTTTGATAGTTATTATCTCTTAAAAACACGCTTTTTGTTTTGACAGTGGGAATTAATTTTAAATTAATTTCTGCCACTTCTGTGTTTTGAATTTAGAAAAATGGATTCCATATTTGGAATCAGGATGTTCAAATTGTGTAAATAGGTAACTTTTATTTTTAGACATTTTGAATAGTTACTGCGGTAAATATTTTATTTACCATGGTTAAGGGTAAATCCGGTAAATAAGTGTTAAAAAAATAATATTATAATAATACTAAATTACCCTAAAACGTGTCTTAACCCTATTGGTTGATACATGGTCTACCATGGGCATCTTTGGGTCTATTTTGGGACCCCATGGATCCACTTGTAAGTGATAATGACACGTTATTTTAATTACGTTAAAATAAATACAAAAATGACACAAGCATATATCTTTTAACAAAACAATTGTTACAGAGGGTTATATATGTTGGATTTAAGATTATAAATATTCCATAGAAATATAAAAAGATTTCCTACATAATTATATTTTATTTATAATTTTTAGACATTAAATAATTTAATTTATTTATGACACAATGATGATGCAGTAATTACTATAATAGTGAAAAATCAAAATAATTGATATTAAAAATACCGAAATAAATATAATATGAAACTTTTATTGAATTAAAATAATTTTCTAGGATAATATTATATATTATTATTGATTTAATTGACTTTTTTCGAAGTAATCAATCTGTTATGAGTTTCACAAAAATCAACTATTGAATAGTGTCAAAATTGACATAAAAGAGTTTTTAAAAAAAATATTATATTATTAATTGATATTAAATTCCTAAAAATATAAGGTTCGGCAAAAAGACATATATCATGATAGGTGTATCATTAATGGACCACTTGGGGGTCGCTTGTATGTATATGGTAAGTTTATTAACCATATAATATAAAAATACAAAGAGACATTGTAAAAGTGAAACTAATTAACTTAGAGTTAATACTTAAAGATAAGGTTAATATAAGTACCCAAACCTGTCTAAATTCTATTGGATGAGTTGTTTTCGACCCATCCCCACCTTAACCTTTTAATAGTCAACTTTGGAGCCATTGGAAACCGAATATGAATTTATTATAAACTAATATCTCTAGCTTTTCCAAAGGTGCCCCTCACCCCTCTTATAAAAGGGCACTCCTCCTTCTCATTTCTTCACACCATCAAAGCCCTTTGGTTCGGCAAAACCCTTCCCCAATACTATCTCAACTTCCCTTACTACAACCTAGAGGACATAGTTTGATCAGAAATCCAACCTAAGGAGCCCTTTTGATCAAATCAAAAGGAAGAACCCGAAGAAGAGGTAATGTTTTCACCACCCCTTTTCAAGTTCCTTTCTTCATCCACTTCCTCTTTCATTGTTATTTCCATTATAAAATAATAACTCCAGTATCATATATATACTGTGATGTTATTATAAATATGGTACAACCATATTCAGTATTCTATCCATCCTTTGAATAACTTGTCACCATACGTGCGTACGTACGGCTTACCGTCTCCACATCGTGGTGTAATTGTTATTCAATATATTATTATTTGGATGGGTATAATAATGATGTGTAACTCATGTAAATAATAAATATAACATGATAATGATTCTGTATATATGATATAAAATCCAATTATATATTATTTTAATATCAAAATAATGATATTGTCGCTCGTGCGTATGTACGGACTACCGTCTCCACGAACGCGATGAGATTCATTGTCCATCATATCCATTCAAGTATAATTATCATTTGATGATTTAAAAATAGTATCTATGGACTTGATATCATTCTGTATATGAATAATATACATCCCATTTATAACGAATATGGCTCACATAACAAAGAATATAAAGTAAAATGAACCCGTTAACACCCGAAATGACGATAATTATAAGATACTATTAACAAATAAATGTTAAAAGATCATATATGATATCATATTAAAGTAAATGATTCTTGTATAATTCAATAACAATTATTTCACCATTATACAGGAGGTAAACCTACCATCGACCAAGGAAAAAGTACAAAGTAAGGGATTTTCTTATCTCACTTTCAAATTTCGTGACATTTCCATTTTTTCGCCACTAAATTATTGAAAGTGGTGTATTGTGTACTGCCATTTGATATATATTCATGATTCTATTTATATTCATGTTATTCTGTAAATCATTTGGTGGTTATTAACTTTTGGCCATACGACTCAGTTGATTAACGTGGTAAGGGGTTTCTTATCTCACTTTTTATTTCATGAGATTTCCATTGATCACCACTTAATTATTGCATGTGGTGTATGTGTACTGCCCGTGATTGTATTAATTGTGTAATATACTTTAATTTATGGGTATTTACATCATCATGATATGATACTTCTTTCATGGGTGTATGTTTCGTATGTTACCTAATCGGTAAGGGAATTTGAGATTTCAATTCCCACTCATTTGGCTTTATGCATATTTCATTGATTATATTACTCCATGATTATGTGTGGAATCACTATTCATTTGATTATGTCATAATTTCCACTCCCCTTCCTGTGGATATAAGTTTGATACACATAATCACTCATTGGTAATTCTCAAGTCATTGATATGAATTTGATAAGAGTAATTTTAACTCATTCACCATTTGTTGAGTTAAACATCCAATTCGTTGGTGTTGTTTTTACAAGAATATGTGTGAATATCCTTTGATTGTTTTACACTGAATATCCAATCATATTTAGTGTATTTATATTTGTCACACATAATTATGACGTTGATTTATCCTTAACCTAAGGATACGACCTTTATGAGAGATTTCATCTCAATTTACATTCCATTGAGACTTCTTTGTTGATATACACCAAATCACATTTATGTGGTGTATATAATGTACTTTGACATAGTATATCATGAATCCCTTTATTCTCATGATATTACAAAGTTTTTATTACCTCAATTATTTGTATTCAAGTGTCTCTTTTGGTTAGAATCTCTAACTAAAATACCATTTTTAAATGTTTTAAAGACTTATTCTTCTAAATCTTGCTCATTAATGTCCATGTTTTAAAAATGGTTTTAAGGATTTATTTATATGGACATTAAAGTTTTAGAAATTAAAACACCTTTTAAAAAGTTTCAAAGTGGTATGGGACACTTTGATTCAAAAATCTACTTTTAAATGGCTTCTTGACAAATAGTGTGACTTTTAAATGTTTTCAAGAAAAGGGGGACAATTCTCTCAAATAGTTTTGATGATTATTTTCATTTATGTCAACATCATTCATTATTCTTGATTGAGGTTAATGTGATACAATACAATCTCTCATATCGTATCGAATGAGTCATGTTTGACTGTGGATGCGCTGTTTTTATACCATTCATGGTTTTTGGTAAAAGTATTGAAATTTCGTATGCTAGTTTTAATACGAATGTTTATGTTATGTTTAAACATGTTCATATGAGGAATGCATTGGACTTAATAAGTGAAGGGTGGAGCCCGCTATAGCTCCTCGATGCATCGGTAGGTCTCATGAGACAAACTAGTGTCTTGGCATAAGGCCTTGACAGAATCTTATTTGTAGTCTTGGCACGAGGCCTTGGCTAAGTGGTTATGATAATCTGGCATTATGCATTCCAACATTATGAAAGTGTATATTGATATTGCATGTGATCATTCGACTAGTAGAATATCCATGTGAGTAAGTAAATGGCATTATTTCATTTTACCTTTGCCATTTTATGCTGAAGTTCAAGTTTAAAAGGCTTTTGTTTTAGTTATAAATTTCCTTAAGTGTTTATGCTTATTTATGAAAGCTTCTTCTATAATGTTATCCTTACTGAGCATCTGAGCTCACCCCTTTCAATGTTTTATTTTTCCCAGGATTATGAAGAAGTAATTTATGAATGACCTGCAGGGATAGTATGAGGGGATATGAAGACAAGATGTTTTTTATGATGTAATGTAAAAAAATTATGGATGTATCTAGTTATTCCAAAGCTACTAAACTAATCGGTCTTTCGAGACTTGATGTTTCTCGTGATCATGCCAATGTTATGTAATAATGCACCGACTCTAGGTAACCAGGGTCGGGGCGTTACATTTATTTAAGTGATAAGGTGTTGGTAGGACCCTAATATGAGTGAGAAGGCCTTGGTCAAAGGGAATTGGTGTGTGAGTTCCATGGTATCCACCTATTGGTGGTGCATTTTAACTTGTGATAGAGGTTGGATATTGTGATTCCCTCCTTAGATCATTTTTTAAATGATAATATGATGTGAGATATAGAAATGGGGATCACTTAGTATTGGTTTGGAGTAGTTTTGTGAGAGGTTTTATATATAGATTCCCTCCCCAAATTGTTTTTTATGTGATGTGATGGTGAGACCCACCGCAAGTGGGGAGAGCTAATCACGATCAAACAAGTAACCAACCACGTATACATGTGTCACACACACAAGCATCACACACAAGAATCACGCCAAATCATTATGAATCTCAATATTGACAATAAATGAAAACATAATTAATTCATGAAAATTCAATTTGACCCACCTTAAGGAGGTGGACCCAGTTACGGAGGAGTAGGAGGCATCGACAACAAAGACAACGAAGGCAGCGGACGTAGCGGAGGCAACGGAGGCAGCGCGGAGGCAGTGCCGAGGCAGCGCGGAGGCAGCACAGAGGCAGTGGAGGTAGCAGAGCCAGCTCGGTGGCAGTGGAGGGAGCAGAGGCATTGGAGTAGGTGGTGGTGGAGGAGGAGGAGGAGGAGGAGGCCGCAGTGGAGGAGGAGGAGAAGGAGGAGTTGATGTGGAGAGTAGGCGGTAGAGTAGGAGGAGGAGGAGGAGGAGGAGGCGCTGGTGGATGAGGAGGAGGAGGCCGCAGTGGAGGAGGAGGAGGAGGACGAGGACGAGGAGCGGTGGAGAGGAGGACGCGGTGTAGGAGGAGGGTCCACATGGGAGGAGGAGTCGCGGTGGAGGAGGAGGATGAGAAGTAGGCACTAGAGAAGGAGGAGGAGATGGTGGCCGCGGCGAAGAGGAGGCAGCGGCGTAGGGTAGGGAATCCACAAAAGCTTGACATAGTGCGGGGAGGAGGAGGAGAACCCGGTGGATTTTATAAATCCTGAATGGACCTTTATCAGCACTGATAAAGGGTGTATTTATCAGCACTATAATGAAAAGTGCTGATAAATACCACCTTTATCAGCGCTTTTTTAGTGCTGATAAAGGCCTGACTTTATCAGTGCTTCTATAGCACTAATAAAGAGTGACTTTATTAGCGCTTTTCATTTTAGCACTGATAAAGACACTCTTTATCAGCGCTTGTTTAGTACTGATAAATACATAGTTTATAAGTGCTAATAAAAGCACATATAAATGTATCAATTTAATAATTTCATTATATTATTATATATTTATTTAACTCTAAATATATATATCTCTATTTATACTTATAAAATTGTTTTAAAGGTATATTTATATATATATCATTGAAAATATAATAAAATATCTATTTATTTTTTAAATATAATATAATTTTAAGTTTACATTTAATTAATATATATATATATATATATATATTATATGGGTAACATAATGAATAACAATCAATAAATGAACATTATTATATATGCACATATATATATATATATGCATGTATGATATATTCATTGACCCCAATTCATTGGAGAACACATATATATAGACGCATGCTTGTATGATATTGATCGATCCCAATTCATTGGAAAACACATATATATTCAATAATTTCAATTATATATATATTAGAACGCGTTATATATTTATAAATAAAAAAATACATTAAATATCATGAAATATAATAAATATATATTAAATATAATGAATTAATAAATCTAATAAATATATAATGAATTAATAAAACTAATAAATCTATATTGAATTAATAAATCTAATAGATATATTTAGTATTAATCTTTTAATTATTTAATATATATATATATATATATAGTTATAACATGTGTTTTTTATTTAGTGTATACAATAAATATTATCAGCGCTATGAAAAGCGCTGATAAATGTTAAATTTATCAGTGCTAATAAAAGCGCTGATAAAGTGATATTTAAATCGCTGATAAATAATCCCTTTATGAATGCTAAAACAAGCGCTGATAAAGGGTACACCTTTATTAGTGCTTGTTTTAGCGTTGTTAAAGTGGACCATTATCAGTGCTTTTTTTGGGCGCTGATAATGCCCCCCCCCCCTTTATCAGCACTTTTCCATTAGCGCTAATAAATGTAGGTGAATTCCTTGCCTAGTTTTGTGGTAGTGTGTGTACTTTCATGTAGTTTGATATAAATGAAGTGTTTATTGGTCATTCATTTTTTCAAGCATCATATAGTGAATTTTTGGTTATGGGTGGTTTATGGGATTATTTCTTAAAGGGTAAATAATCCCCCACATGTACATGAAACCCTTCGACATTTATTTCCAGCCTTTGGTGACTTGGGGATGTCGATTAAGGCCTAGTAATGACTAGTGGTACTCTCATGCCAATGAGAATTGGCGGGTCATTACAAATGGTATCAACTTGTTCAGTCCTTGCCTAACAAATATTCATCAGTGTTCTTGGTCTTGGGGTTTAAAATCAATTCTTTTCTATTCCTTGGGTCAAAATCATAGACTTGAGTAGGATTGTCTGAACATTAAATTTATATCATAAAAGAATGTAGCTATCCCATTTATGCTGAACTTCAAGTTACCAGGGTTTTGGGTGCATAAGTGTTTCGGATACACTTCTAGAATGTTGGAAATCTCATTATCAAGGGTTTGGCCAATCAGAGGAGCATGACATGCATTGTAGAGAAATTAATTCCCACTAGGATTGCATGTATCATTGTGAGGAATGAGTAATGATTTTGTGCTTGGTGCCAATTTTTGACAAAAATTGCAAAAATTGTTTTCAAGTGAAAGACTTTGAAAACAGGGTATTTGGTGTATCTTGAAAATAGTTTGATTTTCAAAAAGTATGTGGAATTGTTTTAAAAATGGTTGAACATGGAAAAAGGTTCATTTTGTAAAAACAATGTTGTGATAGATAATGTGATAGAATTTGAAAAACTAAACCATTAGTTTCTAGAGAGTGACATTGATGAGGTTTGTTGTTGGTTTAAGAGATGACACCCGATAGGCATCATAGAAACCAGTCAGAAGAGGCCAATGAGAATGTGGTTTCACCTGAACCATAGGTGAACCAACAGTTGGTCCAATGCATCGCTCAGGCTTTTAAATCATTGAATTGGGACTGCAACCGGATACCATGTTAACGATATCTTTCACTGCTAAAAATCGAAGTGGAGGACGTACGATTATCTTTACATGAGTAGCAGGGAACTCTAACACTAAGAGAAAGAGGGAATCAAACACCTTTTCTCAAGGAGGAAGAACACATCAGAATTGGACCACAAGACTGTTAAAACATCCTCAGAGTCCTAAGTGTAAGCCGAGATGTTTCTAGTGTGGCTCTATAAGGCACAAAAAGTATGATTGTAAGGCACAACCTCAGAAATGTCATAATTGTAACAGGATGGGACATCTTTAGTGCTTTTTCCGTAATATTATGAGGTCGGGTGTTCATGACACTCCTCAGAAAGGGATGTTTTATTATGAAATTAAATAGCAGATCATGGAAATCACACATATGCTTGGATCTATTAATGTTGAACTAGATGATTAGTCAAAACAATCTAGAGTGCGAGGTACGGTTCTTTTGATTTCCACATTGATGCAAACTTTTTTTGATACTGGTGCATCAAATTCATTCAATGCTTGTCGTTCTATTGGCATGCTATGTTTAAAATGGGAAATGATGCCTTCTGTTTTCAAACTGAAAACTCTTCTTGCTGAACGAAAATGTCAAGCATTTGTGTGTAGAGAAGGTCCAATACCTATTGATGGATCTAAGTTAGAATGGGACTTCTCTATGTTTCACATGGATGTTTATGACATAATCCTAGGTATGTATTTGTTTATAATGTTTATGGTTCACAAAGAATGTTAAAAGAAAACAGTTAGTTTCGTGACTGAGGACGACATCAACAATCTCTTCTGATGAGAGAGGGTAGTAAAGAAAGATGCAAACTTCTTGTTGGCACTAATGGTGGGAATGATCTCTAACCAACCGGTAGCATTGACATTGGAATCAATGGAAGAGATTGATGAAAAGTTTTCCAGCTATTGTGGATCAATTTACAGATGTCATTCCCAATAACTTCACAGGGTTTCCACCTCTATGGGAAGTGGAGTTTACGATTGATCTCCTTCTGGGGACCAATCCTATTTCCCTTCCATCTAATCAGATGGCACTAATAGAGTTATGGGAATTGAAAGTGTATTTAGAGGAGCTGGAACGCAAGGGATTCATTTGAACAAGTACATCTCCATGGGTAACACCGGTGTTGTTGTGAAGAAGGAAGATGGAACTTTTCAGGTGTGTGTTGATTATCATATGGTTAACAAAGTTACGATAAAGATTAGATATCCACTTCCACACATTGATGATCTGTTCGATCAATTAAGGGGATCTCAGTTGTTCTCCAAGATTGACTTGTGATCAGGATATCACCAACTGCATGTTTGGAAGTAGGATATTCCAAAGACAGCTTTCAGAACCAGATATAGCCACTACGAATATGTAGTCATGCCTTTCGGTCTAACAAATGCACCAGTGGTCTTCATGGATTTTATGAATCATATATTTCAATGATATCTTTAATATTTTGTAGTGGTTTTGTTGATGATATCATGGTGTATACAAATACAAGGGTTGATCATGAGGTGCACCATGAAACAGTGTTACAAATATTGAGAGATCATCTTTTGTATGCCAAATTATCAATGTGAGGTTTTTGGATATATGAAGTATGTTTCCTTGGGCATGTAATTTATGAGAAGGGAATTTATGTTGATCCTGAAAAGATAGAAGCCGTTATCTCTTGGAAACCACCGAATAATGTGATCGAGATACGAAGTTGTCTTGGTCTAGCTGGTTACTACTGACGCTTTGTGCGTGATTTCTCACAACAATATTCACCAATGAAATCTCTGACTAAGATGAATGCTCTCTTCTAATGGATGGATGAATGTCAGAAATCCATTTAGGAACTGGATGTTTACCTTACATCATCACGCATCTTGATTTTTATGGAAACGGGATAGGGGTACGTGGTGTATTGTGATGCTTGAGGATTGGGGATGGGATGTGTTCTCATGCAAGGAGACCATGTTGTTGCTTTTGGCTCCAGACAGTTGAGTGTTCATGAAAATAACTACCCAATACATGATTTAGAGTTAGATGTTGTTTTCCATTCCTTAAAGACTGGGTGTCATTATCTCTTTGGGTTTAAATTCACTATGTTTACAGATCATAAGAGTTTGAAGCATATTTTCTCACAACAATATTTGAATCTGTGGAATAGGAGATGGATGGAGTATCATCAAATGAATGACTTTGACTTGATATATACAATGGGTAAGGGAAATTCGGTGGCCGATAAATTAGGCAAGAAGTCGTATGCTCAGTTGGCACAAGACGCTTCAGATGAGTGGCAGTTGATGTCGGTCCTAGCCAACATGCATATTGAATGTGAAGATTGAGATGATGTTTCATTTTTCATTCTAGTTGAATGTGTTCCTGATTTGGTGGAGATAGTAAAGGAGCCACAGGAATCCAATGTAGACTTTGTTGAAATGATTTCAAAACTCAATGGTGGGGAGACCATTGAAGTGTGGAAGCTAGACTGAAGTTAATTTTTGTTGTTTCGAGATCGGATGGTTGTACCTTTAACTTCTCAAGAACAACTCCTTCATTCTTACCCCCATTCCAGATGGGCTATTTATCTAGGAACACATAAGATTTATAAGGCGATAAAGGAAAAATTTTGGTGGAGCAGCAATAAACAGAAGGTAGCTGAATTTGTTTCAAGGTGATTAACTTGTCAGCATGTTAAAGCAGAACATCAGCGGCCTACGGGTATGTTGCAGTCTCTACCAATTCCAGTGTGGAAATGGGAGCAGATAGTTATGGATTTAATTACAGGTCTTCCAAGAACAGTTCTAAAGCATGATGCCATATGGGTGATAGTGGATCGGCTTACCAAGCCAGTCCATTTCATCCTTATTCATGAATCTAATATTGTGGGGGATCTATCCAAAATCTATATTTGAGAAGTGGTAAAGAGACATGGTATACAAGTTTCAATCATGTCAGATAGAGATTCGAGGTTCACATCTCGTTTTTAGAGATCCTTAAAGAAATCCCTAGGAACTCAGTTGAATATGAGTATGGTGTATCATCCTCAGATAGATGGACAATCCGAAAGGATGATACAAACATTGGAAGACATGTTGCTGACTTTTGGAGGCTCATGGGAAGAGTGCGTGCCTTTATTGGAGTTCTCATATGACAACAATTATCAGGCCCTGATACACATGACTTCATTTGAAGCATTGTATGGGCGTCCTTGACGTTCTCCACATTGTTGGGTGGCAACAGGTGATACTTCACTAGTTGGGACAAGCCTTGTCCAAGAAACAATGGAGAAGATTCAGTTGATAAAAAAGAGGATGGATACGGCATAGAGTCGTCAGAAATCTTATGTTGATCATCACCAAAGACCATTGTTGTTTGTGGTGAGTGATCATGTCTTTTTTAGAATCTCTCTAAGGATTTTACATGGTCACTTTGGGAAGCAGGGAAAATTATCTTATCGATATATAGGCCCTTTTGAAATACTGGAATGGGTTGGTGAGGTGGTTTATTGGTGGGAATTACCACCACGGTTCATAGCAGTGCATAATATGTTCCATGTATCTGAGTTGTAGAAGTATCAACCCAATCCTGACCGTGTGATCAGATGGGATCATGTTGTCTTAGAGACAGATTCTTTGATGGTATATATTCTGGTGTGGATTGTCAATAGGTAAAAGAAAGTTTTTCATGGAAAAAGTATCTGTATAGTGCGGGTTTTGTGGAAACAAGGTCAGATTCAGGTTGAGACTTGAGAAAGCGATAATGAAATGAAAAAGCAGTGGCCCGATCTCTTTCAGGAAAGCGATGGGTTTCTACATTGTGAGGACATAAAGGCCAATGGTGGGGAGAATTTCGTACCCCCGGTTTCTGGTATGTAACCCTTATATTATGATTTTTAAGTACAGGAAGCATATGAGGAATGGTTGGGAAAGATTAGAGACTTTTAAAGTGTAAAAGGGAAAAAAGTGGCGACACACGGGCTTCGTTTGGTTTTCCCAAACTGTGAAAAAGCCATGCAGGTGGTGTTCACTTTGGATAGAGGAGACTGCACAGTGTGCACTTGGTTTGGGAAAACCATGCGAGGAGTTCATGCTGAGCACCCCTTCCATGTAGTGATTACCGCACGGTTAGCACATGATTTGACTAGCCGTGTGGACTAACCGTGCGTGGGGTTAACTTAGATCATATTTTTAGGTTTCTAATCCCTTTTATCACTAAACCCACTCTGTTTTTCTCTTATAAGGCCCTAACTTGGGATTTCTCTCTGGTGAAGGTGGGAGAACACTTACCAGGTGTTTTGGAAGCGATCTGGAGGCTTTCTTTGTCTTTCAATGGCCGGTTGATCGAGGTAAGTCTCATTTCCTTTATTTTTCTTAGATCTCCTTCTTCCCTCTTCAAGGATCCTTACATCTATGCCCATGGTGGGTAGATCTAATTTAGTGGATGTATTTTATGTTGGGTTTTGGTTTTGTTGGAATTAGGGGAAGGAATCTAAGGAGGTTTTGGGGAGTAGATGACTCGGTTTTGTTGGCGTTCTTCATCCATTGGTTGTTTTCGACTAATTTATTTAGGCATGAGGATTTACTATAGACTCCTCTTATTTGTATTTACTGTATTAGTTTCATATTAGTTTATTTGAATGGTGTTGATTGTGAAAATCATGGAATAAATCTTATTTAGTGATGATTTATTTTTTTGATGTAATTGTCAAATCATGGTGAATTGTTGTGAAAAGTGATTTGACTTTTTGAATTTAAATGTTGATTTTAAATTTTGATTTCATAAATTGTAAATTGTTTGATGAAAAATGGGTTTTCAATAAAAACAGTGTTTTATTGAAATGGTTTGATATTGAAATGACTTTTATGGATTTGGTTTTCAATAAAATGGGAGTTTTATAGAAATGGTTTGAAATTGAAATAGTTTGGCATGGAAACGGTTTCTATGGAAATGGTTTTTAATAAAAAGGTGTATTTTTTATTGAAAGGGTGTTTTGGAATGATTGATGGGGAAGGTGTGTGTTCATATTTCAAGTAAGGGGCCTTCTTGAAATATAAAATTGTGCTCAGTTCCAAACGATAACTGGCACATGTGGATTTTAAGTATAAGGCTTGGTTGAAATATTACCTTCTGCTTAGTGCCAAAGGTGTAGTGGTGCATGGGAAACAATTAACTTGTGACGACTTGGTAGATCAATGAGAGACCGATCATGAGTATGGAACATTCATAATATAGCATGTGTGGTTGATTTCATGGGTTTGTGAAATGGTTGGGTATGCCAAAAAGGGATTTTGTGAAATGGTTTTAAAGCTGGGTTAGTTATTTTTCTAGAAAAATAACTTTTTGGAAAATTTGATTCAATTGCTCTTGGATGGTTTTGGTTACGAATGGTTTTGGAAACTTGTTTATATTTAGTTATAAACTCCTTTTAAGAAATTTTTTTTATATAAACAATTTTTATATAATTGTGGCTGACTCTTCTATCCAAGTGGCATGACTAGGGATGTCATTGGGGGAAACCTACCGAGTAATATACTCACCCCTTCTTTGGCACGTTGGTGCTTTTTCAGATGTCGTATTTCATGACACAGGTAAAGGAAAGCATCTTATTGCTAGTGGCTCATGGTGATGCTTGGGAGATGTTGTGGAGCTTGGAGCTTGTGGAGCACATAGTATTAGTATCTTTGAGATCCTTGAGTCGTTTATCTATTGTGTACATTGATGCTTAGTTTTGTCTTCCGCTGTTGTGTACTTTGATGTAGTTTGATATAAATGATGTGTTTATTGGTCTTTCATTTGTTCATGAATCATATAGTGAATGTTTGGTTATGGTTGGTTTATGGATTTATTTCATAAAGTGTAAATCATCCCCCACATGTACTTGAAACCCTTCGGCATTTATTTCTAGCCATTGGTACCTTGGGGGTGTCTCTTAAGGCCTAGTATTGACTCGTGGTACTCTCAAGACAATGAGAATTGGTGGGTCATTACAAATGGTATCAGCTTGATCAGTCCTTGCCTAACAAGTAGTCATCAGTGTTCTTGGTCATGGAGTTAAAATTCATTCTTATCTATTCCTTGGGTCAAAATCTTATACATGAGTATGATTATCAGAACATGAAATGTATATCATAAAAGGATGTAGCTAACCCATTTATGATGAACTTCATGTTACCAGGGTGTTGGTTACATAAGTGTTTTGGATATGCTTCTAGAATGTTGGAAATCTCATTGTCATGGATTTAGCCAATGAGAGGAGCATGACATGCATTGTAGAGAAATGACTTCCCACTAGGATTTCATATCTCATTTTGAGGAATATGTAAAGATTTTGTGATTGGTGCCACTTTTTGAAAAAAAATGAAAAAATTGTTTTCAAGTTAAAGACTTTGAAAACAAGGTATTTGGTGTATCTTGAAAATAGGTTGATTTTCAAAAAGTATGTTGAATGTTTTAAGAAATGGTTGAACATGGTAAAAGGTTCATTTGGAAATAAAATTTGTGATAAATGATGTGATAGAATTTGGAACACTAAGCCATCAGTTTCTAGAGAGTGAGATTGACAGGGTTTGTTGTTGGTTTAGGAAATGTCACCTGGTAGGCATCATAGAAACCAGTCGAAAGAGGCCAGTGAGAATGTGGTCGCACCTGAACCACAGGTGAACCAATAGTTGGTCCAAAGCATCGCTCAGGGTTTTAAAACTATTGAATTAGGACTGCAACTAGATACCTTGTTTATGATATCCATTGCTAATGAAAATTGAAGTGGAGGAAGTACGATTATCTTTACTAAAGGAGATGAGAACTCTAAGACTAAAATAAAGAGGGAATCAGACACCTTTTCTCAAGGAGGAAGAACACATCAGAATCGGACCGCAAGATTGTTAAAAATTCCTTAGGGTACTAAGAGTAATCCAAGAAGTTTCCAGTGTGGCTCTACGAGCCACATCAAGCAGGATTTTAAGTCGCAACCTCGAAAATGTCATAATTATAATGGGATGGGACATCTTCAGAACTTTTTCCATAATGATCTAAGGTCAGGTGTTCATGACACTCCTCAGAAAGGGAAGTGTCAGTATGGAACTAAATAGAAGAGAATGGAAAGGACACGTCGTCTTGGAGCTAACAAAGTTTTACTGGATGATCTTTTGGGACCATCCATTGTTAGAGGTATGATTATTTTAATTTCCCCATTGATGAAAACTGTGTTTGATACTAGTGAATCACATTCCTTCATTGCTTCTCGTGCTGTTGACTTGCTATGTTTAAAACTATAAATGATGCCTTCTGTTTGGAAACTGAAAAGACCTCTTGGTGAAAGAGAATGTCAAGACTTTGTGTGTAGAGCATGTACTATAACTGTTGATGGAGATGAGTTAGAATGGGACTTCTCGATGTTTTACATGTATGCTTATGATGTAATATTCAGTAAGGATTGGTTGACAATGTATAAGGTTCACATTGAATTTTATAAGAAAACTGTTAGTTTCACGACTGGGGACGACATCAATCATCTCTTCAGAGGAGAGAGGATAGTAATGGAAGATGCAAAGAGATGTTGGAACCAATGTTGGTAATGATCTCTCACCAACCGCCAGTGTTGACTTTGGCATCAATGGAAGAGATTGTGGAAGAGTTCTCCAGCTGTTGTGGATCAATTTCCAGATGTCTTTCCCAATAACTTTGCAAGATTACCACCTCTAAGGGAAGTGGAGTTTACGATTGATCTCCTTCCGAGGACCAGTCCTATTTACCTTCCATCTAATATTATGGCACCAATAGAGTTGCAAGAATTGAAATTTTAGTTATAGGAGTTGTAAACAAAGGGTTTCATTCAACCAAGTATGTCTCCATGGGCACCGCCGGTGTTGTTGTGAAGAAGGAAGATGGAACTTTTCGAATCTGTGTTGATTATCAAAATATTAACCAAGTTACGATAATGATTAGATATCGACTTCCATGCATTGATGATCTGTTCTATCAATTAAGGGGAGCTCAGTGGTTCTCTAAGATTGGATTGTGATCAGGATATCACCAATTACGAGTATAGAAGGAGGATATTTCAAAGACAGCTTCCAGAAGCAGATATGGTCACTACAAATATGTAGTCATGCCTTTCGGTCTAACGAATTCACCAGCAGACTTCATGGATTTGTGGAATCAGGTATTTCAATGATATCTATATTCTTTTTTTTGTGGTGTTTGTCGATGATATCTTGATTTCTTCAATGACAAGGGCTGATCATGAGGTGCACCTGGAAACAGTGTTACAAATCATGAGAGATCATCGTTTGTATGCCAAATTATCAAAGTTTGATTTTTGGATATAGTATGTTCTTTTCCTTGTCTATATCATTTCTGAGAATGGATTTTATGTTGATCCTAGAAATATAGAAGCTGTTATCTCTTGGAAACCAGTGAAGAATGTGTTCG
Source organism: Viscum album (assembly GCA_963277665.1). Classification (NCBI taxonomy): domain Eukaryota; kingdom Viridiplantae; phylum Streptophyta; class Magnoliopsida; order Santalales; family Viscaceae; genus Viscum; species Viscum album. Next base: position 598,725,866 of record OY728153.1, read on the forward strand.
AGATATGCAGTTTTCTTGGTCTAGCTGGTTACTGCGGGCGCTTTGTGCATGATTTGTCCTGACTAGATTCATAGATGAAAGCTCTGAATAAGAAGAATGCTCTCTTCTAATGGATGTAATAATATCATAAATCCTTTCAAGAACTGAAAGTTCACCTTACATCATCACCCATCTTGATTTTGTCGAAATCAGGACAGCAGTATGTGGTGTATTGTGACGCTTTAGGATCTGGGTTGGGTTGTGTTCTCATGCAAGGAGACCATGTTGTTGCTTATAGATCAAGACAGTTGATATTGCATCAAAAGAATAACCCAAAATATGATTTGGAGTTAGTTTTTGTTGTCTATGAATTGAGGACATGGCGTTATTTTCTATCTGCTGAGAAATTCACTATGTTTACGGATCATAAGAGTTTGAAGCATATTTTCTCACAACGATATTAAAATCTGTGGAAGAGGAGATGGATTGAGTATCATAAAATGATCAACTTTGACTTGATATATACACCAAGTAAGGGAAATTCAATGGCTGATTCATTAAGCAGAAAGTCATATGCTCAGTTGGTGCAAGAATCTTCAGATGAGTGGAAGTTGATGTCGGTCCTAGCTGACATGTGTATGGAATGTGAATACCAAGATGATGTTGCGGTTTTATTTCTAGTTGAACTTGTAACTAATTTGGTGGAGGTAGTAAAGGAGGCACAGGAATTCGATGTATAATGTGTTGAAATGACTTCAAAACTCAACTGTGCGGTGACTGTTGAGGGATGAAAGTAGGATGGGAGTTCAGTTTTGCAGTTTCGAGATCTGATGGATGTACCTTTAACTCTTCAAGAACAACTCCTTCATTCTTACCACCATTCCAGATGGGTTGTTCATCTAGTAATTCAAGATGATGTATAAGGCGATAAAGGTACAATTTTGGTGGAGCGGCATGAAACGGAAGGTATCTGATTTTGTTTCATGGTGTTTAACTTGTCAGCAAGTTAAAGTAGAACATCAGTGGCTAGTGGGTATGTTGCTGTCTCTACTAATTCCAGTGTGGATGTTTTAGACGATAGCTATGTATTTCATTACAAGTCTTCCAAGAACGTTTCTGAAGAACGATTCTATATGGGTGATAGTGGATCGGCTTACCATGTCGGCCCATTTCATCCCTATTCGTGAAACTAATACATTGGGGGATCTATCCAAAATCTATTTCCAAGATGTGGTAAAGAGACATGGAATACCAGTTTCAATTGTGTCAGACAGAGATCTGAGGTTTAAATCTTGTTTTTGGTGATCATTATAGAAATCCCTAGTAACTCAGTTGAATATAAGTATGGCGTATCATCCTCAGACGGATGGACAATCCGAAAGGATGATACAGACGTTAGAAGACATTTTGTGGGCTTTTGTAATGGGGTTTTGTGGCTCGTGGGAAGAGTATGTGCCTTTAGTGGAGTTATTATACGACAACAGTTATCAAGCCTCAATACACATGGCTCTATTTGATGTATTGTATGGGCATCCTTGTCGTTATCCACTTTGATGGGTGTAAATTGGTGACACATCACTAGTTGTATCGATCCTTGTCCAATAAACAACAGAGAAGATTCAGTTGATAAAAAAGAGGATGGAGATGGCACATAGTTGTAATAAATATTACACCGTTCATCACTGAAGACCGTTGTCATTTGTGGTGAGTGATCATGTCTTTGTTAGAATCTCTCAAAATCTTGGACATCATCATTTTGGGAAGAAGGGAATATTATATCCTCGATATATAGTCCCTTTAGAGATACTGCAACAGGTTGGGGAGGTTTCTTATCATTTGGAATTACCACCACAGTTCAGTGCAGTGCATAATGTGTTCCATGTATCTTAGTTGAAGAAGTATCAGCCCTATCCTGACCATGTGATTAGATGGGATCATGTTGACCTAGAGTCGGATGTTTCATTGGTATATATTCCAACACAGATTTTTGATAGGCAGGAGAATGTCTTATGTGGAAAAAGTATCGGTCTAGTGCAGTTTTTGTGGCAACATGGTCAGATTCAAGCAGATACTTGGGAACGTAAGAAAGAAATGAAAGAGCAGTGGCCAGAACTCTTTTAGGAAAATGATGGTTTTCTACTTTCTAGGTACATAAAGGCCAATGTTGGGGAGAATTTAGTACCCCCAGTTTCTAGTATATATCCCTTATTTTATGATTTTTAAGTACATAAAGAATATGAGGAATGGTTGGGAAAGTGTGGAGACTTTTAAAGTGTTATAGTGAAAAAATTGGTGATACACAGGCTTCACACAGTTTTCCCAGACCGTGGAGAAGCCATTAAGGTGGTGGTCACTTTGGATAGAGGAGACTACAACATGTGCGCATGGTTTGGGAAAACCATGCGAGGAGGTTCTGCATAGCTCCCCTTCGAAGGAGTGACTACCACACGATTTTCCCACTATTTGACTAGCTGTGAGTACTAATCATGCACAAGGTCAGTTTAGATCCTATGTTTCATGATCTAATAACTTTTATCATTAAACCAACTCGTTTTTTATCCTATATGTCCCTAACTCAGGATTTCTCTCTGGTGAAGGTGAGTGAACACTTACCAGGTGTTTTGGAAGAAATGTGGAGTATTACTTTGGCATTTATAGGTCAGTTGATCGAGGTAAGTCTTGTTTCCTTTAGTTTTCTTAGATCTACTTCTTCCCTTTACATGGATCCTTAGATCTACTCCCAAGGTGGGTAGATCTAAGTTAGTGTATGATTTTAAGTCAGGATTTGGTTTTGCTTGTACTAGGGGGAAAATCTTAAGAGGTTTAGGGGAGTAGTTGACTCGATTTTGTTGGCGTTCTTCGTCCATTGGTTGGTTTCACCTAATTTTTTGAGGTAGGAGGCTTCAATCTCAACTCCCCTTGTAAGAATTGATTGGATTAGTTTCAAATTGGTTTATTTTAATTGTTATTATTGTGAAAATCATGGAATAGTTCTTCTGTTGTGATGATTTATGGTTTTGATGTAATTGTGAAATCATGGTGAATTGTTGTTCAGATTGATTTGGCATCTTGAATTTAAATGATAATTTTAAATTATGATAACAGAAATTGTAGATGTTTTGATGAAAAATGGGTTTTCAATAAAAAGAGCATTTTGTTGAAATTGATTGAGATTGAAATGAATTTGCTGGATTTTGTTTTCAATAAAATGGGAGTTTTATTGAAATGGTTTGGAATTGAAATGGTTTGGCATGGAAATTGTTTTGATGGAAATGGTTTTCAATAAAATGGTGTATTTCTTATTGAAAGGGTGTTTTGGCATGATTAATGGGGAAGGTGTGTGTTCATATTGCATGTATGGGGCTTGGTTGAAATATGACCTTGTGCTCGGTGCCAAATTTTTAATGGCACATGGGACTTTTACGTATCAGGCTATTTAGAAATATGACCTTGTGCTCTATGCAAAAGGTGTAATGGCACATGGGAAACAATTACCTTGTTCTAATATGGTAGATCGGTGAGAGACCTTTCATGAGTATGGAACTTTCATAACATATCTTGCATAGTTGATTTCATGGGTTTGTGAAATGGTTGGGTATACCAAAAAGGGATTTTGGGAAATTGTTTTAAAGCAACAATGGTTATTTTTCTGTAAAAACAACTCGTTGGAAAACATGGATTCAATTTCTCTTGAATTATTTTGGTTACGAATGGTTTTTGAAACTTGTTCATATTTATTTATAAACTGCTTTTGGGAAAATGATTTATATAAACTATTTTTATATAATTGTTGCTAACTCTTCTATCATAGTGGCGTGAGTAAGGAATTCATTGCGGGAAACCTGTTGAGTTTTATACTCACCCCTACTTTGGAACGTTGGTGTTTTTGTAGATGTTGTATTTCGGGACATAGGTAAATGTAAATAATATTATTGCTAGGGGCTCGTTGTGATGCTTGGGAGGTGTTGTGGAGATGGGAGATTGTGGAGCACAAAGTCTTAGTGTCGTTGAGAGCCTTTAGTAATTTATCCACTGGGTACATTGATTCTTAGTTTGGTCTCTCGCTGTTTTGTACTTTGATGTATTTTGATATAAATGAAGTGTTTATTGGTCTTTCATTTGTTCATGCATCATAGAGTGAATGTTTATTTATGCTTGGTTTATGGGTTTATTTCATAAAGGGTAAATCGTACCCCACTTTACATGAAACCCTTAGGCATTTATTTCCAACCTTTGGCTCCTTGGGGATGTCACTTAAGCCCTAGTAATGACTCATGGTACTCTCATGCCAATGAGAATTGGCCGGTCATTACAAATCTTATCAGCTTGTTCGATCCTTTCCTAACAAGTAGTTATTAGTGTTATTTGTCTTGGAGTTTAAATTCATTCTTTTCTATTCCTTGGGTCAAAATCTTAGACATCAGTAGGATTCTTGGAACGTGAAATGTATAGCATAAATGGATGTAGCCTCACCATTTATTCTGAACATCATGTTACCAGTGTGTTGGGTACATAAGTGTTTTGGATACAATTCTAGAATGTGGGAATTCTCATTGTCATGGGTTTAGACAATTAGAGGACCATGACATGAATTGTAGAGAAATGACATCCCACAAGGATTTCATATCTCATTGTGAGGAATGAGTATGGATTTTGTAAATGGTTCAAATTTTTGAAAAAAACTGCAAAAATTGTTTTCAAGTTAAAGACATTGAAAACATGGTATTTGGTATGTCTTGAAAATACGTTGATTTTCAAAAAGTATGTTGAATTTTTTAAAAAATGGTTGAACATGGAAAAAGGATGTTTTTGGAAAAACAATGTTCTGATAGATTATGTGATAGAATTTGAAACGCTAAGCCATCTGTTACTAGAGACTGAGATTGAAGGGGTTTGTTGTTGGTTTAGTAAATGGAACCCCGTAGGCGTCATAGAAACTAGTTGGAAGAGGCCAATTAAAATATGGTTACACCTGAACCGTAGGTGAACCAACATTTGGTCCAAAGCATCGCTCATTATTTTAAAACCATTGAATTGGGACTGCAACAGGATACCTTGTTTATGATATCTTTCACTGATGAAAATCGAAGTGGAGGAAGTACGATTATCTTAACTAGAGGAGCTGAGAACTCTAACACTAAGATAAAGAGGAAAACAAACACATTTTCTCACGGAGGATGAACACATCCGAATCAGACCACCAGATTTTTAAAACTTCTTCAGAGACCTAAGTGTAAGCCAGGATGTTTTTAGTGTGGCTCTATGAGCCAAATCAATCTGGATTGAAAGACACAACCTCAAAAATGTCATATTTGTAACAATATGGGACATATTCAGCTATTTTTCCATAATTCTCTATGGTCAGGTGTTCATGACACTCCTCAAAAAGGGAAGTGTCATTATGAAAATAAAGAGTAGTGCATGGAAAGCACACATCTTCTTGGAGCTGAGCTATTTGTAATGGATGAACTGTTGGGACCATCCTAATTCTGAGGTACGGTTCTTTTAATTTCTATGTTTATGCAAAATTTGTTTGATACGGGTGAATCACATTCCTTTATTTCTTCTAGTTTTGTTGAAATTCTATGTTTAAAAATGGAAATGATTCCTTCTTTTGTGAAACTCAAAACTCTTCTTGGTGAAAGAGAATGTCAAGACTTTGGGTGTAGAGCATGTGTTATAACAGTTGATGGAGCTGAGTTTGAATGGGACTTCTTGATGTTGGACATGGATGTTTATGACGTAATCCTAGGTATGGATTGGTTGACAATGTTTATGGTTTATATAGAATGTTATAAGAAAACAATTAGTTTCACAACTGAGGACGACATCAAACATCTCTTTAAAGGAGAAAGGATAGTAAAGAAAGATGCAAATAGATTTTTGGAACCAATGGTGGGAATAATCTCTCACCAACTGGAAGGGTTGACTTTTCCATTAATGAAACATATTGAGGAAAATTTTTCTAGCTGTTGTGGATCATTTTTCAGATGACTTTCTCAATAACTTCACAAGGTTACCACCTCTAAGGGATGTGGAGTTTACGATTGATCTCCATCCGAGGACCATTCCTATTTCCCTTCCATCTTATCACCTGGCAACAATAGAGTTATGGGAATTGAATGTGCAGTTAGAGGAGCAGGAAGGCAAGGGTTTCATTCGACCAAGTACTTCTCCATGGGAAGCACTGGTGTTGTTGTGAAGAATGCAGATGGAACTTCGCGGCTATGTTTTGATTATCATAAGCTTAACCATGTTGCGATAATTATTAGATATCCACTTCCATGAATTTATGATCTATTTAATCAATTAATGGGAGCTCTGTAGTTCTAAAAGATTTAATTGTGATCAGGATATCACCAATTGCGAGTTTGAAATGAGGATATTCGAAATACAGCATTCAAAAGTAGATTTGTCCACTACGAATAAGTAGTCATGTATTTCGGTCTAACAAATGCACCAGCGGTCTTCATGTCTTTGATGAATCAGATATTTCAACGATATATGTATTCTTTTTTTGTGGTGTTTATCAATTATATCTTTGTGTATTCAAAGATAAGGGATGATCATGAGGTGCCCCTGGAAACAGTGTTACAAATATTTAGAGATCATCATTTGTAAGACAAATTATCAAATTGTGATTTTGGTATATAGGAAGTACGTTTCCATGGCCATTTCATTTCTATAAAGGGTGTTTCTGTTGATTCAGAAAATATTTATGCCGTGATATCTTGTTAACCATGAAAGAATGTGTTTGAGATATGCAGTTTTCAGGGTCTAGCTGGTTATTATTGAAGCTTTGTGCGTGATTTCTTACCACTAGTATCACCAATGACATCTATGAATAACAATAATGATTTCTTATAATGGATAGAAGAATGTCATAAATCCTTTTAGGAACTAAAATTTTTCCTTAAATCAACACCCATCTTGATTTTTCCGGAATGAGAACAGGGGTACGTGGTGTATTGTGATGCTTTAGGATCTGGGTTGGGATGTATTCTCATGCAAGGAGACCATGTTGTTTCTTATGGCTCAATACAGTTGAGACAGCATAAAAATAACTACCCAACACATGATTTGGAGTTAGATATTGTTGTCCATGACTTTAAGACTTGGTGTCATTATCTCTATGGTGATAAATTCACTATGTTTAGATATCATAAGAGTATGAAGCATATTTTCTCACAACGAGATTTGAATCTACGGAAGAGGAGATGGATAGAGTATATTAAAATGTTCAACTTTGACTTGATATATACACAGGGTAAGGGAAATTCGGTGGTTGATGCATTAATCATAAATTAGTATTCTCAGTTGGCGCATGAAGCTTCAGATAAGTGGTAGTTGTTGTCGGTACTAGCCGACATGCATATGGAATGTGAAGACTGAGTTGATGTTGCGGTTTCCTTTCAAGTTGTTCTTGTTCCAGATTTGGTGGAGATATTAAAGGAGGCATAGGCATCCGATGTAGACTGTGTTGAAATTAGTTCAAAACTCAATGGTGGGGAGACCATTGATGGATGGAAGTAAGATGGGAGTTCGGTTTTGCAGTTTCGAGATTGGATGGTTGTACCTTTAACTGCTAAAGAAAAACACCTTCATGCTTACCACCATTCCATATGATCTGTTCATCCAGGTATACAGAAGGTGTATAAGGTGATAAAGGCACAATTTTGGTGGTGCGGCATGAAACAGAAGGTAGCTAAATTTGTTTCAAGGTGTTTAACATGTGAGCAAGTTAAAGCAGAACATCGGCGTCCAATGGGTATGTTGTCGTCTCTACCAATTCCAGTGTGGAAATGGGAGAATATAGCTATGGATTTCGTTACAGGTCTTCAATGAACGGTTCTGAAGCACGATTCCATATGGGTGATAGTGGATCGTCTTACCAAGTCGACCAATTTCATCCCTATTGATGAAACCAATACGGTGGGGGGTCTGTCCAAAATCTGTATCTGAGAAGTGGTAAAGATACATGGCATTCCAGTTTCAGTTGTGTTAGATAGAGATCTGAGGTTCACATCTCATTTCTCGTGACCCTTACAGAAAGCCCTGGAAACTCAGTTGAATATGAGTATGGAGTATCATCCTCATACGGATGGACAATCCGAAAGGACGATACAAATGATGGAAGACATGTTGCGGTCTTGTGTAAAGGATTTTGGTGACTCGTGGGAAGATCACATGCCTTTAGTGAAGTTATAATATGACAACAGTTATCAGGCCTCGATAAACATGGATCCATTTGAAGCATTGTGTGGGCATCCTTTTCGTTCTCCACTTTGTTGGGGTGGAAATAGGGGAGACTTCACTAGTTGGGTCGAGCCTTGTCTAGGAAAAAATGGAGAAGATTAAGTTGATAAAAAAGAGGATGGAGACGGCACAAAGTTGTCAGAAATCTTATTCGGATCATCGTCGAAGACCGTTGTCATTTGCGGTGAGTGATTATGTCTTTTTAGAATCTCTCCAAGTCGTGGACATCATCGTTTTGGGAAGCATGTCAAATTATCTCCTCGATATATAAACCCTTATGAGATACTGGAATGGGTTGGTGAGGTGGATTATTAGTTGGCATTACCACCACGGTTCAGTGCAGTTCATAATGTGTTCAATGTATCCCAGTTGTAGAAGTATCAGCCTGATCCAGACTATTTAATCAGATGGGATCACTTTGAACTAGACCCGGATGCTTAGTTGGTACATATTACAGAGTGGATTGTCAATAGGTAGGAGATATTCTTGTGTGGGAAAAGAATCGGTCTATTGTGGGTCTTATGGAAATATTTTCATATTCAAGATAAGACATAAGAACGTGAGAATGAAATTAAAAAGCAATGGCCATAACTCTTTTCGGAAAGCGATGGTTTTCTACTTTTCAGGGATGGAAAGGCCAATGGTAGGGAGAATTTAGTACCCACGGTTTCTGGTATATAACCCTTGTTTTATTCCTTTTATGTACATGAAGCATATGAGGAATGTTTGAAAATGTTTGCAGACTTTTAAAGTGTTAAAGGGAAAAAAGTGGTGACACACGAGCTTCACACGGTTTTCCCAAACCGTGCAGAAGCTGTGCAGGTGGTGATCACTCTGGACAGAGGAGATTGCAGAGTGTGCGCCAGGATTGGGAGAACCGTGCGAGGAGGCTATGCAGAGCGCCTCTTCCATGTTGTGACTACTGCATGGTTAGCACACGATTTTAATAGTCGTGCGGACTATCCATGTGCGGGGTCAACAAAGATCCTATTTTTAAAGATCTGATCCCTTTTATCATTAAACCCAGTAGTTTTAGCTCCTCAATGGCCCTAACTTTGGATTTCTCTCTATAAAAGGAGGTAGAACAGTTACCAGGCATTTTGGAAGTGATCGGGAGGCTTGCTATGGAATTTAGAGGCCAGTTCATTGAGTTAAGTCTCGATTCCATTAGTTTTTTACATCACCTTATTCCCTCTTCATGGATTCTTTGATCTACTCCCAAGGTGGGTTTATCTAAGGTAGTGGATGACTTTTAAGTGGGTTTTTGGTTTTTTTGGTACAATGGGAAGGAATCTAAGGAGGTTTCGTGGAGTAGTGGACTCAGTTTTGGTGGCGTTCTTTGTCTATTTGTTGGTTTCGCCTAATTTGTCGAGGTAGGAGGCTTCAATATCAACTCCTCTTGTTAAAATTTATTGGCTTAGTTTCAAATTGGTTTATTTTAATGGTTTTGATTGTGAAAATCATTGAATAAATCTTCTTTAGTGATTATTTATGTTTTTGATATAATTGTGAAATCATGGTGAATTGTTGTGAAATGTGATTTGGCTTCTTGAATTTAAAATGTTGATTTTAAATTATGATTACCGAAATTGTAAATGGTTTGATGAAAAATGGGTATTCAATAAAAAGGGAATTTTATTAAAATGGTATGAGATTGAAAAGACTTTGATGGATTTGGTTTTCAATAAAATTGGAGTTTTACTGAAATGGTTTGGAATTGAAATGGTTTTTCATGGAAATGGTTTTGATGGTAATGGTTTTAAATAAAAGGGTGTCTTTTTTTATTGAAAGGGTGTTCTGGCTTGATTTATGGGGAAGGTGTGTGTTCATATTGTATGTATGGGGCTTGGTTGATATATGACCTTGTGCTTGGTGCCAAACGTTTAATGGAACATTGGACTTTTAAGTATGGCTCTTGGTTGAAATATGATCTTGTGCTCGGTGCCAAAGGTGTAATGGAACATGGGAAACAATTACATTGTGATGACATGGTAGATCGATGAGAGACCACTCATGAGTATGGAACCTTCATAACGTAGCAAGCATGGTTGATATCACTGGTTTGTGAAATGGTTGGGTATACCCAAAAGGTATTTTGTGAAATGGTTTTAATGATGGATTGGTAATGTTTCTTAAAAAATAACTTGTTGGAAAATTAGTTTCAATTTCTCTTGGATTCTTTTGGTTACGAGTGGTTTTGGAAACCTTTTTATATTTAGTTATAAACTGCTTTTGAAAAATGTTTTATATAAACTGTTTTTATATAACTATTGATAACTCTTCTATCCTAGTGGTGTGAGTAGGGAATTCATTGGGGGAAACCTGCTGAGTTTCATACTCACCCTACTTAGGCACGTTGGTGCTTTTGCAAATGTCGTATTTCGGGACACATGTAAAGGTAAATCATCTTATTTCTAGTGGCTTGTGGTGATACATGGGAGATTTTGTGTAACTTAGAGCTTATCGAGCACGAAGTATTAGTGTCTTTGAGAGCCTTGAGATGTTTATCCACTATGTACTTTGATGCTTAGTTTGGTCTTCTGCTATTGTGTACAATGATGTAGTTTGATATAAATGAAGTGTTTATTGGTCTTTCATTTGGTCATGCATCATATAGTGAATGTTTAGTTATGTTTGGTTTATGGGTTTATTTCATAAAGGGTAAATATTTACCCACTTGTACTTCAAACCCTTCGTCATTTATTTCCAGCCTTTGGTACCTTGGGGATGTCACTTAATTCCTAATAATGACTCGTGGTACTCTCAATCCAATGATAATTGGCTGGTCATTACATGGAAATTCCAGGTCTTTAAACAGAAGTTGTAAAAAAATTATTTTTATTATATTATACTTTGAAATAAACATTTTTCCTAAATTATAAAATTATTTTTATTAAATTAATTCCATTTTTTGAATCATTGTATAGAAAATCATTGTACAAAAAAATTAGTATTTTTTCGAGTAAATATAAAATCTTGGATGTGTAGTAAGAAAATGTTTTTTTTCTATCACAGAATGTGTTATAATATAATATTTAATTAATAAGGATCTAATAAATTATAAAATTTTATTATAAACTTATAATAAATTAAAAATATGAAAAATGTATTAAAAAATATTCCCTTATAAACATAAAATGTAATTTCATTACTCTAAAAATATATTTTATTCAAATAAAAAATTTATTTATAATTTTACCCCCATTCATTGGGATAGAATAATAATTTAAGTGGTTAATGTTTTTAAATGGTGTAAATATCATTATTTATAGTCAGATAAATTTCATAATCTCGATGAATACCCTAATTTAATTATTTGGACTTAAAATAAACATTCATTCATTATTTAACTCTAAATAAACTTCCACATTTTGTATAAATTACCTCTCTCACACCCATGAAAAATATATTCCTAGAAACTTCTCATTTTCCATGATCTATATATTTACCTATGACTAGGGCACGTTATCTCCATAGTGAAATTCTGGTATTATTCAATTACAGGTCCACAAGGCCTTTTTCCTATTGGAAAGTATTGACTATCAATAAATATGTAACTCTATCATCCTCTAAAATTAACTTTCCCAACAAAATTATCCCAATTTCATATCAACTATGAATCATCATAAAGTGACTAATTAATAATTAAATTATGAGTTTCAATGTTATTATGATAAAATATTTTCAATATAAATATATATTATCTCTCGTATTTTCCTAAAATATTTTTTTTCATTTTTACCACCTACACAGAAAATTTTCAATTCTAAACTTAACCCTTCATTCTTGTATAGTTTTAGTAACTTATATATTGTTCATATTTTTACAGTTTTATGTATTCTTATTCCTTATATGGAAATTTGTTGATTTTTAATTTTTAGGTACCCTAAAACATGAAAATTTATTTTGGTTTACTCTCCCTTCTTATATATTTTACAAATTATTCTTTAAGGATCATTTTATGTTTCATTTAATTTATATTTCAATTATTAATTTTTTTTAATAGTAAAGTTGTTACATCATTGTGGTGAGTTATTATACACTGTTACAATAATCATAAAACCACTCATTAAATATTTATATATTATTTCCATCTCTCTTCATGACAAATGCACTTTTATTTTAAAATTTCATTTAGTTTTCTTGATAATTGTTTTTTTCCTTGAAACCTCCATGTTTACATATATACATTTTCCTTATATCATCATTATGAAACCCATTTTTTCATATTGATTTATTTTATATTAATGGATAATTGATGTTTTCTTTCTAGTTAGAATATTGGATTGTGATAATACTATGATATAACAGGCGGGATTTTAATTATATATCCATTCAATTTATTGGCTAAATTATTATATATCTGGATGTCATTAAGCAAATTTATGAGGTTTTCACCGTTTTTTCATTTTTATGTGAAGTTATTTTATAGTTAACTTTGTACATTTTTTATGATGCCATAGAAATAAAACATGATGAATATTTATGTTATTCATTTTTGAATAGTTCATCCACCATGTCCCTCTAAAATGATTTTTTTATTATTTTATGATGATACTAATATAATTAAATAATGATAATGACTATTCTCACAAATGCACTTATGTTAATTTATATATCATTCCCCTTTATTATTCCTTTCATTAAAGGGGATTTATCATACCCATTCCTTTATATATATTGGTAAGTTTTAAATGTTCTTTTAAGATTATTAATTCGTTTAAGAAGAAAATGCATCCTTATTTAAATTATCTTTATTTTTAAGGGGTTTATATCACATAAACATAATTAAACTAAGACACCAAATCAATAAATTTTAGTAGTTATAATATTACACATGTCTATAAAATACTGTTTAATGATTATGTATATAATGTATAGTGGTTCAGATAATTTTTATTTAGGATATTAAATTATTGTATATGTTATAATTATAGAATTTAAAATTTTAAAATCATTTAATTAATTTAATCAATGAAATAACTTTCTTATCTATGGTTTATTAACATATGTCCAATAATAATTATTTTCTAATTTGAAAATTAGTTTCTAGACAGTGGGACCAATAAAAACGCTAATATGAAAATAAATGTAATTTTCTTCAAACCGATATTCCTAATGTGACTTTATTTTGAGTCAAAAAACTCATAGGTATACTTAACCACTAGTAACATGTAAGGAACTATAACTAAAAACATGTAGAAGGCCCCCCTTTACCCATGTTAGTGTAATTAAGTATTGAATCCTATATTTAGTAACAAATATATTTACATAGTGGATGATATATTACTATTATTAAATAGTAATGAAAAAATTCCCTGAAAATGAAATTTTACATACATACTTATTCTATTTCAGATAGAGTTACCCTTGACCTCGTCTATTTTAATGTTAAATATAACAAATACAATATATTTATCAGGAATCTAAATTAGAAGGATGAATTTTTATAAATGGAGTTAGAAGTATTAAAGAATATATTTCATAGCCAGTATTTATAGAAAACTATTTTATCTTAATGGGAAAAAAATTTATAGAGACCAATCAATAGAAGAATGAATTCTTTGAAATACATGACACAATATTATGAAGTCATGCATTGTATGCCTACAGTTTTTTATATAAAATGATATCATGTATATATAAATATATATATCTATTATTGAAATTTATAAACCCACATATTAAAAAATATTTTGAAATATAAGACATTATAAAGAAGTGGTTCTGTGTGCTCTCATTAGATCTTATTAGATCATATAGACACCTGAGATTTGGGTGAATCAGTAGTCCCCTTTAACCAAAATTTATTTTCATCTAATTCATCTGCAGTTATAAATGAACCTCTACTACAGTAAATAGATTAGGATTTATTAACATGTATAAAACACTCAATTATGTATGTAATGTAATACAAAAAATGTTGGATGGATATAAGGACATTAATATTTTTAGATCCTCTTAGAAAACCTACTCCTTATAATGATCAAATATTTTTTAGTAATAGATTTTATTATCATTACATAATTGAATTTGTACCATTTTTACATATGAGTCACAAAAAATTCTCTATCCGGTATTATTAAATTTCTTTATTTGGTGTCCCGCTATCATTAGCTCTCACTGGACATGGTGTTGTTTCCACTAGCATAACCATTTGTCCATGTGTCCTCTATGATCCAATATATTGGACTATAACTAAATGGAACTGATCAATATAACATTATGAATTTTGGCCTTTTTTATCATCTTATTATCATTTGGATGATATAATCATGTATGAAATCATTCCAATGTGAATAAAATATATATCCTTATTGAAATGGTTTTTGAGAATAAGATCATTATTACAATCCCAAAATTCAGTCCCTTCTACTCAATCATTCTAATCTCCAACACATTGAAAAAATTTAATGAGTTGTATTATATATCTTCTATACACACAACTATATTTATTTTGATTCTTGTATCAGGGTATCTTGAAATCATCATCATTTTTTTCTTATCTGTTCTCAAAAAATATATTCATGATCTAACAAGAATGCTTCCATGATTTCAGGAACCTTAATTTCTCTTGATAATTCATTTTTTAATCTTATTTATACATTATATACCAAAATAAATATATATTTTAATGAAACTATTTTCCAATTCATATAATATTTGAATACTTGCATACTCATGTCCATCAGAAATCATTTCGAATAAATATTCTTTTAAAATCATTTTTACATGATGAATTATATCTCCAATCAAAACTATGTAGAAAAAGTTGTAATTGCCTCAATATTTTAATTCTTCAGAAATAATTAATATATTTATCATTTTTCATGAAAATATTAAAAAAATCAACATCAGGGATTATAATTTTTAATAATCACTTATGCGACTATTGTATCTTCATATGACCCTGAACAATGACAACAGTAGTGGATTATTCCATAATTTCATGATTTATAATGATATCTATATCTTTAAATAACTTGATAAATAAAACGAATAATGATGCATTCAATGGGATATTTTATCTTTGAAGAGAAACCACGATTTATTACCACATTACCAACTTTCATGCGTGCATCTATAACTATGTGAATGCCACATAATAACAAACCACCCATTTAATTGGTATCAACTCATCAATTTGGATATATAAATCTCAAAAATAATAATATTGTGGCCTTAGATAATCACCCCACTTCTTTTTCACATACCCAAAATTTTAATGCTCTTTATCTATATTTTTTTATTCTATATTGTGTAGCCACGTTATTATTTAGAAATCTCAACGGTTTTATCCATTTTTTTCTATGACATATAAATGTACATGATATGAATATTTCACACAATTATTATTTACATGTTCATACATTATTTATATCATCCATAATATCAAATTTAAATATGCGATTCATAAAATTTCATGTAAAAAATAAGGATATATCTCATTAAATAGGGAGAGATTACTCAATAGCCTTGGTTCAATTAACTAAGACTATTCATAGTCACATATGTTATGTTGAAAACATATATGAGATATATATATTCATTATAGTGTAATAACCAAAATTGATCAGATAATTACACTTCCATTATATCACATCACTTGTGGTAGCTATGGAGGAACATTTAATAGGTTATGGGTATCACATACAGTTGGTTCAAAATTAGGCTTATGGTTGGTCTTCCTTGTTCTTAAAGTAGGTAGATATTGGGATATGTCATTAATAACCATTATGTTATATCATCATCTATTATTTTATTATCTCATATATTTTATGTGATCACTCAAAATATATGCATGTGACAAATCAAATAATATGTAAGTGGTTGTTATTTCAAAGCTTATGGATACTTATGACTTCACATGGTGGGTTGAGGCTCCTCATAGTCAATCAATTTTCAACCACATTTAGATGAAATGAAATCTTTTGATCAATAAAACAAAAATATTGTGTTAAATCAACCATAAATATTTTAGTTAGTCTAATTCGCACATGATAGTTTGGTATCTATCAAGTTGTAGGTCAAAATCAACATGAATGGTCAATGATATTAATATTCATTTCAATCTTTATGTGGTAAATTCATCTCATGATAGAAAATTTAATTGTATGTTAGATTCATGTTATGAATGAATGGCTTCTGAGATGGTAGTTAGTTCACCTATAATTGGAACTCATGGGAGGTTATTCTTTAAATAGTTAAATGGAAACCCAAGTGGTCAATTTAACATCACCCTCGAGATCAAAAAAATAATCATGGTTGGTTCAGATACAGAAAGGTAGACTCGGTGCGGTATCATTATTATCTATTCATAGTCACATGAACATTTACTCAGGAGTATTGTTATTTCAGTCATCCACGAGATTATATTGTCCATACTGGTATGTGTGTATTATCAACATGGTATTCATCATGTAGATGATAGTTATTTTACCATTCATTCAGCTAGAAGACATACATGTAGTTTCTATATCGATCATGAATGTTGAAATATATTTCAGGTTTGATAGATTATAGGTAGATTAGTATAGTGATTAATCTAGAGAATGAAGATGACTGAGAGATTAATAAAATGGAGGTCATTAAATTTATTTAATGGTTTTCCTTTTTTTTTGTTTCCAAACACACGTCAAAAATTCATTTTATTTTAAGTCATAAATTAATGCATTTATTGTTTGGCCTATATATAGTATTATATGGTACCCTATTAGACAATTGAAATATATAGATCTAGGGATTGAAATCCTACTATAAAACTGTCACTTCCTCATTCACACCATCATTCCAGACCATTTCACAATGTCTATGACACCCCCTATATACCTTCAAACAAAACTATGAATTCATGTGTTTGGGATTTTATCTAGTATTTTCATTCGTGGATTCTTCAATACTATGGACTAGATATGGTTGACACTATTTCCCACCTACGTAATGGATATGGTTGGTTGAGGCTCCATTTATTTGGGAAACTCAAAATTATAATTATTAAAATTCAATTTATGCTAATTTAAAATGTTTTGAAATGGTGGTCATTTTTACTGTAATTCATCATGAATAAATTATATATTTATTCATTTCCTTTTGATCGCATTTCTCACTCATCATCCAATCATGACTATTCGTTATTTTCACACATAATATGATAGCCTATTCATGTTATAATCTTAGTTCCATATCAATATATACTTAGCACATTGAATTAGAATTCAATAACTACACTCCAATCATCAAATATATTGAGTTTGAATTATTAAGTTTCAACACATTCTTCCAGAAACAAATCAAACCAATTATTATCATATTTTTCTTATATAAAATCACGAGTAGTTCAAACTCCAAAACATATTGACATCCTTTTTAAAAATAAATAAAATCATGAAATGGGGGTTCTAATCACCCCCTCTGTTTTTATATTTAGTACCACCAAATTAATGTTTCAATATGTTTGAATTTTATTTCCCCGATTTTTGAAAATATAATAAAATTTTTATCAAGGATATGACTATCATATTATTGTCCATTATTCACATTTTATATAAATAGATCTAATTTAATCGACTCCTTCAACCATTATTATATCCTAAGTTATATAACATTTAATTTGTTGGGAGAAGGATAAAACCACATGTGAACCAAAGAAATGATCCATCATCTAATGAGTCTATGTTTTAATGTCTAGAATAATGCTAAAAATAAGATTTCATTACCAATATATCACAGTTGTCTATAAAAATTCCAAACATGTGATAAAAATTTAGAAATTTATAAATTGGAGGATATAATAAATGTATTTGAAAATAAATAATTCCTATTTCACATATTATAACATACCAATTGATTTAAATTTCAGTATATATAACTCTACTATTCTCATATCAACTAACAATCCCCTTTATTGACACATTTATTATAATTATAACATGGTGAAAAATTTGAATGACATACCATTGTATATTAATTCATTCATATAACTTAAAATTAATTATTAGATTCAAAAAAATATTTTTGAAATAATCTCTTCAGGTTTCTCTCCCTAGAGGGATGGATCCACATTCACCATCATGGTAGTGAGAATATATCATCATGCCTAATTTTTTTAATGTTCAAATAGTGAAACCCTCACCATATACTTCATTTAATTTACATCAATTCCTTATATATTAGTATATATAAAATTAATAGGAATAAAGATGGGTGTAATTTCATTTCTCTTTAGAAGGAGCAGTATGTATGAGATTTTTATCTAAACCCAGATAACAATGTTATAGCTCTAAAATGTCTAGATTCATTCATGTTTTATACCAACCTGTCTTTCAAAATGTATTCCCATTTTATAGAATATTTTTATTATTTTTTTCACTATTCCACATGGTTTTAATAGACTACTCTACTTTTGTAATCATATATGATTGACTCTTCTATACTAATTCCTTCCTCCTAGCCACATCAAAATATTCTTCCCAAATTACTACTCATTCCTTTTTAACACATTAGGACTTATTAGGGTATAAAGACTCCTTAAAAACATATTTAATATAAAATTTAGTCATTCATTACTTTTATTTATAATTTCATTTTCCATGTAAGAGAGTCATGCCTCTAATATCTACATGAAATTTTTAATTGCGCCATAAACACACACATTAATTAATTATTGATCTCTTTTCATTAGATAGCTTCTTAGACTCTTCACATAGTGTTTTGAAAACCATGAAAATATTACAATCTCAAACTTTTATTGAATTATATATTTGTTCTATATGGTCATTTTGTGTTGGTTTTAATGGTCTTTGGGATGTGGCCCATGATGTGAGATCACATTCCATAATAGATGAATATATTTCTTTCTAGTGTGAAATATTTATTCATAGGAGTTTCAAATGTATTAATCACTATTTTCTCCTATATTTTGAATTATTTTATTTAACATTTATCTTTATATTCTGGTATGGTCTTTTTTTATTATTAGAAAATGAGTTATTCAATGTTTAAAACACAATAATTTAGTATATCTGTGACCCTAAAAATAGTTAATATCATAATACCTATCCATGTATACATAATTATTTTTGTAAGATATACTCTTCATTTAATTTGAATCCAAATTCTATACAGCATGTATTTTCATTGTTTAATTTCAATTCCCCCAAAATTTTTGTATTTTAAAATTTTATCTTATTAATATATTATCCCAAAAATCAATATTCTTATTCCAAAACAATCATAATACACAATATTGACTCAAAAATCATTATCTTCTCATTTTATGTATCAAATGCCCATATTTTATAGAATTCAACATTATATCCACACAGGTGACTCATCGCAGTTGGTGAGGACTCCTTCATTGCATCTACGAGACCTAGGTTTGAAACCAGGTGGAGGAATGTTTCTGGGTAACTGTATTAGTGCTATAGCAGGTTTTTTAGTTGTTACTATTGAAGGTATTATTCAGTGTTGTAGTAGTGAAAACTATTCACCTTGGTCCACCGGTTTGGGCTTGGAGTCCTTAAGGCCATCATGACTCCCAGTTCTTCAGGTCAGTAAGGATTAAAATCCTCCTATATGTATATTGGTCTACCTCAAGCCCTTTGGGCCACAATATTAGTGATGTTTCCACAGAAAGAATCTAAAAAAAAGGATCAGCCACAAAGGAGGATTCAGAGAAAGCGCAATCACCATAGTAGAAACAAATGGTTTGGATGAATGAGAGGGTATGGCTAGGCCATCGTGACTAGCCTCTTATTTCACATGAATCCTATATAGATGGAAATGTGAAGGGGGAGATCTACCATCAGAATACAGATGTTGGGAGGGGAAGTTCCTTGTAGTTATTGTTTGGTTAAATTTATTATGACCTTCAGGTCATGTAATATCTTAAGCGTGCAGGCCATGTAATCTCTAACACTGTGGGCCTTGTAAGAGTACACACTAATCCCTAGAAAGGGAGGTTATAAAAAATCAATAAAAATAATGGCCTTTAGGCCATTTGGGTAACATTATATCCTCTATGGGAGTATCTCCTTTCATAATATATTTAGAAGTTCTGCAGTGTGTTTTTTCAAAATGTATGAACATTTTCCCAAGACCAAGACATTTCATATCTAGGTATTATTTGTTATCCTCAAATATTATCAAGTTTTATTCCTATTATATATTCATTTTTTGAATATTATCTTCATAAAAATTTTCTATATCTTATAATGTTTTATCAAGATCATTGATTATTGTATCATTTACCTTAAACTAATAATATTTAATATTTATGAAGTATTTATTCTATTTTAACAATTACTGGGTTACCTCATTAAGAAATTATTATTAACTATATAACCATAAGAATTTCTTTTATTTACACATAATGAAAATAACAAATTTCTTGCAATGATAAATAGATTATTCTATAACTCTGATGAGTTATGTGACAATATTTCAACATTTATAATTCATAGCTAAATATATATCTATTAAATCTAAATATTTAATATTAACTTTTTCACCCTATAATTCCTTGATAATCCCATGTATATAATAGATAACTTCAATAATAACATTCTTAAGATACCATTCACTTTGAGTGTATAATTATTATTGAATTTTTATAGACTTATAATCTTATGAGTCTTACGAGTTGTTTATTACTTCTTCAAGAGGATCACTTTAGTGAGATTTGGAATATGAATATATACAAAATTTTTCACTTTCATATATTGTTTGATCATTCCTATCATATTCTGAAATATGTTCCTATTTCTATGTATCTTTCCTCTTATTATTTTTTAATGTTTTGGTATAAAATAAGTACTTTATTTTTTATTTAGATGGAGTCCCAATTATCCATTTGATCCCCTTAAATATTTTATTCAAATCCATAATTCATTTATGTTTTTTTAAAATAAATATTATTAATTTATATCAAAACATATGAGAACTAGGATTATCTCTAATGGCACATGTAGATCCCAATGGATCATGCCGAAAACTAAATTGAGGGAGGGGGTGAATCAGCTGCCCCGTTTTACAAAATTTTAACTTCTTCTAAACTATCCGCTCTTAAAATTGAACCTATATACTATTAAATATATTTTTATCTATTAATGCATGTGATACCCTCACTTATATATGTAATGCAGAATATATATGTAACCACACATAAGGATTTTCCATGGTTCATGCCCTATTGGAAAACCTATTCCTTTTCATACTTTCATAATTTCTTGTCATGGATTTTTTTTAAATTTAATATATATAGCTATCAAAAGTACAATTATAAGTCTGACAAAATGTTTTTGAAGGTATCACCCACTTCCCCAAAACAAAATCATAAAATATTCAACTCCCCCTGTGTATGGATTTATTTATATTATCCCCACTATTTCTCTAAGGGTTATTCATGAACTAATGAACTGGTCCTGAGCATCATTGGACTAATTTTTATATCCTCATGCACATAGGCCGTGTACATCATCTCATAATATTCAGGATGATATACTCATGGTTGAACACATTAAAACCTGATTTCCATCTAATCCAATCTTATAGTGGGTTATAAAAATGAGAAACACAATAGTAGAAATATATTCTTTTTTCCCTACTAATATTCTTATTTTTAAACATGAAAAAAATATTTAATGTGTTGGTTCCCCTCCATTAAATATAAAAAATCATGTTATACTTGTATCTTGGTCTCATAAAATCCCTTTAATTATTTTTATTCTAATTTCCTACACATATATATTCACTCCTTAATAATAATTTGTTACTGATTTTGGAAACATTACTTCTCTATAGTGTTTGTCATTTAATCTCATTTAGTCATCAGATAACATATTCCATAAATTTCCTAAATAATCAATATAAAAATTTAGGAGGTATTTGAAAAACTCATACACAACTCCATAATAAATTTCATAGAATTAATATTTTTTAATCACATTTATGCAAATATTTATAACAATAATCATAAATTCATAACATTTAAATTAATTAACGCAATATTTTATTTTTTTCCATAATAATTGTTTTATTATATCTATTTTTTTATAATAATACACATCCATTTGGACCTAATAATCTTAAATATAATAATATTATATGTGAATAATGTATCCTCTTATGAACATGAACCACATCAGCTGTCGTGGATTTTTCCCTAACATAATGTTTTAAGAATCATTATGGATCATTCTTTGACCTGATCAATTCTATAAGTAATGAAACTTGTATGATGATTTATTATTAGTAAATATTTTATTATATGTATTTTCACATTCTCATATTCCATTCATCAAATTGAAACTACATCAAATCTATTTAACCTCACACCACACGTTTCATAGTTATGATTTCATACATACCAAAATATGAACCTCAACTCGAATTGTATTGTTGATGTAGACACCCCCTACACAACTTCTATACATAACCAGAATTTTAATGCTCCTCATCTACACATGTACATTAAATATCATGTATCCTAAATTCCTTTCATCATCCCCCATGATCTCTACATTATTAGTTAATGAAACGAATTTATACCAATTGTGCATATTTTAAACAACGATTGTGAAAATGGTTGTTCCTTGTTCATATCATCCACAACAAAAATAGTATTTGTGCTATGAATTTTATTTCTTGTAAAAAATTTGGAATGATATTTTTGTACATAGAGAGTCCCCTCAACATCCTTGGTTCAATCCTATAAGGCTATACACATTTTCATATTGTGTGATAAATACATATACGAAGTAGGGCCACTCACTTGTAGTGAATCAACCATAATAGATCAGATAGTTACTCAAGTGGATTCTCCCCATAACTCATAGTATCTGATATATATCAATTAGTTGGTTTATTTTAACACATATGTTGTTTTATGAAGAATATTTCAATATGATTTTACTTGTTTGGGACACTGTTCAACATTGAATAAATTCATGCAAAACATGTGCAGTTTTCTATCCTCTATTAATGGTTGAGAACAAATAATTCATGTGATCACGCAAAATATTTTCATATGGTTGATCATTGAATATGAGTTTTGTTGATCATTCAAATCTTATATCCACTTAGAACATTACATGGTTGTTCAAGGATCATCTCAATCACTCAATTGTTTTCCACAATGAGTCAAAATGAAATACTGCAGTCGCTCTTACTCAAAGAATGAGGTCATTCATTTAAGACTCTTAAGGATTCTCTCCATAAAACATTATATCATTATATTATTTATGTGGTATCTGGAACTCAATGTGTATTGTTTTTCCAGTGTCTTTACATTAGGTTCTTCTTAAAGAAGCTTCATCTTGAGTTGAAACATTATTCTATATGTTTTCTTCATTTTATTTCTGTGGAATATATGATATTCTAGTTAGTTTACATACCATGGTAATACCTTATTATGATATTCTTAATAATTTTAATTTGGAAAAAATTCATTCTAATTGTTTTCACACTCAGGGTCATTCAGAAAAATTAACGCATTCATTTCTAATTTGGAATAATAGCCTCAATGTGGTCACATTATTTTTTACTCATAGTAACATGAAAACTTACTCAGGCATTCATTTTTGTAGTCGACCATGATATAATTTTTTCAATCATTGTATTTACATGTGGTCATATATATATAAATCATGTGTAAAATATATCTTTATTTTATAGTTATTAGTAATATGTACAAATAGTTAGTGTATCAACCATGATGATTGATCACAGTGATGGTATGATAGATTGTAAACAAACCAGACTTGATATTTTTTAGGAATAATGAATTCTTGAGAAGACGGCTGAATAGTGGAGACCCACTAATCCCTCATTTGTACGTGATGACTACCACCTCCACAAAGATATGAGATTCATTTTTCTATTATTCCATTTAAATATGATTCTAAATATGTTATTATATATATGTGATTATTGTATCGTTATAAACAATATTGAGGTGATGGAACCTTGATAATAATGAGTGTACCCTAATTTCCAAAATAATTTATACCTGAAAAATGAACTAATTAACAATTTAAATGATAATGATAATGAAATATAGCTAATGAATCAGTGATAAGATATTATACTTAAAAAATATATGGTATTATAAGTATTAATATGAACTTGTTTATAAAGTATAATAAATTTTTATTTACTTTACATGAGGTTAAAATCACTATCAATCTTGTTGAACTGTAGGTATGGGTTTATTCCACAATATCATCTTAATTTGGGATTGTGTTGTAAATTATTACTTAGGGTAAATCACATAAATTTATATCATAAAAAATATATATACTCCTCTAATATTGTTATTTTTGTAATTTCAAGTTATTTTATTCACTTTCCTCTCCCGAAGAACTAAAATTTTTGAAAGAATGATTTTAAGTAAAACTATAATTGTTTTTCGATGTGGTTAGAAATGTATTACTTACATGTCTATATTTTCATTAAATAAATCCATGAATGTTTCCTATATTCCTTAATAATTTATTAATGTTATTTATAACAAATTATTAATATCTAAAAAGCTAAAAATGAATCTGAACATCATTTTTTGAATGATGTGTGTTTTACGAATTGTTTGAATAAAAACTGTGTTTTATCATTTATCACAGGTGATACTATTTACAAAAGAAGAACTATTTTATTACGATTACTTTAAAATTTTCCTCATTTTATTTTAAAAAAACTAATATTATATAAATATTTATCATATAAATAAGTAATTTTAAATAGAATAGGTAATTTTACTCAATATATTTTCTGCATATTATTTAAAAAAAATTCTTCCATGTCAATATTCATTGATTTATATTATAAAATACATGGGATTGAATATAATAATATCATCATCCATATTAACATATATATCTTATGATCTAGTTATCTTGTTTATTTACTTGTGAATATATTAATATTTCATTTGCTAGTTTCTATTAATAATTTTTATGTTGATTATGTACTAGATTTTTATTCATTTCTACCATATGAGGAATGAATCGTCCTTAGTAAGTGATAAGTGGGGCCAATTATATCCCCTAAATTTATTCATTTTTTATCATGAGGCAAAAAAATTGTTATTCTTTATATATCTATTTAATATAAATATTTAGTCCACTTTTATGATATTAGTTATATATTATACATGATATGGCCTCTTACTTCCATATTATTCAGTAATTATTGATCATGTAATAGATTTCATTATATATTCACTTAAATAGATTATTTACAAACCCTTTTATTATTATATTATTTTCCAAGGATACAAATATGGGATCTATGAATGATCTCAGGGATACACTAAAACTAATAAAATTGTCATCAAAATAATTTTTTGATTTATTTCATTTTTTCAAGAGTAATTTTAGAACAATATATATATTTAGTATATAAAGACACATAAATTCTTTATACATCTATATATGACTCCTTATGTCTTATTTAAATGTATTCAAATAATTATTTGGTATGGGTTACTAGATTTTTTATGTTGTAGTTTGTATCAGTGGATGTTTAATAAAATCCCTTGGAGTTATATTTATGAAAACATATATTAATGAACATAAGACATTGAATTTATATATGTATAAGTATCTTTATAGGATAATGTGTTATATTTTTGGAAAATTAGTAACTATATGGGTTTTCAAAAAAAACATCAAAAACTTGATACAGGAAGTGGATGCGGTTATGGGAAAGAAGCACCTAGGGGTCACAACCCTGAAAGGGGTGGATTTGTTATTAACTCAATCGTCACTAGTGCACGATGAGTCGGCCTATGAATACCAAAATTTTTCAATACCCTTAATATATATGATCTGATTTAATTAAATTATCTTTATTAACCATTATTAAATATTTGAAAATATTTTTATGAATTGAGGATATTTTCAAGGGTACTTTATTTATGATTTCGAGATTAGATATTCATAAATTTCTAATTTAGGTTTTGTGTTACAAAATATTTAGAATTATAAATTATGATTTACATTTCATAATGTTATGAGGTAATTCTGTATATTCCATTTTTTATAAATGGAACACAGTTGAAGGAAGAAAAACCATATCTCTGCATAAAATCTAGTTAAGGATTTCTTTATTTGGTAATATAATGATGCTGGAGGTAGACCTAGATTAGGATATGATTAAATTATAACTATATTTAGGTATAGAAATAATGTTATGAACAAAAATCATTCCCATATAGATTATACCAATGAATCCATAAATGGTGTAGTAATGCTAGACCACTTTATTCAACAACAGCCACAATCATTCTATAGGTCTAATAATCCATTTTTAAATGTGTTGTGGAGAATATTCCTTGAGAAGAAATTTATTAATTTCAAATTTAGTAAAATATTGGAATTTATCACTATATATTATCATATTGAAATGACATTGATAAGTAGTGGTCATTGGTCCTGAACTATAACTTGTTTGAAGAAATTATTAGAATTCTGTGGATGAGATTTAATTATTCTTTGAAAATTAATTTCCTCATTATCAATGAGATTATATGGATTTGTAATTAAAAATTCTAACACAAAAAGGGGAGTATAAGATTTAAATATGATTCTAACTTTAACAGTTTAAAAATATGTGTTTTGTATTACGTAATTAATATAATTGGTGATATTGAAAATTTCATTTATTAGATAAATACTATCCTTTGATTAATATTAGTCTCTCAGAATCTTTTAGTATATGATTATATATTTTAATTCACTATTAAGATAGATTAATAACTATTTGATCCTTAATTTTTACATGGAAAATAAGAAAATAATCTTCTGTTTGAGTACTCTGGAAATGGAAATATGAAAAAAGGACGGAATGAAAATGTGGAATTTCCAACTATAAATAATTTTAAATGGAAACATCAGGAAACATGCTTGATGGGAATTTAATTTTTCATTAACAATAAATAAAATGTTCATCATGATCATTATTGAAAGGGTTATAAAAAGAATAAACACATTTATAATGCAACAACATTAAGGTGATGGATAAATTTTTGAATGAATCCCCATATCATCAAATAAATTTTCTTTAGAAATGTACAAGGAAGAATAGCCTTCCTTATATGATCAGTAAAGATAAGGATAATAATTAAAAGGATGTAGTTGAAGGTATGTTGATCATAAAATCAAATTTATCTAAATCATTACTTGAATTCCAATTTTCATTGACATTTATATAAACCATTTTTTTAGAAAATTCACATATTCATAAAGTAACTAAAGAAGGGTGTTTCCAATCCAGATTCCTAGTGGAAATTTTTCTATATCAAGGATATGTTATTTTTTCCCATTATGAATAATAATCACACCCTTTTTGAAAAACTCATTATTATACCCACTACTGACTTTGGTATAATCCTTGGTACAGATTTAGTATTGAATTTTACAGTTATAATTTCATTCCGAATGAATTTGATTATGATTTTGGATGGAGATATAGAATTACCTGTCCTAATATGATAGACTACACCATTAAAATCATGTCTGTATACACCTCCAGTAGCTCTACAGGATGAAATTATCAAACATTAAGAGAAAATAAAACCTATGAATGGGAAATGTATCCTTTGAATAATAGATGTAACTATTGTACATGAATACATTGATTTTTTCCTAAAATAATTAGTTGTACACACACCTATGTGTGAATTTGTGGTCTCCAATGATCTTTTACGAGATGGATAACATATATCTAAGACACCCTACTACATTGCCATAGTGGGATAACTATAATTGATGAAACAATTACATGAGTTATGTGATAAGGTATTTATATGACCTAGTGTTTCTCCATGGCAATCCCATATTATCTTAGTCAATAATAAATATGGATATATGATGTTTTCCATCAATTACATGGAAATCAATGTTTTAACTATAAATAAAAAATCATAATCAACTACATATTTAGGATTTATTAGATAAAATTCAATAGAATTAATACTTTTTAGTGTTTGGTATCTGTTGTGGGTATCATAAGTTGTATATAAAGAAGAAATAAATTTCTAAAAAAATATTTCATATGAGGTGTGGACATTAATAATTTACATTAACACTATTTGGATTGACTAATATACCATATGTTTTTATATATATGATGAAAATATTATTCTACGGTTCTCTTGATAGTTTCATTTTGGTATCTGTAGATGATATCATGATAAAATCTAAAGGCAATGATTAGCATAAGAGTCATTTTAGAATGATTCATAAGTCTCTAAAATAGAAAGAATTTTATGAAAAAATTATATAATGATAAATATTTCTTTAGTAAGTTTTATATAGGAATATTGTCTCTATTAATAGAATATCAGTAAATCCTTCAAATATTTATTAGTTATAGGATGGCCCACACCAATAAATAAAATTGAGTTATTCAATTTCCTTGAATTTGTAGGTTATTATCGATGTTTTTTTAAATTTAATTTAATTACCATACCAGTTAAATATATTTACATGTAAAGGGGGTCAATTTATAAAGTAGTGAAAATTTATGAAAAAATGATGAATTACATATGAGATTTGTGAATGAACTAATATTGACATTTCCATTCGAAATAGAAGGGTTTTTGAAATACAATTATACATTAATAAAAGGACATGTAATTTTACTTATGCAAAATGATATATTTAATTCCTCTACATCATGTTATTTAATTATTCATGAACATAATTATCCAACTCATTTTCTTGAGTTAGAATTAGTTAGAATAGTATTGTTGTTATAAAGGAATTACCTATAGGGAGAAATATATGGGTTTTATTTCGATTTGAAAATGTTAGAATATATATTCTTATAGAAGTATTTCAACATGAGGGAATGTATATGTTTAGAACCAACTCATTGATTTTTATTCCTCAACAAACTACCACCATAGGAAGGAAAATACGGTGAATACGACATTGAGTCGGAAAGATCATAGTGTTCTGACTAAAATGATATTTGAAAAAAATCGCATATTTATGGAATTATATATATGAGTATTGGAATTATAAAGGAAGGAGAAACATTTAAAATATTCCATATTACTTCTAAACTATCTATTATAGAGAAAATAATTTTTTTTTGTGAAATTAATATTAAATATAAAATTTAACCACTAAATTATAGGATGTTATATACGTCATTAAATGAAAATATAATATTTTAAATTAGAAAGTGGTTGCATTTTTCATATATAAATGTGATAAAAATATAGTTATTATATTATTTTCATATCTCAAATTTTACTATAAACCTTTATAGCACTAAAATATTTCTTGATTTTAAGGTACATTTTTAATTGATAATATGAAATCAAAAAATCCAGAATATGTGTCAGGTCTCTTAGTATTTACGTAGGTTAAGGATATTAGAAAACCTATAAAATTATTAATGAAACATATACCAACTTTTATGTGTAAATTTGAAATTATTACTATGGAAATTTTTAATTTACTAAAAATGAATCCTAGAGTTATGATTACATATAAGTTATTATTGACCACCTGACCAAATATATACATTTACATAAAATAAGGGAATACCTACATATTTAGTAGTTCATGCATATTTAAATTAATGATGTTGTAATACTTCATGGTGAACCTATTTAAATTGAAACCATTATAAATCCCTAATTTATGTCAAAATTATAGAGGATTCAGCCATAAGATCTTGACATAGAGTTATATTTTATATCAACATATTTTTTTAATATTATAGACATTCTTAAAGGACTAGTAATACGTTATAAGACATTATTTTGTCATGCTCACTTGATTTTTATGGTATGAGAGTTTATTTTTACATTTGGTAGAGTTCACATGTAACAAAAACATCCCTTCAATAATTTAAATTACTCCATCTACCGAATTATACCAAATGATGTGTCAAACATCAAGCTGTTGGGATGGATTTTTTTAAAGGATTCTTGTATACCAAAATAATATTAATGGAACCCCAATGATATTGGAGACTATTCAAAATCATTTTATAAAAATTAAATGTTGAAAAAAAGTTATGAAAATAACATAAGGAATGTTTTTTAATTTCTTTTGGAATATTATGTTTTCATAATGGTATCTCTAAGGACTAGTGTTAGATTATATTTATATAAATGGAAACTAATACTTATGCATATTAGACCTTTTGAAATTATAGAAAGAATATGGGAACTAACATAAAATTTGGTAATGACACCAGAGCCTATCAAATGTTAATTATGTGTTTTGTATCTCAATACTGCGGATTTACATAACATAACCAACTCTTTATTCTCAATTTTGTGAAAATATAATTAAAACATGAATATTTTAATATGAACATCATATCATATTCCATGAAACTATAGAAAAGTTGTTGATGAATCTTATCTATCACATGTTAAATGTACTTTGATGAAATCATATAATATAAGGGAAAATGTAGAAACATGAAAAATTTATAGTGAAAAACTACCCAAATATATTATTTAGATGAAATTAAAGAAATATAAATGAGGAAATTTTTGAGGGTGTAGAGACTGAAACACGTGAGCATCAATGATAATAATATTTTCTTTCAAGATAAATAACACAAAAAGTTAACATATCGTTAGTCAATAACGGGATTTAAACCCAAATTAATGAATTTTATAAATTTTACTTGATTAAATATAATTTCTATTTTAATTAATCACTTAAAAACTATCTTAGGGTGATATTTTGAGATTTTTTAAAAGTAGATGCTTTTAGGATGAATAGTGAAAACTACTGATTTTAAAAATAATGTCACATTTATGTAATTATAATGATTTAATAATTTCATTAAATATTTGAAAACGTTTCTATATACCAATTAAATATTTATAAATTAATATATTTTAAGAATAATATATTTTTTATCATAGAAATATATATTTAATATTTTAAAAAAAATATTTTTTTCTCAAATAAAAACTATTTTTGTTCTTTCTCTATTAATCACATGTAAAAATGTTTACATTCTGTTTTGGTATTATTTTAATGAAAAACAAGTATCCTTTGATTAGTAATAATCCAGTAAATTTCATTATAATCAACATTAGACTTCATTTTTCTACCAAATTATTTTAAGGAAAAAATAATTATTTCTTAAAAAATGGGTTTTGTTGTGTTTTCCAAATATATATTAAAATTAATTAATCCGACCTACAAAATTTGGATATTATAAAATGTTTTTAATATTTGGAATTAAAAAAATTAATATGTTGTTATTGGTTTAACTTATTTTTTTCATAATTAAAAGTAAAAATAGTTTAAAATATTTAACATAGATATAGATAAAATGGTTTTACATGGGGCTGAAAAAGAAATTTTTCTAAAAATTCTTCATAAAATTAAAAAAACAAATTATTTTAAGAGAAAAACACTTTATCATATGTTACCATATAATTCCTATCAAAAAGGTGACACGTTCATAAGATAATGACTTCATATTATTTAAATCAATTGGGTAATTCAGTGTGTGTCCATCCCCTAACATATAAAATGAAACATATTCCCCTCCCAGATTATCAATCTATTAGGACTCCAACTCATCCAATAAAATCCCAAAAACATTACTAAATTAATTTCTTAATTTTTATATACTCTATTATTCTCATAACGATATATTATGAATACCTAATATGTAATCCAATAGATTTCTAAAAATGAAGTGGTAATCATCCTTAACAACTCGTTAAATGTGTAATTCATCTTATATGTACCTAAAATATGTTTTTCTAATCTTGAAATAATTACTCAAATATAACGGTAATTATTAGATGATATTATAATTATGGTACAACCATTTTCCACCTTTTTTCAATCATACAGAAGATGAAAAGATCACTAGTTCTTCTAGATAACCTAATTTCTCCCCATAGTGGAGTGATTTGGTTTTCATTACCTAATTAAATGGATGGTTATAAATATAGAACTAAAAGGAATATATATAAAATTTATGGAATATTTTTTACTATTTAAAAATAATATAGCAGTTTTTTTCTTTCCCAACTACCTGTCAAAGAAATATAATCTCACTCATGTGTATGTGTGGACAACCACCCCCACAAAGTGATTTGATTCACATTTAAAGTATTCTTTTTTGAATAATTGAATAAATATATATGATATTTATATCATGATTAATAAATTTTAAATGATTGACCCATGATAAAGATATACAGAATGTAACAATTCAATCCAACCATATATGGAATATAGAGAAGTTAACACCAAAATTGATAATAACAATGATTTATTACTAACGAATAGGTGGAAATATGTTATTCATAAACAATGTATTTTATTATAAGTATGAATATTATTTATTATAGAATTATAAAACATGTAGTTTTATTATAAATGATTTTTAAATTATAAACAATATAAATTGGACTGATGGTAAGTGATTATTTTACAATCTCATCAATTTTCAATATTTTTTATATTTATATTTCTAATAGGGAATATTTAATATATTTCTATAAGTAACCCCATATGTTATGTCATCTATAGATATTTTGTAGAGATATAGGTTTCCTAATAATTTTCCTCTATCTAACTATTCAAATGTTTGAATTTATATTTTTCTGAAAAACTGACATTTATTTTCTCTTTGGTGGTTTATATTTTTCTCCATTATCCACAGTATCGTCAACATATTGTCAATAAAATTTTTAATAGAATAATATTATTGAATAAATTCATTTATAGAAATTTTTATCTTTCTAAAAATTTATAAAAACAAATCATCTAGTTATTTTAGGAAATATATACTTTCTACCATTATTGTTAATGGAGTCATTATTTTAGTTTTTACCATAGGAATGGATTTTCACACCCTGAAAACTATTAGTTTATTTTAAAATTACATAACATTTATTTATTATTTTTTTAAAGAAATTTATTTTCATGATATTCTATAAATTTTTGGATTTTAATGGGTTTATTTCAAAATAAAAATGATATTTTCCTAAAAAATGCTAAATTTATCATTTAAATGTGTAATCATCAATTTTTATATATTTTGATAAATATGATAATTTATTGGGGTTATACTCTAATGATATCATCAATTATATTACTATTGATATCTATTGACATTTTTGTTATATTTATTGACTTAGGAAACTTTAAATATTTTATATGATAATTTTTCATTACTAATGATTGTGTTGAATATGTATTGAATTTTTTTTCTATTACATTCATATGATGAATTCACTGGACATTAAGAATGATGATCATGGCTCATTATAACACCTATATGAATCATTAAGTCTCATGAGAAAACTGGACTACGTATTGTTGAATTACATACTTATATATAAACGGTATCTTTGAATATAGCATGACTGTATGTTTACGATGTTTGGAATTATGTATTATATCATTATGAAAATAATTTTTGTAATTTATTTTTATATTCCATCCTGATATTTATTCGCATATTCATGAAATAATCATATGATATATTTGATTAGTGTTGGTATCTTCTATACTTTCATGCTCTATATGCCCTATGATAGATTCTATTGCAACATTTCTCTTAATTTGGATAATCTATCACAATTTTATTCAGAATTATACTCCCATTGATTATGATAATAGATCTATAAAATATTTATAGGGTATAATAGATGATATAATAATTTTTTCAAAAGAATTTTCAGTTTCACTTCTTATTTTGAAGTGTAATTTTAGAATAACTTGTGTTTGTAGTCTCCCAATAATATTAAAATATTAGATCATTTGTGATGTGATCCATATTATATTATGAAAATGTACTAAAATAACCACTTACTCCTGGTTACTAGACATAGGGTGTTACATCAACTATTAATCCAACACACTATACACCCTTACTATATATCAAATTATGATATGGAAACCTAACCATCAATGGTTAACATAGAATAGTATATATATATACTAATGGAAGTGAAATATCATATATTACAAATAAACTCTATTAAATAAATATAAAATTATGAGATATGGTATATATATCCCAATCTAATAATTCATCTTTGGTTCATTTTTTATCCTTAATCTCCATCAAGGTGATTTGAATAAGTTATATGCTCATAATTGGAAAATCTATCATCAATAAATGATATAATTAAGTAATAAATTTACATTCGTTTTAACTAAAGTTAATTAAATATTTTAATAGATATTTAATGTATTACACATAATTAGCATCAAGAAACATCATTGGAAAAATATTTCTATATCCTTTAATGTAATAATTTTTTCCAAAATAATTTAAAAAAATATCAATTGATTTTATAAGAATTTAATATAGTAAACTATCTTTAATCCCCATATAGAAATATTTTTTATTGTTTTATTAATGATTATGGTGGTGAAATATATATGAGTATTTCCTCATTCATCATAAATAATATTAATGTTTTCCCTGATTTGAAAATATACGGAGACTATAAACCCATCCACCTAACATGGGGAAGTATTATTTATAATTGGAATAAAAATCAATGAGATAAATATAATTAATAAATAATAATACATAATCATTAAATAACAGCAAATAGTGAACATAAAAACATGAAAATATAACAATATTAATTACTGTAATACCAATATGAGAAAACACTACATATATAATTAAAAAATTATGAAAACAATGCATAAGGGAAATTAATTTTTCAAATATTTCAATGTAAAAATGTTTAATGTTTTATTACATCTTCTTATGAAAATTTTTCTAAAAAGAAACTATATAGAATAATAACATCATTAAAATCCCTTTAAAATAAGAAACTATTAAAAAAGAAATATTATATAAAAAACTAAGAGAAATAATATATATATATATAGTATAAATCTTTCAAAACAATTGTTTTATTATTATTACAGTAATTATTTTTTGATAAAATTATTTTAAGAAAATAATTAAAAATCCACCTAAAAGATAAATTTAATAAATGAAATCCCCATGAATTTTCTCTATGATTTTCAATGTTATAATTGTCACCTACTATTTCAAAATTAGAATAATTTTTTCCTTTCTAATGTGAACTCTTTATTTAAAATAAATGATAAATTTTATTTTCAAATATTAAAAAGTAATTTTTTAATACAATTAAAATATGCTTATAAAATTATAATCATTACATATGATTTTAATTATTTATTTATAATAATGATTATGATTCATAAACATATTAATTTTTTTATCTGTAAAAATTATAATTAATCATAATTTTATTTTATAGTAATTATATAAATAAAAAATAATAATATGGATTTATTAAATAATGTGGATATTACATGTCTCATGACTTTTATCATATTCAAGAATGGAATCATTTATTTTATGCTCAATGTGTGTTAGGGATATGTGATTCAAAATTACAAGATTCATACAAGTCCGTAGAGATAGATTCTTAACACAATGCAATCTATCATCCAAATCGAGGAAAATTGTGTATTGTGGATGGGGTTTTTTGGGACCAATATGACCATACATTTATTTGGAAGCTATAAGATGTTTTTACTAAAAGTGTTCTCTCTTGTTGTCATGTAAATTTCAATGAATTAGAAAGGGCCTCACTTTATAAATGATGGTGATCAGACCCACAATCATATTTAGTCATCAGAATGAAATGATTATGGAATTCTATTGGATTTTGAAGAAGTTTTCTAGGATAAAAGATCCTAAGGTGCACCTTAGGTATAGAAAAAGAAACTACTAATCATAATGGGAAACTTTATCAGAGTATGCTCAGCTCAAATAAATTATGACGATGATTTTTTTGAAATTCAAGTTCTTATAAATCATATGTATTTTGAAATTTTTTTGATGCAATACTTATTAAGAAAAACTAGAGAACATGTTTTACCAATTTTATGAGGGTTCATATTGGGTAAATAATGAAAATTGATGGAATAATGAGAAGTTACAACACCTTCCAATATAAGTTAAATTATATTGAAGTTGGTAATAATGTTATATAAATGAATGAGGAAATCATGATACAATCTAATTTTTTGTTGAAAAAGGACGTTTCTAAAGACAATGTTTTCCAATATCAGTTCTTCAGAATGAGATCATTGGATACAACTTTTTATGAAGGTTGTGATGTTTTTTGGAAACATGATAAGAAGAATGTGATGGTCTGTAGTCAGAATAATAATTCAAATTATTCAAATCGAGGGATAAATATGTTTTTGTGGATTACTATAAGAAAAGATATTTCTTTCTGATGTCGAAGATACTGACATTGTTCCATCAGATGCGGTGTGCCATTGATTATTGGAGTAGTCCTCACACGATTCATCAGATGTAGTGTTGGTTGAAAAATAAATTCAGAGGAAGATCTTTTTGGTAGTTGTTGGATCAATTTAGAAAAAAATAGAAATAGAGATTTTTATGAAAGATACCAAATGGGATCATATAATGATAAATAATATAATGAAATATTTGCATCTGGTTCAATTGATTTCTCTCTATGATATGTTTTATAATTTGGTTAAGAAAAAAATAAGAAGGCTAATTTTTTTTAATATTTGTTTTCAAAAAGGTCATCATTCATTAGACTGAAGCTGGCCCTGATTGTTTGAGTGAGATAAATATCAATCCTTTCAGTGAATCCTAAAATAGATAACATCATCACATGTTTGATCATAGGTGTGAGAAAATAATGAAAAGTGAATTTCTGGATGCTAGTTTAAGTTTTGATAAGTGGGATTGTATAAGTTGAATGTAAAATGGTTTTTAGAGTTTACTTTTATTAGTTGAGAAACATACTGAGTATTCTACTAACTTCATCATAATAACAAAATAAGAATTAGCATTTTAGTCTTTAAATGGGTGTGGAGCATCATAATGAGAGAATCAAAATCATTCTAAATAATAGTAAGAAAGTATGAAGAGATCTAAAAATTTTAGAATAATTGAAAATTATACAAAATATTATAGAGGATATTAAAATAACTAAATAATTCCAAGATGTACCCAAAATTAAAGGAATTTTGTTTACGAAATATGGTCATGTATGGATGTTATTTTGAATCTCACACAAATGACATTTTTATCACCTATTAATAGAGAATGAACTCAGTACTATTTTACATGAATGTACTTCTCAATAGTATAGTGGGAAGGAGGAGTGTTGAATGTTTTTAGAGAGAAGGAGTTTCAATATCATTTTTAACAAAGAATGTTTTCCAAATAAAATGAGAAAATAGATGTTTATAATGAGGGCTTCTGGGTCAGACTGAGCAATTGGACTGGGATTTTTAGAATACAATAGAATAGGTTCAAGATTATTTTCACAGTATTTTAACAGAATTATATTTCCATATTCAGTGATCATACTAGTGAATCTGATAGGGAAATCATGCATATTTTCATTATGAATCCCATATGATGTTCATTCCTACTACTGAGTAAGAATATAAATACTTTTTTCAAAGATCTAATTTGTGAATGTTGATATTGTATCACTTTTAGATGTATCCAAACTTAGTACACAAATTATTATTACATCATTTTGTTCTACTTCAATCAAATGAATTTTTTTTATTGATTATAATACAATATGACAGTAAGTGAATATCTTGTTTTTTGTATCCACACAAAATCATTTTCTCCTAATGGATTCTATTTTATTAATTGTTTTCTAAACCATACCATGGATATAGGTACCTTTATTAAGTAGTAATCCTTTTTAATTATTATGTTCCTATGAATGTTTATTTTTTATATTTTTAGGAAAGTGATATCTCTTTAATAAAAAGTGAATGTTGTTTTAAATGAAATGAATCCTAAATGAAAAATATAAAAATTATGCACCCCTCCCCCTCTCTGTGATACATTGATATTGACTGGGAAAACTCAATTGGTATCAAAGTCGAAGGTTCCATTTGTTTTCCCTTTGTTAATGTTTTGGGGAGATGTTTTTTTATGGAAAATCATTATTATGTTAATAATAAATGGATTCTGATCTTCTATTATAAAAATATCATATTAGAAAATATAAAATGTTGCCTTATCTTATGTATCTTTAGTATGATGTTCTCAAAGCCATAATTGATGGATTTCCTCTTATTGTGAAATACTAACCCTCATATTTTTTGAGAAGAAGAATCTTGATAATGATGGAATAGCTAATTATTCATTACACTAAACACTTTCTGAATGTACTATTCTAAGAGTGAATGTTGTCTCTATTGAAAATAGTATTTGGGATAAGCTAAATAACATTTATAAAGGAAATAAAAACAAAAAATGAAAAGTTACAAACATAGAGGTTTATTTATCAATATCTCATGATGGGTTTGTTTGAATGTATTGATGAGTTCATTACCTGGGTGAATGACATTGTTAGAATTATCATAGGTCTTGCTAAAAATGTATACGATTATGCTATTTTTTAATAGATATTGACAATTATTTTAAAGAAGTTTAATGATAATTTTTATTTATGGAATGACAGAGATCTTGATATATTATCCCGAAAATAT
This sequence comes from Viscum album, assembly GCA_963277665.1. NCBI lineage: Eukaryota > Viridiplantae > Streptophyta > Magnoliopsida > Santalales > Viscaceae > Viscum > Viscum album. The sequence continues at coordinate 598,764,610 of OY728153.1, forward strand.
TTTTATAGTACCCTCATTATTATGAAATGATAAGGGAGAATGTGATTATTGTAAGAAAATTGATAGGGAAATTTAATTCAAAGATACCAAGAAGGAAAAGTGTAAGATGATTCTTGAATAAGAAGAAGTTGGAGAATCTGATTCTAAAAATCTGGTTTAAAATATTTGATGAATATTTATCAATTTAATGAGAGAATAGGTACAACACAATCTAAAGGGAAACATACCTTTAAATTTTTTGAATGTGGAGATATTGGGTACATTCAGGCTAATATTCCCTAAATAATGAAAGTGGTAGATAATGATATATATGATACAAGGCCAATAAAATTATGGAAGAAAAATGGAGCTTAGTGTAAAAATTATTCAATACGGAATTAAAAAAAATATCCAATTGCATAAGGGTATGTTTCTTATCAAAATAAATTGAATAATAAAATTTTGTAACTAAAACCAAATAGTCTTTTAAGATTTTTAGAGATAATAATTTTATTGAAATAGTTAATAGTGAATAATTTGGAAAAATAAATTATGAAGTAAAGGTAACTCTATTATAATTTCTTCTAAAATAATAATTGAATGAATGAATAAGAATGATTGGGAGGATTTAGAAATAAATTAAGAAGTTTAATATTGAAAACACATTAAAAAAATATTCCAGAATTATTTCTTAATGAGAAAATCCAGATGATATAAGTGCTTTATGATTTGTAGAAATATCCTGAGATACAAAATAATCATAATTAATATCTGGAATCCCATATAAATGTAAAATAATAATATTTGAAACTTGTCCAACCAAAACATCCTAAAGATGAACATTGTGTTAAAATTCAATAACTCTATTTATGATATCGGTGAAATTTTTGGGAAGTTTGAACCTGAGAAGGATCAAAATTTTCACTCAATGTTTGAAAATAATGTTAATATTGTTTTTGAGAAGAAGAAATCTAGGAATGGTATGTATTGGGACAAAATCGATAATTTTGAAGAGTCTTATATTTCCAAAAATCCTTTGTACTAAAATTCTCATTATTCTGGTTTAGAGAAGTCAAAAAATAAAACCAAACTGAAGAAGAAGGTTTTAGTAGAAAATAGAAATGTTTTTGGTAAAAAATGTTTTGATAATAATAAAAATAAGGTTTCTTAGAAACATGTTCACAATTCTGATCAATATATAAGAAAATGAGGAAAATATTTTTTATATGGGTTCAACTGGTACTAAATTTAATTCTGATATATTATAAATATATGTTTTTTCGAACAAATATAATAAAAATATTTGGAAAATTATTGCAGGAATAGTTTGGGGTGATTCAATACCATCAATTAAAGAATTCTTAAAAGGATGTTTGAATGAAAACTAAGAATATTGGTGTGAAAGTAGTAAATATATTCAGACCAATGAAAACAATATTTTAATTATTTAAAAAAGCTATACATATTTCAAAATTATGTCCTTTTTTGTTATCGACACAAAAAAATTCATATAAATTTTTAGAATCTGGATGTGAAGAATGAAAAAGGGAATCAAAGAGAGCTATTATTCTTGAAACCACTATAAAAGCAAAAATAAATACAATGACATTGGATCTTGTATATTTGGAGTTATTCTCAAATTACATGGGATGTAAATTTATTAAGGAATGGATATTACTTCCAATAGATAACAATGACATTGGGAAATTATGAATCTCATAGAATTAAAGGAGTTGGGTCAACCTTTATTTGGGGAAATAAGTTGAAATTAAAGAAATAATTTTTTGTACTGGTTGTAATATTTTCTCAGAACATTTTGATGAAGGAATCAAATTTTATTTCAGAAAAGATATGTTATTTTGTGAAATGTGTGGAATTTTGAAATAATTACAGGAGGAAAATGTACAAAATTATATTTATTCCATGTTGGGAAAGTGGGAAACTATTGATACCTATGTATGGTGTAAGCGAATCTATTACAGAATAAAATTTTGGGACACATGTTTCAATGAAACCTGATCATGTTATCAAATTGAGACTGTGACTCTGGTATTCTTGATATGCCAATATGAAGAGATTGGTACAAAATAATTTATCATAATAGAAATATAACAATCTATGTGCATAAGAAGCTTTACATTTTTTTCAGAATGACCCCTACGACTTATTCGTTCTAATATATATGGGCCAATTATAATAAAAATAAACTCATAAAGAGAAGTACTTATATTCATTAATTGATTACTGTACTCATGTCACACATGTTATTTATATGATTCATAACTCAAATACTCTAAAAATGATTAAATGATTTAGAAGGAAATCTAATAAACAATGTGAGTATTCAGTGAAGAATTTTAGAATAAACAATAGTGGGGAATACAATAATAATAATTAAAATTTTTCTTGAGAATCATGGAGTTCGGAATGAGTTTAGTACACCATACACTCTTAAACAAAGTGGTGATTTTTAATGTAATAATATAATATTAGATGAAACAGTGTGAATTATTTTTCTTTAACATGGCCGCTCTAATTACATGTAGAGGAAATCCTTGAGTAATATTTTTATATTAAAAATTGATGTTTCTTTAGTAAATGTTCATTTATGACTCCATATAAATTTTTTTGTTAAAAAACTCTATGATTGAAACACATATGTGTTTTTTGGTGTCTATAAATTACAAAGAATAACGTTGGAAGCTTTGGAATGTTTTAGTAGATAGGTGAAGATGGATTTTTCTTTGTTATGATCTAGAAGGAATATGATATAGATGCTTCAAAAATGATTCTAGAATATTGGTTAACTCTCTTTATGGGATAGTTATTAAAAAAACTAAATAAAATAAGTATACTCATGATGATGAGGAAGATGATCAGGATGAAATAATTTTCATTAAAATTAGATAAGGATGTAGACAAAGGTAATCCCACTAATGAATACAAAATATATTCAGTTTTTTCTAGTGATGAGGATGAATCTCAAAATCTCATCCTTGGATTAAGAATCATGTGTAAGCCCAAAACATTATTGGAGACCAACATCAAAAGGTTCCAACAAAAAGAACATCACATGTTACAAAACACAATTCCATGTCCTGTAAACTGGAGCTGAAAATTTTAATGATTCTTTTGAGCATCCAAAAAGGGTTTCGGCTATGAATGAACAGATTGATCAGATTGAGACTAATGATACATAGGAACTCTTACCAAATCTAGTTAAAAAAATTTATAACAAAGTGTGTTTTCTAGATAAATATGAATGAATATGATTATGTGATAATAGAAAAATAATGATTAGTATTGAAAGGTCACTCTATGTTAAAGGGGTTTGATTTAAATGAAAAAAATATCTCTAGTGGAAAATAAAGAAAAAATAAAAATCTTACATAATATTACTTCACAATTATGTTACAATATTTTTGAAATCGATGTAAAGTCATCATTTTTAAATTGTGATCTTGATGAAGATATTTACATTGAATAACCTTGTGGGTTTTTTATTAGAAAGAATGAAATTTACATGTGTGAATTGAAGAAAACCTTATATGGGATAAAACATGATCTGAGGTTATGTTATTACAAATTTGACACCTTCAAAAAAAATATGATTTTTCATAATATAAATTTTGATAACAATATTAACATTAAATAAATTTAAGATTTTTCCCTCATCATAATTGTTTTTGTAGATGAAATTATATTTTCTATAATTGATGAATGAACTTTTGAAGGATTTTCTATAGAAATGAAAAAGTAGGATGAGAAGTCAATGCAGGGTAAAATGATATTTTTATTTTGTTATAGATTTCCCTAAATAAGTAACATATCTTTGTTTTTGTAGATAATTATTCAAAGGAACTCCTTAAGAAGTTGGGGGTGGAAAATTCAATCCCAGTTTCCACACCAATTTCAATGAGAACCTTTTTGAAAAAAAGATGTAAATATCATGAAAGCAGATTGTAACGAATTTTTAAATAATATTTTATGATTTTTATATTTTACTACCTCATGAATGGAAATTTTTTATTCATTTACCTTATCTGAAATATTTTACATTGATCCAAAATAATCATATCAAATTGTGGAAAATAATTCTTAGGTATATCAAAGGCGCATATAAATTAGACTCTGATATGATGGCATAAGAAGTATTTATATTTTTAAGTATTCATATACTAATTGGGTATGATATTTTGATGATGGAAGATCAATATCTCATGTAGTTTTCAGTGAAGAATATTTTGTTTTGGTTGGAATATAAATAAACCAAAATCATTAAATCTTTGTGTTGTTGAAGCTGAATATGTTGCTACCACTCAAGATGTTACTCAAAAAATGTTGATGAAGCCTCAGTAAGATGTTTTACTTGTTGAAGTTATGTTACCCTTTTCTTGGGTTGTGATAATCAAATGGAATTCAATGTTACAAGGAATCCAATACAACAATCTCATTAGAAATTTTTCTTACTAAATACCCCTTCATTAAATAGAATATGGAGAATAATAAATTGAATGGGGGTCCAACCTCTTTATCATCAAGTCTAAGTTATGTGTTTTTCCCTTATCTCATCTTGTCCTTAGATAGTGTTGTCAATGAGGGATAAATTTTTCTTATATTTATCCATTCAAATGTTATAATCCTTTTAAGGAATATGTTATAAATTAAGATGTATAGGAAGATTTTATTTTAGTGTGTAATGGTCTGAAATATTCTATTAGTTTTATTTATTGGTTGTAGAAAACATTTTTTTAGGAATTTTGATGATGCGAATAAAGATGTGGATAAAATCTAAATATGTTCCAAGAGACACTAATTTTTTACATAATGGATTTTATATTAATGAATATTCTTTCCTATAATGATTTATCTCATATAGGCTTAGAATATATGATTAGTAATTTGTAGCTTGAGGTTACATTGTTTAGTGATTTGTGAATCTTGTCTGGAAACAAAATCCAAATGGGGAGATTTTTGGGGCCCAGATATTAAGAAGTTATTTTGGTAGCTATACAATGTTCTTTCTAAATGTGATGTCGATTTTTTCAATGAAATTTTAAAGAAGAAATCAACAAACATTGTAAAATGTGGTGATTGGACTGACTATTGTATTTTGGAAATCACACTTGAAATTCTTAAGAAGGTCTATTTGTTTGTGAAAAAGTGTTCTACAACCAACATATCATCAGAGTCACATTGGGTTTGGAAAAAGTTAGTGTTGATCCTAATGAAAAGATGTATCAAATTACTCTTTGATATAATAAAATATAATGTAGATTTTTTATCATAGAGTTCTCATTAATAAAATGTATTTGGTAAAACATTTGATATAATCCTTATGATGGAAAGGTGGAGAATAATAACATCTAATCTTATTGGTGTTCGTATTGGTGAAAGAAATAATGTTTCTAAAAGTATGAGAAGTTGTAACAATTTCCATTACAAATAAGATTATAATGTATCAAATCATAAAATTTATCGAAATTCATATATAAGTCATGTTCCAAGATGAATTTTTTAGGAGGAAGATTTAAAATTAAAATTTTTCTATTCTTAATTCATTGGTATAAGACTATTGGATGAAGATTTGTTTGAATACAGTTTTTTTTTTGAAATATTACAAGAAGAAGATGTAGGCTTTCGTACAGACCAATGTGAAAAAATATCTAAATTGTTGGTGGAAAAAGTTTGTGTGTATTGTAAAAAAAAATTGAAAAAAAATTCTGATGGATATGATAGTGAAATTGGACAATCAGATGATGTGTCCTACTAATCATCATTGTATTCCTGACACTGATATTTTGATGCATTGGTGTCTATTATATCAAATTGGAGTTAAAACTATTTATTATTTTTGTGAACATGTTCAAAAATTATGAAAAACTGAGTTTGTTGAGACCGAAGGAAAATGGGACCAGATGATGATAAATAATTTAGTCAAACTTTTTCATCTTGTTTGACTATTTTTTATTTATTATATCATTTTAAATAGGGTTACAAATGAAAATTAGAACTCTGAATTTTTTTCAATATTTTTTATCAAATGAGTTGTGATTCCTCAGAATTATTCTTCCACTTATTATAAGAGTGACACATAATTATATCCATTAGGTTATGCTTGACACCGATAACTTCATTGGATATGGGATCATCAATGTGAGGGAATAAGAAAAGGAAAATTTCAAGAATATTGTCAAAGTTTTGTCAGGTAGATCATATAATTGGTCTAAATAATTTTTTTAATGTCTACTTTTATCATTTGAGAAATATACTAAAGAATCTATTGACATCATCATAGAAGAAAACATCATAATGGTTATATTATTGTTTCAGTCGGTGAGGAACATATTAATGAAAAAATATTAATTGGGATGAAGAATATTTAGAATGTATGAAGTGAGATAGTGACATGATATAATTCTAGAAGGTTTGAGAAGATTTGTGAATAGACGATATGTGCCGATGAAATTACATATTTGTCAAAAATTCAAGAAAAATATATGTTTTGGGAAATTTGTTTTAGTGTGAATGTTTTTTTAGAATTCCCCCTAAAGAACTATCAGATCACCTATAAATAGAGGAAGGACATTGTACATTTTGACACGAAAGTACTCTTCACATATGTAAAGAAAAGTCATGGAACTGAAAGTTTATATATAGTAAATGTTTTCAAATCATGAATTCCTGAGGATGTTCTCATGATAAAAGGACTCAGATCTCCTGGATCAAACTAAGAGATTAAATTGGGATTTCTAAACTCTATCTAAAGTAGTTCATAATTTTTTAAATGGTATTATTCTATAATAAAATTTATATAATAATAAAATTGGACTATAGATTCTGATTGAGGAATTGGACTGAATTTCATTAAAATGTCTAGAAAAATTTCGTGCCAATTACTGGGTAAGAAAGTGAAGATTTTTTTAAGTTCGTATTTTTAAAAGTTGACAATGTAGCATAATTACAATTTTATTAACATATTACAAAAAATTACATTGCATCATTTTGTCTTACATGAATCACATAGAAAATTGTATTTAAGATACTACTATATGAGTGTATTTAAATAACTTACTCATTATATAGAAACAAAATGATTTTTCCCACTTGATTTTGTAGTATTGGATGGCTTCCAAACCATACCAATGTTGTCTCTGCTTATGTTTAATAGTAAACCATGAAAATTCTTGTATTTTAACGGATGTGTGTTTCTTTTCATCAAGGTGTAAACTCACTAACAAGAGAAAAATGTGATCATAAAAGGAAAAAACATAAGATAAAGTTAAATCACTCATTCACCCTTCACCCTCTTAGTGATAAATTTATCTTCACTAATAAATCAATGGGTTCTTGATTCTAAAGTATTGGGGGTTATTCTAGATCTAATCATCCTAATACATATCATGGTTTAGTGGTTATAGATGATCTCGCTATATAATTATGGGTTATCCATGATTTCATCATTTTAACCTTTATGGAATTCAATTTGGGATCGGATTTTTGAACTAGAAGATCATGCAGTCGGGTGGAACAAATGTTGTCAATGAAATTAAAGTCCTACATTTGAAAGTATTAAATAATTTAATCATTCAATATTTATCAAACATAACTGATATTTGAGGAAAATAGATGTAGAATTTTGAGCTTAAGAATAATATACTAGAAATTTGGGGTTTTATGGATAGTGAATGGAAAACCTATAGTATGTACACTTTCACATAGTATTCTTTATTGTTCCCCTAAATTCCAAATAATGGGGTTTTTGTATTCACAATTTTAAACTCTTTATCTTATAAAAACTAGACCAATATCAATTAATGAATCCTTTTATTGTGAAGAATTATAAAACTCAAATATTTGTTGGAATCTATATGATCTGTCGGATTTTTTACATCAACCAATATGATGATATATTGCATATATAATTAGTTTATAAACTAAGAAAGAAAAATAAATATAATGGTAAAGATATAGTCAAATTTCATGGGTTTTGGAGGAGGATATCCTTAGTTACTCTGAAATAGAAACGAATATTTTAAATAGTATGAGATTTGATTTTGATCTTCTAGTGGAATATAAAAATATCTTGTATATGTATAATTGACATAATAAACTTTGAAATTATTTTTAAACAAAATTAGAGGAGTACATGTGGATTATAAGGAATTAATGGTAATATCTTTTGAAATTTATAGGATTTATTTTGATCATGATGCCTTAGATTTTAATACCACCAATTATGATTCAGGTTTAAAGGGTTTCCTCATGAATCAAAATAAGGATTGGATCACTCACGTCCATGTAGGATGTTATCCTGGTGATCAAGAAACAAGATTCACTACTGTTGAAGAATGAAATTATTCATCTAAAAAAGTAATAAATGGATAGTGATGAACCATTCAAAAATTGATGTGATAAAAAATATGATAAGGATCTTAGGCAAGATGTTATTCAAATTATGATGAGCTATAAATATAAAAAATACTCACTACTATGAATACATTATGATGTTGTTTCTATTATAGACCTACTACAGACTCATCCTCTAAAAATAATTTCTAATGGATGAAAACTAAAATTGTGAACTCTACTAAAGAAGCATCTAGGGATTTTGTAGTTTCTCATAATGAAGCTTTTACTACTCTAGTTTGTGGGACTATGAAGGGTGCATCTAATAGGATAGTAGAGGTTGATATTTCTTATACAAATAGGAATGAATATGTTTCTACAGTAAATGATACACATTCCACAGGTGAAAGTGAAAAGTATAAATTAGATAATCCTATTAATTTTATAGAGATAAGTGGGAAGGTGTCAGATAAATATCCATGTGATCCTTCCTCCATAATAAACGCACAATGTGATAATATTATCATTAGGATGTATAGATTTCTCAGTTTATGGAATATGAATCATATGATGGGTTTGAATTATATAAGAGAATGATATTAGTTTTAATGAATATGGTTTTATGAGAATAGTAATTTTTATGTTTTTATGTATGTATTTTTATTTATCATCAGATTCATCATAGTTTTTCGGTGTCTCATCACCGTAGAATTAATATAATAAAAATAATAATATATATTAAAACACACATGTACTTCATTTTTAATAAATGGTTTTCTATTTTTTTATAACCACTATTGTTAAATATGAGACTGTGGTTGATTCTAAAATGTTTGGTTAACCCTAATAGCAACCTAAATTTGGTCGGTGTCACACATTCAAATAAGGTAGACCGTTGGTGAAAGAATTTATTAAAATTTTAAAAATGATAATTTATTTTTATAAAATGACCATTCACCTAAAAAACATCTTTAAATAAGATTACATTTAAAATATCTAGTATTTTCGACAAAACTTTGTGAGATTAGGGAGAAGGAAGGAATCATTCTTTATTGGTTGATCTAGATGAGAGAATTGTGATGATCTGATTGAAGTGAATCAAGAAGTGATAAGTGAACATAGTAGTCCTTCATCATCACTAGACAATTATCTTTTCACCAAATATTTATCCTTAATAAATATTAAAAATTGTATTTCTGGTTTTCACCTATTGATTAGTAGTGAATCTGGGACTTAATTAATGATTGAATTTTTATTTCATTTTTCCACATTATTAGGATCTTGAAGGTAGATATTATTTTTTAACCAATTTATATTTTTTAATCCTATGTAGTAACATTTATCTGATACTTTTTTAAATTTGGATGAGTTCACATATTCTAATGATTCTCATAACAATTTTTTGTGTTCATTTACCCAATTATATATCATGTTATTTATTGTTGGCCCTCATGGTAATCAATCTACATTTCCATGTTGGATCCAAGAATGAATGAACACATACATACATGACAGTGAAATGAATGATGGATGTTTTATTCAATTTGAAACAAATCCGATTGGAATTATTGTCTTGGGTGAAGGATAGAAGTTTTGGGATCCTAAAAAATAGTGGAAAATTGACAGACATCCATGTTGTTTACTATACATCTTATTTCTTTCCACAATAAGATGGGAATATATGTCTAATAATGTTTCATACTATTTTGGATGATTTGAGTGCTTAAAATAGAATGAGTAGTGGATAAAATATAATATATTGGATTCATAAGGATAAAAATAATTTTTTTAAACCCAAAATACAAGTTATTTGTCCCAATAGAACACCCACTATATAGTGCCTTGGCTGTGGAAGATATGGTTTTGGGTATGTGACTCATTATTGGTGGCTCAATGTGTACTCTATGAGTTCATAAGAACCAACATGGCTAGGAACAAGAGCATGACCTAGGTGAATTTGAATGGCCATGCACCAAGACCTAACCATGTCATTTGGGAATGAACAGTGTACACTAGTATGGGTCGAGAATACACAAGTAGGCCCTGGGTAGTTGAGACATGTTTTCTACCATATGTATAAGTTGTGTAGTATGACATGGATTCCAAACCCTTTTATAAGGGAAAAATTCCAAGGTTATGAGGTGATGTCACTTGACATGTAACCCCACATACACACTGTGAAATTATACCGTGATATTTTACCTTTTGTATCTTCGTCACTGGTACTCAGATGTTTTCCTAGGAGTAGATTATCCTATGTAGTCTTCCATGTATAATGTTATAGTGTCCATCATTGTGGATTCTTATATGTGACGTGAGGTGTTCTGATTGAGATTATTTTTCATGTGATGCATGAGTAATAAAAGTGATCAAAAACGATTTTCAGAAAGATATAGTGGTTGGAAACACCCATGTCCCACTAGGTATCTATTCATATAAACTCTATATATTTGATTTATTGGTACTCCTTTTCATATTATGGTGTAGAACCTTTATCATCTTAGTTTTACCCCATTTCTCACCATGGTATGGGTCCACTATTTATTGAAAGACATCCCCTTTCTTACTTGGGAGTGGATCCTTTATCTAATCAATGGAACCCACATAGTGCACTCAGGTTTTGGTATTTTTTTAGATTGTTCGCCTTTGATCGTGAAACATAGAAGTGTGGTTTAGGTCCTCTACAAAATTTTAAGTGTAAACACTTCATGTTCTCAGAAACAAAGATGGACCTTTGGTGTTTTAGAAAGACTCATTGTCCTTCAGTGGACTGTAAATATTGGGACACCATTTCCCTCTAATATTTGTTTCTTTATGAGAGTATTTATTGGTTTTTGTTTCCATCGTTCTATTGGGTGAGATGACCTATACAGTGTCTTTATATTTCACTCTTTTTTGTTTCCAACTAGGTATGTATATACTCATCCCTATTCGAGACATCCCCACACATGTAATGTCTCAAAAATATGATAGATAGGAAAATAGTTCCATCTATATAGAATATTTATATGTGGGTCCATTGACCTTATACAATGGTCAAACATGGAGATCAAGATTAAAGGTCACTTCATCTTTCCATTTTTCTCTTGTTGACATCTTGTAAATTTATTCCTATTTGGGTGTTTATTTTCCCCCCTTTATAGTTTGTCTTACACTAAATTACTCTAATATATTCTCTAGAGGTTATTATATTCATGGTTATAATAAATATATTGTTGTAATTTATTATTCCTCTACTATTTTTCATAAAGATGGTGGTCTCTATGTGTGTTTACATTAGGATATGGCTCCAATTTTACTCTATTCCATCTTGGTTCTTATCACCTACCCCTAACCTATTGTAGGATGTCATAAGGTTTTTCACACCAAACCTTCTACCATATTGGGGGCCACGGTGGGATAGATTATGATAGAGTGGTATGAGATGAGTTTTTACATTACATGGTGTTAGAGTGAGACATGTTTTAAGGAATGATTGGAAACATAGTAAAATAATGATAAACTGACTTGAGTGTGGATTTTTGTCCAAGGAATCATCTTTTAGTTTGTAAGCCAACATCTTCATTCACTAAGTCTCTAAATTCATTGTTTTCTACTCAAAATACCATGACAATGATTGAATTGATCCATTAAAACAAGGATTATATTTTATTGAGTCCTTTTACATTCCTTTTTTATTTACCTCCCCTGTTATATTCTCATATAATTGTTTTACATCATTATCAATTTCCAGATACCAACATAAAGGCAAGCAGTCAGGTTAACGATACAAGATTGTGACAGTGATCCACTATGTGATGAGACCTCAGTTATAGGGTTCTTTCATGATGTGACTCCTCTAGGATGGTAGGTAGTAGTTCCACCATCCCTGGAGAAGTGGATAGTAGCATTAGGTTAGGATGAGGATGTATGAATTCATAGTGTGGAATGTGTTTTTTTGAATTAGAGACCATTGGGGTTTCATGAAAAGGTATATCCCAAGACAGCTAAATATTGGTTTTTTTTGCGGATTCATATCTTCAAACATGTTCACAAGCCGACCAATCAGATATTTTCATTAGAAATAAGTCTTTTCAATGGAGTAGTAAGACACTACTGTATTTTGATGACATAAACCCATGATGAGACGATTTTCTCTTGGAAAAAATTATTATATCTATTTCACAATGACTATTGACCTTAATAGTTAAACTCTATGTTGTTTCATGAGATTAATGAGATTCATAAGATTCATAAGGGATGTATGATTTTTTATGAGTATACTTCAAGGCACAATAACTTTATATGTTACTCCCTCGATATTATATTATATGGATTCTTAAGGGTGGGGTACATTAAAAAGGTAATTTCCAAAGACATATGTGACTGTGTAGTCTCCATGTACATAGAAACTTATAATGTAGATAGAGAGAATGATATGATTACATATATTTTTCATAGAGGATGTATATTGAGTTGTTGGGGACAATATTGGACACCATGGATCTATTTCTTGTACTACATATAGTAGGTTTCAATCATTAGTGTTTCAACATAGGTTATACCACGATCATAAATCTCCCAAGAAAAGTAAGGGTGGCCCCTAGGAGGTTGTTCTAGAGGAAATGAAAATTTTTATCCACTGGGAGGGACTACTGGTGGAGTAAAAAATGTGAGATAATTCCAACACTACAACCAAGTGGTAACATTCATTCTCACACAGTTGGTGGTCAAGGTCATAGATAGTTACAGGCTATGTCTATATATGATCAGGTAGCTCATGACATGATTCAAAGTATGATATATGCCTTTTAAACTCTTACTTGAGTATTTGTGTACATAATAGTACGTCATTAATTCATCTCCATATACCGTGTACTAGATTTGGAGATCTACATTATGACTGTTTCTTATCAGCTTTTTCTTGAGGTTCCCACATGGTTTCATTTCTGAATTTTTCATATCACTAACCACCGTGATCTAGCATTCCTTGGAGATTGTTTCTCATTGGGAGTTTTCTTTCATATTTAATACATATGATTTCATATTTTGTATGGACTTGTTGTTAGGAGAGTGTTATTTGATTGTCTATATTCATTTGTGAGTTATATTTCTTTAATTAGATGAAATGAGGTTTTTTTTGTGATTGAGAGAGATCCCATAGATGAGCGACTAGGTTGTTCAGGTATGAAACTAAAACCCATTTACCATTTGTTGTTGAGTTTATCCCATAGAGTATTAGGACCTCTATGATTATATTTTTTTAATTAGTGGAGTATAATATGGATTTCTTCCCCAAGGGTGTTATGGGGATACCTACAAGGTGGGAGATTATTTTTTTTATCAACAGACACCCCCAAACATCACTAATATATTCTATGAAATATTTCAGGGTCCCTATAACTATTTTGGTGTTGATGGTGTAGTTCGAGTATAATCGAGTTATGGGTTTCATCAGACCTAGTGTTTCCCCTTGTGAAGGTCGTGTTTTGTTCATGAAAAAATTAAATGGGAGCTTGACATTTTTCATTGATTATCAGCACCTGAATCACAATAAATATTGAAAAGGTGCCCCTTTTGTGGATATATGACCAATTTAACTAGTTGAATGGTTTGACTTGGTTCTTAATGATGAATCTCATTATGGGATACCCCCAGTTTTTATTCTCAAAGGATCGTGTCTTAAATAAAGTGTTCTATTATGACTATGAATAGTATGAGTTGTTGATTCAATTCGATGTGAAGAATTACACTGCTATGTTTATGGAACTTTTGAACTTGTTATTTATTCCCCACATGGATTGATTTGTTTTGTCATCATTTATTGAATACCTGTTAACTATGAATTATAATTGGATCATGTAAAGAACTTGGGTATGGTCCTAGACTTACTTTGAGTGCACCAGCTTTATGTTAAGCACTCAAAGAAATATTTTTGGATATGTGATGATCATTTTTTAAAAAAATTTATACCATGGAATGTTTTAGTTTTGTAACAGAGAAATATCGTTGTGGTATATGATTTGAAACCACCCAATAGTTTGTTATAGTAATGAAGATTTCATGTCGTTGTGGGAGACTAAAAGTGGTTCATGGAAGATTTATCTAGAATTACAACCCCATTGAAAAAAATTATTTGGAAAATGTACTTGTTTGTTAGGACTAGGTAGTTTCATAGATCCATTGATGATAAAAGGATAGGTAAGATCAATTCACATGTTTTTAGATCGTGAAACAATATAATTTAGTATGTAGCGTTATGTGATGCCTCTTGAATTGGGATCCATTTCATGTTGTTTTATAGGCTCGAAGTGATCACATATGGGTCGATAAAGTTGATAACCTATGAGAAAAACTACATAACCAATGAACTAGAGTTACAAGTAGTAGTCTTCACTATGATGATGTTGATAAACTATCTTCTATGTGGTCATTTTTCTGTTTACTTGTACCACCAGAGTCTGAGGAACATAATCATTCATAGAGTTTATAAAATTGGATTAAGGTTTTTCTTGTACTTCCTATAAGATAATGCAGTCAATATAGACTTTAATACTAGGAAGGTAAATGTGGTGGGTAATCCTTTGGTATGAAGTCTCATTATTGTTTTTTATAGGACACACCTAATCAGTTTGATTTTTTCAGCAGGACCTAGTGGAAGAGATCGATTTAATGTTTCATTATTCAATGGTGGTGAATCATCATCATCTATAGCAAGTGAGAGAGGAATAGTTGGGATAAATTGAGAGTGACATTATTTGTAACTACATATCTATAATATATTAGAATGACATGTTTCCAAAATTTGGGGGAATGTGATCCTTTTCTTGGGACTAGTGGTGGTTCAAGCCATGTTGAACAATGGGGTGATGAGGGATTTTCACCATTCCCAAATTGATGTATGTACTAGTGTTGAAATGACATGAAAATGCCTTAAAAATTAGTTTTGGTGGGCTGGCATGAGGAGTAGAATCACAAATTTCATTTGATAGTGTCTCATAATTCAATAGGTAATGTATGAGCATAAGGTTCTCGTAGTTCTAACAGATTCTATTGAGATCCTTGAGTTTAAATGGAAAATCAAATACATGGGATTTATAATGGATATTTTTTCACATTGGGAGTCCATGAATCACTCTAGGTTATTTTTTACCAAAATACGAAGTTAGAACTTTTATTTTCGAATAGGTATTAGAGAGATTTTGAGAGTTTGGGGCATTTTTATGTGTGGTTGATCATTTGGATTCATTAGGTACTCTCAACAAATTCTATGGAGAAGATTATTTTTTGAATTTATATTTGTGGAGGGTTAAAATATGAACTCGGGACCTTGTTGAGGTTGAGTATGGTCCTTCACCCCATGATGGATGGTCTGAATATGTAAACTATTTATTTGTTGGAGGGCATGATAATATCATATAAGATGGACTTCAACTGGAGATGGGAGGATGAAATTTCATTAGATATGATTGATTATAATATTTTCATCACTATATTAACGTCATGGAAACATTTGAGGCCCTGTATGGGAGACCATATAGGTCACCCTTGTACTAGACTATGGTTGGAAATACTTATCTTATTAGACATGAGATTTACAGGTGACTATTGAGCAGGTTTAAATGAACATCAGGAACATGAGAATATCTTAGAGAATATTTTAATATTACACAGGTCAATATCATTGGTGCTAACATTTTGAGAATGGATACAATGTTTTCCAGATAGTTTCCCCTTATTTAGGACTATAGATATTTTCCAAGGGAAGAAAGATATCCAATAAGTTCATCAGGCCATTTGATATCTAATGAATTTTTTTTGAAGTTTTTTGTCACTAAGCATTATGACCACAGTTGGGTAATGTGTGTGATGTCTTACATGAGTTTTTTTTGAGGATATATGGGCATTACCCTATGAAAATTATTGATTTTTTGGAGATTTGGTCATTGGAGATGAGGTTGCCTTCCTATAGTACCGAGTGAAAGTTGAGGATCGCCAGGAGATGATCATGAATGTGTGGTACATACCTCTAGATCATGTGATTTGGATGAATGAGAGTGGGTAATATATCATTAGTACGAACCAAAGTAATATAAAGGATCAGGACACCAACATCTTTTGTGTATCATGTGATTTTTATACTAAAAATACATGAAGAAGGTTAGAACATAATTATTCTGGATTTATCTGATTTTCCATTGAATATTTCTATGTATGTATCTTGATAATTCTTCATATTCGTCTTCGGGTATGGGTGTCTCATGGCACTATAATAAATATATTAAAAATAATAATTTATATTTATCCATGGGCATTAATCATTTTTCAATAAATAGTTTTTCCATTTTTGGAGACATCGAATGGGAAATCTAAGAATACAATTTGTTTTTAAAAATCTAGGATTACCCTATGAAATATATAATTTTCATCTATGATAGAAATTCAAATAAGGTATAACATTGGTGGGTCAGTTTAACAAAAGAGATAAACAATTGTTGTTAATAAATTACCCTAAACATAAAAAAACCATTGAATAAAATGTTATGGATAATCTAAATATTTTGATGCATAACCCAAGAGATTAAATAAGTGGAGGGAATCTTTCATCCTTGGATGATTAGGATTATATTGTAACGACCCTGACCCAGCCAGCCACCCGAACAATTCCGAACGGGTCGGGTGTCACTACCTTAGGCGCACCTCCCATGAACTCCAAAGGCTGCCGACTAGCAGCGATGGTCTGGATAGGTATAGTTTGGATGCTATACCCTCTAAAAAGATAACAATAAGGATACTGTTCTGAGTGTAATAGTAAATATGTAGCGGAAATAAATCACTTAGCAGACTCGAACTAGAACCGCAGAGCGGAAGAATATCCAATATCAATAAACAGCGGAAGCATTATAGGAATCAACTGTAGTGGAAAGTAAACTAAAAAACATGCCAGTAATTAACTTCAACAACTACTATAAACAACCAAGCATGCTGATAACATGTGACTACTACTGAACAGTAAAAATGCATCCAAAGCAGGTCATACTCAACAGAATATAAAAAGGGCGCCAATGGCTAACCAGCAGTAGCAACAAAAAGTAAGCATGCCGGTACAGAAATGTAAAAAAAACAAAGTAAACCCTAGCTAGGTATGACCTCAAGGTCCATACCATCTAAATGAAACAACTAATGTTTCCCATCTCCTGAAGCTGGCCTCTTTCGTGCACATAAATCCATAAAGTCATTACATGTCCCGAAGGGCCCGTGCAGGGTGTGAGACAAATCTCATTAGGATACCACCCAACAGTGTGTACCAAATATATGTGTTTAAGAAGTTATGCATTTCTCAGAAAATCAGAAAATCGTACAATGCACAAATAAACAAAAACTCAACTGGTGCTCAATAGCCACCATAGAGTGTCACCTGCTTCAGCCAACGCCAGAATCTCTGTCTTGTAACCCAGATCCATGTGCCACCTGACAGCTCGTGTCTCAAGTACCAACGTCCAAAAGGCAAGCCTAAAAATAGTATCCCAGCACCAAGTGCTTCCTGACACCTAGTGTATCAAGTACCAATTTCCCGATGGCACACCCAAAAATAGTAACCCGACACCATGTGCCTCCAGATACCTCGGATCTCAAGTACCAACATCTCTAAGGCACACCCATCCCATAAAGGCTCCTCACCTCCCATGTCGCTTTCTAGAGTAAGAACCCCCCACCAGAAAACCTAACCGCAACTACGGGGGCCTCTTCCCACAGGAGTGGTCAAAACCACCTCATCACAGAGTATCTCTATGTGCACACTACTCATGTCTCGGGTGAGCAGTAATCACCAAAATATTCCAAAGACACAAACACATCTAACACCTCATTCCACTGCGACCGTGTCTCTCAAGTTCGATGGCATCTCCATCATAGTATCCTAGGTCATGCCCAACCTGACAGTATTACTGCCTCAATCCGATGTCCATGATGCCCAATCCCATGGTCAAAACCACCCAAAGTAACCCAGGAAAATCCCCAACCTGTGATCATCATCACTCAAGCGTAACAGCGCCAAGCCCAAGACAACCCAAAAAAGGTCCAGTAGATGCAATCCAGCAATTACATATATAACATATTTTAACATAAAACATATACTGGCAAGACAAACTAAACAATTGAATTGCACTCTACCAGGTGTTGTCCCATACCAGCACTGAGGTCTTAAATGCCTCTAACAATTTCTAAAAGGCATTAACATATTAATCTAAATAGTTTACGAAAATCATATTTCAATTAAAACCATTTTGGCGCTCCCTGGCCAAAATGCCCAGATGAGAAACGACCCCTCACCCAGCCCTGCTCATGCAAACTGGTAGCCGGGCATACCCAAAAGCATCCCAGAGGTCCCATAAGTAATACAGGTTGAAAAGGCAGATAAAACGTTTCCCGCTCAAAATACCCAAAAACACGCCTAAGGACGCGTTACCCAAACAACTACAAAAACACAAAAAGATGTATGAACCACCTACCTGAGACTCGCACGATGATACTCCTCCGGTAACACCCACCAATTTGTTCTAAAACCTGGTAAATCTAGAGAAGATTCAATACTACTCAAACACCTATAACTCGTTCTAGAATGAAAATTAGAAAAAATAGCCAAAGTGGAATCGAGGCCTTACCGAGGCGGTTCCAACGCACTAATCAGAGTTTGGATCGGGTCTCATATGGATGATTGGGAGGAGAAGCGATGTTCGGTCGGCCTGGTTCACGTATCTGGGTGGAGGAGATGAGTTCTGCCTCTAAAATGAGGGTACTGCCTATTTTAACACCAAAAAGAGTACACGGTGTGTACTTCATGACTACATGTTGTGTATAGTTCATTTAACTGTTCAGAAGATGGCAGGATTCTACCGACATACATTATGAACCGACCGACATGAGTACACGGCTTATACCACTGGGTACACGGCATGTACCAGGTTCCTCTTCTCTTCCTTGCTGACAAACCCACACTCCATGTGGTTCCCTTATACACGGATTGACTACATGGCGTGTCCAATGGGAACACGGCGTGCCCCTGGTTCTACCTGGCCAACATGCCTACACACCATGTATGGCCTCCCACAGTTGGGGGTATACACAGCGTGTTCAAACCTACACGATGTGTAGTAAGAAACTACTACATGGTCATCACACGGCATGTACTCGGCGAGCACACGATCGGTCACTCGCCTACACATACAAGGAAAGTACATAAATTACACAGAATGTAGTCGGGAAATTTCTAGAAACATCCCATTTTCTAAAGTTTCCTCATAAACCAGTCAAAAATTTGAACAGGATTGGGATTTTGACCCATTCCAAAAACTCATGTTCTTACAAACTCCCCACCTTAATGTAGCTCATCCCCGAGCTACCGAATGAAACCTGGAGATGGCACCGAACATACAACCCTGATCAAAATTACCTGGTCTTCCCCGGTCACAGTGGTCCGGCTATGTTCCTCAAGGGGGGGCTCCCTACCTTAAGAACCACTTAACCTGGTCTCAACCCAACAAAACTCAAAGAAAAAGGGGTTTAGTAACCTGTTTTCCAGATGCATTGTCCTCCCGTGACGCATCATCACCCCTGCACCCCATTGGTGCCCCTGTGTCACTTCCGACACCCAACGTATCATGCACCGCATCGGTGTCCACCACCATGAGGTCTCAGTTCTGAGCACCTCTAGTAACCTGCATCCTCACCACCCCGATGCCCACGACACCTCAAGTAACCTGCATCCTCGATGCCTTGATGTTACGCATCTCATACATACATATATATATATCATGCACCAAATATGGTGCCAATCCCACTGACTAGCATCTAGTTAGTCCACATAGATCCCGTGCACTACGTGCACTAAAAACAAACATGCCTCTCCAGGTCATGCCAAAAAGGAAACATGGAGATCACAATCACATCGCGGTGTACCTCTAACCGTCATCGGCTCACCAGCCTACTCAGCCTCTGGCATCTCCACAGCGTGCCCCTGGCATGAAACACGGCTGCCTGACACCTAACCTCCCGATGTTGCTCCAGTCACTGGACACATACCCCTCAGTTGGGTCTCAATATCACGGTCATGACCTCCGCGCATAGCTGAACCTTGACTACCCTCACCAGGTACCGATTCTAAACCAAATCTAGATGCTACATTCTATCCCGGTCCCTGCCTACTGGCTATCATATATGGATACCATGAAAACCTCTCCAGATGCCCATCCTTTCAACATGCCTACCACTCCTTCGGAGGCCTATCGCAGTGAGCCCAAACATGTCCCATTTTTCCACACTGGAAGCAAATCACTGAATAACTCCCACGAGGTAGTCTAGCTGAATCCCTGGCCTGACTTCCCTGATGGAACTCACCTGACCCTCACTTCCTACTGTCTGAACCATCACCTGAAGCTATCGCCCTACCCAAGAGAGACTTTTCTCTCTCGTTTCCCTCGGCTATGAGCGCATGATTCCCCACCTCGGAGAAAGAACCCAGCCTGAAGATGTTCACCTGGACCCGAATGGCGTGTCGTAGGACATCCTCAAAGCACCTCACCCTAGTTGTGTCATCACTTCCCATACCAGGTGAAAAGCGAGATAGCTCTATGAAGGTAGATGCTTAGTCAATGACATATATATATCTCCCTACTGAAGACTCAAGAACTCCAGAGCTCTCTCGGCCCTTAGTGTGTCTGGGTCGAATTGCTCAAAGAACCTGTCCTCAAAATCCTTCTAAGCCAGTCCCTCGTGCCTACGAGTCTGAACCTGTACATCACACCAATGCTTCACCGGTCCTCTAAGCATGTACGTCGCCAGCTTGACCTTCCACCCTAGAGGTGTCTCTAGCTGCACGAAGATCATCTGCATACTCTCTATTCAGATCTCATCTGCCTGCGAACCACCCTCACCTTGAAAAGCGGCGGGTGTTGTGACTGGAACACCCATGTCAGATACGCCATAGAAGGCTCTATACCCTTCGTGCCTCTATCAATCCCTTGCAAGACACGTACCAGGCTATCTCGGAGCTGCTCGTCAAGACACGGCCCAGACGATGCCAAACCTGGCTGCTATCTTGCAAGCACTAGATCCTGAACCTGATCTCGTCCCTAGGCATGTACATGCGGCTTGTGCTCTGCCTGTTCCAAATTCTGACCCTGATCCTGCGGCACTGTATCATCTCCTGCCTGATGCTACATCGAGTCATGAAGGAGTAACCCGCAGAATACCATAAATGGTCAGACATCTCATATATATATATAACAATATATTCTATGTAGATAAGGAAAGCAGTAAAAGGCAGTGCATAACAACTACCCTTACTCCCCCTCACCGCAACTCATGCCCCATGGAATCCCGGCATCATGGCCTCCTTACCCACCCTCAACAGAGCCACGTATCAAAACTAACTCAGGCCATGCCCGTCCTGACAACTACAGTTTCCTGAAACCAAGGACAAATTCGCCCAATCCTGATAGTTACATTGTCTCAGCCATAATACCTACCTGCTCTCATATGAGTCAGACTCAAATTTCCTACAACATGCAATTCTACAAATATATAAAGCACGACACATCACATTGAAACAACGAGCAATTCTATTTGGAATTTCACCAAATTACATTTCAAACATATAAATCATGGAAATTGATATTTCATTCACATTGTATTATCACTTCACAAAGAATACATGAAATTATGAAATTGAAATACCCTAAAATGTGCCTATCAAAATCCAAGCAACCATGCCTTTCCATACCGTTCCAAGGTCCAATTCTCCCATACCATACCAGGTTAAGGGTCACATATCACAATCACGAACATCACACACCATGTGAGCCACTGAGGTGGAAATCATATAAACTATAATCTGAGTAAAAACAAATAGGAGTTTTCACCCATGGAAACTTGGTCCATCTCTCGTACCTGGGGCTGCAGGCACCAAAGCATAAGTTTAAAACCCAGTTCCAACAACAACCAATCTCCAGTCTACCATATCCCAAATAGTAAAACTAGCAGAAAAAAATAATCCTCAAACTCATTAGTAGCCAGTAAAACACTGCTACTAAATACCTATCAAGAACTCCTCTGATACTACTTTGAAATGACCCGAACCCGGCCATCCACCCAAACTATGTCGAACGGGTCGGGTGTCACTGCCTTAGGTGCACCTCCCCTGAACACCAAAGGATGCGGACTATCAGTGAGGGTATTAATCGGTATAGTGGGGAGGCTATAACCTCTAGGAGGATCATAATAAGGGTACTTGTCCGAGTGTAACAGTAAAGATGCAGCGGAAATAAAGGATTCAGCAGATTTGAACTAGAACCGCAGAGTAGAAGCATATCCAATATCAATAAACAGTGGAAGCAATATAGGGAACAACTGGAGTGGAAATTAAATTGAACAACATGCCAGCAATCAACTGAAATAGATACTGTAAACAACCAAGCATGCTGATAACATGTGACAACTACTGAACAGTGAAACATGCATCCAAAGTAGGTCATACTCATTTGAATATAAAAAGGGTGCCAATGTCTAACAAACAGTACCTACAAAAAGTACGCATGCTGATATAGAAAATTAAACAAAAAAAAGTAAATCACAGATATGTATGACCTAAATGTCCATACCATCTCCATGCAACAACTAATGCATCCCAGCTCTAGAAGCTGGCCTCTTTCATGCACGTAAATCCATAAAGTCTGCACGCACCCCGAAGGGCCTGTGCAGGGTGTGAGACAAATCTCAGTAGGATACCACCCAACGATGCATTCCAAATATATGTGTTTAAGCAGTTATGAATTTCTCAAAATAGCAGTAAATAGTAAAATGCACAAATAAACACAATCAACACTGGTGCTCAACAGCCACCGTAGAGTGTCGCCTACTTTGGCCAATGCTGGAATCTCTGTCATTTAACTCGGCACCATGTGCCACCTGACAGCTCGTGTCTCAATTACTGGCATCCCATTGGAATGCCCAAAAATAGTAACCCAGCACTGAGTTCCTCCTGACACCTCTTGTCTCAAGTATTGACATCCCAAAGTCACGCCCAAAAATAGTAACCCGGCACCACCTGCCTCCAGACACCTCGTGTCTCAAGTACCGACGTCCTCAAGTCACGCCCATCCCCTGAAGGCTCCTCACTTCCCACGTGTCTTTCTACGACAAGCACCCCCAATCAAGAAAACCTAACCACAACTACGGGGGCCTCTACACACACGAGCCATCAAAACCACCTCATCATGCAGTATCTCTGTACACACTACTCAAGTCCCAGGTGAGCGGTAATCACCAAAATAATCCTAAGCAACCAACATATCTGACACCTCGTGTACATGAGACCATGTCGATCATGTCTAATGGCATCGCCATCCTAGTATCCCAGGTCATGCCAAACCTGACAGTCGTACTGCCTCAAGCCGACATCCATGACGCCCAATCCTGTGGTAAAACCAACCCATTGTAACCCGGGCAAAGCTACAACCTGTGATCTTCATCACTCATGTGTAACCAGGCTAAGATCAACACAACCCAAAAAGGTTCCAGAAGAAGAAGTCCATATATTTCATATATAACATATTTAAATAGAAAACATAAAACAGTGAAAAAAAACAAAATAGTTGAATTTCACTCTACTAGGTGCTGCCCCATACCAGCATTGAGGTCTTAAATGCCTCTAACAATTTATAACAGTCATTAACGAATTAAACTAAACAGTTTATGATAATCATATTTCATTTAAAACCATTTTGGAACTCCCCATCCAAAATGCCCCGATGAGAAATGACCCCTCACCCTGCCCTGCTCACGCTAACTGGATTCCGGGCATATCCAAAATCAAACCAGAGGTCCCATAAGCAATACAGTATGAAAAAGCAGATAAAATGGGTCCCACTCAAAATACACAAAAACGCGCCGAAGGCCGCATTACCGAAACAACCATTAAAACACAAAAAGAAGTATGCACCTCTTACGCGAGACACGCACGATGCTACTCCTCCAGTAACACCCACCAATTTGGTCTAAAAAGAAGAAAATCTACAAAATATTCAATACCGCTCAAACAATTATAACTCCTTCTAGATCGAAAATCAGACACAATGGCCAAAGTGGAATCGAGGCCTTACCGAGGGGGTTCCAACGCGCTAATCGGAGTTCGGATCGGGTCTCGGACGGACGATCGGGAGGAGAAGAGAGGTTCGGACGGCTTGGTTCGTGCATCCGAGCGGAGGAGATGAGTTATGCCTCAAAAAACGAGGCTACTTCCCGTTTTAACACAAAAAAGTACACGGCATGTACTTTATGACTACACGCCGTGTATAGTTCATTTAACTGTTCATAAGACGGCAAGATTCCGCTGACTTACTTTCCGAACCTGCAGACATGAGTACATGATGTGTACCACTAGGTACACAGTGTGTACCGGGTTCCTCTTCTCTTCCTTGCCGACAATGGCACATGCCATGTGGTTCCATTATACACGGCTAGACTACACTACATGTCCAAAGAGAACACGGGGTGCCCCTGGTTCTACTCGGCCAACATGCCTACGCGCCATGTATGGCCTCACACGGTCGGGGGTAGACACGGCGGGTTCAAAACTACACATCGTGTAGTAAGAAACTACTCCACTGTCATCACACGGCATGTCCTCGGTTAGCACACGGCCGGTCACTCGGCTACGCATACACGGTGTGTACTTAAAGTACACGGCGTGTAGTTTGGAAATTTCTAGAAACTTCGCATTTTATCCAGTTTCCTCAGAAACCAGTCAAAAATTAAAACATGGTAAGGATTTTGACCCCTTCCAAAAACACGGGTTCTTACAAGTTAATGGAAATGATCCGATCGAAGAGAATCTTGAGGTAGTTAGTGGACATACCATACATTAAATATCATTAAAAAAACATGTTTTTCTCTAAATATTGACCATTTCTCGATGTATGTAATGTTTTTTATGGTTTGTACCCAATAATTATTTGGTAAGAATGAATTTAATTGTATGCTTTGATTTTTCTAGTAGTTTTTGTCCTTCACTTGAGCCCTAATGTAAATTGAATTTTTTAATCAGTTTATATTTTTAAGCCGTTATTCCACCATCTGCCCCACACATTATGATTATTTCCAAATATTTCATCATAAAATTACTATCAGGACATTTCTCATGTGTTTTTCACATTATTATTCATGTTCAGTACCATTGGAAATCTAGGTTGGGGTTTGACATTATTGATTTGGATTTGAGCATGATAAAATCGCCAAATATGCAACTGTGACATGAAAGATTTAAATTTTGATGGATATAATAGGGATCACTATAGATATATAGTTCTAGCTGATGGTAATATGTTTTGAGACCACAAACAATGATGGATGTGTGACAGACTCAAGACTGATTGAATGCACTTTTGATTTTTTTCCACTTGGGTCCAGGAATCGATGACCATCATTGTTTTTATTTGATTTTGTATCATTGAAGTGGTAAAATTTGTGGAAAAAGGAAAAAATGGAGCATATGGGTCCTCTGTATAGAAATATTGTTTCTATAATAAACATAATACACACCATGTATCTGGGAGGAACACACATCGTGAAGTCCCTTGGTTGTGGTTACTAGTGTTTTGGGTGGAGATAAATATCACATTCCTTGTATAGTGATATAAACATTGTGTGACCAGATTCTATTTGATCAAAATATACTCTTGGATTATATGGCCATTGAAATTTCTAGGAACATAGGGATGACCAGGGTACAAGGTTATGATCGTGTACTTGGACACAACCATGGTACATGATCACTGCATATGGGGAATGACTGGTAAAACACCGCTAGACCTTGGTTGGTTGAGACACACTGTATACCACTTTTAAATGACATGTAGTAGGGCATTTCATCCGAATATTTGACTTGGGGAAAAAAATTTTTTGTAATGAGATAATTTCACACCCTTTTGACCCTAAATACACATTGTCTACTTCTCTTGGGAACATCTACCTCCCATATAACCATCACCGAAACTTGGATGGAGGCCTCTGAGTAGCCTATTATAAGTAAATTTCCATATAGAAAATGATGGTAGTTTGTATAATGTATTTTGAAATATGATATGTGTAATTTTGAGCCTGATGCTTCATTATATGATTCTTGACCGATAGTAGTTATTAGGAATGATCATTAGAGAGATATCATCATTGGAAACCACTATCAAACTAGGGCTCAAGCCCCCTATGATATTTATATTTGATTGAGTGGTACTGATTTGTCACACCAAGCCATGAATCCTCTATTTACTAAGGGGAACTCTCTATCATATCAGGGTGTGGGTAATCTTGTGGAGATTTTTTTCTCAAGATTGCGCAAGACAGTGGTGAGGTTCATGTCATCCACACAATCTATTCACTACGTGAAAAAGTGGTATTAGCGACAGGTTATTTGCTACGGGAATATGTCCTGTCGCAAATAACCCCCGCAATCGGGGTATTTGCGACGGGGCATAATCCCCGTCGCAAATAAAGAGTTATTTGCGATGGGAGATTCTCACCCGTCGCAAATGGTTTGGCGCGAATGCGCGCCAAATCGCGCGAAAGATATTTGTGATGGGATCCCCTTCTCGTCGCAAATAACTGACGGCGATAACAGGTTATTTGTGATGGGAAAGGGTTCTTGTCCCAAATAACTTGGCGACAGGGATTATTTGCAACAGGGGTCGTCGCAAATAATCCCTTTTATTTCCACCCATAGTAAATGTGACCGGGGTTATTTGCGATGGTCCCGTCGCAAATAATACCAATTGCGATGGGAATACCGTCGCAAATAAACCCCGTCACAAATAATCTAACCTATAAATACAGCCAGCCTTGACAAGTTTTTTGAATCTGAACTACTTTTTACTAGATTATATGAGTTGAGTGAATTTCGTTTTCCAAGTCGATTTTAAAGAGGTTGCGGGGATCATCCTACAAGTACAATAAATCGAAATCTCAAAAAACAGTTTAAGGTTTTTTTCTGAATTTTAATTTAATATTTATTTAATGTTTCTGTTTTATATTTGTACATTAGTTTTTATTATTTATTATTAGATATAATTATGTTGTATTAAGGTATTAAATTTGATTTGTTAGAATTAATTATTAGTAATTAACAAAATTTGATAATTAAGTGGGTGTAATTAGTAATTAATAACGTTAATTTTAATTAATGATAGTAATTAGTAATTAGTGAATGTAATTAGTAGTTAATGAATGTAATTAGTAGTTAATGAATGTAATTTGTAGTTAATGGATGTAATTAGTAATTAATGAATATAATTTGTAATAATTGGAATAATTAAAAACAAAATGGTAATAATTAGAAAAAATTAACAATAATTAGTAATAAGTAAAATTAATTAGTAATAATTAGTAATAAATAATAATAATAACCAATAATTAACAATAATTACCAAAAATTAGTAATAATTAACAATAATTACCAAAAATTAGTAATAATTAGTAATAATTATCAATAATTATCAATATTTAACAATATTTACCAATAATTGCAAATAATTGTCAATATTTACCAATAATTTGGAATAATTACAAATAATTATGAATAATTACAAATAATTTGGAATAATTACCAATAATAAGGAATAATTACCTATAATTAGGAATAATTACCAATAATTAGGAATAATTAATGATAATTAGGAATAATTACCAATAATTACCAATAATTACCAATAATTACCAATAATTAGGAATAATTAGTAAAAATTACAAATAATTACCAATAATTACCAATAATTACCAATAATTAGGAATAATTACCAATAATTAGGAATAATTACTAATAATTAGGAATAATTAGTAATAATTATCAATAATTACCAATAATTATCAATAATTAGAAATAATTATCAATAATTGGGAATAATTACAAATAATTACCAATAATTACCAATATTTGCCAATATTTGCCAATATTTGCCAAAAAATTTCAATATTTACCAATAATTAGGAGTAATTACCAATAATTAGGAATATTTACCAATAATTAGGAATAATTATCAATAATAAGAAATAATTAGCAATAATTAGGAATAATTAAAAATAATTAGCAATATTTAGCAATAATTAGGAATAATTACCAATACTTAGGAATAATTACTAATAATTAGGAATAATTACCAATAATTAGGAATAATTACCAATAATTAGGAATAACTACCAATAATTAGGAATAATTGCCAATAATTAGGAATAATTAGGAATAATTAATAATAATTAAAAATAATTACCAATAATTACCAATAATTAGGAATAATTACCAATAATTAGTAATAATTACCAATAATTACCTATAATTAATAATAACTACCAATAATTAGGAATAATTAGTAATAATTAAAAATAATTACCAATAATTACCAATAATTAGTAATAATTACCAATAATAACCAATAATTAGTAATAATTAACAACAATTACCAATAATTAGTAATAATTACCAATATTTACCAATATTTACCAATATTTACCAATAATTTCCAATAATTAGAAATAATTTCCAATAAGTAGGAATAATTACTAATAATTAAGAATAGTTACCAATAATTAGGAATAATTATCAATAAATAGTCATTATATAATAATAACATTATTACATTATTAGTATTTTTTATTATTAATATTAAAATAATATAATTTTCCATATTATATTACAATTCTCCTTTTATCTATGTGTTTAACATTCTGTCTCCACATGTAAGATTTGCATTCTTTTTCAAAATTATCAGCCTACTCACTAATAGAGAGGTGAAAGTGAATACAAAAATTACATGTGAAGACAGAATGTTAAACACACTGATAAAAGGAGAATTGTAACATAATATAGAAAATTTTATTATTTTAATATTAATAATAAAAAATATAATAATGAAATAATGTTATTATTATATAATTAATATTTATGAAAAAGTAATAATATTATTATTAAAATATTAAAAAATTTATAAAATATTAAAATTTTGAATATTTGTAACAGGTTTTGCTTTATTCTTAACATGTTCAATTTTTAAAGGGTCAATTTTTATGTCTATTCCAATAAAATGTTTGTGTCAGCCGTGTATGATGTAAACTCTATAATTATCCTTTATTGAGTGTTTTTTCTAAAAAATTATTCAATACCAGTAATTATTTTATATTTTATAGAAAAATTTGGAACAACGAGGTCATCAACAGTCATTATTAGATGACCGCATATGGATAAATCAATATAGAAATCCAAATGGTTCGGGTTTAAATCTAGTATATATAGAGGGTGTGGAGAATTTTTTAGCATTTGCAACATCAAATCCAGAATTTGTTTCAGAAGTCATAACAAAATGTCCTAGTAAAAAATGTGCACTGAGAAAATTTGACATGTTTGAAAAAGTTGGGGGACATCTCTTGCGTTTTGGTTTTCAACTGGATTATGTTTTTTGGTATCAACATGGTGAACAAAGTTCTACAGAAGGTGATACTAACTTGGTTCCAGATCCATCCCAGTTTCAAAGTTTAGTACAAGATGTTAGAGGTCCATATATTCAACATACAAAAACTCAAGATGATATTGATTCAACTCCTTAGTTGGCACACTCTGAATTTTATGAGTTGTTGAGATCTGATGAGGATTTGTTATATCCTGGTTTCAAAATAAGCAAATTAGAAGCAGTTGCAATATTTACGGCTATCAAATCTTATAATGGAATGTCAAACACTTATTTTGATCAAATATTTTCTTTGGTTAAGACACTGTTTCCTGAAGTAAATGTTTTGCCTGCAAATTACTATGAGAGTAAGAGGCTAGTTCGGAATTTAGGACTTAGTTGTTAGAAGATTCATTCATTTTCAAATGATTGCATTTTATATTCTGAGGATAATGATTCATTGGATTGTTGTCCCACTTGTGGGCAATCGAGGTATAAAGAATCTCAACATGGGAAGTATGGCTTGATTCCTGTAAAACAGTTGAAATATTTTCCTCTTACATCCAGACTTCAGTGTTTATTCATGTCTAATAGTACTGGGACAATGATGTCATGGCACAAAACGAATATTTCAACTGGTAAAAGCTTGAATTATCCATCTAATAGTGATTCATGGAATCATTTTGATACAGTGCATCCATCCTTTTCATTAAAAGCCCGAAATGTGCGACTAGATCTTTCTACTGATGGTTTCTGTCCATTCGGATCTTATGGTAGTCAATATTAATGTTGGACTATCTTTATAACTTCGTACAATTTACCTCCATGGATGTTGATGAAGGAACCTTATATCTTTTTGACCATACTAATCTCAGGACATCCGAAAAGAATATTGATGTTTATTTGAAACCATTGATTGATGAATTAATTATACTGTGGAGTACTGGTGTCAGTACTTATGATGTTGCTGTGAAACAGAATTTCATACTAATAGGAGCATTGATGTGGACAATCAGTGACTTCCCGGCTTATGGAATGTTATCTGGTTGGAGTAAACATGGGTCAAAATCATGTCCTTACTGTATGGGAGAGAACAAGGCATTTATGCTCGTCCATGGAAAAAACCGTGCTATTTTGACTGTAATTGTAGATTTCTTTCAGCTGATCATCCTTTTCACAGAAACAGATCTCATTTTAGAAAAGGCACAGTTGAAATGGATGGACCTCCAAAAATTTTGTCAGGTATAGAGTTAAAATCAATTGTATATTCACTACCTCCCATCACATTTGGACCCACAATAAATCAACAGAAAATTTCTGGTGTTGGTAAAGAACACAATTGGCTAAAACATAGAATATTTTGGGATTTTCCATATATGTCTGATCTGCTGGTCTTCCACATGTTGGATGTCATGCATATTAAGAAGAACTGTTTTGATAATTTTTTTCATATTGTTTTGGATACACCAGGAAATAGAAAAGATAATGCAAATGCACGATTAGATCTTGCTCAAATTTGCAGGCATCCAAAACTCAAAATTTTTGAGAATGTTAGAACAGAAAGGTTAATGAAACCAAAATCAGCTTTTACATTGTCCAAAGAAGGCCCCTTATTATTTTGTCAATGGATTGCAGATTTGAGACTTCCAGATGGATGTGCTTCCAATTTGGGTAGATGTGTTAATAATGGTCATATTAGCGGATTAAAAAGTCATGAATGTCATGTTATAATGGAAATAATTCTACCCATTGGATTAAGAGGTCTGTTGAATTCTGTGATATGGGATTCCATAATAGACCTATCATATTTTTTTGGGACATTTGTGCCGCGACAACAGATTACGATGCTCAATGTGAACTTGAAGAAGATGTTGTTGTAATTATATGTAAACTAGAAAAAATATTCCCGCCATCTTTCTTCGACTCAATGGAACATTTGATATTAAATTTTCCATATGAAGAAAAATGTGGAGGTACAATATATTTTCGATGGATGTAACCATTCAAAAGATTCATGTAGAAATTGAAAAAAAAGTACGTAACAAATCATTTGTTGAAGGATCTATTGCTGAAGCTTATTTGCAAGAGGATATAACTTTTTTCTGATCCCACTATTTTTAATCTGAGTATCCTTCAAAACACAACCACATGAGATGGAACGAGGGGAATATTAATGAAATCGACAATAAATTTTCTATTTTTAACCAGTCAGAGCTTGGTTTTGGTGGAGTTCATGAACGATGGATTTCAGATGATGAACATCACAGAGCTCATACGTATGTTCTGCTCAACTGTGAGGAGATGACATCATTTGTACTGTAAGTGCTTCTATTAATTATTCTAGTATTTATGTTACAATAAATAACTTTGTTTTTTTAGATTTTATGATAATCATATCAAGAATCAACTTCCAAAAATTACAGTAGCTACTCTCGAAGAACGCAGAAAAATAAAAATTTCTCAGTGGTTTCAAAAACTGGTAACATAAATTTTTAATACTTTAACATCTCCTTCAATTTATAATTTACTATATTGATAATTATTTCACAAATTTTCAGGTTTCTCGACATTCTGATAAAATTGAAAAACGATTTTGTATATTGAGTAACCCACCATCCCAAAGGGTGAAACATTATAAAAATATGTGGTGAATGGTTATCGATTTCATACACATGCATATGGAGAATCAAAAAAATGAACAGTGGAGTTTGCTTGAGAGGATCTCATCATAAAGAAAATGAAGTTGACTTTTATTGCATACTTGATGAAATCATTGAACTCTGTTATCTAGGACACCATTACATAACGATGTTCAAATGTTGGAAGTTGGATACTGAGAGAGGCGTGTGTGTTCATCTGATTCATGGAATCATCGACATTAAATGTAAAAGTGTTCTTGCAGTAAATGAACCATTCTTACTGGCTCAACAGGCACATCAAATTTATTATGCAAAGTATTATGCTACGTCAAGAGACTTGACTGATTGGTGGAGCATAATAAAAATGAAAATTCGAGACAATCAGTTTAGTCAATGTGAATGTGTTTTCACTAAAGTGCAAGGAATTGAAGTTTTTCAAGAGAGTACTCAAAATCAATCTTTGTTATATAGATACATGAGTATCGATGATGACGCCCCTCAATTAAGAGTCAGTGATGATGATGATGATGGTAATAACGTCACAAATGAATTTGAAATGGTAAGAGATGAATCAACTGGAACTCAAATGGATATCGATGATATTGAGGAGGAATATGAAGATAACATTGACAGATATGAAGATGATGATGAAGATGAACATTGATACAATTTAATGGTAGTTATATATAATCATAACTAATATATATGTATATATAATAATAATAATCAATTATTTGCTAACAATATTCGTTTTCTGTTTCAGATGGACGAGGACACAATTCGTGAGTGGGCGGATGCTAACCTGTCTTTAGATGCGGACGAGTTGTTGTCAACTGACCCTCAGCCTGAAGGTGCTTCAAGGAGTACGCGGAGGGGGCGCGGTATTGCATGACTGATGATTCCTGACCCCATCCCGAAGCGACGTCCACGTCTTGGGTTCAATCCACACACTCGGAGGTGTGATAACCTGTGCATTTTACAAAGATTTCAATAATCTATTTTCATAATAAATGATTGATTATTGTTTTTACAGTTTTCCGCATATAGCAGTCGGACAGGGTAGCACTATTTTGCGCAACTATTTTTCTCAACCATGGACGACATGGGAGCATATTCTTGTTGATGTGTAGTAGGACATGTTCGGTCATTAGTTGGTATGTACGTAAATAATTAATTTTTATTTTGAAATTTATTTCATTTATAACATGATATTTTGAATTATTTGTATGGTTTATGGTATCTAATCAAGGATACCATGCATGACGCAATCCACGAGGCATGAGATTGGCCATGCGTGATCGCTTTCGTCAGTTTTTGCACAATTTAAGAAGAGATTCCATAAAGAAAGTAGGAGTGTCAGATTTTGACGAGTCTTTTAGAGCACACCGACCAGAGTACATTTCATCCCACGCAAGGGATGGATTATGTGCACACTGGTTGAGTGGTGGCTTTCAGAAGAGATCATCAGTAGGGAGACAGAATCGGGGGAGACAAGAGGTGACTTATCGAGCTGGTAGTCGTAGTTTCAGTACTCATAGAAAGCATTTGGTATGTAAATTTTTTATAAATATTTTATATAACTTTAAATATTAAAAATTTATTTTATATTCTTATAGGCTGTCAAGCACCCAAATATTACAGAGTACGACATATATCGGAAGATATATAGTGATCCAGATACTGGGGAGCTCAGAGGTGATCACCAGTGTCACATCGTGGTCAGTATTATTTTTTTTCACGTTTAGAAATTAACTGCATATACTATATTCACAATTTTAATTTTAAATTGATACTATAGGAGTCATATGAGACCACGGCGTCACAGACCCAACCTGAGGGTCAGGATGAGGCATCGGATCAGACTAGTGGCCATCAGTTTGATGAGTCGGCATGGATGCAGGTGACCCAATATGCATTCGAGAAGGGCCGAGTAGTTGGTATCGGTGATCGACTGACTCCCAGAGATTATTATGACAGTGCTGCAATGTTGGCATTCACCTCGAGAGCAGATCCTGCAACTTCTTCCGCTACATATTATGAGGATCGGTTGAGATCTCAGACTGTGTTGATAGAGTGTCTCCAAAAGGAGCAGGAGGAGATGCGTCAGCAGCAGCAGCAGCATGAGGAGGAGCATCGACGACAGCAGCAGGTGTACGAGGAGCAGATGAGTTGGTGGCAGTAGCAGCAGCAGGGGCAGATGGAGTACATGTGCCGACTCAATCATGCCTTAGGAATGGAGTTTCCTCCACCAGCAGATCCCCCTCCCCCTCCCCCTTCATATTAGTTATTGTTTTGATGTTATAAAGTTGGTAAATTTAAAATATGGAATTTTTTCTATTCAGAGTTTTTGTCTCTATTATACTAGTTTCAATATTGTATTATTTAATTTCAATTTATTTTTAATTATTGAAATTTATTTTAATGTCTTTTATTTTATTAATAATAATATTACTCCTAGTATTTTATTATTTGTTTATATTTCTTTTTTCAAATGTTGATAATTTTCAAATTTTTATTTTCTAGTTATTTTAATAATATTATATTCAGTATTTTTAATACATAAAAAGTTTCAAAAATTTTAATTAAAATTATAATTTTTTAATAATTTATAATAATATGAGTTTAGTATATTATTATTATATAATATTATATTATTTATATTAAAATATTAATATGATTAATAATATTATTCATATTTTATAATAATAATTTTTTATATATATATTTAAAAAATTTAATATTTTAATTTAATTATAATAATTAAATATTTGAATGGTTTTTTGTTATAATATTTGAATGAATTATAATTGTATTATTACTAT
This sequence comes from Viscum album, assembly GCA_963277665.1. Lineage (NCBI taxonomy): Eukaryota > Viridiplantae > Streptophyta > Magnoliopsida > Santalales > Viscaceae > Viscum > Viscum album. The sequence continues at coordinate 598,799,860 of OY728153.1, forward strand.
TATAATATTAATTAAAATTTTTTATTAATAATTATTATTTTTTTATTTTTTTAAACATATTTACGACGGCATAATCATCCCGTCGCAATTAAATTTTTTTAATTTTTTTTAATTTCCTATTGCAATGAGGAAATTTGCCCGTCGCAATAGGAAATTGCGATGGGCCTGTCGCAATTACTTATATTTTCAAAAAAAAGTAACTCTTTTGCGACGGTATTCATGGCCCGTCACAAATAACATTTGTGACGGGTCCGTCGCAAAAGTTTTATTTAATGTTTTTAATATATATATCGATTAGTATTTGCGACGGGACATATTACCATTGAAAATAATATTTTTAGCGACGGACCTGTCACAAATAGTGTTAGTTGCGATGCCATTTACCGCAACGAGTCATTTTTGACGGACCCCCATCGCAAATAGGCTTTTGCGATGGGATCTCTTCGCAATTGACCCGTTGCTAATGGGCTTATTTCTAGTAGTGATTGTATAGATACAGGAGATGCTAGGAATCGGTAATAGAATTTTAAATAACTTCGAAGACTCGTCATCCTTGGTTGGGAAATGAAGGTAGAGATACCCTTTTTCATTGATATAGTTTTGTTTATGATCATACACATTAGGTTTCTTATCTCTCATTCTATGGTTTTAGATAACATCTTTTGTATCTCTATATTTCTCACTTTTCTATTTTCAGGGTTTCATACTTGTTATTTTAATACACAGCATTGTATTGTATTTTCCCACACATCTCGTGTTTTTTGTAGGCGATGCTAAGATTGATTGTGAAATCAGTGGATCATATTGATACATGAGAGAAAACAAAAAATATGAGGGTTAGACGTGAATTTTAGGATCCAATATCTCTTTAACATTCTTTTTTTATTATTTTTGAATTTCAGACTTCATTTCTAGTGGTGCGTGTACTTTCCACCTTTTTTTATTTATTGTGTACTTTAACAATCTGATGTATTCACTATATTTTATTATATTCATGGTAATAATCTATATGTTACAGTCTTTAATAATTCAAATAAAAGTTGTAAAAATGATGATTTTGTTTGTGCGTAGATGTAAATAAGGCAAATACCTCTCATTTCAATTTATTCCCTTTTAGTGCATGTCTCTATCCCCCTTCTTATTGGATGCGGGCTTAGGGTATATACCAAAAATAATTATGCTGACCGAATGGGACGTGATATGTCTGGTCATGGAATCACTTCTACTCCATCATATGTCAAGGATGGTTATCAACCGTTAATGTTAGTGAAGGATGATAAAAACGAGGTGGCGGCTTTTGATACTTCTTCTAAATCATCATTTTAATATCATGAACTTGGGAAAAAATATACCTCCTTGAGGAGTGGCCAATGACTACATGGTATAAGTGAGCCTCAAAATATAAGGTTTAAAGGGAAATTAAAGAAAGGAAAACAATTTTTTAGATTATTTGAATGTCGGATATAGTATGTAACATCCTAGGTCAATAAAGAATATGAATAATTAATATTTTTTAATATTTGTGAATTAAATATTATTTTTACATAAAATGGGATTTAATGTTTGATGGCATACCTAACACGCTACAATGGGTTTCTTTGAAATATTACATTTCACACAACATTGAGTTATACTAAAAAATAAAAATATAATATGATTATTTTAAATGTTAGTTAACACCAAGCCATTGTAATGGAAGGAATGAAAAGAAATAACTGCAAAATTATTATACATATCTGTTAAATAATTTTACATTTATCCAATAAAATTAAGAGGCTTAAAATTTGAATGAATATAATTTTAAGCATAAATACTCTAATACTCATTAAAGGGTTGATTTACCTAATTTTAATAGAGGTCACTTTTAAATTAAGTTTTTTTTCACTTTTATATAATCTATTTGAAAAAATAGTATTTTCCCTTAGAATTGAGACATCAAATTTTACTTTGGTCAATATTTTGGTATTTTTCTAATAAACTTCAATTTGTAATGAATAGTAATTAATACTGTATTTAAATTCAAAACATATTTTTTAATATAATTAATATATCTGATTATATTATATTTTTAATGGGTTTTAATGTGTAATTATATTATATTTTTACCATTTAATACAATTTTTGGTCATTAGAGGTAATTTTACTTTGAAATTGGACATAAACAAGTGTCAATCTATTGATAGTTATTATTTATAAAAAAACATTTTTTTGTTTTGAAAGCATGAATTAATTCTAAGTTAATTAATGAAACTTTTATTTTTTTAATTTGGTAAAATAAAAATCATTTTTCAATTCAGAATATCAAATATAATGTATGTTTAATTTTTTGTATTTTTATTAAAAAATTCAATGTTTGATGAATAGTGAGAATACTAATTAGTAGTTAAAAATTGACTTCTTCATTTTAATGAAATTTTACCACTTCTATGAATTGAAGTTTGAAAATATGATATACATGGATGTTATACATATATAAAATTAGGTTTAATAAGATGAAAATAATTTTTTTCTCTAAATAGTAACTTTTGACTTTTATTTACCACAGTTAAAAGTAAATATAGTAATTCAAGGTAAAAATATTATTATAATTATATTAAATTACACTAACATGTGTCTTAATACTATTTTTTGATACCTTTCAAACTATGGGAATCCTTGGGTCAATTTTGGGACCCATGGAGCCACTTAAGAGTGATAATGACACTTTATATTAATTTATTTAAGGTAATGACAAAAATGACATAAACATATATCCTTTAGTAAATTAATTTTACATGGGGTTATATAAGCTATTTATTAAACTATAAATATTCATTTTAATGATATTATTATTCCCTACATCATTTTATCTATTAAATAACTTTTATACATCAAATAAATAAAATAATTTATGACACAATAATGATGTGTTGTTTACAAAATTAATGAATGATTTAAATAAATATGATTATAAAATTAAAAAAATATACGAACCCAATCCAATTCATATTTGATGATTTTATTTCGAAATATAGTCATCTTATCTTATAATTTAATTATTTTTTCACTTTTATAAATAGAAATTCATTATATAATAAAATAATATTTTAAACAATTCCTAAAGAGCCCCTCCCCCCTTTATAAAATTACCTCACCTCCAACCTATTATTAATACCATTCAAGCCCTTTGGATCATCTAAAAATTAACCAAATAATCTCTTATCATTCCTCTCTTCCACCTTGAAGTCTAACCTTTGCCAGAAGGCACATAAAGAAATCCTTTCGGTTCAAACCAAAAGGAGTTAACCGATTTAAAGCTAACATCTTTTCTTAAGTTCTTTTCTTTTATTTTACATATTCAACCCCCTAATTTTTTTATTCCTTTATTTTATACAAAACAATATTTTCCTCAATATACTGGGTTGTTTTTATGATATGTATTTAAACTACAATTACCCACACCTGAATCTAATTGGTAAAGAACATACTATTTCTGTGGACGACATACTACTGCCTCATGAAATGATGATCATTCAAACATCTTCGACCACATCTTATGGTGGCTATTTTGATGGAACTATATTTATATGTCCTATATATTATACATATATTTTCTATATACATTAGTATTTTTTATTTATACTATACCTTTATGGTTTCCATAATGGGTAAATTTGATAATTTCATTTGAGGAAGTCCGGACTACCGCCCCCTCAAAGTGATATGAGTCGTTCATGCCATGTGTGGAATGTATAAAGGATGGATTTAGTGAATTTATATATGATATTATAAATGAATTATAATATACCTATTTATCATTAATTTTTCATTCCATTAAACACAAAATATAAATGAAAGTATTTTTCATTAGTACGTATGGCTTACCGTCTCCATGAACGGTGCATTTCATTTCTTATATCCAAATGTTATGTAATATTATATATATAGATATATATATACTCGATATATATGATACATATAATATCTAGATCATGAATATAATTCAGGAGATAATGGAATTTTGACCACACAGATAACATGTAAATATAATAAGTTCATTTTTGACACGTGTACCAAATATCAAAAAAACAACCATTATTAAATTAAATGATTACATAGTTTTTATAACATGGTAATAAGTTATATTAAAGGAATAATAAATATTAAAAAGATTATTAATCAATTATAATTTATCTTTAGTTTATTATTCAGGAGATTAAATAACGAACAAGTCATGTTGGACACGAGGTATGAGGATTCTTATCTCATGTTTAATTTCATGAAATTTCCATTATTCAAAACTTATTTATTGCATGTGGTGTATTCTGTACTTCCATTTGATATATACTACCATTATTTTATTTATATTCATGGTATTTTATGTTTTATATGGTTTTTATTAACTTTTCGTCTTACAACTTGATCGATTACAATGTGGTAAGGGTTTTTCATCTCACTTTTTATTCCTGTGAGATTCATGCTATATTTTACAGAATTTTCATTATGTGGTGTATGTACTGTCCATGATTTTTTTTACTTAAATTAAAGGGTATTTACGTCTTAATTTTTTGATCCTTCCTTCATGGGGTGTATTTTTCATAAGTTACCAAATCGGTAATGGAACCTTTCACCATACTCTTTTAGTCAAAGACTTATTTTATGTCATGTATTTTAATGTTATATTTCTTATGTTGGGATATGTTATTATATGTCCTTATTTCTATAAATATTATTTCCATATGATTAGAGACCTTTTTTCCATTCTTCAACTCAGTTTTTTTAATTTTAAAGTGACGTCTTTACGCTGTCAAATTTCAGTAACAGAACTTCTTAACCCAATTTCAATTTTTTGGGTAGAACTAGTACTTCTTGATTATGTCGTGATATGAATATATTTGAACGAACTATTATTTTTTTACAAATTATATCAACTCATATTGGGTGTATTATTATTTTTCACACATAATCATTTCATTGATTTATCCTTAATCTAAGGATATGATCTTTGTAAGGGATATAGTCTCTATTTACATTCTATTGAGTTTTATTTGTTGTTATATACCAATTCACTTTCATGTGGTGTACATACATATCTTTGACATACTATATCATGAATACCTATATCTTCATGATATTATATTCTTTGTTTAATGTTATTCTGTAGTTATTTTTATTCATGTATTTTCTCATGTTGTAAGATATTATTTAAATAAAACATTGTTATAAATGTTTTTAAGATTTATTCCTCTGAATTTTTCTCGTTAATTTCCATGTTTTCAAAATGGTTTTAAGGATTTATTTTAATGCGCATTATTTTTTTAAAATGATAATTCCAATAAAAGTTTTAAAGTGTTATGGGACACATTGACTCAAAAATATCATTATTAAATGTTTTAAATGGTTTTGAAAATGGTTTCATAAAAGATTGATTGTGTCAATATCTTGAAATGATATATTGTGATTGCCATGCGGAAATGTTAGCTTTACTTTATTCTTGTTTTATGTGTTATGAATATGTTATGGTTATTGGTCATTTTTCACATATACGGATGGTTTTCGTGAAAAATCTTGGGTGGGTGACCCTGAGATAGATCTCCAACTTATTAGGAAACGTGATGGAGGTAAACGATAATGTTTCTGCTAAGAGATTTACAGAATATACTTTTATCGGTATTCCAAATGTAACTCCCTACATGGTTGTAAAATCTATGACATAAGTATGTCATAGATGCCACAATTTACCTTTATGATTGGTAATTACTATGTGTTATTCATAAATCTTGTGATTTCATGAGGTATATTAAAGAGCTTATGTTATGAATGTATTGATGAACAAATGTTTTAATTCTTTATTTTATAACCCTTACTGACCTTTTGATGCTCATCTGATGTTTTGAATTATTTTTCACATGACATTAAGATGAATAAGGTCAAGTATGGGATCAAGTAAAATCCATGTTGTTTAAAACATAGAACTAGACATGACTCTATTTTAGAGTTTTTATTTTATAAAAAAATGGAAACTAAGTAGAAGTTTCTAATTTGTGATTTTTGAGATATAATGTAATAGTTATGGCCAAATTCCCTAAAACTATAAACATGAAATGATACACAATGTGAACTATTAATTTAATTCATGATTATGTACTTCTTTAAGGGTGGGTCCTTATAGTTGGTATTAGGTGCCGGTTTAGATAAATTTATTGGTTAGGGTGTTATTTATGAATAAGTGACATAACTATAATGGTTGGAATATTAGAAAGTGTTATAGTAATTTTAGATAAATTGAACGAGTTTAAGATAACATGAATAAGTATATCGTTCTATTTACACTCCTCAAAAGATATTATATAGCGATTTTACTAATATACTTTCATTGACCTTTTTTTAGTAAATGGATGGATCTAATATGAACCAAAGTAACATTGGATGTGAAGAAAACTGTGACACTTTTCTGAATGAGCATCTGAATGTAATGGGAGCGGCAATTTAAACTCTTGGAGTTATTCTCAACAAACTATCTAGAGTCATGATTGACCATCTGAACCTCAGTAATTTTTAGAATCCATCATATATTTGAGAAACAAATCTCTTCAGAAGTTCAAGTAATAATCATAATGGTAAGTATATTCCGAAACTGATGTGTTAAGGATGTGAAATAACACCTAGGAAAATTCTTCAAAAGGATAGTAAGACGCTATAGTTGTGGAAATAATGGTCATAAATAATGAACATTCCATGGAAAAAATAAGCACCCAGTTGACTATAGGAAGGGAAAGAAGTTCTTTCTCAAGGATGAATTGAATATTTTAAATGTGTTGTGCATGGTTATTATACAAACAGATGTCCTACATAGAAGGATCTATAATGGGATCACTAGGATCGTACAAATATATTTTTAGAAATACAAAATTACATTCTAATTGAGGATGAGGAAATTAAAAATCACCAATGAAAGGTATTAATTTTTTCTTAACTAATGCTTTTATACTATTGAAATGTTTGATATGATTCATGATTTTGTTTTTAGGAAATAAGTATTTCAGAATAAGTTGGCAAATAATGGTTAATGGATCATGAATAACATTGAATGAGTAAGAAGTCAACAAATAAGAGATTAAAGATTTATGGTTGATTTTAGAATGATGAAATGCTGAAAAGTATAATAACTATTTTGATGATGGGATTACTTTGGAAGAGATTTTCTTATATGTTAAACACTGATGTTTGATATATAAAAATGATTCTCAATGAATAATTATCATTTCTTTTGTGAATATAGTTTTAAATAACCAATTGTGTTTATATGAACCTTGATTTTGAGGCAATTACAGTGTATTAATTTAGGGATGAAAATCCTAGGTTTGAGATAACATTTGTGGTTAAAATATGTTAAGATTATTTTTGAGGTATTTATCTCATTTTTGGGAGTGTTATAAAATTATATAATTTTAAAAAAAGGGAGAACATGCAAACCATGTGACAACCTGTTGAGTTGGCCAAAGCTGTGGGAATCTAACCCACAACCAATGTGCGATTGGGATTAATTGTCTACCACTAGACTATGTAAAGTCCCTGGTTAGTATGAATAATTCTTTTTAGTTAAATTAATTTATTAACAAAGAATATTGTGATTTGGGATCTTATGTTTTATCAAATTTATATCCATAGTATAAGAAAATGATTTGGGGATTAAGGGATAAAGTTTATTTTAGAAGATTTTTTCTCTTTTTTAAGAAACAATATGTCTAGAAAAAATAGAATACTTTGGGATTTAAATTGATGAGTAATGTTGAATGTTTATTTTTGAAGAATCTATGTTTTTATCATGTACATATAGTGATTTGGGTTATTTTTATAAATGATTAACCTCTCATAGAGAATATGTTACATTGTTAATTACACTTCAGTGTGAGACTTTAAGAGGTGTTGATGTTATTAGAAGATAACTATTATAACTTAATATGGAAGGATATGTGATCAAATCCCACTGAATTTTGGGTATTAGACATATTTTGGAGTATTTTAATGAATTTTAAGGACATCTTTGTATTGAATGGACTTTTATGATATTTGGTTATTCTTTATTCCATTTTAGAGATTAAGAGTAGTATTTATTTTTTATAAAAGAATATGCTTTTTGTTGATTATCTAATCTTATACTAACCATTTCGGTTTTGTTTATTGTATAATGATCTGAAATACAGAGTTCATATTTTGGGATTATGTGATTCCATACAATTTCATTCTAGTGATTCAGGTGTGACCACATCGTGAATACTCATCATTTGGAGAAAAGATAATTTCTTTGTAAAAACATAATGAAGGATGAAACTATACTTTATAAGTAAGTATAAAATAAATTCTCAAACATTATGAAATGAAAAATAAAACAAAGTTTTTTTTAACTCTTCTTAATGGGGAATCAAATACTTTCTAACACATAAAATTTGTGATTTTCTGGTGGTTAACTTTCTCCGAATCAGTTTTTCTATCAATCACTATCAGATCTGGACACATAGTTTTTTGTCTATATCCATGTTTTCCTACATGGAATCCTAGTATGGGTTATCTCGGGTGACCACATTACTTATATTTATCTCTTTTAAAGTGATAGTTTTATTGACTCTTTTTCTGATGTGGGACTTTTAATGACGTTTCTGAGCCCAATTTTAAAATCGCGAGAATGCAATTCCCAAAAGGGGGAAGGATGTAACATCCAATGTGAATAAAAAATATGAAAATTTTATATTTATTAATTATTGTGAATTAAATATTAATTTTATTTTAAAGGGGATTCTGTGTTCGAGGATGTACCTGACACGCAATAATGGGTTTCTTTTAAATCTTACATTGCACACAATGTTGACTTATACTAAAAAATAATAAAATAATAATATTATATTAAATGGTAGTTAATGTCAAGTCATTTTAATGGTGGGAATGAATATAACTAACTAAAAATGATAATACATATTGGTTAAATGTTTTTACATTTATCCAATAAATTTTTTATGCTTAAAATGTGAATGAATCTAATTTTAAGAATAAATCCTCTATTATTCATTAAAAGGGCGATTTACCACCAGTTGACGGAGAACCCTTTTTTAAATATAGTTTTTTCACTTCTATATGTTCTATTTGATAAAATAAAATTTTTATTTATAATCGGGACATAAAAGTTTTCTTTGGAAAATTTTTTGGCATTTTTCAGATAAAGTTCATTTTTTAATGAATAGTAAATATACTATATTTTAATTCAAAACTACCATTAAATAAAATTCATTTATATGGATAGATTATATTATTAATTGGTTTAAAAGTGTAATTATATTATATTTTTACCATTTACTCCAAATTTGGTCATTGGAAGTAATTTTACATTGAAATTGGACATAAACAATTATCAATCTGTTGATAGTTATTATTTCTTAAAAACACGTATTTTGTTTTGACAACATGAATTAATTTTAAATCAATTAAATAAAATTATATGTTTTTAATTTTTTAAAATAGTTATTATTTTTGAATTCATAATATCAAATATAGATTAGGCTGAATTTCGGGTATTATTCTAGAAAACATTCAATTTTTTATTAACAGTGAAAACCCTATGTAGTGGTTAAAACCCTGAATTCATCATTAAAATGAAATTTTACCATTTCTTTGAATTGAATTTTGAAAATATGACATTCAATGTAGTTATTTTTATGTAATATGTGGTTCAATAAGATAAAAATAATTTTTTGTGAATAGTAAATTTTGACTTTTATTTACAACGGTTAAAGGAAAATAGGGTAGTTCAAGGTAAAAATAATATTATAATAATATTAAGTTTCCCTAAAATGGGTACTAATACTATTTTATGATACATTTCCAACCATTTTCTTATTTGGGTCGATTTGGGGACCCCATGGAGCCACGTAAAAGTGATAATGACACTTTATATTAATTAATTCAAAATAATGAGAAAAATGACATAAACATATATAGTTTAGTAAATAAATTCTTACCTGGGGTTATATAAGAAATATCTTAAACTGTAAATATTAATTTTAATGATAAAATAATTTCCTACATTATAGTATTTTTTTATAATTTTTCGGCATCAAATAAATAAAATTATTTATGAAACAATAATGATGGAGTGTTTACCTCATTAAAGAATGATATAAATAAATATGATTATAATGATTAAAAAAACTATCCAAAATCTATAAAATTCATATTTGATGATATAATTTAGAACAAGAGTCATTTATCTTTTACTTTAATGAGTTTTGTACCCTTATAAACTGTAAATAATTATATAATAAAATAATATTTTCAAATATTTTAAAAGGTCCCCTTCTCCCCCTTATAAAAATCCCCCAACTATAACATATTACTCATACCACTAAAGACCCTTGCCTTCTTCATCCTCTACCCAATTGAGCTCTCAATATCCATATCTTCCACCTATAAGCTATACCTTAGGTATATGGAACTTCCATGAAATTCTTTTAGTTTAAACCAAAGAGAGTTACCTGATCTAAATGTGACATCTTCTCTTAACTTATTTTCATTTATTTTAATTCACAATAACCCTAAACTCTTTTTATTCATTTATTTTATAACAAAAACATTATTATAAATATAAATGGGTTGTTTTTATTAAAATTATTCCATCTAAACTTACAAACACCTCTGTTTAATGGGTAATGAACATACTGTTTCAGTGGACAACGGACTATTGCATCATGAAATGATGATTGCTCAATTTTATTCTACCACCTATTATGGTGGCCATTATGATGGTACTGTATTTATATTTGATACATATTATATTTTTATTTTATTTACTTTTGTATTTTTTATTTATATCATTACTTTATGGGTTCCATAATGGGTAAATGCGATAATTTCATTTGTAGAAGTGTGGACAACCGCCCCTCAAAGTGATATGACTAATTCATGAAATATATGGAATTCATAAAGGATGGATTTAATGAAATTATATATCATATTCTACTATAATTATAATATAGATATTTATCATTATGTTTTTATTCCATTAAATACAAAATAGAAATTAAAGTAGCGTTCATACGTATGTACAACTTACCGTCACCATGAACGGTGCATTTCATTTTTTATCTCAAAATTTTATGTAATATTATAAATGCATATATATACTGTATGTATATTGTATATATAATATCTAAAAAATTAATATAATTCTGGATATAATTGACTTTTGACAACGTCGAAAACTTGTAAATATAAGAAGTTTTTTTTGACCCAAGTATCAAATATCAACAAAACAACCGTTATTAAGGTAAATTATTACATAATGTTTTTAAAATTTGAATTAGTTATATAAAAAGAATATTAAACTTGAAAAAGGTTATTAATCAAGTATAATTTATTTTTTTATTATTCAGGATGTTAAAGAATGAATGAGTCATATCAGAAAAGAGGTAAGGGGTTTCTTATCTCACTTTTAATTTTATGAGATTTCCATTATTCAGCGCATATTTATTGCATGTGGTGTATTCTGTACTGCCATTTGATATATATTATACTGATTCAATTTATATTCATGTAATTATATGTTTTATTTGGAGGTTATTTACTTTTTCCCTTAGGACTCGATTGATTACAACATGGTAAGGGGATTTCATATCAATTTTTATTCCCATGAGATTTGTGATATATTTTCCACTATTACCATTGTGTGGTGTATGTTCTTCCCATGATTTTGTTATTTGTGTAATAGACATTAATTTATTGGTATTTACATATTCATTTTATAATCCTTCCTTCATGGGATTTATGTTTCATAACTTACCGAATCGATAAGGGAACCTTTCACCGTACACATTGGGTAAAAGACTTATTTTATGTCATATATTTTAATTTCCTTTTTCTTATGTTTTGATATGTTCTTTTATATCCTTATTTCTATAAATTCTAATTTTATGTGATTAGATAAACTATTATCCTTCATCTACTAATTTTCAAAATTTTAGTGTGACGTTCTTAAGCTGTAAAATTTCAGAAAGGGAACTTTTTAACCCAATTTCAATTCTTTGAGTTAAACCACTACTTCTTGATTATGTCATGCTATGAATATGTGTGAATGACCTTTGATTTTTTTACACTTAATATCCACTTATATTGGGTGTATTCTTATTTTTGTCACATAATTACATCATTGTTTTATCCATAATTTAATGACATGATCTTTGAAAGGGACTTTGTCTCAATTTACATTCCAGTGAGGCTTTTTTTTGTTATACATCAATTCACATTCATATGGTGTATATAATTCCCTATGACATATTATACGATGATTCTTTATATTTTCATGATATTATAATTTTTTTAATGTTATTCTATAATTATTTTTATTCATGTATCTTATCATGTGGTAAGGGACTCTTCAACTAAAACATTGTTTTAAATGACATAAAGATTTATTCTACTAAATATTTATCATTAATGTTCATATTATAAAAAAATTAAGGATTTACTTTTTTTGACATTAATGTTTTAAAATTTTAATTTCATTAGAAGTTTCAATGTTTTTTGGGACACATTCATTCAAAAATATCATTATTAAATGTTTTAAATGGTTTTGAAAATGGTTTGATAAAGAATTGATTATGTCAATATATAGAAGTGATATATTGTTATTGCAATGTGGAAATGTTTTTTTTATTTTATGCCAATTTTATGTGTTATGAATATGTTATGGTTGTTCAGTATTATTTACATATATGGGTGGATTTGTGATAAACCTAACGTAGGTGAGCCCGGGATAGTTCTCCAATGCATTGGGTAATGTGACAGAGGTAAATGATAATTATTCTCCTATAATTTTTATGCAATATAGTGTGATGGGTTTTCAAAATGTTACTCTCTATATGGCTATGAAATATACAATGTAAGTATGATATGGATGACACATGTTACCTTTCAGATTTTTGATTACTATGTGTTATTCATTAATCTTATGATTTTGTGAGGTATGTTAAAGAGTGTATGTTTTGTATGTATTGATGAACTAATGTTTTCTTTATTTGTTTTATAACACCTGCAGAGCTTTTTATGCTCATCCCATGTTTGGAAATGTTTTTCACGGGAAATAAATATGGATGGAGTTAAGGATGGGATCAAGGAAAAATAATGTATTCTAAAACATGGATGTAGACTTTATTTTTTTAACGTTTTTACTTTATAAAAAAATAGAAACTAAGTAGAGGTGTCTACATTGTAATTTTTGAGATGTAATGTAACAATTATGGCCTAATTCTTTAAAACTCAAAACCTTAAAATATCCTCAATGTGAATTATTAATTCAATTCAAGATTATGAAATGTTTTAGGGTAGGGTCTTTATATAGTATATTTCATGAATTTTTTTGTTTTTTATTGAGGTAAGTTTCTTAAATGTCTGACTATAACATCCACAATTTAAATTTTAAAATTATTCTATAAAATTGGAAAGGGCTATGGGGTCTACCATATACATTTATAAATTACTATCATATGTGAAAATATCTTATAAGCATAAAAAATAACAATTAAAATTATTATTATTATTATTATTGGGAGACATTTATGTTCATGTTTTTCCATTTTTATACAGTAATGTTATTTAGTTCTTACACTTTACATTACACAATTGTAATCACTCTTCAACTTTTATGATAGTAAAATTCATAATGGTGTCATATTTATAACTCACATATCATACCAATTCTAAGAATTTATTTACAGTAAATTAGGTATCTTTGGTGATGAGATTGAGTAACTTGGGATCATTGGATTTCTAGTCAAAAACTTTGGGTGAGGGGTTTGACATGGTTTGTTGAGTTTATTTATTATGTAGTTTCTTACCTTTTTCATAGTACTCAAATATATTTTTTTGTCATAAATAAAAATTTGCGATAATAAATTATAACTATTTAATAATAATTTTATACGAAAAAATAATAATTACATAAATAGATAATACTAAAAATAATGATTTAACATATTATTTTTGGGTACAATTACATGAGTCAACACACTTAAAGCTCAAAGGAATTTAAATAATATTCCAAATAAACCCCTAATGGTTTGTACAATATATCTAAAACCATTTATTATTTATATCATATTTTTTAAGGATAAAACCACATTCCATATTTTTTGTTTTCCCTTAATTTGAATATTGCATTCCACTTATGAGTGAATGTATTGTGTCCAAAAGGCAAGAACCATCCAACAATGAACACTCTAGCACATGTGACGAAAACCACCAACTGAATTTTCATTCCATTTTCTGAATTGAAACTAAATTGGTTAAGGGTTTATAATCATGAAAATACTGCATCCATCATCAAAACTATAGCCTCTATCACATAATCAGAGTCATATACAAATCTATGTGTCTACCTTCTATACTCAAATATTTCCTATGAAATACAATGCCTCATGATCCACTTATTAATTACATTGTTATTGAAATTTGTTTCCATAAAGGGCTAAATTAATCCATCTTAATTAGAGGAAACCTAGTCTTTAAACACTTGACATTTTCTTACAGATAATAGAATAACTCATCGACAAACACATCAAAAGGATAAATAATGTCTCTCCTTAGCAGTATACCCAAATTTTTATAATTTTTTATTTTTTTTATCAAATAAATCATTATTAATGATAATAAATAATATATTTAATAAATATAATTTTTCATTTATTGATGATTAATATTATTATTAATTGATATTATCATTATAATATATATAATTTATTAATTTTTAATGAAAAATTTAAAACTATTATTTTCATATTATAATTAGTATTAGCAATATTAATAATGAACATTAATAATAATAAATATTAGTTATATTTAATATTTATTATATTTAATAATTATTAAATTATTAATAATAACATTTATTTTTCTTATTTTTCTTTTTCATGTCAATAAATTATATTGAGATAATTTATAAGACATAACCATAATTCAATAAAACTAAATATAATTTTTGGGAAAAATTATACTGAGGGGGCGAGGTAAATCTCTATAAGTACACACATAACCCATAAAAGGAAAATGAAATAGACTAAGAAAAATAAATAATATACACAACCAAGAATGTGTAACTCTACACCATAAATAGATTGGATACAATACAAATAAAAGTGTAGAAAAACATCCCAAACCAAAAAATAAAAAATAGTGAATATAAAGAACTAATTTCAACTAACCATTTCCCCATGAAAATTATGACAATAAAAAATAAGCCTTAAAAATTTACCATACCATGAAAATTAACAAAATATAAATCAATCGTCATTGAGACATCAACTCATTATGGGAAAATAGTCCCTAAATTAAAAAGAGACCAATATCACAAATATATGCATTTGTGGCCCATAAATTACAATACAAATACCCAAGATTTCATCTTAACAACATACAATCACAAAATAAATAGAAAATATCTGTGATCTTACTTAAAACTGATGAAATTGTAGTAAAATAAAATAAAAATTACACTAAACAATGAATACTGGTATAAAAAAAGATAAAAATTATCTAAAATTATTATAAGTAACAAATTAATTTAAAAAAAGCTAAAAAATACAATTACAAAGTAAAAAACCCATATATAAGACATTATGAGAAACATCACAAATTTATTTTGTAAGTTATAATTGAAAAATAATAAAATCAACAATATATACATTATGAGTGAGAGAAAACATAAGAGTTAAAAGTTTGGGTGTTATAACCATTGGTAATATATCTATTATAGAGTTACAATATAAACTGATGTATATTAGTGAGTAAAATTAAATAAGTTAACATATAATGAAATTCAAATCTATGGATAAATGTTTTAGAAACATAAAACATAAAATGTATGTATCATTTCTTAGGTTGGATGTATCATTTCAAGGATTTCCCTAAATCAAAACTAAACATGTAATTCCTCAGCTTTGACCACCCATATTTATCCTTCACAAGAACTCCCTGTGGACTGAGGAATGCCTCCCCATATTCTAGACTTTATTGATGTGTGGTGAGTGCTTAATATTTTTGTGGGGGATAATTCCTATAAAATATATCTTGTGGGTCATATCTAAATCTAAAGAAAATGCAACATGGAATATTCATATAATGGATATCTAAATCATCTATAGACATGAAACAGGGATCTTCTTGTGATCCAATAGCCTGCAATGGAATGTAGTAAATCTATCTATATGATGTAATAATAAAAAAGAAATCAGAGGTAGAAAAATACGGAATTAAATTTAACATATCTAATAAACGACACACATGGAAATATAAAAACCCCCATAAAAAGTACACTATCCACCTAAATCATTTTAAATAATTATCATATAAAAACTAAAATGAAAATAACCATCTAGAACATAGAACATATTAATATCTATGTTATATTTGTTATCTGATTGAAAACCAGAATATATACCCATATACATCAAAGCCCATTTCATGTACGTGAGTGGGGGTGAGTCTAATGACCTAGTAAGAATCCTCAAAGCCTCCAAAATAATAACTGATAAAATGATCAAGTTGATGTGAATGAAATTCATATATAATAATTATTTTTTTCTTGTTCATCACTCACACCTAGAAAATATTAACAAAACACATTATATATCTATATAGGTCAATCAGTTAATTCATAAACCACTAGAAACCCCAACCATACATGATTTAGGCAATATCAGAGTGTCTCAAAAAATTTCACACAATCCACCTTTGGGGGAACCATTCCTATCACAAAGTGATTACTCTATTACATAACTTCTTCTATCAGTTTCATATTATTTCTTGAAAATCGTCAGAATAATGGCATAACTATAATGATTTCTTAGGGGACTATGTAACTAAAAAATCATTAAATATATACATCTCATTTGGAGGAAATAGCCTCTACCAGAAACCACATCATCTACTTCTACATGGGGTGACACATCCCCATCTTAAAACTGCTATATCTATATATGGGTTAATATCCCATAACCTAATTCCTAGGTAAAGTTAATATCAAGCCAAATATAAGGTGTTGATCCTATGGAACTTTTCCTATGAAATCAATGTAGACCCGTGTAACACCATGAGATATAAAAAGATTATTTTTTTAATAGTGTATATGACATGAAAACCTAATCTTATATAAAAAGATAACACCATAGAGTTTATGAAATATTTCTTTTAAAATATATTTAATATCATCTATTACATATGAAAAACACAAACCTAAATGAAAACGAACAATAATATAGTATATCATTATCAACTAGATGTTAATCTAGAGGGTATAAAAATTTCTAAATAATCTATGAAAATCATGTTTATCTATATAATAGAAATAAAATAAGAATTATTTTAATGGAAATGAAATTCATTCTGGAAAATTATATGTTTTCAACTATAAGGTCTATATACGCTTTAGGTGCATAATTTAAAAATAAATTTTACCTATTTCATAAAATTTATTTCTAATAATAAACATATATTTTTTAATCATAACATCAAAATTTTATTAGGGTGAATTGTTTGTATTTTTATGAAATGTTTCAGTTTTTGATGGACAGTGAAAATTTCTAAATTTTAGTTGAAACCATCTATTTTATTTAAGTTATTTTGAAATATAAATTTAATTTTGAATTCTTTTTAGTGTATTATTAGATCAAATATATATCTATTAATCCAAAATTGGTAATTTGGTTAATTTTGATATGCAATTATGATCTAAAACATTATAATCCTTTTAGTATTTCCAATTTGAAAAATATCTTTCTTATCATGTTTGGGACATTAATTTTAAATTAAAATTTTACACAAATATAAATTAAATTTTTAATAGTGGATTAATTTTTTTTGTATCATAACAATTGATAATTTCTATTAAGATCAACTTATTTATTTATGAAAATGATTAGTGACAATTATAAAAAATAATATCCATGGATAAGATAAAAATTTATTTACCATGTGTTTTCAGAAAAAGTTATGTTTTAAAATGACATTAAAAGTTGAACAAAATAGATTTTATGGAAATATTGATTCCCTATAATGTAAAAGGATCTATAATAATCCATTTTTTTCTTATTTTCTAGTTATAAATTTGAGTACAGCTTTTTTATTTCTAAATTTACAAGTGTCTTACTCACCTCAATTATAAAGGGACACCACCTCTACACACTTCTTCAAACCATTAAATATCTTTATTTTTGGCCATGAAATGCACAAATAAATTCACAAAATATATCCCCTAATCCTATAAGTAGTGTATTATTCATTAATACATACTTTTAATGCTTTGGCTAAACCTAGGGAGGTTACTCCAACAAGAGTTTACATTCTTCAATAAGTATTTTTATGTTACTTCTTCCTTTAACACCTTTGATTATTTTGAATACACACCGTTATAATAAAAATAGTATCTTATATAAAATTATATGTTTTTATATTTATTTCAAGACCTGTAAATATTACCACTTCTATCAAATTGTTTATGAAATT
Source organism: Viscum album (assembly GCA_963277665.1). NCBI lineage: Eukaryota > Viridiplantae > Streptophyta > Magnoliopsida > Santalales > Viscaceae > Viscum > Viscum album. Next base: position 598,818,382 of record OY728153.1, read on the forward strand.
GGTATTCGTAAGTACGGGAGACTACCACCACATGCGTAGAGGTCATTTATTTTTACATTACCACCCCTCACGACTGCGTATTATGATTGATATAAATTTTATATGACATAATTATAATATAATTGTACCTATGGATTCATTATATCATATATAAATCTTTACTTTAAATTCTATAGGGGATATGATAACATTGATGGGGTGTATTGCCGACTACTGCCTCACAAAGTGATGTGATTCATTTTCACTAACCCTTTACATTAAAAGTATTAAGGATAATGTTAATTGACATATGTAATATAAGTTTAATAATTATGATATAAATGAAACATTTATCCTTATAAAAAATAGATCATTTAATTTTTTCATTGATAAAGGATAATTCGTTCATATACATGTGGACCATTGCCTTCACGAAGCAATGTGGGTTTCTTTCATCACCACACCACATGGATGATATTTATATGTATATTTAAAGATATAATATTATAAATTTGATAAAATTAAAATTATGTAAATTTAAAATTTTACTTAAATTCTTTCCATAATGGTTAATGAAAAATAGATATGTTACTCATGTGTACGTACAACCTAACATGACCATGATTCAAACGTATTAAATTTATTATAAACAAATTTCAGGATTGTTCTTAATTTTAAAATTCATGAATAAATAATATTACTATTTCATAATTATTATTCAGTAGATCATGGAAATATACAACATCTATAGGAACCAAATTATTCATGATAAAACAAGCATGAGAAATCAAGACAATTAAGACCCAAAACAATAAAAAGAAGGAAATATTATTACAGAATATGTGATAAAATGTTATAAAAGTATCATTTATGATGTTATAAAGATTAATATTGTTATTTAATAAGTTTATAAAATTTTTAATATAACAATATAAGAGTTTAAATTGTTTAAAAAAAAGGAATCATGACATAAGAGTTTTTTATCTCACTTTTACTTGTGTGACACATCCACATAATTTACAACTTATTACATATGTTTGGATTATATAGTTAAATTTTTTATTCTAATATTATTAATTAATTTATCTTTATGGTATCTAAAAATTCATTAAATTTTATTTATTTAAATGGGTTATGATGCAATGGTTACCAAATTACAAAGAGTTTATTTCACAGTCTCATCATTATACGGGATTATTGTTGTTTAAGTTTCCCTTATATGTGTAATTTTTATATTTATGTCTTAAAATAAATATATTTTATTCTAATATTGTTAATCATGAAAATTTTAAATTAATATTATACTTTTTCATTTATTTCTCTCTTAAAATTATAGGAAAATTTTTACTAAAAAATATGACTTTATTTCTTCCTTTAGCGAGAAATCTACTTTGATAAAAACCCAAGTTTTATAAAAATGTTTCCAGAAATGTTTATAACATTTTTAAATGATTTTTTAATGTAATGTTTACACATTTTTCATTTCGACAAGTTTTTAAAAGAATATTCATGTTAATTTTAAAATATTTGTCTTTTTTATTTTACTGAAAATGTCAAAGGTATATAATTTTTAACATTCGTGGTATGCACAAATTTATATTCTATTATGAAAAATATATGTTATAAATATTTATTTAAATCGTCAATGTTTATTTTCAAAGAAATGGGTTTTCAAATTTTTTGGTGAAATTTAATTTTAAAATGTGATTATCAAAATTATAAATATAATTACTTCAAGATGTTTTCAAAGATATTTCTATATTATTTTTCTTCATTAATGACATCGGCCCATTAATGTACTTATGATACATTGGGGATATATTTTATTTATATATTGTTAATACCTTATTATATTATTTATGATTATTTTAATTAAGGATGTACAATTTTATTACCATTCATCATTATTCAATGAATGGTTTATGATTATGTCTAATTATTAGGGTAATTGTTAACATTTATCATGTTATTTTTTCAATAAAAATGACTTTATTGATTATGTTTCACCTATGTACAATTTTAAATGTATTGGACTTTTTATGTAATGAGTGGGACCCACTATATATCATCTGTTCATTTATAGGTCTCATGAGAAAAACTAGATATCATTTTAGCCAAGAACTATCCCTTTTATATATATGTCATGGTTAAATACTTGATGGTAATATATTTCATGGAGAAAGCCTTGGTGGTATTAGATGTCTTGGAACAATCCCCTCTGGTATGTTTTAGATATCCATTACTATAAAATAAATCATTATGAATTTAATTATTTTTTTCCATATGATTATTTTATTAAATAGAATATTCATGGTCAATATTCAACTAATGTGATTATTTATATATCCTTTTTTATCATATATTATTCCTACCAAATTATTCTTATGTTAATGATTTAATGAAATGTGTTTCATTTATTTATCATTACATATTAATGATGCTTCATTTATTCATATTTTTTAGGCTATGATTACCATTACTGTGTATCTTAACTCACTATTTTATTCTCATTTATTTTATATTGGATAACTAGAAGAATTTTTGGATTTATATGTAAAGATACGCTATAGGGGATAATATAATATTAAAATAAAATACTTTTTTTATTATGTTTTAAAATTTAATGTGAATTCCAAGTATATATATCGCATTTACCAAGACTGTTTAACTATTCAGTACTTCATGATGTGATTCCTTGTATCATATGTTAATTTAATAAAGCATACTTAGATCCAGGATACTGGGTTTAGATTCTCAAAAGATAGTATTAGAGGAATTCTACATGAATCCTTAGGAACTGAAATGGGGAAAATACATATTAAATAACATAACTTTATTATAGGCTTTGAGGATAGTTATATAAGAACATCCAAATATTTTGGTGATATATATATTCGGTGGTTTTTCCCTATAATATAACCCTATTCGGATATTGTAAGTGGACATGGCATTGGATCAAATGTACCTTGGGTTAATAACTCTGAAAGCGGAACATTTGGGTAGACCTTAATTTCACTTGCTATACAACAATGTGAATTTCTACGCATCTGGTTTGACAATCCTATGGGATATTCTTAGGATAAATAAAATTTACTTTAAAAACCATTATTAATGAGTTGAAAATAATGTTATTCACAAAACAATCCATATTTATAGGTTTGATATAATCTATGGATAGTGTTTCAATATTCTTGGGATTAGACATTATTTTTAATAATGTTTTGATCTAATCTATAATTTTTTTAGAAAAATCACTTAACTAAAGAAATGTGAACTGTATAAATTTATCTATACCATGTATGGATTTCCATCATAGGAATGATAATGAAGATAAGAATAGAGTTGTAAATAGAAATAATCAAATTATAACCATATTGGGGTAGATGACTCAGGTAATGAGTAAAAAACTAATCCATATTGTCTTGTCTACTGATCTACTACATGATGTAATAATGTTAGACTACTTGATGAGTTATCAACCACCATAATTCAATGGGATAAAATACATTTTTTTATAGAGAAATGGATATTCTTCATGGATAAGATACTTCTCTCACTTGTAATTGTTAAAAGGGGGAGTTTTCATGTTATTTTATCATCAATTAATCAATAGTGTCCATTAATTCAATACCATAAGGATAAAGAAGAAATATAAAACATGTAATGTAAGGATTTTAAGATATTATTCATGTGATAAAATTTCTATATTAGTAATGAGCTGATATGGAAATATCATTCCTTATTGTAAGACATAGAGATTTTTAAAATGTTACTAATTATAAATCAATCTATAAATATTAACAAGGCATGTTTTAGACAATGTATGTAATATTATGATAAATATTTATTGTTCATTAATTTTATTGAGACAATCAATAAAATGGAACTAGTCTCCTAAAAAATTTCATCATAATAGGAAATTTAATTATATTATATCAAGGTAAATAAATATTTCTAAAAGTAAAATGATTATTGTAAGTAGAAAGAGAATAAAAATAATAAAAATAAAAAATGTGCAAGTGGGAGAATAGAAAGAAGGATTTTTCAAATTTTGATACTTGTTGAAGGAAACACAATGGTACAAGATTAAAAGGAAATGGATTTTATTTTAAGTGTGGAGAAAAACGAAACAATGCTTATGATTTCAAGGGAAATAAGTACTTATCTAATGTAAAATGATTCCGCTATATGGATATGGGGAACTGCATAAAGGGTTACCTATAGTGTCAGGGGAAAATACATCAAAATTAGATAAGGTGTCAATGTCAGTCATTTGATTTTAATAAAAACAATGTTTAATGATTAATTGGATTATATAGTTTGATCTAGGAAATATGCTATAAAAGTATATTGTCAATGTGATTATCAGAAAATATAACGATTAAATTGTAGTAATTTTGAATTAAGGATTTGAAAGCATATGTCAAATAGTACTAATGACTATGAGAAATATTTTCGTGGAATGTTTAACATCATGGAAAAAACATTTATGGAAATGTAACCATTCATATGTTTGTAATATTTTGATAATGATGGTGGGATATAGAGATAATTTATATGGATAATTAAAAATGGATAGTAGTAAAAACTTGAAACTGTTTAAAGATAATTTCATTTTGGAAATTCAGTGACCTTCTTTAAACTATTATAGACATAATGTCTTCAAGGACATAAATTTAACCCTTTATCAATTTTATTATATTGAGATTTGGATGAAATTTTAGATATTAATATATTACATAACCTTATAAAGATTCAATAATATTGGATAAACTGTGGAAGCCCTTTTGACATAACAATAACTAGAGATTGAACAAATGACTAGCCATTTTATTATGGAAATTTTGATCCATTAAAAGTGAATTTTCATTCTTCAGGAACAAAAATAATTTTTGGATATTAATTTCATCAAGTACGAAAATAATTGTATATTGATCGATTCCCAACCAAATGATGAAATTTTAATTATAAAATGGAATCATATAAAGTATGTATATGTCTTTATAATCATATTTTGTAAAATAAAACATCAACATTCAAAAAAGGATCTTGAATTTTTTTTTATCATATTACCTTTATATCAGAGGAATCACATTTTATTATAAATAATAATAAATTTATGGTTTTTAGTTCCTTAACATTCAATTTATTATTCACTTTATTTTGATCAAGGAACTCTATTTCTCTATAATTATTTATATTTTTCTTCCATGTTCATGTATTATTTTCCAATCTATATTATCCTATATGGAAAAATAGTTATGTGTTATTCCAAAGGACCTTAATACTTCCATTTATTTCAACATAAGAGGATATTTTATTATCATTTTTATGATGTTGGTCTCTTAATAATGGTATTTCCAAATGTAAACCCCTTGATTACCATGATCAAGATAAAAATACATGGAATAAATTTAATTAAGGTAGGGAGAATGTCACATGATAACATTTTAATAGAATAATATTTTATTTGATAGCATGTATGGAACATGAAAACATGTTTAGAAGAAAATATAACCCTTGACACATTAAAAAATATTTCTTTTAAATAAATTTAAACTATACGATTTCCTATAGAACACAAAACCCCAATTAAATATGAAATGTAATATAGTATACCTTTATAACCTATCCATTATGGTAAAGGTATTTAATAGTACTAAGTAAATTATAAAGATATTATTATTTATTAATTATAATTAAATAAATTAATTACTTGCAAGAAAAAAATATTTTCGAGAAAAACATTCCCTAATAGAGGTTTCAGTTTCTCATTACCCACATTAATTAAAAAAATTAACCAATTTATAAACATTATTTGAAAAAATACATAATTTTTAAATTATAAAATAAATTTTAAGTTAGGGTGAATTCGTATGATTATTTTTTGAAATGTATCATTTTTCATTGAATTTAGAAAAATACTAAATTTTAATTGAAAATGTACGTCTCCTTTTAAATTTTTTATAATTTGAAATAATTTTTTGAATTTTCTAATATAAAATTATATAAATAATATATCTATTTCATGATTTAATTTTCTTTTTAATAATTTTCATATTTATTTTTTATAAAAAAATTTAAAATTTTAAATATTTTCCATTCAAAAACATGCTTTCTCGTCACGTTTGTGAGTTTAATTATAAATTAAATAATGAAAATTCTATGAAAGAAACATAGAAAAAGGATTTCATATTTACAATAAGTATAATTTATATTTTATTATATGTTAAACATAATTTTTTAACAAAATTTATTGTAAAAATAATAATAATTAATTTTCATGGTTAATGTAAAAATGGAATTACTGAGGGTTAAACTATAAATATAAGGGTAAAAGTAACCAAAAATGAATAAAATATATTTTTTTAAAATTATTAGACCCTATTTTATATAAGTATCTTTAATAATATATTTTTTATCCTTTTTTTCTTTAGAAATACTTGGGTACACCTTTTTATTTACAAATAATACAAGATTTCCACCCCCTCTTCACTCTTCTGCACACCATAAAAACCATTAAATTCTGAAATAAACTACGAAAATTAATTCCCAGATTATCGTTAATCACCCAAAAAGGAATTGATTTTTTATGAATCCATCTTTATAAGAATTTGGTGAATACTTAAGGATATTTCCCATATTATAGGTAACATTCTCCATCACGCATTTTTTATTACTTATTCTGCCTCATTAAATTATTCTTAAACCATGTTATATACTAAAAAAATTATATTAAATATATTTATATATTTATATATTTTGTTAAATATCTATAACAATTATCACTTCAATAAAATGGGTTATGAAATCATTATTCATTTGTACAGTGGACTACTGCCTCACAAACTGATGTCATTCAATTTTCCATTACCATGTCCCATGAGTGGGTATAATGATAGCTACAAACTATATATATATGATTTATATAATATAATTATACCTCTAGATTTATTATATAATATGTACCATTTTAAATTACATTCTATAAGTGATAGGATATAGTCTCTCATGTGAATGGTGGACTACCGCCTTGCAAAGAAATGTGATCAGTTTTTAATAAATCATCATATTGATGGTAATTAGGAAACTGTTAATGAGTATATGAGATATAAATGACATAAATATGATGGTGATTACTTATTTATAATTCATAAAAGATAATATATAATTTTGTTTCATTTAATGAAAAGGGTTGACATCATTCTTGTAAGTGTGGATTACCACTTTAAGGAAGCGATGTGACTCTCTTTCATCAGCACACTACTTGGATGACATGTATAAAAATATTTATAGAAATAATATGGTATGTTTTATATTAAGATAATTTCTCAAATATAAAATATTAAATATCTTTTTTTCATAATGATCATTTAAAAATAGAAATATTGTTTATGCATAAATATAACATACCGTATCAATGATTACAATATATTCTATTTCTCAAAACCATAAATAATGATTGGCATTAAAATTATTTTTTATGTAAAAATATTATAGTTATGTAATTATTATGATTATGTATTTCATGGAACTATATAGTATGTCTGATAACAAAATCTTTCAAGACAAAACATGCATGAAAAATAAGACAATTTACAGATGAAACAATAAAAATAATGAAAGATTATTAATGAAAGGGAGATAGGTTGTCATAAAAGGAACATACATGATATTATAAATATTAATATTTTTTTGGAATTAGTTAATAATATTTGTAAAACCACTATACATTAATATAATGTATGTTTAACCAAAATGATGTATGAGGTAAGGGTTTCTCATCTTACTTTTTTCGATACGCGATAACCACTATATTCAGTGTTTATTTCTTCTATGTAGTGTATATAATTTCATTTTGGTATGTAATATAATTAATTCCTTATATTCATGTAATTTAAAGTTTCAATTAATTTAATTTATTTCATGGGGATTATGATACAAAATATATTAAATTTATAAGTCTTTATTTCATAATATCATCATTATTGAGGATTTTTATTATTTAAGTCTACCTTAGGGGAAATTTTGATATTTGTATCATTAAATTAATCAATTTAAATCTAATTTATTTTTAATGAAATTTTTTCAAGTAATAGTACCATTTTCCCACACTTTATTACCTATAATTATTCCGAAATTGTTTTTCTAAAAATTCAAAATTCATTCTCTCCTTGATCGAAAAATAGTACAAAAAAACCATGTTTTCTAAAAATATTCAATTTTTTTTAAAAGTTTTAAAAAAAATATAAAATTTTTTTTATTCAATTTTCCTTTTGAAAAAATGTTTTTAATGTAATCTACAATATGCTTTCAAAAAATTCTCTCTTTGGCTTTTACCGAAACTGTGAAAGGAATCATTGTTTTAACATAACCATAATGTATAGAGTTTCCTTCTATCAAGAACACAAAATGATTTATGGCATCCACTATAATATTAAAATTCATTTTTAAAAGAAATGCGTTTTATAAATTCTTTTTCATCTTTTTTTTAAAAGTTTATGTTTAAAATGAAAATGATATTTTCTTTAAGATTTTTTGTAAAAAAAAATTTATGGTATTTCTATTGATCAATGAAATCAAAAAATTAATTGACATATGATACATTTTTTATATATAGTATTGATATCACCATTATTATTTTCTTTGAGGATTAATGGTTAGTTTAATTGGGTATTTACTATTTTTTTACCATTCACAATTTTAAGCTGAATGGTTTATGATTATGTTTATTTATGAGGGTAAGTATTAATATTTTGTTTGACTGTTTTTCAATACAAATTTTAATGTTCAATATGTTTCAGTTATTTTATATGGTAAATGATGTGGACTTTTAAGTGATAGTCATGGATGTTTATATCCCTTCGTTGCATTAGCATGCCTCATGAGAGAAACTAGATATATATCTGGTTGTACATTATCATTTTATATAGATGTCTTGGAATAAGCCTCCACAATATTAAATCTCAAAGGTATTATATGTCTTGGAAAAATACATAAAATTATGTTTTAGAAATACCAAATTTTGAATTACATCATAATGAATTCAATTATTTATATTCCATATGATATTTAATTATAAATAATATCCATGGTCAAGTTTCAATAACATCTAATAACTTTTATGAAATAATTTGATCATAATGCATTCATGTCAATTTTTTCTCAAGTTAATTTTTAAATATCAGGTGTTTTGTTAATTACCATTCCATATTTATTATGCCTAATTTTTATAAGTTTTTCCATGTAGGCTAACCCATATTGTAAATACAAGCACACCCCTTTTTTTATTTTATTTTTTACAAGATACCAAGATGTATTTTTTTGATAGATATGTAGTAATCCACTGTAGGGGATAATGGGATTCTCAATGAAAACAATTTTTTTATAATATGTTCTAAAATTTACTGTGAAATTCAATTATGTAACTAGTTTACCATGAATATAATATTATTTGGTTCTTTGGGATGATATTCATTATATCTTTATCCTAATTAAAGAAGTTGAATTTTTTCTAGGATAGTGGGGTTAAGGTCAAAACATCATATAATCTGATTCCCTAGTGACTACAATAATTTAATAGATACTAACCTAAAGGATAAATCAATTTACATCCCTTAATATTTCCATGTAACATTATACATCATTTTAGGTAGTATATCTAACCAAAATCATCATACATAACTCATCTTAACCTTATCACCAATCAATTTGATCCTTCCCCGCATATTAGTGCCCATCTTTAAGTGCATGACATACCAATTTGAAAACCATATTTGGAACAAACCATTGATTCAGGTTCTAAAGTTCCAGATTTTTTTATCATTATTTTTTACATTTAAATACGTACACTGGGGTCAATTTAATAAATGGGAAACTAAAATGTTCCCCAGGGTCAGATCGCAACATATACATTATATATGGGTTCCTTGATAAAACTTAAATCTCACATACCCAACCTTTAATTAATGTTATAACATCTACCAATGTCTAATAGATTCTATTATACTTATCCCTATAAGGTAATAGAAAATTTTTCTACATCAATACTATACATTGATATCAAATTAAACAACCCTCGCCTGATGTTGATAGCATATATAAACATAAAAAATTACAACCTTGAAATTGATAAAATGGGAACATTTATAATTACTCATTTTAAAAAAAAAGTTTATCAGAATCATGAGGTTAGATAGGCCATTTAAATTAAACCAATACCTTTTATATTTCCTTTATAAACCGTGTCAATCAATATTTTTAAATCATTCAAAAATGAATAATGTTCTTTCTTACCTGTACTAGGACAATGATACGAAATCCATCAAATAATTCTTCAAAAAAACCAAATTTCTATTTTTAAATAACAAATCAAAACTCTTATCCCAAATCCAACATTTTCCCTTGAAACTTCTCAATAACCAAAAACCATTTTGAAATTAAATTATTATAAATGAAAATACACATTTATTAAATTGAAAATACCACATATGGAACCCAAAAATCCAAAGAAGAGTGAAAACACATGATTGACCAACATGCCACTAGGAATCTATTTAACATGATATGTATATTGAGTCACAATTGTCCTATCTTTATGGTGGAATCACATAGGTCAATCTAATTGAATAAAATAATATTAATTGTGGAAAAAACATCTAATTTCTATATAATAAATTGACATATAAAATTCCAAACCTCCCACCTCGACTAAAAATCCATAAATCTCCCCATGTTCATATAAACATCCTCCAAATCCACATAAATCAATCTCAAAAATATATTCCAAAAAATTATTAAATCAAAAAATTATAATAAAATATCCATACAATCATAACCAACACCAAACTCAATAGGTGATATTAAGGTTCTGAAACTACAAGAAACATAGTGTGTCTCATTTCTAACACACAACCAATCTTACGGTATGATGAATCTCTAAATTAAAATGTTTATTATATTTAATATTTATCTATATATCTAATGGTGTCCAATATAAACTTATCGATAAGTATACCTTATGAAAATTGATTAATTATGACTTAATTACACCATGCCATTATGTCCCCTTCATGTATCTCACCAACCCCAAAAATCATGATGATTTCACCATTATCTAGTAAATACAACCCTAACAAAAATAACTAAACAAAAATAATTGAATTACAAGTAGATGAAATTAGGGAAGATTGAGGAGTGATTTTACAACAAATAGACACAATTAATTACTCCCAAATCACCCAGATTGAAGGAATTCCGTGGGAGAAAATGGGGGAATTTGTATCGAACACCACAAATTATCATGAATTTTAAAAAAAAGAACATTATGGTGTTTTAAATTTTAATTCCCTAAATATACCATTACAACCTTCAAAAATATCCCACTAGTGTTTCATGAACTAATACCTAATTTTTGTACAGATATTTATTGTGTGCCCTAAGGACATGGCATTGATCTAACAAGGATGAAACCAATTATGAGGTTTTTCCCATTTAGTAATAGGTCCTTCTTTTTTATGGCTTGATTAATAAATTTGTATCCTTATATAGTGTTACCAAGGGGGGTCTTGAAATGAATAAGTATAGTATTAAAAAAATAATGATAGACAATAAAGATTTTTTAAAATCTACTCTAACTCCTGTAACTCCATATAGACCTCGTTATAAATCCAAAAAAACATTCATTTATGTAAAAAAAACTATGTATCCTAATCTAATGCCTTATTCTTGAAAAAAACATCACTAAAATAAGAGTTCAAATTCACTCAAAATATTAGAACCCATAATAATGGGTGTCATTCCAAACTCACCGTTATATCGTTTCTCATACATTAGAGGTTTTGGTTGTAAACAATGAAAAAATGTAACACCCTAATATTTTAAAATATTTTTATTATATTAATTATAGGTTACATAGCTTATTTCACTGATAAAACTAAACTAAAATTATCAGTGACATATTATATAATAAAATTATAATAAGAATATATCCTATGGAATATAAAAAAACAATAATCAATTCAAATTATATACAACATCAGGTTAAAAATAATAAAACCATAAAAAGTTCATTTTATAATATTAGAAGTTTATCTATATATCTTTTGTTTATTTAAAATCGTAATTTATAAATTAAAAATTTTGAATTTTTAAAATGTTTATTATTTTTAATTAGTAATTCCAAAAAATATATTACTATAATTGTTTTGGATTTTTAATAAATAATTCATTTTTAAGTTAATAATGAAAAAATTATTTGTCAAATAAATTATAAATTTATTTCCTATACCATTAAACATTTTTCAAAATAATATAATACTAATACTGAAAATAATATAAATTATAATAAAAATATTTTTTGGGGATTTATTTACAGTATTATAAATTATAGTAAAAATAATATAAATTTATAATCTTTTAAATTATTGTATTATTTATTGAAGTGTAAAAATTATTATTTTTTAATAATATTATGAAATTAGGAAAAATATTAATATTTATAACATAGGAATCATTTTATTCCAAATAAAAAAATATTAACTTTTCTTATAATTAATTTTTTTTATAATTAAATTTTTTTTATTTATTTAAAATAGAGAAATAATTTATTTTTATATAATCAAGAAATTTATTCCATCAATTTCTATATCATTGATAATTTTATCCTATATATAAATATTAATATTAAAAAAACATATTTTTAAAAAATATTTTTATATGTGATATGTGTTATTTATGAAAATAGTTTTTTCTAAAATATAGAGATTTTATTTGATAAAATTATTTTATTATATTAAATTCTACTTTTGATATTAGTAAATTATTCCATTTTTCATTTTTTTCATTAAATGTAATTACCATGGTACGAATTGAGTTATTGTTGTAAAAGTAAAAAAACGGTGAAAAAATTTACTAACTGTAAAATACATAAAACTATGTCAAAACGTGATTCTATGTGTGAGGATCAAAGGTGTCTTAGAAAAATAATGCCCCCTCCATTATTCTATACTTTTGTATCATTATACCCTTGATAGTGATATTCCATTATTGAAACATCATGTGTATTTCCAAAATTTAACCTCTCTTAACATATAAAATAGAGTCAATTCCACATCCATAGTACACACTAGTACAATTACATATTATCCTAAGACTCGGTAATTTTTATAAATATAGGAACCTATATTTTTTTATATTCCACTGGTCTTAATTCATTATCTTAATGCCACTATTTCAATTTCTATTCTTAAGAGAAAGCTCAAAGATCTCAACCTAATTATTTATTACTCAATATGATTTTTTTCATATTCATCATATTTCAACACATTTTTAGAGTGATCATAATATATATAAATTAGTATGGTTAATATACTAATATTTTATAATATTGATTTAGAAACCATTATATGAACATTTATATACAATAATAAAAATAAAAAACCATTGATCTTACATGTATAAGTATTACCACGACCACAATTTATTGAATCACATTTTTCATGTAGTTTTTAAATTTTTTATTACAATCTCTTAAAATGTGATTCAGTGCATTAGAAATATCAAAATAATACCATTATTCTTCTATAATAAGGATATTATTCCAATATAAACAACATTCAAAACCATAATCTCTTATTAATTATGGTATATTCATGTTTATGTTAATATAACCACATAATTGGATAATATTATAAAAGATCACCTTTGATGACAATGAAAAGTTAATTAATTATGAAATATGAAATAATTAAGTAAATAATAATTTTATTTTTTTAATTATGGTATAATTAATATTATAATTATTAATTATTGTACCAACATTAGTTCATTATAAATCACTAAAACATTCCAATTGTGGATTTTATATTTAGCGAATCATACAGAAAATGGTTTACTACTAAATTATTAAATTAAAAATATTTATAAATAATAAATTCCAATATCTTTTATGGTTTGGTGATGATTATCGTTGGGGGATTCAAGATGGACAACACCACTATTGTGAAACTTGTTCAAAATGACAGTGATTACTAACACCCAATATTCAAAAAATATAATAACTAAAAAAATATATATATAGAATAAAAATAATTTAATATTATAATACATTATAAATATGAATAAATTTATGAAATATTTTTTTAATGTAGTTATTATTATTTTACATTAGAATCATATTCTACAGATGATGTCATGAAATTAAGTAAGGGGTTATTTGCTTAAAATTTTATTTTTTGATACATTATTTTTTTTATCCCCGTTGTATCTTTAATTTGGTTTCATTAAATAATAATGAATTCTCATTAAACTATTTATATAATAAAAAGGGTTTAAATATCAAAATATGGTTCTTTATTCAAATTTAATTTTATTTTAAAGGTACCAATCTTGTTTGTTGTTATTAACTCACCTTTCTTCATTTAGTTAGAATGCATATTATTTATATTATTCGTTACTATGATGGTTTCTTCCAATATATGAAATTATTTCATTATTTCTTCTCTTACTCAGTAAGGAAAATTACTTGTTGATCAATTTGTTGTGCTTGATGATCACATTTTAAAAAAAGTATATAATTTTTTATAATAAATATCATCCAATTTAATGATAGTTTCCCCTACTCATCCATATTTTCATATTCTGTATTGGTTCCCCTTAATATGTAAAAACCCATTTATTCTATATATCCTATAAACTTCACATTTTTTCACTTTTCAAATGGATTTTTTGTTATACTTTTTTCTGATATGGGTTTCAAAAAATATATTTTAAATGGTTTTCCATACATGATTTTTTTATTTTAATTCCCATTATAAATTTCCTTACAATAACCAATATATAATATCATGGATCCAATATTCAGTATTATTTAAAAATGTAACAATTCAAAAAGACGTACATCACTATTTAAAAAATTTAATATCACCCATAACTTCTTCTTTTCTGATAATGTTAAAACCTTTCTTTGAAAACACATTTTTTTCCCTTATATTTTCCTATTTTTCTAGAAAGGATATATTTACATGACAAATTCATTTCAGGGATTACCAAAAATATAAAATTATTGTATTTTTTTATTAAAATCTAGAAAATACATTACTGCAATTATATTTACAATTCATTAAATGTTTATGAAATTTTTTCCAATGAATTCCCCTCTATGAAATATGTTTATTTTATATAATTGATTGAAGGGTGTTCACATAGATTCCATAAATAAATTTATAAGTGTAATTGTTGAATTATTCAAATATCCTTTATCGTGATGTTGTAAATTATTTATGTTATATTCTCTAGATTAAATTGTATTTACATATAATTTATCTAAATGGATTTGGATACTAATTTATTTTCCAAGGGTATATCATGTTTGGATTATTTTTGTAATTATGAATGTTTAACTTATTTGATTAAACTTCGAAATTATATGAAACCCATTATAATTACATTTATTATTTATTATAATAAAAATGGTTAATTTCAAGTCTTACAGTTATGTGTAGATGAATGTTGGGTGGGGTCCTATATCACTCTCTGATTCATTGTTTAATTTTATATATCATGCAATACGAAGGCATTAAATGAATGAATTTCATCATAAGGGAAAATGAATAATAATATTTCACACATTTTAATACATTTATACAAGGTTTTTTTCAAAATAGGCATAGTCATAATTCGTTTTCTCACATGGTACATATGCTTATAATAGTTCCAACTTCTATGTTTGTTTTATTTCTAGGCTATATTACATTGCTTTTTATGCCTATTTTATATGAAATTAGACACTTGTATCTTATTCTATGCATTATTAAATGATTTATGATACAAAACATGATTGATATAATATTATTATGTATCTTGATTATATAAATATGATTTTATAATTCCCACTTGAGATCATTGATTATTATTTTTAAAATTTACCATCACTAAGAATCTTAGTTCACCTCTTTCTTATGTTTCTATTTCCCATTGTTTGGAAGAAAAGTAATAGATATGTTACGTATTGAATTTTATCATGTGTGTAGAATTTTAAGGAGACCATAAATTATTGTTATGGATTAAGTAGTTAATTATATAGTGTAAACATTATTTATTAGTTGACAAAAACAAGGGTTTTGTTTGTTTATATTTTATGCTATTTCTCTAAAAATATAACCCTATAGGACTGTGTGAATGTGTTATAATGAAATATTATCTTTAATTAAGTTGTTTTGAGATATTCACATGTGTGGGTAATTAATTTTTTTATCCATGTAGGATATTGATAAGATTATAGGTAATGATGTTAGTTGGTGATAAGTTAAGGGTTAATATGATGTTTTTTATTATAATTTAAATTTATAGATAATTATATAGGTTATTTGATGGAATATTCAATATTCTAGAGATTATGATAATAGAAGAGCAGCTAAAATTTTAGGGATAGTTCATTGATATTATACTAAGTATATTATAGAATCTCGATGTTTTGGTGACATTGATAATTTTGGTTCAATATACAATTAAATAACATTATATATACTATTACATGGATATGATTGTGGTTATAATGAACCAATAGTAAATCACCCTAAAAAGGATAGTCGGGTATACACTCAATATTCACTATGGCACATAACGAGTCAGCCTAAGACTGTATAGCCGATGAGACACTCTCGGGGGTATTATTTGTTCAATCACAATATCCTTAAAATATATTATGAAGGATTTATTATGTTATAAAGTTAGGTAAAATAATATGTTAGAACATGAACTAAAAAACCTGACTGGAATCAAGAGTGACTTAGGTTGAATGGAAATCTAACGTAATAATATTACGAGTAAGTCATTTTGATATTGAATTTTTCATATAATAAATTTATATCAATAAAATTATCTATTAATTTTTTATCACTCAAGAAAAAATCCATTGGTTTTTATCAAATTCATAATCCAAATGGAACCACGATAACAATGGCCTCTATGGATAATGTGGAGATTATCCTAATTAAAGAAATTAAAGGATAATCGCTTGCATGGGAAATAATATTCTTTTTACCTATTATTTATTATTAGATATAATTAATAATTTGAGAGTAATTTTTTTTCCAATCATACTAATAATGGTAATTATGGAATATCATGGAAGTTCATGTGATGATGATGGTGAACAAAAGATTATTTTATTTTCTACATGTCAAAAATGTGGGATGAATCACCAAGGAAATGGTCTTGAATGAAATGGGAGATGTTTTATAATTGGAAAATGAGGGAATAGAGAAACTTATTGATAAATAAAGTTGAATAGATTTTTGGGAAAAGTTAATGAAAACAGACTTCATTTATAGGTACAACTATTTCTTAATGTATAAATTATTGGGAACTTGGTCACTACCCAAGTAATAGCCAGAAATATAGAAACCCAAAATGAGTTTCTAAGTTATTAAATTGGATTTTTATTTAAATGATTTAATACAAAAGGTCTTATCCTTTTAATAGTCTTAAATAACCTTTTTTATCCATTATTACCATTTTTTACATTGTAAATAAAATATGAAACATAGAAAAAAAAACTTATATCCTTGAAACTAATTCCGAGATATCTTATTGATATACTAATGAGTGGAAAAATTATGGGTAATCTCAAATTCACATTAACGGTTATGTATAAAAAACTCTAATGAGTAAATATGTTTTAATTAATAAGGTAAGGTATAAAATATATTACAAATTCCATTTAACAAATAACATGAGTAAAAAATTGAATATTGGATAATATCAATTGAAATAATACATTGGATAATTATTTCTAAATTTTAATTAAAGTATATTCAAAATGTTTAATTTCTTGATCATGTACATCATGATATCTTTTACAGTAGGTCTATGAGAGTGTTTGAAATATGGTTAGGCATGAACCATAAACACATTAAATTTTTCCAGCTAAATATTTTGTCTCAAAATACCTTCTAATTCATCGAGGTGATATATAATCCCTTGCCCCATCCTTTTTTATATCAAACAATTCATTATATATTGAATTATAAATATAATTCATCAAAATTATTAATTTTTAACCAATATCCATATTGAATAAATAATATAGAGAATCAATATTTCCCCACTCAAACAAATAACATTGAAATTTTAACACGATATGTACAAATGGTAAACAATTTATGATAATTCCATTCCCATGATACAATTAATATATATAATTATGAAAATTTTAATTTCCAATGACAATAAGAATATGAATTATTTAGGTGGAATAAAATGAGTACAAAATTTATCAAGATTTGTGATGTGGCCCTCAATAAATCAAAAATGTAGATTTTGTAGGAAAAACATATCTCTTAAATAAGATAAGAAAAATAAATTATACCACATAAAAAATGTTATGATAAAACAATTTCATGGTAAATACTGTGAAAATAACTTTAAAAAGTTGAGTACTATAAAATTTTTATGGTGGTGGGAAAATATATAAACTCTATATATTATAAAAATAAATTTTCCTTTTGATTATTTATAAATAAATCCAAAAATCACCCTTTCATAAAACATTATAAATATTCCTTTAAAACCATTTTAGATTTAAAAGATAACATAAAATATCCTTATTAAATAATTCTGTTAAATAAATTGGTTATTTGTAAATTTTGTAAATATAGTCATGGATGAATAATATACTAAATTAAAAAGATAACTATGATTATTTATTCATTAATCTAAATGTTTTCTTAATTGATGTTGGGAAATAGGAACAAAAATATATTAGATCATTAAATAACAAAATTATAATAAATTATATTGATTTTGTGAAGGGGTGATTTTTAAATTCCATCAATTAAGCAGTAATCAATTGAAAAAGAAAATGGGATTGTAAACTAAATTCATGAATATTTGGTGTCTTTTAAAATTTTACCCTATTAATAAGAAACACTAATTTAACATTTCATGTTAAATACATACATGGTTAGTATATAAAATATATTAAAATAAATAACCTCATAATAACAAATATGTCTTAATAGAGTAAAAATTGAGAAGAAATCTGATATATCATGCTCCCTAAAAGTTGATCATTCATTTAAATCCTATATAACTATTTTAAATGTTCTTAAAATTTATTAAAACCCAATATTTATGTTCATAATATAATATATTTTCATCCAATTTCATCTTATCGCATTTTTATGAATACTCTTTTATTCTTATCACAGTTTTAGGTGTTAGCTACATTATTATATATTGCATGTTTTTTCATGGATGTCCAAATACCTATACATTTATTATTGATACATCATCAATATAATGTTAATCATGAAATAAATATCATTTATATTCATTATATGTATTCATCCAAGAAAATTTTTGGTATAAAAATTAATTAAATTGTTCATGGAGGTAGTAGGTTGTACATATGTAAGAATGTTGATTCCACTTTTTTTGGCAGAAAAAACAAAACATAAAATACTAATTGACCTTTATAGAATAATTTTTATATTATATATATATTGTATATTCACTATATATACCCTTATTACAATCCATTTAAATCAAAATGAAAAATGTATCATATCACTTTGTGGAGGTTGTAGTCTTCACGTACACATGTGCCACATTATTGTTTTTAAAATTGATTGGAAGGCAATATGTTATATATGATATTATAATTAAACAAAAAAATTTATGCCCCATATATAATTTATAGACAATAGTTCCATATTTTTAACCATCAAACTATAATGGTGATGAAAAAAGAATTACACCGCCACGTGGAGAGGGTAAGCAGTATGTAAGCATGAATGAGGTTATTGCGTTCCATAAGATAGAAAATAAGTGTAAAATTGGTGTACCATAATCCTAATGAATAATTTTTGTATGTATTATAATATATTGGTAATTTTATAATGTTTATTATAAATATATATTATTTATAAGAATAATAAAATTTAAATATATTAGTAAAGATGATTTCATATTCTTCGGTATATTTACATTGCGTATCCTTTTAAGTGATGTATGGTTTGTATTTTGGAATGTGGGTAAACTATATAACATGTATATGTATTTTTATAAGATAAATTGTACATTTTGGTATAGATTGTTTTTTGGGTGTTATATGAAGGAAAGATAGAAATTGAGTCCTTTAATAATTGAGGGGATGGTAACTCTTGGAATAACATAAATTATTAATTGAGTATAAATTAATTATATTGAAAAAATGACTCCAAATTGATATAATAAGAAGATAATACTATAATTATAAATAATCTCATATTATAAAATCTTTAAAAAAATTGTTAATGTTTTTATACTTATCACATAGTATAAATATAATTCCCCATGCCTTAAACATTACTTAATCTTGTGCTATTACAAGATTATACATTGAGGATCTTTTCAGGTTTAGAGTTTTAGAGAATTAGATCATAAATCATGCATTACATTCCACATTTAAACAAGGTGGTTACATTAAAGACAATATTCACTTTTCCCATCAAAGAAAACATATTTAAAACAAAACATGGATTGTTTCATGACACCTTCTTGACACTACCATCACATCATATACCTATCCCATGACCTATGAAAAACATTTCAAAAACATGGGATTAGCATAAAAATCTTCGTAAGGGATATTAAAGTATGAAATGAAAACAATAGTCCATGTATACATTAGAATTAATGAAATCATACTTTACTCATAAAACATAACCACTTTAACATACCTCATCAAATCATGAATAAATCTTAGAAATCATAAGACATAAATATAACATGATTCATTCATAACATTCTTATGTAGGGAGTAACTCTCATGGTTATGATTGGAATACCCATCACAGTATATTCCCTAAATCTCTTCGGAGAAACCTTAGAGTTTAACCCCTTCACATTACCCAATGCTTTGGAGAGCTATCACGGGCTCACCCTCCCTTAGTTTATCATGGAACCACCCGTCTTCATACACAATTCCCAAGAACCATAACATAATCGTATCACATAAAACATGCATAAAGGAAACATAGCATTTCCACATTTCAATCACAATATATCAAAAACACATTGAAATAATAAAAACATTATCAAAACCATTTTCAATACCAAAATAAAAGAAAAGTAAAACATGGTATTTATTTTTCATTAAAAGAAGTTATGTCTTATAGAGAAAGTCGAAACTCAAATAATGGTCACGGCGACGGAGAAGTTGTTGTCGCCGCATACGTACGAAAAAAACATTCCCTTTTGTCCTTTAGTAAAATGCATCGTATAAACAATATTCATATTGAATAAAAATAAATGTAAAATGGGTTTATACATCATATAAAAAAATTTTGTTTATAAAACAAAATATTCCTCAATGAAAGGAGACTGAGACGAAGTCCCTTACCACATCTCCAACTTGACTCAATCGTTCTTTAACCTTCTTTAAATCGGGTAACTCCTCTTGGTTTGAACCAAAAGGGTTTCTTAAAGAGATTTCTAACTAAGGTAAGGCTTATATAATTAAGAGAGGTATGTGGAGAGGTAAAATGAGAAGATATTGGCTGAGCCAATGGCTTGAGAGGTGTGGGTATGGAGGTAGAGGTGGGGGCCTTTTATAAGAGGTTGGGGGCACTCTTGGAAAGTCAAGAAATGTAAATTTATATTAAAATTAGTTTTGAATTTTAAAGGTCCCACATTGATATATTTCGAGGCTAAGGTGATAAGGGTTTGAATTATACTCATCCAATAAGTTTTTGATAATTATAAGTCTTATATTTTACATTATCTTTACATTTTATTGAAATCATTCATTAATGAGGTAATCGTTGTATCATCATGGTGTCATAAAAAATTAATTTTTTTAATTTATAAAAATTATAAAAAAATACTATGATGTAGGAAATATTTTTATATTTCCAATGAATATTTATATTCCAAGAGATCATTTATGTAGGAAAAATTAACATTGTTTTACATAGGTGTTACGTACTTTGTAATATTTAACTATCTTTAAATATAAAAAGATAAAAAGTCACTATCACACAAAAGTGATTCCATGGGGTCCCAATGTTTGGCACAAGGAAACCCATGGTTCGCCATGAAACAACCAGTAGTATTAGGACATATGTTGGGGTCATTTGTTATTAATATGATATAACTTTCATACCCTTAACTACCCGATTACTAATTAATCATGGTAATTAAAGATAATTATCGTCGTTACTATTCATAATGTCCAAAAAAAAGAGTCTTAATTACATAATTTGGACCTTATGATTCCAAATATGGAATCCATTTTACCAAATTCCAATCACATAAATTTCAATAATTAATATAGAAATAATTCCAGTTGTCAAAACAAATAGCGGGTTTTTTTGAAACAATATCTCGGAAAAGTTTGGCACATGTTTACTCCCAATTCCAAAGTGAAATAAATTATAATGACCAAAATTGGATTAAATGGTAAAAATATATTATAATTACACTTTAAATTCAATTATAAAGGAAATATAACCATATAATTAAATTAAATGAAAAAGTAGTTTTGAAGTAAAATGCAGTATTTTTCACTATTCGTTAAAAAATAAACATTATTAGAAAAATACCAAAAATTTATCCAAAGAAAATTTAAATGTCCCAATACTAATGAATAATTCTATTTTGTCAAATAGAGATTATAAAATTTTCAAAATATAGATTTAAAAATGGTTCTCCATCAAAAGGTTGTAAAACAATCTTTTAAAATATTAGAGAATTCTATGCTTAAGATTGGATTTATTCTAAGTTTATGTCTCTAAAAAAATATATCATTTACTTCCTTAACATTGAAACATTAAAAACATTGTTTACCTAAGATAAACTCAGAGGTAAAGACACTCAGTATGAGACTGATCCAACTCTCTCCATAATTTCATATTGTCCATTGAACCTTGGACTCATCATTCCTTTCTTACCAAATCACATCACACTTTTCCATGGTGAAACTTTGAGGAAGACATGATCACCTACCTCAAAAGAGATATCTCTCCTCCTGTTTTCCACAAAGCTTTTCTACCTGCTCTGAGAAGTTTTCATGTGTTTCTATATCAGCTGAACTTTTTCTACCAACTATTCTACAAATTCTGGTCACATCAACTTCCTTTCACCCACTTCATCCCAAAAAGATGGAGTTCGACACCACTTCCCAAATAATGCCTCAAGTGGTTCCATCTATATACTAGAATGAAAACTGTTATTATAAGAAAACTAAACCAAAGAAATATGTTGGTCAAAACTTCCCTGATAATCCATCGAACAAGAACGTACCATATCCTCCAATTTCTGAATAGTTCGCTCTGACTGCCCATCTTATTGAGGATGAAAATCTGTTCTAAAATTAAATTCAGTACCCAATGACTTCTAAAGGCCTTTCCAAAAGTTAGATGTAAACCTGGGATCACGATCAGATACAATAGAGAGGGGAAATCCATGTAACCTAACTATCACATTAAGATACAAATGAGAAAGTTGATATAGGGAAAAAGTATCTCGTATAGCAAGGAAATGAGCAGATTTAGTCAAGCGATCAACAATAACCAAGATTGCATTATTACCTCAAGGTGTCTTTGGAAATTCAACAAAGAAGTCTATGGATATATTCTCCCATTTCCACTCTTGTACTTGTAAAGGTTGAAGCATCCCCTTTGGTAACAACCGCATTGCTTTAACCTATTGTCATGTAAAACACTTCACAGTAAAATAAGCAATATCTCTTTTCATTCCATCCCACCTGTAGTACTCTTGAAGATCTCTATACATCTTAGTACTGCCAGGATGAACTGAAAACGGAGAACTATGAGCTTCACATAACAACTCACTCTTCAACTCTGAATCAAATGGAACACACAATCTCTTCCCAAATCTCAAAACACAATCATAATCAATTTTGAATTCTAGAAGCTTACCCTTCTAAACCAGCTATACCTTTTTCGGCAACTCACTGTCTTGCTTCTCTGCTTGCTTAATTCTTTCTGATAGAGAAGATGTCACTGATACCTGAAACAAAACAGAAGAACATCCTCCACCAACAACTTCTATACCAAAGTTCATCAAATACATAACCAACGGATCACGTTCCAAATGTATCATGGTTAATGAGGTATTACTTTTTTGACTCTAAGCATCTGCCACTTTATTTTCTTTTCCCGGATTGTAATAAATTGTACAATCATAATCTGTGATTAATTCCAGTCATCTCCTCTGTATCCTTTTAAATTATTTATCAGTTAATATATAATTTAAAATTTTGTGATCAGTATATATTTCAAACTTTAGACCATGCAAATGATGCTTCCAAATTTTTAAAGCGAAAACAATGGAAGCTAATTCGAAATCATGTGTAGGGTAATTTACCTCATGAGTTTTCAACTGTCGTGAAGCATAAGAAATTTACTGATCATTCTTCATTAGGAAGCAACCAAGTCCTTTTAATGAAGCGTCACTGTAGTTAACAAACTCACAATTCCTGGAAGGTAGTGCCAAAACTGGAGAATTCACCAATCTTCTTTTCAATTCCTGAAAATAATCATCGCGTTCTTTGGTCCAGTTAAACTTAACAGCCTTCCGAGTTAGCTTAGTCATTGGACAAGATAATCATTATAAATTTCTTATAATCCTTCTTTATTAGTTTGCTAATCCAAGAAAACTAAGAATCACAGTTACATTTGTGGGTCTTGGCCTTTCTTCAACAACCTTTGTTTTTGCAGGATCAACAGTTATTCCATCTTTAGAAACAATGTGACCAAGGGAAAAAAATTGCAACCAAAACTCACACTTTCTGAATTTCCAATACAATTTATTTTCTTTTAAGGTTTGGAAAATAACATTTAAATTACGTTCATTCTCCACTTTACTTTTAGAAAACACCAAAATATCATCAATGAAAACAACAATAAACTTACCTAAGAACTAATGGAAAACTCTATTCATATGGTCCATGAATACAGCAGGTTCATTGGTTAGCCTAAAAGGCATTACTAAAAATTTATAATGGCAATATCTTGTACGAAACGTGGTCTTTGGAATATCTACTTCCTTTACCTTAAACTGATGGTACCCTAATCTCAAGTTAATCTTTGAAAAATAATGATCTCCCTAGATCTGATCAAACAAATCATCGATATGAGTCAGATGATATTTGTTCTTAATAATTATGTTATTCAAGGCTCATTAATATTTGAAAAGTCCCATAGAATCATATTTCCTTTTAAAAAATAAGACACGATCACCCCATGGTGATGTGATAGGTCGAATGAAACCTTTCTCTAATAAATTTTGCAATTTCTCCTTTAACTATAAATGTATAATTTGAGCCATTTGATAAGGGGGTTTCAAAATTGTCTTAACATCAGGAACTAAGTCAACGGTAAATTCAAATTCTAGATCTGGAATTATTATAGGAAACTCATCAAGAAAATCATCAAGATACTAATTTAACTCTGATACATCATTAATTTTAATGGTTTATTTGTTTTCAACAATATGTGCAAGGTAACATTCATTTCTATCTTTTACAAGTTTCTCAGCCTCTTGATATGTTATCAACATTAAGGGTTCATTCTTGTACACAAACTAAAAGTCTTTCTGAAAAGAAACTTCTTTATCTCTACAATCAATCCTAGCATGGTAAACAGAGAGCCAATCCATACCCAGGATAACATCAAACTATACTAGAGGTAAAACAATAATGTTTGCAAGTAGGTTATTTCCACGGATTGGATAGGAAGACTCTTATAAATTCTTTTTGCCTCAAAATTTCCCCCAAGGTTTTTTTACCACAAGTTCATTTGTCATTTCTTGAGATAGAATTCCCAATTTACTTGAAAAGTTTTTAGAGGTGAAAGAATGTGTAGACCCCGAATCAATCAACACATTAGAATCATCTGAAAAATCAAAAAAAATTACCTGATACCACTTCATTTGTTGGCCCAACATCTGCTGAAGTAGTTACAAAGGATTTCACCACTCCTTTTTCCTTGTAGTTTGACTGCTTCTTATCATTTGAGTTCTTTTTCGAACACTCATTTTCATAATGTCCCATCTCATTGCACTTGAATCATTTCACTAACCGTAAATGAATTTTGGTCTTACCATCACCCTGATCCCTTTTAGTGCAATCACAAGTCTTATGTCCCATATTACCACATCGGTAGCACTTTTCTAAATTCAAAAGACATTCCCTAGTATGCCTTTTACCAAATTTATCACAAAATAAAACTTAGTTTTCTTACCATCAGACTTTTTTAAAGAATTCTTACCTTTCTCCTACCACCTCGGTCTCTTCATCTGTTGGTTGTTATTGAACACTTGATCATCGGAAAACTCAATTTCCACCATCTCAGCACATCAAACAAGCTTTTTATAACTCTGTAACTTGCTAGAAGCTAAAGCCCTCTGATATTTTTTATTTAATCCTGAGAAAAAATGATTGATTTTAATATCAAGGTTTCGGATAAAATTTAGAGCATAGCTTGCCAATCAAATGAACCTTTCTTCATAAGCATCCATTAAGTCATCCTCTTACCTCAATTCCTAGAATTGTATTTCCATCCTAAGTCAAACAGCCTTTGGAAAATACTTATCAAGAAACATACCGTTGAATTAATCCCAGTCGAGAGCATCAATCTCATCAGTGTCCCTGATATTTATAAGAATCGACCACCACTGATCTGCTTCACCCTCCAAATTGTAAATTGTAAGACTATCCTTTTGATTGTCTGAACACCCCATGACATAAAAAATCTTCTGTAGTGCTTTAATCCACCCTTCAGCTAGAACAGGGTTAGATGGTCATCTGAATGATGGGGGATGTTACCTCATGAAATGTTCCACCACTGACATGATCCTTTGCAGTTGATCTGGTTGATCTCGTGCATGGATACCACCACCATTTATCACATCAGTCAACTACGCCATTACATTTACAATCTATTCAGTTCCAATTCTGACCATCTAAGGATGCTGATTCGGAGGGTCATTTCCTTCTGTATGCCTTCCTAGCACTACTTCCATGTTTCCTCTACAAAAAACCATTCTGAACAAACATGTCTTAGATTAAGGAACATGGTAATCATCAAATGCTATATCATTTCAATTTGACCATTAAAAAAATATTTTTGGATAATCATTTAATAGAATTATAACTCCTAAATTTATCTAAACCGACATCTAATACCAACAATAAGGCCTCATTCCTTAAACATTACTTAATCTTGAGTTATTACAAGATTACACATTGAGGATCTTTTCAGGTTTAGAGTTTTAGAGAATCATATCATAAATCATGCATTACATTACACTTTTAAACAAGGTGGTTACATTAATGAAAAATTCACTTTTCCCAACAAATGAAACATATTTAAAACAAAACATGGATTCCATAATGACACCTTCTTGACACTATCATCACATCTTGTACCTATCCCTTGACCTGTGAAAAATATTTCAATAACCTGGGATGTTTATAAAAAGCTCAGTAAGGGATATAAAAGTATGAAATGAAAACATTAGTCCATGTACACATAAGAATTAATGAAATTATACGTTACTCATAAAACATAGACACTTTAACATACCTCATTTAATAATGTATAAATCATAGAAATAATAATACATAAAGGTAACTTGACGCATTAATAACATTATTATGTAGGGAGTAACCCTCATGGTTACATTTGGAATACCCATCACAGTATATTCCCAAAATCTCTTCGGAGAAACCCCAGCATTTAACCCCTTCACGTCACCCAATGCATTGGAGAGCTATCACGGGATCACCCGCCCTTAGTTTTTCATGGAACCACCAGTCTTCATAAAAAATTCCTAAGAACCATAACATAACGGTATCACATAAAACATGAATAAAGGAAATATAACATTTCCACATTTCAATCACAAGATATCAAAAACACATTGATATAATAAAAATATTATCAAAACCATTTTCAATACAAAAATAAAATAAAAGTAAAACATGGTATTTATATTTCATTAAAAAATGTTATGGCTTATAGAGGATGCCAAAACTCAAATAATGGTTACGGCGGCGGAGAATTTGTTTTCGCCGCATACGTACGACAAAAACATTCCCTGTTGTCGTTTAGTAAAACGCTTTGTATAAAAAAGATTCCTTTTGAATAAACGTAAAAGTAAAAAGGGTTTAAACACTGTATAAAACAAATTTTTGTATAAAACAAAATATTCCTCAATTAAATGAGATTGAGACGAAGTCCCTTACCTTGTGTCCGCCTTGACTCGGTCATTCTTTAAACTCCTTTAAATCGGGTAACTCCTATTAGTTTAAACCAAAAGGGTTTCTTAAAGATCTTTATGCCTAAGGAAAGGATTCTATGATGAAGAGAGGGATGTGGAGAGATAAAATGAGAAATTCTTGGATGATACAATGGCTAGATAGGTGTGGGTAAGGAGGTAGAGGTGGGTGCCATTTATAAGAGGGAGGAGGGGCACTCTTGGAAAGTCAAGAAATGTTACTTTATATTAAAATGAGTTTCAGATTTTTAAGGTCTTACATTGATATATTTAGAGTATAAGGTGTTAAGGGTTCGAAATATACTCATCCAATAGGTTTTTGACATGTTTATGTCTTAGAGTTTACCTTATCTTTTCATTTTATTTAAATCGTTCATTAATGAGGTAATCACTGCATCATCATGGTGTCATAAAAAATTTATTTTATTTAACGTCTAATAATTATTAAAAAATTAATATGATGTAGGAACTATATTTAGCTTTCCAATGACTATTTATATTCCAAGAGATTATTTATTTAGAAAAAATTAAAATTGTTTTACTTAGGTGTTACATACATTGTTATATTTAATTTTCTTTTAAAATAAAAAGATAAAAAGTCACTATCACACAAAAGTGATTCCATGGGGTCCCAAAGTATGGAAAAAGGAATCCCATGGTCTGTAATGACACAACCAATATCATTAGGATACACATTGGGGTAATTTTGTGTTATTATTATTTTATATTATTACCCATAACTACCCGATTACTAATTAATCACGGTAATTAAAGATAATTACCATCGTTACTATTCATAATGACTAAAAAGAAAAGATTTTTAATTACATAATTTGGAACTTTTGATTCCAAATATAGAATCCATTTTACCATATTCCAAACACAGAAATTGCAATAGTTAATTTAAAAATAATTCACGTTGTCAAAACAAATAGCGGGTTTTTTTGAAACAATATCTATGAAAACTTTGGCACTTGTTTATGACCAATTACAAAGTGAAAAAAATTATAATGACCACCATTGGATTAAATGGTAAAAATAAATTCTAATTAAAATTTAAATCCAATTATAATTATAATCTAACTATATAATTAAATTAGATGAAAAAGCAGTTTTGAAGTAAGATACAGTATATTTCACTATTCATTAAAAAATGAACATTGTCAGAAAAATAAAATAAAAATTATCCAAAGTAAATTTCAATGTCCGAATACTAAAGAATAAGTTTATCTTTACAAATAGAGCTTATAGAATTGTCAAACGATATATTTAAAAATTGTTTTCCATCAAAAAGGCGGTAAAACAATCTTTTAAAAATATTATAGAATTCTATGCTTAAGATTGGATTAATTATCATTTTAAGTCACTAAATCACTATATAATTCATAAATAAACATAGATATGAAAAACCATAATTCTATACTTACTTTGGATGTTACAATAAAAACCATGTTAACCCTTTTAAAAATTACCTAAATATAAAAAATTTATATCATCTAAATGTAAGGAAAGTAACTGAAAAGGAAAAGATGCCCATAAATGGAATATGGATGATATTATAAACTACAACCAATTTACATGGTTAAGTATATGGTTTTTCTAAATTTTAAATAATTTAAAAAAATATTTACTATAAAATACCATTTTTGTAATTTTTAAACTATTAATTTATTTTGACATTGATGTAATAAATAACAAAAAGGTAATTAATATATATATTTTTAACTCATATATACATTGTTATATTTATATAGTAAATTCAGGGGACACAAAAATTTATCCAAATTGTAAAAATTTAAATATTTTTTAATTCATTTATTCTATTTTTCTATTATTTAAATAAATAATGTTTTGGTGTTCTGTAAATATTATTGTGGTTTATTCAATCCATAAAAAAACCTGATAAAAATAAATTAATTATGTTTATTATAAAATTATATATTATTTAATAACAATTTATTATGTTTATGAAAACATATAAATGAAATTAAAATTAATATTTTTTCATTTTGGAATTTTCATTACTTAAAATACTATAAAAGTGATTACCCAATTAAAATGGGACCAATATTTCATATATTAAAATTTTGGGTTTGTATATTTCTTTTCATAACATACAATGAGAAAAATATAAATGTTTTATTTGTTTTTAAGGCCATATCAAAATACTTTTAACCTTGAATAACCATTTTACCATTAACCATGGTGATAAATTTTACCATGGTAACTATTCATAATGAAAAAAATTAAAAGGGAAATATATAACCAAATATGACCATCTTGATTAAAAATATGTTATCAATTTTTTCAAATTCAATTTATATAAGTGTGAAATTAACTGTAATGTAATGTTATTAAATTAAATGAAGAACAGTATTTCAAAAAAGGAGTTTTAATGTATAAAAATTAATATATATCAAAATCAAGAATATCTTTGATTAAATATAGATTATTAAAAATGATATATATTATATGTTACATTAAAACTAAATAAAAAATATATTTGTTATTCCAAACTACATTATTTAAATAAATTTAATGAAATTATTTTAATAATTAGCTTTTTTCACAATTTATAAATAAATTATTTCAATAAAATACCAAAATTTTAAAATTAATTAAATTTGATATTATGATTTTAAAAATGTAAACAGTTTAAGAAAATTCAATAAATAAAATTTGGTAATTTTATTAATCCCATTATTTTGTATAATTATGTGTATTGGTTTATTATTGCTTAAAAAAATAAAATCCTACTACAGTTGAATCATTGGTGTTACACTGGTCCCTACATCGAAAAATTTCTACCTCAAAATATCTTGAATTTCTATACATGAATAGATTTTTGTGGTTTTTTGTTATAATTTCTTTATTTTCCCACATCACCCAGTTTGTCTAATGATTTCCCCAATGTACCTTTACAAGTAGAGTGGTCTAATTCCCTGGAACATGTTATTTAGTTTCCATAATCTCAATTGGCTCTTCACTACCTCATAAATTATTTTATAATTATATTTCCTAAGATGTGATCACATACATTGGATCCAAATATAATTCCTCATTAAAGAGATATACAACACCCCACATACTTTGGAGAGGCTAAGTATAATTTCTATATAAAATGCCACAACTCTAATTCATTATAGGTTTTAAAAATGACTAATGTTATAAGGAATACGTTTTACAATCCCACTAAACATTTTAACACTCTTTTATGGAGATAATTTCACGAAAACATGATCTACATTATGAAATTTTAAATATTTCATTTGGTTATCATTATATATCTGATAACTTATTTGATTTTCTTAATGTCGGTTTGAATAGACTTTATCTTTCCCATTTTATCCTTGAAATGTAATAGGACCAACAGATTTCTTTCACTGACTATATCCTGACAAGTTGTATTAGGAAAATTATTTCCATTTAATTCCTTCCACATTTCCATTTAAATACAGGAACATAAGCTATTATAATAATTATAATCCACCAATGGTAAAAAAAGATCCCATAAACAGTTAAATTCATATCAGAAAGTCCTCAATATGTCTTCTAATGGTTGAAATATTTTTTTGCACTATTCATCTGTATGAGGGAGATTGTAGTTCCTAAATGATGCATAATATATAGATCCATCTCAATACATTTCAATAATTTTATTATAAATAATGGATCACAATCAGACATAATTGAATTAGTTTCTTCATCAAGTGTTACAAAATCCTTAATATATATTTGAGTGAGGTTCCTTAGAGGTAATTCTTATCCTGTTGTGAGGGGATGTATATTTTAAATAAAGTGAACACTAATAATCCATATTTAATCATTCATTCATGGTGGATTTGGTAATACAATGAAAATTTCCATTGTAATTTTATCCCACTATAACATGGAAATAGATGGATATTTTATGAATCCTCAATAATGATGTCTCCCATCATTCGCATATTGAAAGACCATATCTCTAGAAAGTTAATACAGAATATCACTCTTTATATTATCCTAATAAAAATATTCCTTCAAATATATATACATTATGGTGCTACTAGGAATTTTAGAGAAATTAGAGCTTTGAGAATCACATAATTACTCTCTTTTCAGTTTAGATATAGATAGAAAATATAAACTATTTCCAAATTATATAATTTTTTCAGTATATAAAAAGTCCTCAAATATCCTATTATTCTTGGATTTGATTTGATTTTTAAAATTATCTTAATCCAACTAGGATCATTTAAAATTTTTTAATATTGTTTTTTGGAAATCATTTAAAAAATTATTTATATTTAACTTCCATGATAATTCCCATATCCATCGTCACTAAATCCATGAGAATATGAGCCCCAAAAAATATAATTTCTTGGTCTAGGGTATATGATCTTTCCCACTCATAGCATCCAAAACCTTTTTTCATTCACATGGTGGATGTTTATTGGGATATCTGAATCTTTGTGTTTGTCGATCAATCATTTTTTCCTCATATTAAGATCTTTCTATGAAAACATAAATTTTTTTCTTTTAAAATCTATATATATCGTACATATTTCACTATATAGATAATGTATCCATATCCTGAAAGAAAATATTTTACATGCTAATTCAAGATCTTGATATGGATATTTCTTTTTAGTAGTTTTAACTACCTTGAAGAACATGCAATAAAATTATCTTTATACATATAGAAACATCCAAATAAATTCTTTGATGCATCACTATATATCAAAAATCCATCGTTTCACATTGTTAGAGTGAAAATTGGAACATTAACAAATATCCATTTCAATTATTCAAAATATCACTCACATTAAATTTTCCATGTGATCTTAACCCCTTTACTTATAATCTTCATTTACAGGTTAATGAATCATGAAACATTTTGAGAAAATAATGTATAATAACCATCCAAACCAATGAAACTATATACCAAAGCTATGTATGTTGAGGTAGGATATTAATTGAATTAATTTTCATTTTCATTATAAATTGAGATTATATCCTTGAATAAAATATGGTCAACAAAAGAAAATTTTGGTATCTAGAATTCACAATTGAAAAATATCACATATAATACATTTTCCCTCAGAGTCTTGAGAGTAGCATACAAGTGATTAAAATTATCCTAACATAATTTATAAAACAAAAAGATATAATCAATCATAACCACAAAATATTATCAATATAGTCCTTAAATACTCTATTCATTAAATCATTAAAAAATATTTCATTAGTCAATCCAAACGTAACAATTATAAACTCATAATATCCATTAATCATATGAAATTTTGTATTCAGAATGCCTTCTTTTTTAACTCTCAATTAATGATACCTAGAACGATGTTTAATCATAATAAATTATTGATCTTTTTGAATTTGTTGAAAAAAATCATCAATGTAAGGAAAACAATACTTGTTCTTTATAGTAATAATATTTATTTTTCTATAATCATTACACAACCTCAAATATCTTTATTTATTCTTTATGAATAGACCATGGGCTAACCAAGTTGAAACACTAGGTGATAAATATCCTTTATCACAAAAACCATAATTTTTTAACTAATCCACTAATTCTACAGTTTCCATTCTATAGTGTTTCATTGATATTGTTCTCAAATTTGGGATTAAATTAGAAAAAAACAAAACATAATTTTCAGGTTGATGTCCTACGAATTTCTTAGTAAATATATCAATGTCTTTCTATGTAATGGTTCATCCTCAACATTATGATTTTATTTTCAATTTACAAATTATTTCTTCTCTCATTCCACCAGACTCACAATTTCCTAATCTACAAGAGTTAGATCTCAAAATGAATTAGATGATGAAATATCCCCTATAAAAGAAAGTAATTCTATATCCCCATCATGCCTCATAATTTCCTTCTCTCTGAAATAAATTTTCCTTTATATTTTCAAAACCAATATGTAATAAATATTTTATCAAAATCATTTACTGGTATATTAATATAGTTTATAAATAGGTCATGTTTATCGATCATAATTGGAACTAACTAACACATCCTTGTTGGGGTGATATTTTAATTAGGGGTATTAACTAATAACTCCCTTATTATGGTGCAAGCTAATATTTTTTCATGGAAATCATGGATGATATAAAAGATATTGATGATCTAGAATAAAATAATGCATTATCTAAATTTGAGGAAATATTTAATGAATCCACCAAAAAATATTTATGAACATAAACATTAGCATTAGTGATCACATAAGTTTGGATCTCTCTAATCATCTTCTTCTATGATAGGATACCTTGTCTCTTGGGATGTTATTTTTAATAATTACCAATTTCACTATAATTGAATCATTTAATTATATTGATTTTTTCTTTCTACTTACATTCAATATCTAAAGGACCACTCTCTATGAAATTGTGATGAATTATCATTCCCTTAAAATAATTTTCTATGGTATTTATTTTTACAATTTTTATATGATGGGAATTATCTCATTCCCTTCATATACTATTACACTTTACCTTTTTCATTGTGTCATACTGAGCTCCTAATCTATTGATTTACCATAAAGTCGATGATTTATAAAATTATTTCTTTATTTTGTTTGAATCTAAAAAAATTTCATAATATGATGAAAAACCTTGAAAATTACTAACATTCAGAGTCATAGCTTAATAACTTCATAGAAATTGTATATATTTCCCTCTGGATTGTTTACATTACCCATAAAATACCTTTTTAGTAATGTAAAAGAATCTATATACTTTAAAAAACTTTTATATTAATTTTTCATTATTTTGGGAAAAATTTTATTCATTTTTACCCATGAGAGAAATAACTTCTGAATAATTTTATAGTAAAATCCCTCTATTCCATATGTTTTCTTCATATAGTAGACCAATGAAAACCATTGATAATCATTTTCATTAAGATACTTAAACTAATAGTAGAAAAATATTTATCTTTTATTGCATAATGTAGACATAAATATCATTTTAAAATATATAATCTATTTCTCAACTACTAAAAAAATTATTAAATGATGGGGGAATTTGAACATAAAATGATCCAATATAGGTGTATCATAGTATAAAATATCATGTTTCTATATATGTGCATATCTCAAGGACATAACCACGGTTAGTAGCCCTAATATGTCCATGATATTTCTACCTCTAACACCAGTTGTATTTGGATTCTTAATAGGTCAATTCCAACATTGACTACGAGTGTTGATTCCATTTATTCTATTAGGTTCTATCACTAAATAATGGTACACACCAAGATAGATCATAATAATCAGGAATATTGACCTAAAAAGCACTCAAAAGATAAGTGTTATAAAATGTTATATGTTATTACCATAATTATCAGGTTAAATAAAATAATTTAAAATATTGTTCCAAGGGTTTATTCTATACGTCCTGTAATACAAAATATAATAACCCTGACTACAGTGACCCAAATATAGTGTCTACATTATTTCGTTCGTATAGTTTAAAAGGTATATTATATAGATGGTCCAATAAGGTTACTGGTCTAGTATTTCCAAATATATACATGATTTCTTTGTATATATTTGGTATAAATTCAATACATATTAAAATAAAATGGTCTTTATCCTTTGAAATCATTCAAAAATAACATTTCCGTAAAACGGGGAAAGGAGAAAAACTAATAAGGATCTAAAATATTCCGTAAGGGTTTAGTAAAAAAATATTATTTTATGAGTAAATAAACTATAATTTATTAGTCTTTGTAAAAAACTGAAAACAAATTCTAGTTAATCAATAACATGAGAGTGAAATTCATCCATAGATAACATCAAATTAAATAATCTCATGGATAATATTAAATGAATTCTAAATAAATAAAATTAATAATGTTAGATATCATGATCTCATAAATCATGTTATATTCACCACTATGGCCTTTCACCAAGACAACATAAACTTTTTGGTAATATAAACCAAAAAAGTAATTTAATAAGGGTAACCAACTTGCTTGACTCATGAGACCTATTAATGGTTAGACTAAACATTCAATTTCATTCTCTACACATCTTTTATTTTCTGATGAATTCTTTATATATTTTATTATAAATTTAATTCATGAATTTTTGACTTATCAATAAAAATCCCTATTAAATAAAGAACACAAAATATAAATATTTTCGAAGTCAATCAAATATCTTTGAAACTAAACCACTTTATTAAGAAATGGTATAATGTTTAGTAAATTATAATATGTAGGATAAAAAGAATATGTATATTTATCTAAATGTAATTTATAAGGATCATAAAAATGTGAATGTTATAATATTAAGTTAATAAACACAAAATTTTTCAGGATTTTATATATACCCATCAATTCATCAGAAAAATTGATTTTATTGAAAAATATTTTATTATATTTAATTATTGAAATTTAATGATAAATATTTAAAATAATGTTTCATAAAATCAATTTCTTTATAACACTATTGAAATATTTAGGAATAAGATAAATAGTGTAAAATGGTAGTGGCAGTAGGAAATTCCTTTCAAGTCGTATATGTTAAAAAAATCATTCCTTTTGTTTTTTTGAAGAAAAAAAATTAACCATTAAGAAAACATTAAAAAATATTATTTCACACAATATAAAAATAAATATTTAATATTTAATTTCCTTGGTAAATGAATTTATTAAACAAAAAAATTTAAAAAAACAATTGAAAATTATGGTCATGAATTAATATTATACACTATGTAAAAAATAATTAAGATCAATTTTCCATTCAGATGTTTATAATTATAATTCTGGTTACTAAGAGAGGAAATATAAGAATAAAACATGAAAACTCTATAAATATAAAAATGAAAATTAAATAGATGGATTTTATTAAGGAATGATTATAAGATTATTTTAACAAAAAAAAAGAATCAATCCAAAAATAAAATGAGTTTGTAAAATAAATTCTTACTTATTTAGTTTCATTTATAATTTATCTCTCTGAATGAGTAAATAAAATTGAAAAATTAATAATCATGAATAAATTGATATTAAATTTAAATACATAAAATGTGAATAATATAGACCACATAAAAAATATGTGTATAATATTGAATATCTCTCAATAGAGTACAAATTGATATGAAATATCTTAACTCACACTTCCCCTTAGTTGAACATGCTCGAACCACCCTTATAATTATTTTATTAATTGTAATAACTTATTCCACGAAAATATTCATATATAAAAAACCATATAGGACCATCTAATGACATCTTTTCACCCATTCATAAACTATCTTTTTTTGTTATTATTTTTTTAGGTATTAACTCTTTTATTTTAGTGTGAATACTTTTTCATGGAAGACTCTACGCTTATAATGGGATTATGGTTTCATCCTATACAAAATTTTCATATGTGTATAAATATTTTATATTCTCATTATATAAATATTTATGTTCATATATTAAATTTCAATGTAGAAAAATAAATTAAATTATTCATAGAGATGGTTGGACTTACAAACGCATGAATCTAGATTTCAATTTTTGAGAGAGGTAATACAAGAAAGTTAATTAATAAATAACCATTATTGAATAATATTAATTATATATATCATACATATTAACTAAATTTATCCCTATTACCATCTATGAGAAAAGGATACAATGAAAGGATCACATCACTTCATGATGGTGGTAATCCACATATACACACGAGCAGTGTTATCATTTTCGATTGGATTAGAGGGTAAGAATGTAGATATTATACTGTAATTATATAATGATAATTATTTCATAAAAATAATATATAAAAATTTGTTCCATATTCATAACAATACTTGTAAAATTATTGTTAAATAAAATACACTACTATGTGGAGACATTAATCCACATGTACACATGAGCAATGTATTTACTTTCAGTAAGATGGAAAACATATACAAAAATGGCTTTACCATTATAATAATAACATATAAGTATATTTATGATATTTTGAGTAATTATTTTAAAAAGGGTATAAAATATTTAAAGTATAATAAGATTAAATTTAAATGATTAGATAATTACTATTGTGTATTCATCGTTAGACTTCCATTAAATCTCTTATTAAATGACCTAGGGGTCATCTTGTGGAATGAATAACGCCTATAGAACATTGATAATTTGTTTTATAGTTTAAATGTTATATTTTAGGTCAATATAGATTTTTGAATGTCATGTAAACAAACGAGAAAAGGTGTGTCCTTTTATAAGAGAGGGGAGGGGAAATCTATGAATATTTAGAGTATTAAATTAATCTATATTAATTTTATGGGGAAAATGTCACAAAATTTATATAATTACATTATAATTCTATAATTAGTCTAAATTAGAATATTAAATTTTATTTTAACAACTTTTGATGGGTTTTCTCCATTATCTCTTAGTTTTAACCCCCATTAACCCTTTTTATAATTTCCTCAATATTCAGGTTTTCTACATTATAGAGATCATGAATGTTACTATAAAAGAAAATCCACCAATAAATGTACTATGGATGTAAGTTTAATAAATATCCCACTAAATTTGGAAATTAAATACTTTCATAAATTTTAATTAATTTAACAAAAAAAATATTATTAGAAATCATCATTAATGCAATATTTGAAACTCTTCATTTAATATGACATTGAGAACAACATGATGGAAAAATAAATTTTAAAATAAATTTTAAAAACCTCATAAATATGTTATATTTATCAATAAAATTAATGATACATGATAATTAATCGAAATTTTATTAATTTTAATATCTTTTAATGCATTTCTTTTATTTTTCGGTTAATAGAATAAATTATGTGTCGACATATCCTATGAATTTAAGTTATTTGTTTTATCAAAAAAAAAATAGAATAATGAATTATTTATATTCAAAATAAACTTTTAAATTCATTCGTAAAATCTCTTATACTTATGTGTACATGTAAAATAAATTAAAATTAAGAGGGTGTAGTTTTGGTATTTTTTTTAATTAAAATAATATAAATGACATTACTAAGGTAAAATGGAAACAAAATTTCATATATAAGTATTTATAATGGACATGGTTAAATAATTACCATCAAAGAAATAATGGATATCATTTTTTTAATTACAATTCCTTATAATGTTATTTTTAACCATAATTACCTAATTTACCCTTTATTGAGGTGATAAATTTTACCACATTTACTATTAAAAATAAAAAATAATAAAAGGGGAAAATAAAAAAAATCACAAACTTATTCAAAATATGATATAAATATTTCAATAATAAATTTATATATGTGGAAGAAATTATTTTTATTATAAATTCATAATTGCAAAAAATATTTTATAGAAAAACGCATTTTTAAGCACAAAAATTAAATTATCTCAATATAATTAAAATTGATGATTCAAATAGATTAATATAAATACAATGTAACTTATGTAACATTAATACCAAACATGATGTATAACATTACAAGTGAATTACATTAGTTAATAAAAAGAAACAATGTTTTTGATAATTTAATATTTTTCGCCATTCACTTTAAAATCAATGATATTTTTAAATTAAACTATGTGTATTATATAATTATTCATTTGAAAATAAAAGAATATGATAATAAAATCCTATGTGTTTGAATACCAGTTAATTCCCAAATTTAACATGATAGGCTTTTAAGAAATCCATGAAAACGAAAATCATATGAAACAAAATTATGAATGTGGTTTTTGAAAATGATATTGAATGAAAAAAACTAATATCCCACTCCAAAACTCTTAGTGTTGTAGTCCTTCCATTTAAAACTGACTCATCCATACTAAAGTAAATAAAATAAACACCTTCATAACTATGTATTGAATTGTTAATAAAATGGTTGTTCTATTATTATTGTACCCTATGAATATAACTTTTCTCTATAAGGTTTATAATGTAATGTACTTCTTATAAAAATTTATTATTTTTTATCAAGTAAACATTGAGGTGATATTAGGCATGGATTGGGTATCTTGAAAAAGGGTGCATGGTGATTTAAAAGATAGAAAAATCAAATTTTGAAATAAAACCATAAACTCTTATTAAGGATGACTATTAAATTTCATGGAAAAATTACACTAATTATATTGGCTATTTAGAACAAACAGTTAAAGAAAAACTGAATTTTAGTTATATTACTATTTTGTGGGAAGATATGACTTTCGTAGTTATACCAAGGATAGTTAGGGTGAACCCCAATTGTGTGATAAATGGGAAGTCATTTCTATCTTTTGGAAGCCTTAAACTATTTCAATTATTATTAATAATTTAAATAGTCATTACATAATTTTTTAGGGGTGAGGGGGATAATGCAACATAATGATATTTTAGAATATTATTTTTTCTAAAATAAAATAATTTGTGATAGCATGTTTCACACTAAAGAACAAACCAAAACAAATTTTTACATATTAGATATGATTTTTTATGAAAAAATATGGTATATTAAATGATAATAATCATAAATAAATGAAAATATATATATATAATTAAAAACACATAATTCATAATCATTTCATTTTTCAATAAAAATAGTTTATATTTAAATATTTGTAAAAAAATAAAATTCCAAAAATTAATAATTTCTATTTTATAAAATTATATTCATTTTTTAACTCCTAATAATAAAATTATATATGGGTATATTTTGGTATTATTCTAAAATAGTAGATTTTTTTTGAATTGTCAACAAAAAAATTGAAATATATTAAATTTTATTACCTTCACATTAAATAAAAAATGCATTGTAATTATTAAATATTTTCAGTAAATATATATAAATATATATATATATATATATATTTCATATATAATTAATGTAAAATATTTTTATTGAATTGGAAAACCCATTATTTTTATTAATATGATAGATAAAATTTTATTCTATTTTTAAAATAGTTTGTAGTAATTTCTATTAATTAATAATTACTAGGATAAAATTACTTTGGTTTTGATTTTTAATCCATTTTTTTATAATCATTAAATTTATGTCACTTAAGTTGATAGTATTTTTATTTTTTACGTAAATATAAATTTTATGTTTACAAATAAACACCTTCTAAAACCTATTTTTACTTTTAATGTGCATTATTAATGAAATTGAAATTTCTAAAACATAAAAAATTTATTTTATGATGTAACACACCAGGAAAATAAAGAATATGACATTTTCACATCAATCCATATTTTTGAATAAAATATTAATATTACTTTAAGTGGGACGCTATGCTCGATGGCGTACCCAACACACAACAACAAGTTTCTTGGGAATCTTACGTTGCACTCAAATAATAAAATAATATTTTTTTAAATTGTAGTTAACGCCTAGCTGTTGTGATGGAGGGAATGAATAGAACTAACTACAAAATGATTATATATGTTTGTAAAATATTTTTACTTTTTACAATAAATGTTAGAGGATTAAAAATGCGAATGAATCAAATTTTAAGCGTAAACATTCTAATATTCTTTAAAGGGTCGATTAACTACCTTTTGATGGCGGACCTCTTTTTAATCCACTTTTTTAAAAATTTATGTGTTATATTTGACAAAATAAAATTCTTATTTAGAATTGGGATATCAAAATTTACTTTTTGTATATTTTTGGTATTTTTCTAACAAAGTTCATTTTTTAATGAATAGTGAAAAATGTTGTATTTAAATTCAAAACCAATTTTTAATCAAATTTATTTATATGAATATATTATCTTTGTAATTGGTTTTAAAGTGAAATTAGAATATATTTTTACCATTTAATCCAATAGTGGTCGTTGGAATAAATTTCACTTTGAAATCGGACTTAAACTAGTGTCAATCTTTTTATACATTTTGTTTCATAAAAACATGCTATTTGTTTTGACAGCGGATATTAATTATTAAATTAATTAATTCAACTTATAGGTTTTGATTTTTGTAAAATAGACATCATTTTTGAATTTGAAATATCAAATATATCATAGGGTGAATTTTTGGTAATTTTCTGAAAAACTTCAATTTTTGATGAATAGTGAAACCACTAAGTGGTACTTATAAAAACTGATTTTCCATTTAAATGAAATTTTTCCATCTTTGTTTTTTGAATTTCAAAAATCCGACATACATGTTTGTCAACAAGAAGTAAAATGTGGTTCAATTGGATTAAAATAATTTTTTGGTGAATTGTAACTTTTATGTTTTTAATCGCAATTAGAGGTAATTAGTGTAGTTTAAGGTAAAAATATTGTTTTAATAATATGAGATGAGCTTGACCCATGTACTACCCACATTTTATGTGTCATGGCCGACAAATAAAATCCATGGGTCAACTTGGGGACCCCATGGAGCCACTTTGGTTGGGAAATGACATAAATAACTTTTTATTTAATGTTAAAGTATAAATGACACAAACATAAGATGTTTTACTAAAACAATTTTTACATGGGGTTATACAAGTCATATTTTTTACTATAAATATTCATTAGAAATATAAAAATATTTCCTACAGAGTAGTTTTTTTTATAATTTTTAAACATTAAATAAATTAAATTATTTATGACATCAGGGTGATGCAGCGATGACCTCATTATTTAACTATTTAAATAATATGGAATGATAATGTAACATATAAAGCCTACACATGTCCAAAACCTATTGTATGGGTGGATTTATAAACCTTATGACCTTATCCTCGAAACACATCAATGTGGGACCATTAAAATTTGAAACTCATTCTAAAATAAAGTAACATTTCCTTACTTTCCAAAAGTTCTCCTCCCCTCCTCTTATAAAAGGCCTCCACCTCTACCTCCTTACACACACTTCCAACGCCTTGGGATCGGACAAAACCTATCCATTTTGCCAAACATCCCTATATAACTCATATAATCCTCACTTTGGTCAGAAGTCTTCCCAAGGAAGCTTTTGAGCTCAAACCAAAGGGAGTTACTCGATTTTAAGGTAATGTCTTCACTTGAGCCCTTTTGTTTAAATTTGCTTCTCCAACCACCTAAAATATTTATATTAATTTATTTTGTAAAAACTAAAGTATCTTCAATATATTAGGATGTTGTTATAATAAGTATTCGAGCTACACTTACACACACCTTCGTCTAATGGTTAAAGAACAAACAGTTTCTGTGGTTGGCGATTTTCTGCCTCACGAAACGATGATTGTTCAATATTCTTTTAACACCTTTAATGGTGTCCATTATGATGTCACTACATTTATATATGATATATAATATGTTTTTTTCTTAATCCTCTGTATTTTTCATTTATGGCATACCTTTATGGCTTCCATTATGGTTATACGTGATATCATCATTTTAGGAAGTGCGGACTACCGCACCCTCAATGTGATTTGATTCGTTAATACCATATGTGGTACGTATAATGAATATATTTAATGATATTATATATGATACCATACTGGAATTAAAATACTATTATGTATATTTATGTTTTAATTACATTAAAAATGAAATAGAAATAGAAGTAGCGTTCATGCATACGTACGGCTTACCATCTCCATGAACAGTGCATTTCATTTCTTAACACTAAATGTTATATAATATTATAAATTCATGAATATAATGGATATATATGATATATATGATATATAAATCATGAATAAAATTCTGGATATAATGGATATTTTTCCACAAGAACAACATGTAATTATAAAGAGTTTATTTTTGACTCAAGTACCAATGATCGTTAAAACGACCGTTATTAACTTAAATAATAACATAGTGTTAATGACATGGTAATAAGTGATATAAAAGGAATAATGAACTTGAAAAGGGTTCTTTAAGGAAGTAGAAATTAACTCAAGTTTATTATTTAGGAGATTAAAGAACGATCGTGTCAAGTCAGACCTGATGTAAGGGATCCAACCTGTCTCTTTCTTTTTAAGTACACACTTTTATGGAATTCCTTTTAAGCTCATCTTTATTATGATTGGGATGTTATTTTATATTACTCCTACTGTAATTTTTATGTTCATATGAAGAGAGACCCTATTTCCTCTCATCAATCCATTTTGGATGTTTTAAGTGTCGTTGTTAGGCTT
The DNA here is from genome assembly GCA_963277665.1 of Viscum album. Lineage (NCBI taxonomy): Eukaryota > Viridiplantae > Streptophyta > Magnoliopsida > Santalales > Viscaceae > Viscum > Viscum album. The sequence goes on from OY728153.1 coordinate 598,862,710, forward strand.
TAGAGTTTTCAGAAGGGATTTTTCATCTCACTTTTAGTCCCGTGAGATTTATGCTACATTTTCCACCATTTCCTTTGAGTGGTGTATGTAATTCCCATTATTATAATCTTTGTGTAATATAATTTCATTTATGGGTATTTACATATTCCTTGTATAACCCTTCTTCAATGGGCTGTACGTTTCGAAAGTTACCCAAGTTGGTAAGGGAACCTTTCACCCTCCTCTTTTTAAAAGAATCATTTTGTAATGTCTTTTAATTCACATACTATTATGTTGAGATATGCTCATAAATATCCTTATTAATTTAAATTTTATGACCAAGTGATGAGATACCATTTTTATCTCTCATCAACTCTTTTTCTAAATTTTGAAGTGACATCGTTAGGCTGTCGAATTTTTGCAAGGGAACTTCTTAACCGAATTTTGATTATTTGGGATAAACTTATACACCTTTAATATGTCATTCTATGATTATGTGTGAATGTCCTCTGATTGTTATACACTTAATACCCACTTATATTTTGTGTATTCATTTTTCACACATAATTATGTAACTGATTTATCCTTAATCCAAGGATACCGTCTTTGTATGAGACTTCGTCTCAATATCCTTTCATTGCGGCATATTTTTTTATACACAACTTTCATTTGTATGGTGTATAAACCCTTTTACTTTTACGTTTATTCAAAAGGAATCTTTTTTTATGAAGTGTTTACTAAACAAAAAAAGGGAATTTTTTGTCAAACATATGCGGCGGCAATGACTTCTCTGCCGCTGTGACCATTATTTGAATTTTGGCTTCCTCTACAAGCCATACCCTCTTTTCAAAAGAAAAATAAATACCATGTTTTACCTTTCTATTATTTGGGTATTGAAAATGGTTTTCATAATGTTTTTATATCAATTTGTTATATTGATATATTGTTATTGAATGGTGGAAATTTTATGTTTCATTTATGCATGTTTTATGTGATAAGATTATGTTATGGTTCTTGGGAATTGTTATGAAGATGGGTGGTTCCGTGATAAAATAAGGGCGGGTGAGCCCGATATAGCTCTCTAATTCATTGGGTAACGCGAAGGAGTGAAACATTAAGGTTTCACTGAAGAGATTTAGGGAATATACTGTGGTGGGTATTCCAAACGTAACCAAGAGGGTTACTCCCTACGTTGGAATGTTATGAATGCCTCAAGTTACCTTTTATGTCTTATGATTTCTATGATTTATTCATGATTTGATGATATATGTTAAAGTTCTTTTGTTTTATGGGTAAATTATTATTTCATTCTTATGTATATATGAACTCATGTTTCCTCTCAATATTTTTATAACCCTTATAGAGATTTTTATGCTCATCCCAAGTTTTTTTGAAATGTTTTTCACAGGTCAAGGGAAAGGTACATGATATGATGACAGTGTCAAGGAAGTGTCAAGAAAGAATCCATGCTTTATTTTTAAATATATTTCCGTTGATGGAAAAAAATGAATACTATCTTTTTTGTAACCACTTTGTGTAAATGTGGAATGTAATGCACGTTTTATGATCTAATTCTGTAAAACTCTAAACCTGAAAAGATCCTCAATGTGTAATCTTGTAATAACTCAAGATTAAGTAAGGTTTAAGGCTGGGGCCTTATAGTTGGTATCATAGGTCGGTTTCGATAACTTTAGAGGTTAGGGTATTCTTTAAGCATAAGTGACATTACCATAATGGTTAGGATTTCAGAAAGAGTCCTAGTTTTAGATAAAGTGAATCAGTAAGTATATCTTAGTGTTTATCTTCCTCATTAGTACATGATGGTTTTGTTTATATACTCACACTGACCTTTTTGGTTTTAGTAAATTGCTGGATCTAGCTGGAACCAAAGTAACAGTGGATGTGAAGGAAACTCTAACAGTTTTTTGAGCAAGCAACTGAATGATATGGGAGATGCAATGAGAACTCTTGTGTTTATCCTCAACCAACTATCTAGAGTCATGATTAACCACCTAAACCTTGGTGATTTCTATAAGGCATCATATATGCGAGAAATAAATCCCTATGGAACTATAGGTAATAATCATAAAGGTATCGGTGTTCAAAATCCAATGTGTCAAAGATGTGGAATGAAACACCTAGTAAAATGTTCAAAGGGACAGAAATATGCTATAGATGTCGAAATGAGGGTCATAAAGCAAGAACCTGCCATGGAAAAAAGAATCATCCAGTTGACTCGAGGAAAGGGAAAGAAGTTCTTTCTGAGGGATCAATTGAATGTTTTAACTGTGTTGTTCATGGTCATTATGCAAACACATGTACTATGAAGATGTTTTGTGAATGGGATCACCAAGATCGTACAAATATTCGTTTACGAATACCTAATTCCATTCTTATTGAGGATGAAGAAACTGACAATGACCAATCAAAGGAAAGAAGTATTTCAGAATAAGTTGGAAAGGAATGGTTAATGGATCATGAAGAATGTTGAATGAGTATGAAGTCAACATATAAGGGATTCAAGAGTTATGGTAAAATTCTTAAGAGTATTAAGTCTCTTTTGATGATAGGGATACATTAGAAGACATTTTATAGAATGTATAACCCTGATGTTTAGTATATAAAAATTTTATTCAAGGAATAGTTATCTGTTCTTTTGTGGACATATTTATCAAGAACCATTTGGGTTTATATGATCCTTACTTTTGAGGTAATTATGGGTTTCTATATGTTATGATGGACGTGAAAGGCAAGAGATAAAATTGAGGTTAAATTATGTTGTGGTTATTTTTGATGATTTTCTCTCTTTTTGGGGAATGATTTGAGAATTATATAGTTTTGGAAAAAGGACAACACGTAGACCGTGTGACAACTCATCCTGTCGTACAAAGCTGCGGGAATCGAACCCACAACCAAAGTGCAATTGGTATTTATCACCTACCACTGGACTACGTGAAGTCCCTGGTTAGTTTGACTAATTCTTTTTAGTTAGATGATTTCATGAATTAAGAGTATGTTGATTTTGGGTTATCTATTGAAATATATTATCCTATCATGGAGGATATGTGATTATGTTAATTAATTTTCAATACAAGACTTTAAGAGAAACTGATGTTGTTTGGAGATAAATGTTACGATTTAACTTGGAAGACTATGTGACTAAATCCTTCAAATATTTGGGTTTCAATCTTAGAACGGTTTACTTTAAAGAATTTTATGGACAAATTGTTTATCGAATGGTCTTCGTTGAACTTTGGGTTTTTTTGGGACAAATTTTGGAGATTAAGAATAGGTTTTCTTTTTATAAAGGATTATACTTTTCAGGATTATCTGATCTTATACTAACCTTTTTGGTTTTGGTTTTGGTTAGAGTCTAAAGACATGGGAAGTATATAGTTCTCCTTTTTGATTAGGTGATTCTCTAGAAGTTGATTATATTACTCTTAATGCGAATAAGACTTCCTAAAAACTCATCTTTTGGAGAAAATATGAGTTTGATTAAAGAATCTAATAAAAGTTAAAAGTCAACATGATAAGTAATTATTTTTCCATATGAATAAATTCCTAAAAAAAGTAACATAAAACAAAAATGATGTCTATTAACTTTTTCTAATGGGGAATTGAATACCGTTTAACCCATCACAAGTATGTGATTTTCATGTGGTTAACTTTCTCCAAAACATGTTTTCTATCACTCTCCATCAGAACATGACCCTATTTTTTCTCCTCCATTTCCATGTTTTCCTACATGGAATCCAAGTATGCATTAACTTTGGTGACCTCTGTACTTCTTTTTCTTTATTTTTAAGTGATTGTTTTACTGACTCTTGTTCCGATGTGGGATTTTCAATGAAGATTCCAAGGCCAATTTCAAAATTACGAGGATGCAATTCCCAAAAGGGGGGAAGGATGTAACACCCCAGGTAAATAAAGAATAAGAAATTTTCATATTTATCCATAATTTTGAATAAAATATTAATATTAGTTTAAATGGGACGCTATGCTCGATGTCTTACCCAACACGCAACAATGAGTTTCTTGGGAATCTTACGTTGCACTCTAATAATAAAATAAGATTATTTTAAATGGAAACTAACGCCTAGCTATTGTGATGGCAGTAATGAATAGAACTAACTAAAAAATTATTATATATGTTTGTCAAATATTTTTACTTTTTACAATAAATGTTAGAGGATTAAAAATGTGAATGAATCCAATTTTAAGCGTAAACATTCTAATATTTTTTAAAGGGTTAATTAACCGTCTTTTGATGGCGAACCTCTTTTAAATCAACTTTTTGACAATTTTATGTGTTATATTTGACAAAATAAAATTCTTCTTTAGAATCGGGACATCAAAATTTACTTTGTGTAAATTTTTGGTATTTTTCCAATAAAGTTCATTTTTTAATGAATAGTGAAAAATGTTGTATTTTAATTCAAAACCACTTTTTAATCTAATTTATTTATATGATTATATTATCTTTTTAATTTTTTTTAAAGAGAAATTAGAATATATTTTTACCATTTAATCCAATAGTGGTTTTTGGAATTAATTTCACTTTGAAATCGGACTTAAACTAGTTCCAATCTTTTGATACATTTTGTTTCATAAAAACACGCTATTTGTTTTGACTGCTGGAATTAATTATTAAATTAATTAATGCAACTTATAGGTTTTGAATTTTGTAAAATAGACATCATTTTTGAATTTGGAATATCAAATATAGCTTAAGGTGAATTTTTGGTGAATAGTAACTTTTATGTTTTTAATCGCGATTAGAGGTAATTAGTGTAGTTTAAGGTAAAATAATGTTTTAATAATATGATATGAGCTTGACACATGTCCTACCCTCATTTGATGAGTCATGGCCGACCATTGAAATCCATGGGTCAACTTGGGGACACCATGGAGCCACTTTGGTTGGGAAATGACATAAATAACTTTTTATTTAATGTTAAAGTAAAAATGACACAAACATAAGATGTTTTACTAAAAAAAATTACATGGGGTTATACAAGTCATATTTTTTACTATAAATATTCATTAGAAATATAAAATGATTTCCTACATCATAGTATTTTTTTTATAATTTTTAGACATTAAATAAATTAAATTATTTATTACATCATAATGATGCAGCAATGACCTCATTATTTAACGATTTAAATAATGTGGAAAGATAATGTAAAATATAAGACCTACACATATCCAAAACCTATTGTATTGGTGGATTTAGAACCCTTATCACCTTATCCTCGAAACAAATCAATGTGGGACCATTAAAATCCGAAACTCATTCTAAAAAAAAGTAACATTTCCTTACTTTCCAAGAGCGCCCCTCCCATCGTCTTATAAAAGGCCCCCACCTCTACCTCCTTACCCACACTTCCAAAGCCTTTAGCTTGGCCAACCCCTGACCATTATTCCTCTATACATCCCTCTATAACTCTTAGAAGCCTCACATTGGTCAGAAGTATTCTAAAGGAAGCCTTTGAGCTCAAACTAAAGGGAGTTACCCGATTTTAAGGTAATGTCTTCACTTGAGTCCTTTTGTTTTATTTTGCTTCTCCAACCCCCTAAAATATTTTTATTCGTTTATTTTGTAACAACTACAGTATCTTCAATATACTAGTATGTTTTTATAAATCTATTCTAGCTACACTTACACACAACTTCATCTAATGGTTAAAGAACATAATGTTTCTGTGGTTGGCGATTTTCTGCCTCACGAAACGATGATTGTTCAATATTCTTTTAACACCTTTCATTGTGGACATTATGATTTCAATAAATTTATATATGATATATAATATTTTTATGTTTTCCTTAATCCTATGTATTTTTCATTTATGGCATACCTTTATGGATTCCATTATGGGTATACGCGATATCGTCATTTAAGGAAGTGCGGACTACCACCCCCTCAAAGTGATTTGATTCGTTAATAGAATATGTGGTAAGTATAAAGGATAATTTTAATGATATTATATATGATTCCATACTGGAATTAAAATGATATTATTTATCATTATGTTTTAATTTCATTAAATTTGATATAGAAATAAAAGTAGCGTTCATACGTACGTACGGCTTACCGTCTCCATGAACAGTGCATTTCATTTCATAACTCTAAATGTTATATAATATTATAAATTAATGAATATACTGGATATATATGATATATATGTTATCTAAATCATGAATAAAATTCTATATATAATGGATATTTTACCACATGAACAACTTGTAATTATAAAGAGTTTATTTTTGACTCAAGTATCAATGATCGTTAAAACGACCATTATTAACTTAAATAATATCATAGTGTTCATGACATGGTAATAAGAGATATAAAAGGAATAATGACCTTGAAAAAGGTTCTTAAGGAAGTAGAAATTATCTCAAGTTTATTATTTAGGAGATTAAAGAACGATCGAGTCATGTCGGACCTAAGGTAAGGGATCCAACCTCTCTCTTTCCTTTTAAGTACACTCTTTTATGTCATTCCTTTTAAGATCATAATTATTATGATTGGGATGTTATTTTATATTACTCCTACTATAAGTTTTATTTTCATATGATTCGAGACTCTATTTTCACTCATCAATCCATTTTGGAAGTTTTATGTGTCGTCGTTAGGCTGTCGAGTTTTTGGAAGGGATTTTTCATCTCACTTTTAGTCCCATGAGATTTATGCTACATTTTCCACCATTTCCTTTGAGTGGTGTATGTAATTCCCATTATTATAATCTTTGTGTAATCTAATTTCATTTATGGTTATTTACATATTCCTTGTTTGACCCTTCTTCAATGGGGTGTACGTTTCGAAAGTTACCCAAGTCGGTAAGGGAACCTTTCACCTTCCTCTTTTTAAAAGACTTATTTTGTTATGTATTTTAATTCACATACTATTATGTTTGGATATGTTCTTATATATACTTATTGATGTAAATTTTATGACCAAGTGATGAGATACACTTTTTATCTCTCATCTACTCTTTTTCTAAATTTTGAAGTGACGCTGTTAGGCTGTCGAATTTTTGCAAGGGAACTTCTTAACCCAATTTTGATTCTTTGGGATAAAATTATACACCATGAATACGTCATTATATGATTATGTGTGAATATCCTCTGATTTTTATACACTTAATACCCACTTATATTTGGTGTATTCATTTTTCACACATAAATATGTAATTGATTTATCCTTAATCCAAGGATATCGTCTTTGTATGGGACATCATCTCAATCTCCTTTCATTGAGGCATATTTTTTTATACATAACATTATTTTATATGGTGTATAAACCCCTTTGAATTTTACGTTTATTCAAAAGTAATTTTTTAATACGAATCATTTATTAAACGACAAAAGAGAATGTTTTTGTCAAACGTATGCGGCGACAACGACTTCTCCGCCGCCGTAACCATTATTTGAATTTCGGCTTCCTCTACAAGACATACCCTCTTTTCAAAAGAAATATAAATACCATGTTTTTCTTTTCTTTTATTTTGGTATTGAAAATGGTTTTCGTAATGTTTTTATATTAATGTGTTGTATTGATATCTTGTTATTGAAAGGTGGAAATATTATGTTTCCTTTATGAATGTTTTATGTGATAAGATTATGTTATGGTTCTTGGGCATTGTTATGAAGATGGGTGGTTCCATGATAAACTAAGGGTGGGTGAGCCCAATATAGCTCTCCAATGCATTGGGTAACGCAAAGGAGTGAAACATTAAGGTTTCTCAGAAGAGATTTAGGGAATATACTGTGGTGGGTATTCCAAACATAACCAAGAGGGTTACTCCCTACGTAAGAATGTTATGAATGCCTCAAGTTACCTTTTATGTCTTATGATTTCTATGATTTATTCATGATTTGATGAGGTATGTTAAAGTGCCTATGTTTTATGGGTAATGTATGATTTCATTCTTATGTATATATGAACTAATGTTTCCTTTCAATATTTTTATAACCCTTACTGAGCCTTTTATGCTCATCCCATGTTTTTTTGAATTTTTTTTCACAGATCAAGGGAAAGGTACATGATATGATGATAGTTTCAAGGAAGTGTAAAAAAAGAATCCATGCTTTATTTTTAAATATTTTTCCGTTGATGGAAAAAAATGAATATTATCTTTTATGTAACCACTTTGTATAAATGTGGAATGTAATGAAAGTTTTATGATCTAATTCTCTAAAACTCTAAACCTGAAAAGATCCTCAATGTGTAATCTTGTAATAACTCAAGATTAAGTAAGGTTTAAGGCTGGGGCCTTATACTTGGTATCATAGGTCGGGTTAGATACCTTTATAGGTTAGGGTATTCTTTAAGCATAAGTGACATTACCATAATGGTTAGGATTTCAGAAAGAGTCCTAGTTTTAGATAAAGTTAATGAGTAAGTATATCTTAGTGTTTATCTTCCTCATTAGTACATGATGGTTTTGTTGATATACTCACACTGACCTTTTTGGTTTTAGTAAATGGCTGGATCAAGGAGGCACCAAAGTAAGAGTGGATGGGAAGGAAACTGTGACAGTTTTTTGGGCAAACAACTGAATGATATGGGAGCTGCAATGAGAACTCTTGTGTTTATCCTCAACCAACTATCTGGAGTCATTATTGACCACCTAAACCTTGGTGATTTCAATAAAGAATCATATATGATAGAAATAAATCCCTACAAAACAACGGGTAATAATCATAAAGGTAAGGGTGTTCAAAAACCTATGTGTCAAAGATGTGTAATGAAACACCTAGTAAAATGTTTCAAAGGGACATAAATATGCTACAGATGTGGAAATGAAGGTCATAACACAAGAACCTTCCATGGAAAAAGGAAGCATCCAGTTGACTCGAGGAAATGGAAAGATGTTCTTTCTGAGGGATCAATTGAATTTTTTAAATGTGGTGTGCATGGTCATTATGCAAACACATGTCCCTTAAAGAATTTTCATGAATGGGATCACAAAGATCGTACAAATATTCGTTTACGAATACCTAATGCCATTCGGATTGAGGATGAAGAAATTGACAATGACCAATCAAAGGAAATAAGTATTTCAAAATAAGTTGTAAAGGAATGGTTAATGGATCATGAATAATGTTGAATGAGTAATAAGTCAACATATAAGGGCTTCAAGAGTTATGGTGAAATTCTGAAGAGTATTAAGTCTCTTTTGTTGATGGGGTTACATTAGAAGACTTTTTATAGAATGTGTAACCCTGATCTATAATATATGAAAATTTCATTCAAGGAATAGTTATCTATTCCTTTGTGGACATATTTATAAAAAACCATTTGGGTTTATATGATCCATAATTTTGAGGTAATTATGGGTTACTGTATGTTCTGATGGAAGTGAATGGCATGAGATAAAATTGAGGTTAAATTATGTTATGGTTATTTTTGATGATTTTATCTCTTTTTGGGGAATGATTCGAGAATTATATAGTTTTGGAAAAAGGACAACACGCAGAACGTGTGACAACCCGTCGCATCAGACAAAGCTGCGGGAATCGAACCCACAACCAAAGTACAAATGGTATTTATCACCTACCACTGGACTACGTGAAGTCCTGGTTAGTTTGATTGATTCTTTTTAGTTAGATGATTTTATTAATTAAGCGTAAGTTGATTTTGGGTTATCTATTGAAATATATTAACCTATCATGGAGGATATGTGATTAGGTTAATTACTTTTCAATATGAGACTTTAAGAGCAACTAATGTTGCTTAGAGATAAATGTTACGATTTAACTTGGAAGACTATGTGACTAAATCCTTCAAATATTTGGGTTTCAGTCTTAGATCGATTAACATTAAATAATTTTATGGAGAAATTGTTTATCGAATTGTCTTCGTTGAACTTTGGGTTTTTTTGGGAAAAATTTTGGAGATTAAGAATAGGTTTTCTTTTTATAAAGGATTATACTTTTCAGGATTATCTGATCATGTACTATCCTTGTTGGTTTTGGTTTTGGTTAGAGTCTAAATACATGGGAAGTATATAGTTCTCTTTTGTGCATTAGGTGATTATCTAGAAGTTGATTATAGTACTCTTAATGCGAACAAGACTTCCTAAAAACTCATCCTTTGGAGAAAATATGAGTTTGATTAAGGAATCTAATAAAAGTTGAAAGTCAACATGATAAGTAATTATTTTTCCTTATGAAAAAATTCCTCAATAAAAAGTAACATAAAACAAAAATATTGTCTATTAACTTTTCCTACTAGGGAATTGAACACTGTTTAACCCATCACAAGTATGTGATTTTCTTGTGGTTAACATTCTCCAAAACATGTTTTCTATCACTCTCCATCAGAACATGACCCTATGTTTTCTCCTCAATGTCCATGTTTTCCTATATGTAATCCTAGTATGCGTTAACTCGGGTGACATCTGTACTTCTCTTTCTTTATTTTGAAGTGATTGTTTTACTGACTCTTGTTCCGATGTGGGATTTTCAATGAATATTCCAAGGCCAATTTCAAAATTGTGAGGACACAACTCCCAAAAGGGGGGAAGGATGTAACACCCCAGGTAAATAAAGGATATGAAATTTTCACATTTATCCATATTTTTTGAATAAAATATTAATATTACTTTAAATGGGACGATATGCTCGATGGCGTACCCGACACGCAATAATGAGTTTCTTAGGAATCTTATGTTGCACTCTAATAATAAAATAATATTATTTTAACTGATAATTAACGCCTAGATATTGTGATGGTGGGAATTAATAGAACTAACTACAAAATGATTATATATGTTTGTCAAATATTTTTACTTTTTACAATAAATGTTAGAGGATTAAAAATGTGAATGAATCCAATTTTAAGCGTAAACATTTTAATATTCTTTAAAGGGTTGATTAAATGATTTTTGATGGAGAACCTCATTTAAATCCACTTTTTTACAATTTAATGTGTTATATTTGAAAAAATGAAATTTTTCTTTAGAATCGGGACATAAAAATTTACTTTGTGTAAATTTTTTGTATTTTTCCAATAATGTTCATTTTTTAATGAATAGTGAAAAAATGTTGTATTTTAATTCAAAACCACTATTTAATATAATTTATTTATATGATCATATTATCATTTGAATTGGTTTTAGAGTGAAATTAGAATATATTTTTACCATTTAATCCAATAGTGTTTGTTGGAATTAATTTCACTTTGAAATAGGACTTAAACTAGTGTCAATCTTTTGATACATTTTGTTTCATAAAAACAAGCTATTTGTTTTGACAACGGGAATTAATTATTAAATTAATTAATGGAACTTATAGGTTTTGAATTTTGTAAAATAGACATAATTTTTGAATTTGGAATATCAAATATAGCTTAGGGTGAATTTTTGGTAATTTTCTGAAAAACTTCAATTTTTTATGAATAGTGAAACCACTAAGTTGTACTTATAAAAACTAATTTTCCATTTTAATGAAATTTTTCCATCTTTGTGTTTTGAATTTAAAAAATATGACATACATGGTTGTCAACAAGATGTAAAATGTGGGTCAATGGGATTAAAATAATTGTTTGGTGAACAGTAACTTTTATGTTTTTAATCGCGATTAGAGGTAATTAGTGTAGTTTAAGGTAAAAATAATGTTTTAATAATATTAGATGAGCTTGAAACATGTCCTACCATCATTGGATGTGTCATGGCAGACCAAGCAAATCCATGTGTCAACTTGGGGACCCCATGGAGCCACCTTGGTTTGGAAATGACATAAATAACTTTTTATTTAATGTTAAAGTAAAAATTACACAAACATAAGATGTTTTACTGAAACAATTTTTACATGGGGTTATACAAGTCATATTTTTGAATATAAATATTAATTAGAAATCTAAAAAGATTTCCTACATCATATTTTTTTTTATAATTTTTATACAATAAATAAATTAAATTATTTATGACATCATGATGATGTAGCGATGACCTCATTATTTAACGATTTAAATATTATGTAATGATAATGTAAAATATAAGACCAGAACATGTCCAAAACCTATTGGATGGGTGGATTTCGAACCCTTATCACCTTATCATCGAAACACATCAATGTGGGGCCATTAAAATCCGAAACTCATTCTAAAATAAAGTAACATTTACTTACTTTCCAAGAGTGCCTCTCCCCTCCTCTTATAAAAGGACCTCACCTCTACCTCCTTACCCACACTTCCAAAGCCTTTGGCTCGGCCAAACCCTTCCCATTTTGCCTCTCCACATCCCTCTATGGCTCTTAGAGGCCTCACTTTGGTCAGAAGTCTTCCCAAGAAAGCCTTTGAGCTCAAACCAATGGGAGTTACCTGATTTTAAGGTAATCTCTTCTCTTGAGTCATTTTGTTTTATTTTGCTTCTCCAACCCCCTAAACTATTTTTATTAATTTTTTTTTGTAACAACTCCAGTGTCTTCAATATACTATGATGTTGTTATAAAAAGGATTCGAGCTACACTTACACACACCTTCGTCTAATGGTTAAAAACATACTGTTTCGGTGGTTGGCTATTTTTCACATCACGAAACGATGATTATTCAATATTCTTTTAACACATTTCATGGTGGCCATTATTATGTCACTACATTTATATATGATATATAATATGTTTATGTTTTCCTTAATCCTCCGTATTTTTCATTTATGGAATACCTTTATGGCTTCCATTATGGGTATATGCGATATCATCATTTTAGGAAGTGCGGACTACCGCCCCCTCAAAGTGATTTGATTCGTTAATACCATATGTGGTACGTATAAAGGATATTTTTAATGATATTATATATTATACCATATTGGAATTAAAATAATATTATGTATCATTATGGGTTATTTCCACTAAATGTGAAATAGAAATGGAAGTAGCGTTCATGCGTACGTACGGCTTACCGTCTCCATGAATGGTACATTTCATTTCTTAACTCTAAATGTTATATAATATTATAAATGCATTAATATACTGGATATATATGATATATATGATATCTACATAATGAATAAAATTCTGGATATAATGGATTTTTTACCACATGAACAACATGTAATTATAAAGTGTTTATTTTTGACTCAAGTACCAATGATCGTTAAAATGACTGTTATTAACTTAAATAATAACATAGTGCTCATGACATGGTAATAAGTGATATAAAAGGACTAATGAACTTGAAAAAGGTTATTAAGGAATTATAAATTAACTCAAGTTTATTATTCAGGATATTAATGAATGATAGAGTCAAGTCGGACCCGAGGTAAGGGATCCAACCTCTCTCTTTCTTTTTAAGTACATGCTTTTATGTCATTCATTTTAAGCTCATATTTCTTATGATTGGGATGTTCTTTTATATTAATCCTACTGTATTTTTTATGTTCATATGTTGAGAGACCCTATTTTCTCTCATCAATCCATTTTGGAAGTTTTAAGTGTCATCGTTAGGCTGTTGAGTTTTCGGAAGGGATTTTTCATCTCACTTTTAGACCCGTGAGATTTATGCTACATTTGCGACCATTTCCTTTGAGTGGTGTATGTAATTCCCATTATTATACTCTTTGTATAATATTATTTCATTTATGAGTATTTACATATTCATTGTATGACCCTTCTTCCATGGGGTATACGTATCGAAATTTACCCATTTCGGTAAGGGAACCTTCCACCCTCCTCTTTTTAAAAGACTTATTTTGTTATGTCCTTTAATTCACATACTATTATGTTGGGATATGTTCTTATATATCCTTATTGATGTAAATTTTATGACCAAGTTATGATATACCCTTTTTATCCCTCATCAACTCTTTTTCTAAATTTTCAAGTGACGTCGTTAGGCTATGGAATTTTTGAAAGGGAACTTCTTAACCCAATTTTGATTCTTTGGGATAAACTTGTACACCTTGAATATGTCATTCTTTGATTATGTGTGAATGTCCTATGATTTTTATACACTTAATATCTGCTTATATTTTGTGTTTTAATTTGTCACACATAATTATGTAACTTATTTATCCTTAATCGAAGGATATCATCTTTGTATGGGACTTTGTCTCAATCTCCTTTCATTGAGGCATATTTTGGGTTATACACAACTTTATTTTATACGGTGTATAAAACCCTTTGACTTTTTCATTTATTCAAAAGGAATATTTTTTATATGAAGCGTTTACTAAATGACAAAAGGGAATGTTTTTGTCAAACGTATGCGGCGACAATGACTTCTCCGCCGCCGTGACCATTATTTGAATTTCGGCTTCCTCTACAAGCCATACCCTCTTTTCAAAAGAAAAATAAATACCATGTTTTACTTTTATTTTATTTTGGTATTGAAAATGGTTTTCATAATGTTTTTATATCAATGTGTTGTATTGATATCTTGTTATTGAAAGGTGGAAATGTTTTGTTTCATTTATGCTTGTTTTATGTGATAAGATTATGTTATGGTTCTTGGGCATTGTTATGAAGATGGGTTGTTTCATGATAAACTAAGGGATGGTGAGCCCGATATAGCTCTCCAATGCATTGGGTACCGTGAAAGAGTGAAACTTTAATGTTTCTCTAAAGAGATTTAGGGAATATACTGTGGTGGGTATTCCAAACGTAACCAAGAGGGTTACTCCCTACGTAAGAATGTTATGATTGCCTCAAGTTACCTTGTATGTCTTCTGATTTCTATGATTTATTCATGATTTGATGAGGTATGTTAAAGTGTCTATGTTTTATGGGTATAGTATGATTTCATTCTTATGTATATATGAACTCATGTTTCCTTTCAATATTTTTATAACTCTTGTTGAGCTTTTTATGCTCATCCCAATTTTTTTTGAAATGTTTTTCACAGGTCAAGGGAAAGGTTCATGATATGATGATAGAGTCAAGGAAGTGTCAAGAAATAACCCATGCATTATTTTTAAATATATTTCCATTGATGGAAAAAATGAATAATATATTTTATGTAACCACTTTGTGTATATGTGTAATGTAATGCAAGTTTTATGATTTAATTCTCTAAAACTGTAAACCTGAAAAGATCCTCAATGTGTAATCTTGTAATAACTCATGATTAAGTAACGTTTAAGGCTAGGGCCTTATATATAGAATTATTTTCATACTGAATATCCTAATTTAAAATTAATAGATAAGGAAAATAGTAATTTGTTTTCCTTGTAACTAATTACCAAGTTTAAAAAATGTGTTTCTATTATAAATATAAAAAGGGTAAGAATGGATTTACAGAATGTAAAAGACCTAAAATATTTAAATATCATAAGTCTAAGTGTTTTCAATATAGGTGGCTTAGAAATAAATCTTACTCCACTTTAATTTCAACTTCAGCTAATTTCTACCTATAAATAATGACATGAAATTATTGAAATATAAACTGTACTTCAAATATCACACAAATATTCACTTATTAAAGTGGATCACTTAAACCACTTCATGGTACACATATAAAATCATATTTTATCATAAAATTATCATTTTATCTTCACCTATAATAAAATCTCAGTTTTAAAATATGATATTATAAGTTACCTATCCTAAGACCCCTATATACAATTAGATTTTCATGAAAATCCTAAAGGTTATCAATGTGAATATTTCTTACTCGTTCGGATTTTTATTGTAATATTCATCTTCCAAAAAATTTCATGACTCCCTAATATAATTAAATAGGTATTGTTAATATAAATTAGTATTTTAAACTAATTATGCAACAAATATTCAAACCCATATATCCACTATTGAAAATTAAACAACATTGATCGTGCATATGTATGAACTACCGCCTCCACAAAGTGACATATCTAATTTTTCATCTAATTCAATATTATTTATTAAACTCTCTTAAAATATAATTCAAAACAATTAAAATATGTATATAATATAATATTATATAATGATGTTATTATCCAAAATTAAAAAAATTTCATGATAATACTCACCCACTGATTATGGTATTTTTATATTTGGGTATATATACCCACCCACATAAACATTACTTTAAAATAATAATATGGTTGAGTATGAGAAAATATTTAATAAGAATATAATATAAAAATAATTAATTAGTGAATTTATTTGGGTTCATTAAAGGTAAATTAATATTATACTCATCAATTGAGAGAAAAACAACTATTTTTTAAAAATCACTAAAATAGGATCAGCACAGATTCAATATTTAAGGATAATAATAAAAACTTAAATATAATGAAATTATATAATTATAAAAAAATATATAAAAAATATATTACAACATATTATATTATTGGGAATTGTTTAAATTTGGTAGAATAACAAAGAATAACACCAATGTTATGAAACTAGTTCAAAATGGTCATGATTACTCACACAAAATATAGAAAATATGAAGTAACTAAAAAATATACATGTATCGAAAAATTTTAAATTAGGTTTATAGAATTTTATTCATATGAATAAGTGAATGAATAGTTGAATATGATAGTTATTTTTGTCTTATGGGATATTAATGTTCTTTAGTGGATGTACATAATTATAAAATAGGGTTCTTTGTCATGAATTTAAATTATTGAGATATAGATATCATTGTGCACCATGATAAACTTAATAGGGTTTGAATAAATTATAATGAATAACTTTTACCATATCTATGTAAATTGTGGCATTTTGAGATCCATAATGTGTTGTTTCTTCTAATTTATTTCGATTCAAAAGACAAAATAATTTCAATGGGTTTTCTACACTCTAAAGCCCATGTTTAGTTAAAATTATTATTCCTAACATTATTTCATCCATGAATAGTTTCATCCACTATAATAATTTATTTCATTGTGAGTTTTTTTTAAATTTTAGGGAAAATTAATTTTTTATTTAATTTTTATACCTTAATAAACGTATTTCTAAAAAAGGAATACCATTATTGAGAATAATTCCCATATTATTTAATAATAGGTTCCCATTGTGGTCTACATATTATATTAATTATAATTTTGTCCTTAATATGTTGAAAAAAAATTATCCATTATATCATGTGACCTTCACATTTCACTTTTTAATCACTTAAAATTGATTTTTTTATCACTTTTTATGATTTTTGTTTCAATAAATATGTTTTAAATGGTTTTCCTTCTTTGATCAATTATTTTTTTCCATTCCACTATTCCTTCATATAATATTTATTTACATTTAAGGTTTAATTATTTATGATTAATTTCATTGTCATTTTTTTCAAACAAATTCACACTACATTTTTAAAATAATTCTTTTTTGAATGTAATTCATAACATTTACTTTTATGAAAATGATAAAAATGTATTCTTGAAACACTTTTATGCTTTGATCCCATTTCCCACCTTATCTGAAATATATTTATTCACATGGAAGATTCCTTTAATTAATTAGCATAAAAAATTTATTATACTATGTTGGGTTATTAATATCATGGTAATACATTAATCCATTTCCATTCCTAGTCTTTATATGTTCTTAACTTCTCTTAAAATTTATTTCCACTATGAACACTCTATATTTCATTTCCTTGATTGAGGGGCCTTTATCTGTATTAGATACACTTATTTATTTTTTAAATTTTTATCTATATTTGAAAACACTTATGTATAAGGTCGAGAAATTATATGTTATATTATCTTTATTGAAGGGTATTTAACTTGAAATTAATATATATTTATTTATATACATAAATTTAACTTGGGTATATCATGTTATAATTATTGATAGAATTATGAATATTTTCATTTAATAATTCCCATTGATATGTATATATAAGCCATTTTATTCTCATGTTTTCATTATGATATGATGAATTATAAATTTCATGTTGAATATATTTGTATGTATACATGGATGGTGGACACCTATATCTTTTTCCAATCAATTAGTTAAATTTTATATCTCATAAGAAATTAAGGTGTTGAAAGTTTGTTTACAAGGGAATTGGAAAAATGTGGGTGCTCACATATTAATGTTTATACAAAAGGATTCGGATAAAAAATGTTGAATAATTATGATTTTTCTCAAAATCTTCCTACTATAATTATTATGATACCCACATAAGTTGGTTTTCTTTTTAGGCTACATTACCTTCCATTTTTGTCACTCTTTTCAATGATATGAAAAATATTTATTATATGTCCTACAATATCCTGTGATCTATGATTGATGATGAATTTTTTGTAACATTATTATGAATCCCAATGATATATAAATGACCATTTTATAAAAATTTATGATATTTGATTGTTATAAATTATGGTTTTCTTACTAATCATTTTTTATCGCCCCATTTTTTATTTACATTTTTTTGAAAAAAAATTAAAATGTATGATGTTTCTAAAATATTATATTTTTGGGATAATTTTTTTTATTTTTTAAATACATGTTATTGACTTGGTAGTTTTTTTATTATGGAAGAATTCCTAATATTTTTAAAATACATGCCTTTTGTAATTAATGTTTTCCCAATTTTTCAAAAAACCCATTCCCAAAATAACATGGGAAAGTATTGTAATGAAAATTTTAATTTAATTCATGTAATTTTGTGATGAAATGGATCATGGGGAATAATAATTAACCCTTTTAAACCAAAATCATCAATTATTTATTAAATCACCACATTTAATCCATTAATGATGAACTTAATTTTACTATGAATCTACAATCACCAAAACAAGTCATACTGGTGATTATCCCGAAACCTAGATCGATCCTAAAACAACCTCAACATCATCATTAATGATTCTCTAAAATTTTTTTCTACTACACCACATATATTACAACATTTTTATTCTCCCGTCCTCATTAGGTTGATTTCTACTAAAAACACTCGACTTAATCTACTGATGAATCTTATTCTCACTAAAGTTGACCATGAATCCTCTACTCCGTATTGATTATATGAACCATCAAAACACCTAAAATAGATCTTGAACCTTACTATTATTGTAATTTAATCATTAAATCTTTAGTTGACTCGTATTTTAATTATTATCTAACCATGGTCACTAATGAGCCTCTAATATGACTCACCTTCATATCATGATACTACTATCTTGAGTATATTTCCCACATATAGACATTGTCTAACACTAATACTAAAAACTCTCCATAATATTCCTACCATCACAACCATCTACTAATTGATCACATTATGCCTACGAACCATCCAACACATTGTTCATATATTCAAAATTGAAAATACTCTTCACTCCATAACATTTTCTTCGTTTTTAAAACTGATGATCTCTCCTGATGGGTTCCTGAATGACATGGAATAAAAATCAATCGCATAATAATACCATTTGGTTTGAATTTATAAAAAATAAAAATACCCATGTAGAATGATTTACATGGAATCAATCATTTACTTACAAACCATTTCAAAAAAATTTAACATGCCTAACTCATCTTGGTTTTATTGATCCCCCCTTTAGTATACAAGGTTTTTATAGAAAACCATGATCTTCAAACCTAATATATAATATCAACATTAATATATAATTATAAAAACATTATTCCTCATATTTCTTCAAATCCATAAAATACCATCAATTTCAAAAGGTTTAGATGTGTGATGAATTTGAAATAAATCCAACATATATACCCATTTTTTAGAATCATCGTGCCACTACACAAGGTTTCTTTTCCAAACAATGTTTTCCATAAAACTACAGAATTCAAAAAACTATATCCCAATTATAGTCTAATAAACACATAAAAATTACAATCAACCAAAAAACGCATCATATATATGTTAATCTAATTACTCTATATTCTATAATAAAAAACAATTTATTATTCTGGAATATGTTTCCAGGATTTAATTATTTTATTGAGGAAATATATCAAACTACATAGCTCAGAGGCTTGTGTATCATACCCTAAATATTCCTCAATTCTCATTCATACAGAACTTATACGATCCCATATGAGTCATACTACACATCTTGAATCTCAATCTTCTCAAGTTGGGATTCCGAATAAAAACTAAAACCTCACTCATCTAAGATTACATAGTAGAATCAGTTTAAATCCCATTGAAACTTGGGTTTCAACTAATGGCATGCTATCGATGCATGCCCTTGATCTACCACCTGAATCCTTATAACCAAACTCCATCCTTGAGTAGAAATAGAAAATAAAAAACATGACTTGATATCTTTTTATAATTCCCTATCATAGATTTAACTAATTATATATGTGTAGGGATTGAAAATTACCATAGGCCTGCATCCCTATATTCCATAGGCTTCTCACAAATGGATATGGACAAAGAGAGTCATGGGGATATCATACCTCTAAAATAAATCACATGGTTCATGTCTAAATATACCAATATAATTTTTTTACCAACCCATATAATAAAAGTCATAAAAACATATAGACATGTAATTGAGATTCCCATGATCCACGTATTCGAAAATAGAAAGTAATAAATTTATATATATGATGCATCAATACAAAATAGTGTAGTAGATGAAAAACATGGTATAACATGTATCATATATAACAAATGTAATAGTATACATTACATATTCTCAATAAAATTGGTAATTATATTATCCATCATCCCCACTCCCAATAATTATCCTAATAAAAACATGGTCTTCATTACTAGCTATACCATAACATGTATTCATATCTGAGGGATATCACTGCCCTGAGTGAAAACAAGATGATCTACCCATGTCCATCACAACCCATTTTATGCATGTGGGTAGGGCTGGTTTTGATTAACCAGTAAGAATCCCTAATAACATAAAAACAAATTTTGTTGATGTGATCAAGTTTATGTGCATGAAATAAATATATAAGAGTTTATTTATATTTTTGAAACAAACCCACCTTGAATCGTGACATAAAACTCACATCAAATATACATGTTTGTGCATTAGGTTTTAGTTATACCTCCAAAAACCCTATACATACCTTCATCGCCTAGTTTCAAAGTTTCTCATATCATGTCAGACCAAACACTATAGTGGAGCATAGTACTAATCTATAACTATTACCCAAGGTCATAAATTATTCTTCCAATAATTGATTATTATATAAAATCAAAAAAACCATTAATCATGTAATATAATCATATAAGGGATTGCGCATCCCTCCAATACCTATTCATATATATGTATTTTTGGGGGAGGCATCCCTTGTTCTAAACCACGTCATCTACATGCACTTGGGGTGTCTATCCCCAAACTAGAACCACCATATCAATCTAGGGTGTTCCATATCCAACCCTAATTCAAAGGATAATGTGTTTATAAATCCACATATCATACATAAAATACTATAAATGTTTCATTTGTAATCAATGATGATGCATAGGTTTATTCCCATGTGACTAGATTGATGAAAATTTTTCCAAACTAAATGTATAATCCCATGATACCTTCATGGAATTCAATAAATTTTTATACATATTATGGAGAACTAAGTCACACGTGAGTCATATAAAAAAGTAATATTATCTAATTTTTCCATATTCCTAAACCATTCCAAAATAATAATGGTTTTCCTTTCATATATTTCCTACCAACTACATAGTTATATTAGACACACCCCATTGTATTCGGTTATTAGGTGACACACATAATCATCGCTACCCATTTCTCATACACACACTCTCAAATGTCAAAATTATTTTAGGGCACCCAAATGGGTCTTTTGGGTCTTTCAATAATATAGATATAGTACATGAGTTCCATGATCGCCATTTTCTGTATCATCTACAGCCTTTTATTCAGGTAAAAATGTCTCTCAACTTACAATAGGATTCTTTGGACCTATAGTTACCACCTATGGGGCATATCACATCCAACATGATCATCCCACCACATTAATACCAAAAGTAACCATCATATCCTAGCACACATAATATTGAAATTCATGAGATAAACTAAACACCATGAAAATCATTGAAATGGGATGATATATAAGCACTCATACATTATTAAATAGTGTATCACTATCATGAGGTCAAATAGACCACATTAATTCCACAAGCCTTTCGATATTTTCTCAAAGACCACATCAAATTCACTGTTAAAATCATTTTAAAATTCATCTTATGTCATATTACTTCATTTCAAAATATATTCAAAAATCCCTAAAATCCTTATTTATACAACACTTCAAATTTTAAAATACCATGACAAAGAAAAATTCTAAAATAGCCCACTTTTCTACAAAATTCCTCCTAGAAAAAACACATTTTTAAAATCACATTTTTGAAATGAAAATTATATTTTTTATAATCAAAATTAGAAACATGACTCTAAATAATTCATAACGAGGGAAACCATATCTCTCTCAACAAAGGATACATTATAAAATCTTTTTTTATGAAATGTGATCCATGTAGACTATTATGACTGCTGTAATCATCCCAACATTATGCCAAAATCTCATAAATCATATAACATGGATACAATTATTTTAAATTTGGAACATGAATATAAAATTACCAAATATATATGATACTAAGATAATTCTAGGACACCTATCTCAAACTAAAATAATAATTCACCTTAATATCTTATTGAAATCCTCAGAATAAAAAAATAAAATAACTTCATCCATAAATTCCAATATATTAATAAACCAAAAAATTAAAACCAAAACCCAAACCTCTTATAATAGTATCTCAACTCACTAGGTGACTTCCTGAAACAAAATATGTGAGAAATGAGGGGTTATCCCTTCCTAAGACTCATCTGTTCCTATGCCACAAAATCCCCAAATTACAACACTAACCCATTGAATAATTATACCCAAAATAAAAAAAATCATTAAAAATATGATAGGAAATATACAATAAGTTAAATTATGAATTATGAATTTATTATATTCTCATGTTACCACCTCTATATGGCACACATGGATTCCCTAACAACCACAATGATTTATGCTTTCTTGGTTGGAATCACCCCTCTCGAAAACCCAACCAACTGAAAAATAATTTTAAAAGAATGAAGAAAATAGATAAATGTTAATATGGGAGGGCTCATACTTCCAATTGGAATAAGAAATCACTCCTAAAACACCTAAATGGAAGGATGAATAATGAAATAATGGTGGAAGGGAGTTTAACCTCCCCCTCTACTCAGGGATCTAATGTAATGTAAACAAGGGGATTCTTAAATTAGAAACCACCAAAAGTTCTATAAAACACTTTTAAAAATATCAGACTATAGATTGATGAGGTCACAACAAGGGGTTTTATGTCATGATGCCCCATTTTTACTCACTTGATTACAATGTGACTAGGTATCATTGTGTGAAACACAACAAAGATAAACAAGTGTATGAGGCTTATACATTTATATAATTATGTCATGCATTTTTTTCTTTGGTACTTGTCGCATAATGTTTTCATAGAACCATACAGGGGGGTTAATACAAGAAATGTTTTAATAATAATGTAATTTAATAACTTCCATTGGGCCCTTCTTCGATTATCTCTTAATAATATCAAACACTCCCTAGGGATCATCCATCATTAACATGTTTCTTTTAATGATGTAAAGACACTCGAAATCTCAATATGAGTCTCAGTTATAAAAAAAATCCCAAAACAACACAAAACATTAAATTCAATCTGGAATTCACAAGCCATAATTACATGAGTCATTACAAAAACTAATTCTAATTATAATGTTTTAAAAAAAATCATTTATGGTTGATGTCCAGGATGCATAACCCATATTGAGATCAGTGTTGTAAATAAAACTATTAAAAGAACCAATATAGTACACCTTACCCATAGAGATTATAATATTTTTTATTAGATTTTATGTATTTAGAAATTGATTTGGTGTTCATATGTATTTTTTTTATAACTGAATTGGATTTATAGAAATAGTAAATTCATTATGAATTATACATTCCATAGATTGAAGATTAATTTCATATAATTTCTAGTATGATTTTGTAATTTTATTTATATATTCTAAATATATTTTCTTAATAGGGAATGACATTAAATTTTTTATTTTTTATATTAAATGTAATATATTGTTAAAATGGTGAAATATGTTAGAATACTATATATATGAAAATATATTCGGGTGTAATAATTGTAATGATCCTCTCAAATTATTTTTGTTAAAATCATAATGACTTAAAAAATTTATAGAGAGAAATGTGGTATATTAGATAATTATAGAGTTTAGTTGATCACTTTGGATAATGATAAAAATATAATACTCAATTATTTATTTAAAATTATCATTTATTACATCAACAATTACACATTTTCATCTCTTTTGTCACAAAAAAATAATGATTTTACTCTACATAAATATCTTAAGGGATAATTATTTTAGATTCCTCTATTTAATTTTGATAATATTAGATGTTCTATGTGTTGTTTCTAAGATGGTAAGAATATGTGAGATAAGAGTTCATATTCCTTTCACTTTAATTTCCTATTATAAAACATTTGATACAATTATTTTTAAATTTAAAATTTATTCTATTTTTTATTATTAATTTAACTATCATTTCTTTATTGTGTTATAGGTGTGTGATTACTCATTTACCCATTTTCCTCTTTTCATAAGTCATTTTTATTCCAAAATAAAATAGTGATTCCTGAAACCCCACCATGTAACATTTTATAAAAAAAATCATATATATATATATATATATTATGGGTATTATATATCTATGAATATAAAATGTTAACTTCATTTTATGACATATTTTTGCAGCCTTTATAGTGACGTGAATGGGTATACTGTTTATCTTACAAGTGTTCACTTTTTTAAGTGTTCTCATTAATTTATTTTATTTGTATCTTCAATATATAAAAATATATGAATCAAATATGATTATTATAGAGATTATTTGGTAATACCATAGATTTTAATTTAATTATTTTAATAAAAATATGATGGTATTATTTTGAGACCAGGATATGAGAGAACACGTAATTATTAAGCCTGGTGTGGCCAGAATGTTTTTTTAAACTATTTTTAAAGTTCATTAAATAATCATGTGAGTGGGTTTTCTAACATTTAAATTAGTTCCCAAATCAAAATTATAAGGGAATAATTGAACTCGGAGCATCTATATTTATCTAGAAAGGGTATAGCATTGGTCGTTGTGGGACAACTGTTGAAAGTAGATTTAGGCCATAGATAAAATAATTTAATAAAAATTATTTTATTTTCAAATACATATAACTATAAAATGTTAACACAGACTGGAAATCTGAGAGTACCATTGAAATCATGAGGGTGTGCTTTTCTTAGTACGAGCCAAACCTTGACCGATGCGGGTCAAGGGTGAATGTTAGTTTTCAAACATTTCAGGAAAAAATTTAAATTAAATGGTTATTTTATTAGATTATCTTCTTTGTTACGTTGCGACACATCTGCACTATGGATAGGCATAGAGGTGATGCTAGATACTATTAATAAACCTCATTAAAGAATCATTTTGGAGAAGCTATAACACGCATGTTTCTTCCATCGTTAATTATACAAGGAATTCAATGTTGATGAAAAAAACAAAAATTCCACTGATGAACGATGAAGGAAACATCTTCAACTATAATCACTGAAAAATTGGATGATGGTGAATAATACATTAGAAAGGATACATAGGACCGGTTATCGTTGTACTATGATGAATTATCACCCTTGATCAATATCCTTTTTCAGGTAGGGGATTGATGTATTTCTGTGTGAATTGCTTTTCCTCGTTCTTTCTTTTAAATAGAGAACGCATGTTAACACATGAACAAGTAATCACACAGATAGATCCTTCGTGTGGGATTGTAACTAAATCGGGATAAAGGGGGTATCAATCATATTGATTATTCTACCGTATTTTTGGTTCTTCGAGATCATGCTAATAAGAATGTGTCCAGGTCTATACAAACAATGACCCGAATCATTCATTGGGCATTCTAATGTATGACTCCTTCCCCTATCCTATTCAATTATTCTTCACATTGTTCATGGAGAAAATAATTTGGTAGTGATGGTCTCCATGGCCTAGATGGGACTGATGTAGTGAATCGGCACATCGTCCAATGGTAGAAGGCTGCGGGTGATGGAGGTGTTGGAAGACAAGGGTTTCATCGAGGCAGGCTATGACATCAGTAAGAGGTTTTGGAACAAGGACGTTGTGGCAGACTTCTACGATGGTAGTAGAGGTCATGTGTCATCAGTCGTGGGTGGGACACATGGAGGTCGGCTGTGTTCCACGTGGTGTTCGGTCATTTCCTTCTAGCGGGCAAACCCTGCAGCAACATGTCGCAGGTTCTGAACCAATGGTGCATTAAGCCGGCTTGACCGGGAGTGGGCTATGTGGTGACCAACTATGTATGCCTGGCTGTAGAAATGATATCCCTCAAGAGACCTAGTCAGATCAAGCAGAAAAGGCCGCCCAGTGGGCTTGGATGTAGTAGCAGGTTGAACATGGAATCGGATCGGGCAGGTTGTTCAGACTGGCTTGTTGAGCATCCCGGTGAGATGGACTCACAGCCGAATTAGATTAGGTCGAGAGGGGACTAAAGGTCCTAAACAATGGGCCATGTCGGGTCAACCCATATCCAATCGGGTCAGGTCGGGACATCCAAACCATATCAGGTCATGCGGGACCCCCGGGCTTGGTTGGTCGGGTTAGTCTGACCAAGTCAGACCGGGCTTAGACACAACCTGCCCCAATTTACTGAAATTACAATATCTTTCTTATCGAGCATCTAATTTAAACTACACCATCGTTTTTGGGACCCCTATGATGAGATGGTACTTTGAGTCCTCTCTAAGTGTGTTTTCATGGTAGGCGAGATACGACTGATGGATATAGGAGTAGATTCTCATTGAATCAAGGGCGCTATAGAGCAGGAATCCTATAATTTTCTGTGAAAAGAAGGATATGATGTGTGAGACCTTGGTGGACCAGTGGTAGATCAGACCATAGTGGTCTAGTAGCAGAGATGACATCAGTGGTCGGGAAGATGAGCAGACCTCTATGGTCCAGCAGACGAGCAGACGTCAGTGGCCAAGCAGATGAGCAGACATCAGTTGTCCAGAAGATGAGTGGAACTTTATTCTCCACCAGATGACCAGACCTTTGTGGCCATTTAGACCAGCTTACCTTAGTGGACTAGCATATGAGGGGACCTCAGGGGTCTGTGAGAGGAGCAAAACTCAGTGGTCCTACAGATGAGGGGACCTCAGTTTTCTAGTAGATGAGTGAACCTCAGTGGTCTTGAAGATGAGTCGACCTCATTTGTCATTTAGATGAGCGGGCCTCAATGGTTCAGTATCTGATAGGACCTCGGTGGTCCATTAGCCGAGTAGAACTCATTTTTTTAATAGTTGAGTAGAACTCAGTTGTCCAGTTGCTGAGCATACATTAGTGGTTAACCAAAGATGATTCCCTTTGTAGTACAAGATGATTCAACTTTTTGACTAAAATTATTACATTCAATACTTTTAGTTATACCTTGTGTTAATTATCTTTCCATTGTGGTGTTTTTATGTGATCTTTCTTT
Source organism: Viscum album (assembly GCA_963277665.1). NCBI lineage: Eukaryota > Viridiplantae > Streptophyta > Magnoliopsida > Santalales > Viscaceae > Viscum > Viscum album. The sequence continues at coordinate 598,890,215 of OY728153.1, forward strand.
ATGGACTTGCTTTTTGGTATTTAATTTTTGATGTGGGGTACCAACTAAGTATTGTGTTACTCACCCCTACACAGGTGTCGCCCGCATGTGTCATGTCTTGTGTAGGTGATTGACACATAGATGGAGACATTTTTGGTATGTGATCAGGTGGTTCCCAATGAGACAGGAAAAATGGGATGTACTTCTAGGGATACAGACATCCACCCTCCACCTACCCTTTAGATAGGGTTTGAGAAGATGGTCTTTGGAAGATGTACATTCCTTTGTAGTTTAGTCTTTTATTTTGGACACCTTTAACTTTTTAGTTTATACTATACTTTCTATAGTTGTCTCATTGATAGTCATGATTTATATACGTTTTTCCTTTCAATTGTTTGAGCATTGTTTGTGTGCATAAGATTAAGGTCAAATGCCTTCTTTTTTGGGATATGCCTATTCAATGCTAGTCGTATGCCCCTGGCATATGGAAGGAAGGCATATGATTGTCGTGACACATGCCCAAGGGGATGGGTTGTGATAATGTGGTATCAGAGGGAGGCTCTATTCTACCCAAATACCTATGTGTCTACCAATATATATGGTGAAATAGTGTTTAATGTCTTGAGTTTGGCTTTTAGGCCAGGGAGTCTAGGTTTGGTGTGGCTGACAACGTATCAATAAACTAGGACCCTGAATTCTTCATTCTTACTCAATACATGAGGAAACTGGTTTCATGGTCTTTGAGTGCATTCCCATAATCTTTCTGAGTCAGATTCAGCTCATCGGGTATAATCTATTGATCTTGGTTCATATTGATCGCTTTTAGGATGCCTCCACATAGACATCCAGCCAGGATTCTAGTGTGTGACCATAAGGATGGTCCATAGAGTGGTGAGGCTACGGTATAAATATTATTGACTGATGTAGTACCATTGGAATGTATACCAAAGATACTAGTGCCTATTGGTCAGCAGTTACTGTCATCTTTACTTTTAGAGGATTCACGTTGGCTCAGCTCCTTAAATGAGTTCCAATGATAAAAACCTCTCAGGTTCGTGGAAGAGACAGATCCTCAGGTCACTGAGGATTGTTTGGAGGTAGTGATGTGAGTATTCTGATTAGTGAAGATACCACTTGAACAGATGGTGGTTCTATCAGTGATCCTTCTGTGGGCATAAACGGAAGATTGTAGAGTTTGACCTTCCAGACACACAAAAAGGATACCCTCACCTGATATGACTTCGAACAACCATTTAGGGAGGATTTCTTTCCTGAAAATTTCTTATCAGCGCATATACATGAGTTTCTTCACTTACATGAGGGTAGTGAGACATTCACTGAGTACTCTTCATGGTTCACAAACATCTCTCATTACTCCACAGATATGGTGGCAAACCCTTTTTTCAGGGCCAAGAACAATGAGTAGGGGCTCCAATAGGAGATCATGGAATTGATGATTTTTTAATGTCCTGTAATTTTTGTATAAATTCATTTAATTATATTTAATTATTTTGAGATTGGGAAATCAGACGGGGTGTGATTTCGGGGCGCAGAGTGCCCGGAGTGATCCGTCGAAGTTCTGTTAAGGTTTAATTAGCGCCAATAAGTAGTTTTCCTGAAAAATTAGAATAAATCATTAACGGATACTCAGATTAGAAATATCAGGGCATCGTTGCCCTCATTATGGCTTGATTACCCTAGCTATAACTTAAGTTTAGTCAGCATGGGCCTCCTGTGAGAAAACCATAAAATAACATAACTATAAATAAAATAATTAAATAAAGATATTTTATTTTTCAAATGATTATAGCTCCCAAATGGTAACTTGGATTAAAAAACATAGACCACTGATAAACTCATGATGGTATTCTTTTTTTAGTTAGATACTAACATTGGTGGGTGTGGGCCACCAATGAATGTTATTTTTTCTCCATCAATAAAATAATAAAGTTGAAATTATTTTATTGTAAAATTCATAACTTTTAAAAGGTAACTCGGATTGGAAATTTGAGATTACCATTGGGTTCCTTGTTGTGTGTTTCATGTTGGAAAATTCTAACCTCGACCACCATGGGTCAAGGGTCACTATTAAAAACATTCTGAACTTATTTTTTGTACGTTCAGTAAACCCGTGAACGGCATTTTGTAACATTTGAACCAGTGCTCAGAACTGAAAACTGAGGACACTGTTGAACTCACAACACTGATATTCTCTTAATGATACCTTCACCTTGATTTAGTAGGTCATGGGTTGAAATTAGTTTTCAGACTTTTTGCGTGGGGAAATAAAATAAACATTCTATAATTTATTTTTTAAATCGAAACCTCCCATTTGATACATGAAAGTGAGGACCACATGAGGGTGGTCAGGCATTTAATGTTGGGCATTAAATTCCCAGTTGCAAAAAATGTGTTTCCACATTCCTCTTTAATTAAAAATATTCATTAATTTTGAATTAATGAATCAATATTAACCCTTGTAATTCCCCAACTAACATGCAAAGAAATTAATTGATTAATTAATAAACATAATCAAATTAATTTGGAACCTCAAATCTCATGGGGGAAACGATTGGCAAAGGGGAGGAGCTTTGGGAGAATAATATTCAATGAAGAACAACCTCTCTAGTGAAGAGCATCCTCTGGAATCAATGAACAATGATGAAGCTTGAGCCCGGATTGGAAACATCTTGTGGGAGCGATTAACACTGACGTCACCATCTTCATCGACTCTGTCTTCCTCCTTGCGACAACTCCTACAGGGGAACGTCAAGGTAGGGGATTATATATGATTGAATTTATTTATCGATTCTTCATATTCTTGTTTCACAACAATAATGGCCAATCTTACATGGCCATCGTCCCACGCATATACCCTGCCTCTTATCTTTTTATTCTCCATGCGTTCTTCATTTTTTCTTCAACGCCAGATATTTAATGATGATGAAAATGAAATATTTTGTTAAGTGTGACATATGGATGTAGATTCCTTGACCCAAGGACTGCGAATATGCAATCTTTTTATTTTTCAGGCTTGAAACGAAGCCGAAATGGTTCAAGGAATAATGTGGTGGACAACACCCAGCTTACCATGAGGAAGGAATGGTGACAAACATCTGCACCGAAGGATGATGAGGAAGCAACGTCCCATTGGATGTGGTGGGGTAGGGTGCTGGTAGGCATCTGGCTGACCTCGTGGCAGAGCGACAATGCGCATCCGCACCATCAGAGGAGTAGGATGCCACGGTCGCATAGCCACAACGGAGCCTGAAGAGCGGTCGTCTATGCAGGCCATGGTGGAGCAGCTGCGCACGACTGCACCGCTAGGAGGAGGACCGGTTGGAACATCGGCCAACCATTCAAGATTGGCAGGACCCGCTCGGGTCCCACGGTGACTTGGCAGCTTCTAAAGGTGAATCCCTTTACCATTTTGAATGAATGGGGGACGATCCCCATTTTGCACTAGCTCAGGCAGACTACGCCAGCGGGCTGCGCCCATCACGGTCCGGGCAGCCCCCTTCACGGGTCGGGCTGCCCCCTTCACGGGCTGGGCCATAAAACGGCCTATTGGGCTGGGCACACCAAAGTCCATGCTAACCGGGCTGGGCCCAAATTTGGTCGGACTAGACTCGGGCCCATTTGGACCCAGTTTCACCTTTTTAGTCGTAACATAAGAGTCAGGCGTCCATTTGACAAACCATCTGTGGAACCATAATCCTTGAATCGAGGTGGTCCTTTTCATCTACTCCAATTTTGTTTTAGATAAGGTTGGAGTATGACTAGGACTGATCATACCCCAAATCCAACCTGTCCCATGGAGTGGAAATGCTAATAACTTACAAACTGGGCATCCGATTGGTGCACCATCTATTGAATTGAGTGACTTTTGATGTAACGGACCTTTGGGATACGTCTTCATGAAACTTTGTGGCAGTTTTGGTATGAACTATGGCTTAGGGAGTGGTTATCCCAATAATTCCACGTATGGAACCCTATGATTGGCTGAGACTTGATGACTGCTGACCTTTTTCACTCGGAGTGACTCAACAGGACCAGTGGGGAGTGCCTCGGTGGGATGTGGTAGAACCATGGTGGGGAGACCCTCTGTATGACATGGAAGACCCATGGAACTCGACAGGTGTAGTACCTCAGTAGGCTATGAGTGGGAGAGACTTTCTATGACATGGTAGACCCATGGTGGGGAGCACCTCTGTGTGATGCGGCAGAACCATGGTATTCAACAGGAGGAGTACCGTAGGAGTCCAAGGTTAGTGGGAAGTGCCACTGTGTGAAATGGTATTCCCACTATACTCCATAGATAATGACTTCTCTAGTATCTAAGGTGTATGATGTTATCACTTTGGATGTTACATGTTATTATCCCTAAAAAATCATTTGACTAACTATCAGCATTCATAGTCATCCTATGTGGGTCACCAGCATAATCCTATTTCTTAGAGTTGTATACCTAGTTTAAACTGGGTCTTATATCTTCATTGTGTAACTGTGCGGTACTTTATCTTCACTATGTACTTCTATGGTAATTTATCTTTGTGGTGATACCTGTGTAGTACTCCTACCTTTTTGTATTACCTGTTTGGTATTCTACCCTCCTGTGTGAGGTAGGAACATTTTAATAAAATAGGTATATGTATGGGCATATTCATATGTAGGGTTTTCTATTGTTTTTATGTGTTGTTGTTTATCCTTTTTGGATTTGACAGTCCTCTGGGCATCTCAATGTCCCTATTGAGTATTTTTATACTCACCCCTGCACAGGCTATGCCTACACATTACTGTGTCTAGTGCAGATGACGGACATCTATGATTGACGATGAGGGTTCCTGGACTGTAGACTACTCATGGGTGGACCTTTGATGAGGTGATCCGTAGAGGCGATCATTCGAGAGTTGTACCTACCCTCCAGATTGGATCCTTGATAGTTGTTCATAGGATTTTTACTATGTTTTACTTGTACATTTCAATTTTTCTTGTACATTATAGTTGGTGTTGTATTATACCCCATATAATTTCTGTACAAACCTTGTTTACTATTTAGTTTACTTGATTCTTATATTTGGATGTGTGCTTTATTTGTGTGAGTTTACAGTTTATAAAGGAAATGCCTTCTCATTTTAGGGAATACGCCTTTCGGTGATTGACGTCAGCCGATGGCCTATAGAATTTGGGATTGGGGAAGTCACAACATGGGCCCCGGGGGACGGGTCGTGAGAAATTGGTATCAGAGGAGTTCGGTTCTACCGAAGAAGTAGGACTCTGATCTTTCATGTGATTCAATAGTGTTAAGTGTTATGTGTGTGGTTTTAAGTTTAGGGAGTCCATTGTTGGTGTGGCGGACCATGTATCCATACACCCGGACCCTGAATTTAGATTTCTGAATCAACACATGGAAACTCTAATTGCATGTGTTTTGAAATGATTTCTTTTGGATCCCTTGAGTCACCTCAATAGGTATAAATTAATGACGGTTGCACACCTAATCTTTATTAGGATGTCACCGCATAGACATCCATCTTGGATTCCCGGGAGAGTACACGATGAAGTCCCACCAAGTGACAAGGCCTTGATGTAGGGCCCTCTTATGGCATTAGCACCTTTTGGTGGTGTACCAGCAGCACCACTACCTATTGGACAAGCATTGCCACCAGCCCCACTAGTAGAGGATGCATGCCGACTAAGAATGTTAAACGAGTTCCAGGGGTCGAGGCCTCTGAGTTTTTTAGGCAAGACATATTCCTCAGCTGTTGAGGACTGGATGAAGGGTGTGACAAGAGTTTTTCTCCTTGTATAAAAATCCTTAAAGAAGATGAAAATATTAGCTTCTAGTATTTTCTAGTGATTGACCATGAGGATGGCCTACATAGTTACGAGGCTTCAATACATGGACCATTTCCCAAGATAGTACCTTCAGTTAGTGGGTCATCTATATCAATACCCATTGGTTAGTAGTTAAAACTAGCGATATCAGTAGGGGACACATTTAGGCTCAGTGCCTTACATGAGTTTCAGCATCTGATACCCCTCAGGTTCCATGGTGAGGCTGACTCATAGGCGGTTGAGGTATGGCTTGAAGAGGTTGCTAAGAGTTCTCATGATCTTCTACATCTTCGACAGGATGACATGTCGGTAGCTGAGTAATCATCGAGGAATACCAACCATTCCTGGTACTCGATGAATACAACATAATCAATGCTTTAGGGCTCGGACTCCCGATCTAGATGTATTTAGGGACATCCAAGCCTACACTATTCTTCTATGAATTCCACCTTATGTTAGGGTGTTAGAGAAAACATTTGTGGTTGAATGTCCTCTATTGGAGAGGATACAACCAGTGAATGTTAGTAGTGGGAAAGCAAGAAACCGGCACTGGTCTCAAAGACATGGGCGTGTAAAAAATGTTTTATGAAGAATTTTTAGATACATATGAATCTGCAGGGCTACAGACATGGAAGAATATCTAGGAGTGTAGCATGATTTGGTGCACATTTCGACATATTACATCCACCCCACCCCCCTTTTCCCCACCAGGCTTAGGTAGCTGGAGGACATAGGAAGGGAGTACCTGCATATGGTCAAGGAGTGCAACCCAAGGGCTCCAAGAATGATTCAGTTAATGTTATAGGTCTACTACTAGATTCTGTATTAATAAACATAGGTACCAATATTTCCTTCCTTCCATGAATCTTGTCTAAAACCTAGAGTTTCTAGTTAATCCGTAGACATGACTCTCACATCTAGAGATACCTTTAGGATAAGACTCTATAATCTTTCTTGTGATAGTGGTGTGATCTAACCCTCAAAGTAATAGTTTCGGGTGGAACCTCTTGGTGGAAGAGTTGAGGCCTTAAAACGTTAGTTTTGGGATGTACTGTACATCCACAGTTCATTCAAGATTGACTGTATTAGGCAAAAAGGTTGTGGTTTACATACAATGTTGGAATGAGATTTTCCTTGGTCGAAAAAAAGGAAACCATGGCAGCAAAAGATAAACTCATGCATAGGAGGGCGCAGTCGGTCACACTAGAGTCAGCTAGACTAACCCTCGTGCTAGTAAGAGTTTTGAGTTTTAAATTCCAAATAAGAGTTGAGCCAGAGACTGATGAGTAAAACAATACTACCCATGACATGGTGTTAGTAACAGTGGTCTGTGCACTAATGGTGTGGAAAACTACTTGATGAAAAACGTTTTATAGTATACTCTGATCAAAATATTCTCAAGTATAACTTCTCTCAGAATAACCTAAACATGATATAGCGGCAAGGCTAGAGTTCCTCTAGGACTATGACTTTAAGATAGTCTATACTCTTGGGAAGGGGAATGTGGTTCCAGATGCACTTAGCAGGAGGTCTGGTCTTCTATTATTGAGTGAGGTGACATAACAGCTAGCCACATTGCATATATCCATCATGTGTAGAGATGGAGCAGAATACCTCAGGTCTATGACAGTCACACCCCCATTCCTTCAGTGAGTTAGGGAGGCACATCATGGGATGTTGACTGCGAGGCCCGACATGCTCGATATCCTAGGTGCAGGAACCTGATGGATTTTCTGAAGGGGGAGAGCACTTTGTCATCTTCAGAGGTCTCACCACTGTACCAGTGACACATCAGCAGGAGATGTTGAGGGATACCATGTCTTCCTACGGGTCTCACCTCGACTGGGACTATGGAGTATTGGTCGTGGCAGCAAGTTATCATTGAGTTTTATCAGTTATTTATGGATACTTAAAAGAATAGGTGTGGTAGCATACTGCTTGGATATTCTACCATAGATGGAGAGGGTGGACGATGTCTTCCACGTATCCCAGCTAAGAAGATATGTGCACGACACATCTCAAATCATCAACCACGGAGAGCTGGACTTCAATGACGGGGTTATGTTTACATAGGATCCAGTGGAGATTGAGTTTCAACAAGAGCGAGTCCTCCATGGAAGGGTGATACCTCTGGTATGCATACACTGGTAGCACAAGAATCTCCAAAAGAGCACATGGGAGCATGAGGCTCATATTCATGCTCAGTGCCCTCTTTTCGTTGTTTTTCATTTGTTGTGGCTTTCAAGGATGTAAATCCCTAATGTGGGGAGAGTGTAATGTCCATAAATTTATGTATAATTTTTTTAATTATATGGAATTATTATGAGATCTCTAAATTATGCGGTGCTTGATGTCGAGGCCTGGAGTGCCCGGAATGATCTGTCGAAGTTTTTTTAAGGTTTGATTAGCGCCTGTAAGAATTTTTCCAGAATATGTTGAATAACTCTTAAACAGTTACTCAGATCAGAAATGTAAGGCCACTATTGCACTCAAGATGGCTTGTTTACCCTAGGTGCGACTTATGTTTAATCGGAACGGGCCTCCTGTCAGAAAAAACTGAAATGGGATAATCATAAGTAAAATAATTAAAAAAAAGTTATTTTGTTTTTCAAATTATTATAACACTCAAATAGTAACTCGTATTAAAAATATGAGACCACTGTTGAACCAATGATGGTATGATTTCATTAGGCAGATACTAACATTAGTCGATGCATTCCACCAATGAATGTTAATTATTGTCCATAAATATAATAATAATGTTAAAATTATATTATTGTAAAATCCATAAATTTTAAATGGTATCTCGGAATAGAAATCTGAGAGTATTGTTGGGTTTGTTGGGGAGTGTTTCACTTAGGCATAGTCTAACTTCAACTGACGCTGGCCAAGGGTGACTTTTAATAATTTTTAGAACTTTTTTTCTAGTATGTTTAATAAACGCATGAGAATCAATTTGTAACGTTTGACCCGGTGCTCAGAATTGAAATATATAGACATCGTTGAACTGGAAGGGATGATATTCACATAAAGTGATCTACACCTTCACCAAAGTAGGTCTAATGTGGAAATAAGTTTTCATACATTTCGTGGGAGAAAATAAAATAAACATGCTTTATTTTATTTTGGAAATTGAAACCTTCCATTTGAAACATAAATGTGGGGATCACATGAAGGTGGTCAGTAATTTAATGTTAGAAATTAAATTACTGGTTACAAAAAAATTTTAACCACTTTCCTCTTTTATTAATAGGATTCATTACGTCTGAAAAAATAAATCATCATTAACCCTTGGAATTCCCCAATTAATGTGATGACAAATTAAATGATTAATTAATAAACATAATCTTATTAATTTGGCACCTCATCTCTCACAGGGGAAAGGAATAGCGAAGGGGAGAAGATTTTGAGGAACATTCTTCAACGAAGAACACCCTCTTCAATGAAGAGCATCCTCTGGAAACAAATAATGAGGACAATGCTTGAGCCCGAATCAAATACATCTTGTGGGAGCGATGAATGCCGATATCACCATCCCCATCTACTTTGTCTTCTTCCTCATGACAACTCCTACGGGAATACCTCAAGGTAGTGGATTTATATATGATTGAATTTATTTATCGATTATTTATATTCTAGTTTCATAATGACGATTGTCAAACCCGCATGGCTATCATCCCGGGCATATACCTTGCCTCTTATCTTTTGATTCTATGCCCGTTCATCATGAATTCTTCAATGCCAAATATTTAATGATGCTCAAAATAAAATATTTTGTTGGTAACCACATAAGGAAGCAGATCCCTCTACCCAAGGATCATGAATATGTAATTGTTTTATTTTTGGGGCATGGAACAAAACTGCAAAGGCTCGCTGATGAAGTTCGTGGCCGGAAAATAGTCGGCGGCGAGGAAGGAAGGGTGGCGCACGTCCGTGCTGTAAAATGATGAGGAACCCATAGCCCGTCTGCCGCGGCGGGGTAGGGCGTGGCCAAAATCTGGTCGGCTGCGTGTCGTAGCGGCATCATGCGTCTGCGCTGCGGGAGGAGAAGGAGGCCATGACTGCTGGGCCACTGAGGAGGCTAAAGAGCGGTTGGCCAGGTCAGCTGCGGTGGAGCGGTGGTGGTCGACCGCACTGCTGAGTGGAGAACCGTCCGACCATTGTAGTTCTATGAAACTCTCTCGGGTCCCGCAGTGACTTGGAAGCGCATAAAGGCACTGCTTGTTACCATTCCAAATGGAAGGGGGATGCTCCCCCTTTGGCGCCAGCTCGGGAGGACCGCCCCACCTGACGGCGTGACTGGACCACACCCAACGTGGTCTGGGTGGGCCTCCCCCTTCATGTGTAGGGCCCACTGCATCCCATTCTTACTGATCCGGATCCGAATCGTTCCACGGTGACCCGAACCAGTTCATGTTGGACCAGACCTGGGCCCATCTAGACCCCGTTTCGCCATTTTGGTCATAAATTGCGAACCTGGCATCTATTTGAAAAACTGTTTGCTACACTAGAATCCTTGGATCGAGACAATACTTTTGGTATATTCCACTTTAGTTTTGGATAATTTTTCAGTATGGACATGTTGGATCGGTTCCTAAATCCAACCGGTCCCTTAGAGTGGAAATGCTAATAACATACATATCAGGAATCAGATTGACGTGATGTCTATTACGTTGGTCCCTTACGAAGTGACAAACCATTGGGACACTTCTTCTTGGAACATCGGGATATTTTGGTATAACTAATTTCATGAGGAGTGGTTCTCCCATTTTCATTATTTCTCAAAGCTTTATACCTATTTTGAACTGAGTCTTATATCCTAATAGTGTACCTAGGTTGTACATTAGCTTCATGGTGTAACTGTGTGGTACTTTATCTTTGTGGTGATACCTATGTGGTACTCCTACCTTCGTGATATTCCCTATGTTGTATTCATCCCTCCAGTGTGAGGTGGGTATATTCTGATAACTTAGGTATATGTATGGGTATATAACTAAGTAGGGTTTACTGTTGTTTATATGTTTCATGTTTTATACTTTGTCGATATAAGAGACCTTCGGGGGTCTCGGGGTCCCAACTGAGTATTTTTATACTCACCCCTGGATGGGCTACACCTACACCTTGTTGTATCTGGTGAAGATGATGGACATCACTGTCTCAGGACGAGGGTACCTGGATGGGAGACTGCTCAGAGGTGGACCATTGACGATGTGATCCACAGAGACAATCGTTTGAGAGTTGTACCTACCCTTCATGTAGGATCCTTGGTAGGTGTTCATAGGAGTGGTACTCAGTTTTACTTGTACTTTCCAGTTGAACTTTTATTCTACCCCATTACATTGTGTACACACTCTGTTTACTATATAGTTTACTTTGTTCCAGTATCTGGATGTGTGATTGGTTTGTGTGATTGTAGAGTTTATAAAGACAATGCCTTCCCATTTTAGAGAATATTTCTTTCGGTGCTTAACGCCAACCCCTGGCCTGTGGAAGGTGTGATTGGGGTAGTCACAGCATGGCCCCCAGGGGACGGTTCATGACAGATTTCCTTCACCATCATTAGATAGGCTGGGTGCTAGAGTGAGCTCTTCTAGTGAAGAGCTTCCTCCCAGAGCATGCACTAATGGTATTAGCTACCACTGGGAGACATGTGGTTGAGTCATCTATAGCATGTATCTGATAGATAATGCAAAGGCCTAAATGGGCCAAACCTTTCATAAGATGACCCCATGTCTTAGGGTTAATAGTACGTGGCTCCCGAGGAAGAGGGATTCATCGAATTAGGAAGGTATTTTACGCATGTGGTGGGAAGGGGAACATGGATTGAGATTTCCTAAAATGATCTAGAGAGGACCACCATATGGTTGATGGACCGCTGAGGCTATGCTAGAGACATGAACAAGGTGGTCTTCCCGGTGGTGGATGTGGAAGACAAGAATAATGAGCCGAAGGAGGTAGTTATAGGTACGAGCTACTACCACCACCACCCACATGTTGCCCTCTATATGCTCTAGCAGTAGGTGGACATGAGATGGCTCAGCTTCAAGAATTCAAGGACAAAAATATCTACATCCCAGAGATGATAACATGAATGAGTTTTGTCTTATCCACTTTAGCAAATGTTCTTGTAGACATAGGTTCCAGTCACCCTTTCCTTTCCATGAACCTTTTCCAGAGATCAAAGATTTCGATAGAGTCGTTGGCCTGATCTTTATGATTATATAATACTATGGTATGGAATTATATGATGAAAAACTTGTTCTATTAGTTTATACATACTCTTATATGGGTGATATTAATTTGGGATCTTCTAGTTGCGTTGTTGAATCCTTATGATGTCATTCTGGCTATGGACTGGTTATCCATTGTCCATAATCAGATTGACTATTTTAGGGGAAGTGTGTGGTGTGCATGCAGTTATGGGACCAGTATTTCCTTCACTAGAGAGAAGGGATCTCTTGTAGCGTGGGATAGACTCGCACATAGAAGGGTGAAGCTGATCACTCATTAGTTGGATAACATGACCCTCAGTTCAGTGGATGAGATGATTCCAGAGTTTTCTACAGTGGTGGATGAGTAAAAGGAAGTCTTCCATGAGGATGTTCCCAGACTACCTCTGCATAGAGAGTTAGACATCTACATTGCTCTGTACCTCAGGTGGTACTGATATATACACCTTTATATCAGTTGTCTCCCTTACTGTTTTGGGAGCTGTAGGTATAGTTGGAGGACTTTGAGAGGAAGGGTTTCGTATGTCCTAACATTTCAACATGGGTAGCCTTAGTGTTGTTTTCCAAGATGGTGGATGGAATCTTGAGGTTCTATGTAGACTTATGGAACCTTGACACGGTGACCATGATGGAAATGTTTCCTCTATCAAGGATTGATGTCCTCTTTGATTAGTTGAATGGAGGGAAATGGTTCTCAATTATAGAACTCAAATCAGGCAATCAACAGCTTTGAGTACAAGATCAGGACATCTCGAAGATAGCTTTTAGATGACTCTACAACAACAATGAGTACATAGTGGTATTTTTTGTCATGAGTAATTTCCTAGAAGTGTTCATGGGACACATGAGTAGGATCTTCCAGCCTTTTATAGACCGCTTTTTAGTAGCCTTCATTGATGACATCTTATGGCATTCAACGTCTAAGGATGAGCATGTGATACACCTATGAATGGTTTTAGACACACTTAGTGATCACCATATTTACATAAAAATATTAAGATGTTTTTTTGGATACAAAAGGTCTACTTACTAGGACATTTCATCTCAGAGGCTAGTGTAATGGTGGATCCAGTAATGATTCAGTTGGTGATTTCTTAGGAGCCACCCAAGAGCTTTACTGAGAAGTGAAGTTTCCTTGACATGGATAGGTACTAACAAAGGATTGTACCAGACTTCTTCCAAGCGCAAGAACCCATGAAAACATTAAATAATAATGGAAAACCCTTTGTGGGGATAGAAAGATTCCAGCATAGATTTCAATAGTTGAGGTAGATCTCAGTTTGTGACCATGTCATAGGGCTTCCACAGGAGGGCACCAATTCTATGGTGTATTACGATGCATTAAGAAATGAGCTTTGTTGTGACCTGATACAGGGGCCTATATTGATTTCTTATAGATCACAATAGATGAGACTGCATGAGAAGAACTATGTGACTCATGACCTGAATTGGATGTGGTAGTCTTCACACTAATGATGTGGTGATAGTACCTTATGGGGAATGATTCATCTTATACTCTGACCAAAAGAGTCTCAATTTTTACTTATTAGTCCTTGACCTTAAATATTACATGATTTTTAGTCAATTCAATAATTTGACTTTAATTCACATGGAGGATCTTTTCTGGTTTATAGATTTAGAGAATTAGGTCATAAATTATTCATAACAAATTGAATATTACATGTAGTCACTTGTACTCAATATCCATTTTTTTATAAAACAAAAAACTCTTCAAAAAAGAAACATGACATTATTTTGTGTTTTAACAACATAACTTTTCCTTGATCACATCCTTAACTATATTATTCTTCATGTCCAATGAATTTTTTTTTCAAAACATGGGATGAGAATAAAAATCTCAGTAATGCGTAAATAATGAATGAAAATTGTTAATCTTGAAAAAACATGTAAACCAAGATAACGTTACCATAATGTAATAATTTAATAAGTAGAAAAAACACTTTATTGAATATATGCTCATTTATTGCCCTTTTGTAACAAAAATATTACAATAAATTCATTATAACGAAACATAAAACATATAAAGGTAACATGGGACTTAAACATACTTAAATGTAATAACTACATGTTCGACTTCCACACATATCACTAAACAGAACATCCATACGGATGACTTCCATACCCAAGGAATTGGGGGATATAACATAACACCTTGTCCTTGGTTTATCATGGAACTACCCGTCTATTGGTTTATCAAAAAACCACCCATCTGTTTTTATCATGTATGCACTAATAAAATGTCCAAGTACCATTATATAATCACAACACATAAAATATTGAAAATATCATCTTTTCACTAAAAACATTTCATTTTCAATCACATGAAATCATTTAAAGATATTGAAAAACCCAATCCATTTAAAAACCCATTTTCAATATCAAAACTCCAAAAAAATGATATAATGGGTCGCTCTTCCTTTTAAAACCATTAAGGCTTATAGAGGAATCCAAATATCAAATTACAAATACGGTGACTTAGAGGTCGTTGTCGCCACATATGTTAAAAACAATCCTTTTTCATTTAGTAGATATTTTTATTGAAAAAAAGATATTCCCATTGAATGAAATTAAATTTCAAAGGGGTTTATTATAGACCATATAAAATAAGGAGGTGTATATTATCAAAATATTCCACAATGATTGGAGATTGAAATCAAGTCCCTTACCTTGATTCTGATTCATCATGTGTGTTCCTTATTTGTCTGGAATAATAAGAATAAGTTAATTTTTACTTTTATCAAAACTGTATGAATTGTTATTATTAATTTTATATCACTTCTTACCATTTATTATAAATTACATAATTATTTAAGTTAATATCAGTTGTTTTGTCGATATTCGGTACTTGAGTTGAAAATGAACATGTTTTGATATAAATAGATTATGTAGTAAAAAGTAAATCATATCCATAATGATATTAATTATTTATATATCATATATATCCAAGATATATGAATTTATAATAGTCCATAAAATTTGGATATATGAAATAAAAAACACCAATAATAGAGATGGTAGGTCGCACGAACGAATGAATGCTACTTTCATTTATTTGTCATACTAAAAGAAAAATAATAAAATGATATAAATATATATTATAATAACAGTATTGTATTTATGTCATGTATATATAATAGGTTTAATAAAACCATCCTTTATACGTTCAATGAATAGTATAAACTATTCATATCACATTCAGGGGAGGTAGTCCACATATGCTAAAATGAAATTATCATATTTACAAATCAAGGATAGAATAAAGGTATGTTATAAATAAAACTAACAAAATCATAGAGGAAATATAAATATAATATATATAAATTATAAATATAGTTCCATCATAATGTCCACCATGATAGGTTGTAGGGGAAAATCGTACAATCATCATTTCGTGAGGTAGTAGTTCGTCGTACACAGAAATTGTATATTCGTATCCATTAGATAGAGGTGTGTAAAATTTTTGTTTGAATACTTCTCATAACAACACCATAGTATATTTTGTATACTTGTGTTTTTATGTAATCAAATATTAATAAAATCATAGGGAGTGGATAAGGAAACCAAAGGAAATGATCTTGAGAGAAGATGTTACCTCTAAACCAGGTAACATATTTTTATTTGATCCAAAAGGATTTATTGAATTTCCTTTTGTGCAAGGTATGACTTCTATGAGTATGGAAAGGTTGTTTATAGCTCATTTGGGAAGAATATATACGATCCAATGGGATGGAGATGTGTGAGTTATGTTGGTAGATGTGGTTGCCTTTTATAAGAGGGAGGAGGGGCAATTTAGGAAAGTCTAGATATATTAATTTATTATAAATTAAATTTTTATTAAAAATGATCCAAAATTCATTTATTTAGAATATAATATTATGTTGGTTTAAATACCCATCATACAATAATTTTTAGATAAGTTGGGAATATGTTTTATCCTTATCTTTTTGGTTTAACCCTTATTTTATGCCTTTTAATCTAATAGTGATATCATGCTATTTACACATCGTGGGTTAATTTAATTACCATATCATGTCAAATGACCCACAAAAAAGTTATTTGTGACATATTTTGACTTTTCATAAAAAAATTTCCAAATATTTTATTTTTTGAAATTTAATATCATTTAATAAACTATTTTATATTTTATATTATAAATTATGTCAATTTTGGACACTATTCATACATGCCTTTTTTACAAATTAAAAAAAACATGATTACATAAAAAAGCATTAAATCATAGATAATATGTAAATATCATCCATAAAGTTAATGTATGACATAAGAATAAAAAAATTACATTTATTTTAATATTTATAAAAATATTTATTTGATTCGTTTATTAATGAATCAATAACTACATCATCATTATGTCATAATTAAATTTATTTATTTAATGTATAAAATTTTAAAAATAAAATATCATGATGTAGGATATATTTTTATATTGATAATTAATATTTATTGTTAAATATATCACTTATATAACCCCAAATAAAAATTTATTTAGTAAAAGATGCATGTTTAGGTTATTTTTCTCATTATATTAAATTAGTTCTTATAAAATGTCATTATCACTCCCATTTAACTCCACTGGGTCCTTAAATTGACAAATGTATAAACACGGTAAGAAATTAATCATCCAATAATATTATAAAATGTTTTAGGGTAGTTTGAAATTATTATAATTTTATTTTTTACTTTAATTTACAATATTTACCCTTTACAGTGGTAAATAAAATAATTATAGAAGTTACTATTCATAATGTCCAAAAATAAAAGGATATTATTTATACAATATGATCCTTATGATTTAAAATATTTAATCAATTTTTTCAAATACAAAAAGTATATTTGGAAAAAATTAATTTATAATTTCTTCCCGTTGTCAAAACTTGAAGGTAGGTTTTTAGGAGATTATAATTATCAAAAGATTTAACATGGTTTTATATCCAATTTCAAATTGAAATTACTTCCAATTACCAGAATTGGATTAAATGATAAAAAAATAATTCAGTTACACTTTAAAACAAATAAAAATGACTATATAAATATATAAGTAAATTTGATGAATGGGAAATTTTGAATTAAAATGCAGAATTATTCACTATTCATTAAAAAATAAACTTTATCAAAAAATTATCAAAAATCATACCAAAGTAAAATTTGATGTCTCGCATCTATAAGAGAAATTTATTTTTTCAAATATGACATATAAAAGTGAAAAAATAGATTTAAAAACCGTATGCTATCAAAACAAGGTAAATCGACCTTATAAAAATATATGAGTATTTGATGATTAAAATTGGATTCATTCTCATTTTAAGCCTCTAAAAATTATATTATAATTGTAAAAACATTTAAAAAACATGTATAATAATATTATAGTTACTTATGTTCTTTCTTGTCAATACTTGGTCTAGGTGTTAATTTCCATTTTAAATAATAATACTATATTATTTTTTAGTATAACTCAATGTTTTGGGAAACGTAAGTTTTTTATATATACTTGTTATTGTGTGTTGATTAAACTATTGGAAAATTAATCACCTTTAACATAAAATTAATATCTTATCCATTAATATTAATAGATATGAAAAAGTATTATTCCATAAATAACCAGTGTAACACCCCTAAATGATAAAAGTATTAAATGACTAAAGGATAAGACATATGTCAACAAGGAGAACCTTCCTTTTCTAGAGCCTGTCTAATTAGAACTCCAATGTTATGTATGCTTGACCTAGAGTAGTGATCAGGATGGGTGAACTTCTGGAAATCTTCCCAGGGTGTCTGTGAGTGAGGAAAAGAACACTCGAAAGGACATGTGTTGGCCTGTGGGGACTGTCATTAATCAGATGACCTGTTCAGGCATGAGGGTGGACCCTTGGGTGGGGACCACGTGTCTGTGGGGAAACTGGTGGTACCTAGGGGGCTTGGACCCGACTACCATGTTATAGAGGGGTGTATGTATTTTCACCAGGGACCCAGTGGTTAAATTTGGTATCTGAGGTGGTAACCATTCTTAAGTGTGGTGCACTATCTGGGATGAGATATAGGGCCGAAAATGAGGACGGTGTGCCCTAATAGTGGGGGGTTATTGTAACACCCCTAAATGATAAATGGTTAAATGAATAAATGATGTGACTCAGGTCTACAAGGAGTAACTTCCTTTTCAGGAGCCTCTCTACTTAGAACTACATAGTTAAGCATGCTTGGCCTTGAGTAGTGATCAGGATGGGTGATCGTTTGGGATGTTTCATAGGGTGTGTTTTATTTAGGAAAAACCACACTGAAAAGGGAACGTCTTGTCCTATGGGGACTTTCATTAGTTAGATGACCCATTCAGGCATGTGGATGGACCCTTGGGTGGGGACCAAATGTTTGTAGGGAAACTGATGGTACCTGGGGGGTAGGACCCAACGGTCGTGTTAAGGCAGCGAGTTTGTTATTTCACCAGGGAACCAGTTGTCACACCTGGGTAACTACATCATTCCCCACATTTTAAAATTTCATCCTTGTAATTTTAAAAATGGGATCAGAAAGATAATTGAAAATCATACATCATAAAAAGAGTCTGTAAAACTATCGCTTCAGAAGAAAGAAAAAGAAGTAAAAAAGGTCACCTTAGATAACATATACAAGTATTATATGTAATAAAACATGGATATGGGATAAAAACTATCTGTTATGTTCTGATTGAGTTTGTTATAAAACATTATCAAGAGAAAGTTAAAAATCATAAAACCACAAAAATATGATGGGTTGATTGGTCTTTTATTCCTCTATAGGAAAAGTAAATGGACAATGTTTTTGTTACATGGTAATTTTCATAAATTTGGGGAATTTATTTACGAGAATCACTAAGAACATAAGGAAACATACTTACATTACATGTTGAGTTTCATCCTTTAATAAATTTCTTCCACGAACTAATCTAATCTCTAAATGACGAGTATTTAAGATGGCTTGGTAACACCTGAAGGTCTAGAATCAAAATCAAGATAATCACATAATACACAAAATATTAACTATATATTTCTCATATCTTTTGTCATTTACCAAAACCAAAATGGTTAGTACAAGATCATATAATTCCCAAATGAATAATACTTTATTAAATGAAATACTACTCTTAATCTCCAAAATTCAACAAACAATACCCAAATCTCAACAAAGACCATTGAACGAACAATTTTCTTCAAAATTCATCAAAATAAACAAAACTATGATTGAAACCCAAAATTTAGAAGGATTTGATCACTTAATATTGCATGATAAATTGTAGAATTTATCCCCAAATAATATCTATTATTGTTAAAGTCTCATACTTAAAAGTAATTAACCTAATCACATTTCATCTATGATATATTAATCATTATCATAAATAATCCAAATATCCATATGTCCACAATAAAAACATAGATTCTTCCAAAATAAAATCCATCCATTACTCCTCAAATGAAATACCATAGTATTTGATTTTCCTTAGACATATAGTGTTTCCACAAGAGAAAACGTCTTTTAAAATAGCATTTATCACATATTCCCCAAATCATTTTATGATACTGTGGATATATATTTGATAAATCATAAGTTCACAAAATCAACTTATTCTTGATACAAAAAATTAATTTAACTAAATATAATAATTCATTCTAACTAGGTACTTCACGTAGTCCAATGGTAGGTGATAAATCCCAGCCGCACTTTGGTAGTAGGTTCGATTCCTATAGATTTTTTAGATGTGATAGGTTTTCGCACAGTCTGTGTGTTTTATTTTCTCAAAAACAATAAAATTTTATAACATTCCCAATAATGAGATAAATTCATCAAAATAACCATAACATATTTTAACCTCAAAGGATATCTTATACCTCTCTTTTTTTACCCCAAAAAATTAATAACCTATAATTGCCTCAAATTTAAGGATCATTTAAACCCTAATGGCTCTTTATAACTATATCCAAAAAAGAAAAGAAAATTCTTCCTCCACTAAATTTTTTATATAACAACTTAATTGTTACAAAAACTCGAATTCTTCCAATGTAATCCCATCATTAATATATTTAAACATATTATCATCCATAGACCCAACATAACTATTCAATTCCTAAAATGTAGACATATTAATAATAAAACATTATTTATGACCCTTTATCCATTTTTTCTCATATTATTCCTTTATACTTCCTTCCTACAAACAAAATCATTCATTATTTCTAGAGATTCAATAATTTCAAAACATGAGCTATGAAACATTCCATACCTTTCATATGTCTTTCTCAGTTTCCTCGTATTCAATTAGAATGGAATTATCTGCTGGTAAACATATATTTGTATGGGCCTACAAATCCCATTCCCAAACATTCCGAGTCGGGAATAATTTTGTGTAATGAATATGAACACCACATTTAAAACATTCAATTGATCCTTTAGAATGAACTTCTATCCCTTTCATAGAGTCAACAGAATGATTCCTTTTACCTGGAAGGTTATTGGTTTATGACCTTCATTACCACATCTATAACATCTTTTCATCCCTATAAAACATGTTCCTAGGTGTTTATTTCCACATCAATAACACATTGGTTTGTTAATATACATACATTTATGATTTCTACCAAAACATCCATAGGGATTATTTTCTAGCATATACGATGACATTAAAAATCACTAAAGTTCGAGTGTTAAATCATGACTCTATATCATTGGTTAAAAATGAACACAAGATTTCACATTTAATCTCCCATTTCATTCTATTTCCTTTTTTGAAAACCACAAATTTTTCATTTATATCCATTGTTACATTATTTCCAACTTGATCCAACCATTTTCTAAAACCAAATAGGTGAGTGTGATTTTATTAGTAAACCCATCATATATTATCTTATAAGGAGGTTAAACACTAAGATATAATTATTCATGTTATCTTATACTCATTAAATTTATATAAAATTATTATGAATCTTTATAATATGCTAACCACTATGGTCATATAAAACACATCACTAATGCTTAAAAAACGATAACCTCTAAATATATTTAAACTAGCTGTTGATACCAACTACAAGGAATCTTCCTTAAATGTTACGTAATGTTGAGTTATGTTAATAGTTTAAATTTAATTCACATCAAGGATCTTTTCAGGTTTATAGATTTATAAAATTAGGTTATAACGGATACATAACAACTTAAATACTACACATAGTCACTTCTACTCACTATCCATTTGTTTATAATAAAACTCTTAAAAAAGAATCAAGACATCGTTTCATGTTTTAACCTAATAAATTTTCCTTGATCCCACCTTTGACTCTATTATTATTTCTGTCATATGAAATTCATTTAAAATATTTGGATGAGCATAAAAACATATTAAAGGATATATAATGAATGAAAACCATTAGTCTTGCAAAAACATTTAAACCATGATAAATTTATCAGAATGTAATACTTTTTGAAGTAGTAAAAAAACTTCACTGAATATAAGCTCATTTCCTACATTTTTTTAACCAAATGATAATAATAAAGTCTATATAAAAAAACCTTAAACATATAAAGGTAACATGGGGCATAAAAAAACTAAAATGGAATAACTGCAAGGTAAGCTTCCGCACATATCACTAAATGGAATAGCCATATGGCTGACTTCCATATCCAATGCATTGGATGTTATAATATAACCCATTGTACTTTATTAATCATAGAACCACTCGTAATTTGGTTTCTCAAATAACCACCAATAATTGGTTTATCAGGTAACCGCCCATCAATTTTTGAAGTACCATTATATAATCATATCACATAAAATATTGAAAATATCAACATTTCACTAATAACATTTGATTTTCCATCACAAGAAATCATTTCAAGATATTGAAATAATCAATCCATTTCAAAAACCATTTTCAGTGTGAAAAAACCCAAAAATATAATAAGGTGTTTCTATTACTTTAGAAACAAGAAGTCTTATAGTGGAATCCAAATATAAAATAATGATTACGGTGGCGGAGTGATCGTTGTCACCGCATGCGTTAAAAAATACATTGGTCATTTAGTAAAATGATCTGTTGAAAAAAAGATTACATTTGAATGAAATTAAAATTTAATGGGGTTTATTATAAAACATATTAAATAATGAGATGTATATTATAAAAATATTCCTCAATGAAAGGTGATTGAGATGAAGTCCCTTACTTTGAGTCTGAATCGTCACATATGTTCCTTCTTATTCATTAATAATAATTTTATGTTAATTTATAATTTATTTAGAACATTTTTCATGTTTATTATTCCTTTTATATAACTTATTAAAATATTATAAAAAATACATAATTATTTAAGTTAATATCGGTTGTTTTTTCTGTATTCGGTATTGGAGTCGAAAATGAACTTGTTTAGATATAAATTGTACATGTATTCAAATATAAATCATCTCTAGAATGATATTAATGTTTTAAATATCATATATATCCAGTATATATGTATTTATAGTATTCCATAACATTAGTAGATATGAAATGAAATGCACCATTCATGAAGACTGTAGGTTTTATGTATACATGAACACTACTTTCATTTATTTTTCATTCTAAAGGAATAATACTCAAATGATATAAATTTATAATAAAATACCAGTATTATATTTATTTAATTTAAGTTTCATTGGTTTAATAAAAACATCCTTTATATGTTACATGTATACCATGAACGAGTCATATCATTTTGAGGGGACGGTAGTCCACACTTCCTCAAATGAAATTATCATATTTACACATCATGGAAAGCATGGAGTTATGTTCTAAATAAAATTATAGAATCATAGAGACAATATAAATATAATATACATCATATATTAATACAGTGCCATCATAATGGCTACGATGAGAGGAGGTAGGAAAAAACAAACAATTATCGTTTCGTAAGGCAGTAGTTCGTTGTATACAAAAACAGTCTCTTCGTATCCATTATATAGAGGTGTGTGTAATTGTAGTTCAAATACATCACCTACCAACATCCTAGTATATTGAGTATACTGGTTTTTTATTTAATATAATAATATTATTATTATATTGATTGGAGGCAGAAAATAAAGGAAAGGAATTTGAGAGAAGATGTTACATATAAATCGAGTAACTTCTTTTGATTTGAGCAAAAAGGATTTCTAGAACTTCTTTATGTGTAAGGTAAGGCTTATATAAGGAATTTTGGGATATTATGAGCTTATTTTGGAAGAATTTGGATGTGCCTAGGGGCTTTAATGTTTTTATTTATGTTGGTAGAGGTGGTATACTTTTAGTGAGGGATGAGGGACACTTTGTAAAAGTCTTGAAAAATTAGTTTATTATAAATTCAATTTTGATTAAAAATGGACCAAAAATAATTTAATTCAAAGAAAAGATGATTTTTCTTATAATAACCATCATCAAATAAATGGTAAATATTTAAAGAAATTTAAACTTGTGATTCGAAATATGAAATCCATTTTTTAAAAATTTAAAACAAATAATTTTCATAAATTAATTTAAAATTAATGCATGTTGTCAAAACCTAAAAGCGGGTTTTTAAGAAGTAATAACTATCAAAATATTGACCTGTGTTTATGTCCAACTTCCATGTGGAATTACTTCTAATTACCATATTTGGATAAAATTAAAAAACATAATCTAATTACACTTTAAAACTAATTAAAATTAGAATTTAACTATATAAATTAATTAGATGAAAAGGTAATTTTGAATTAAAATGTAGTATTTTTTAATATTCATTTAAAATAAAGATTATCTTAAAATTACCAAAAAATTATCCAATGTAAATTTTAATTCCCTTATTCTATAAAAGAATTTTATTTTTTCAAATATAAGATAGAAAAGTGAAAAAACTAGATTTAAAAATGGGTTTCAATCAAAACACTGTAAACCAACCTTTTAAAAATATTAGAGTATTTTATTCTTAAAATTGGATTCATTATCATTTTAAGCCACTAAAATTTATTGGATGAATTTAAAAAAATTTAACAAACATTTATAAACATATTTTTGTTATTTTTTTTTTCTTTTTATCCAATACAACACCTAGGAGTTAACTACTGTTTAAAATAATAATAGTATACTATTTTTCAGTATAACTCAATGTTGTGTGCAACATAAGTTTTCATAGAAAAATTTTGTTGCTTGTCGAGTACACTATTAGAAAAATCATCCTATTAAATATAAAATAAATATATTATTCATAAATGTTAATAGATATAAAAAATTATTATTCTATAAATAGATTGATCATTACATATCTTTTCTCATAAGGATCTGAATCTGAGACAATGAAATTTTCAATAGTTCTTCCAAGACTATAAATTCATGACAGACTATACTCCTAGGAAGGGGAAGATGGTGGAAGATTCCCTCAGTAAGAGATCAAGTTCACAACTATAGAATGAGGACTCAATGAAATTGGGCTCACTTCAGATATCCTCTGTGGGTAGAGATGAGGCACCTTATCTTTAGTAAATGGTTGTTTCCCCTCCAATTTTACAGCGATTCATAAAGGCATAACTCGAAAAAGCCATCTATAACACTACATGTGGCCAGATGTCCATAGGGTATTCCCATGATGGTTATTATAAATTTTAGAAGAAATTCATCCTTTTTAGAGAGCGCACCTTAGTACTAGTGGAATTGGGGGAGGAGGTGCTGAGGGAGTTCCATACATACCCTTTGGTAACACATCCATGTGTTTAGAAGCGGTACCTTGACCTCTGATGTCCGTACTAGTTTTTGGGGATGAAGAAGGCAATGAAATAGTTTGTCTCGTGATGCCTCACTTGTTAGTAATTGAAGGCTAAGAACCAGGTTCCAATAGGTTTGGAACAACCCCTCGTGGTACTAGAGTGGAAGTGGGATGGTAAATTGATGGCATTCATGATGTGATTACCATGTACGTCTAGGGTTAATTATTCCATCAGGGTTATCCAAGAACAACTCACCATGTCAACCCACTTCTTACCCATTAGAAAATAGGTTTCAGTATAGATCTTGGTAATCCTCTATGTGCAAGAGAAAGTTTGAATCAAAGGAATCCCATCTACGATAGTCTCATATCATGATCCACACTTTACATACCTATTGTGGATGGAATTATAGGAGGAATTTGGAATTAAATGAATTTGATAACATCCCTTCACCCACAAATGGATGGTTAGAAGGAAAAAACCATACAGACTGTTGAGGACATACTTCATGTTTTCATAATTGATTTTCATCGTAATTGGAGGACTACTAAACACTGGTGGATTTTGGGTAAAACAACAACTACCACTCCACCATCTGTATTGAACCATTCAAGATACTATATCCCGAACCATGTAGGTCACTATTATGCTGGGAAGAACCAAGGGTGTCAGCACTCATGGGTCCAGAGATGGTATGGGCTACCACTGAGAAGATGTAGGTCATTCTAGAGAGGATAAAGACTACACACAGCTAAAAAGGTCATACGTAGAAAAGTGACAGAGACCCTTGATTTTCAACTATGGGTACCAAATATTCTTATGTGTCTCTTCTCGTTGCAATTGAAAGATATTTAGCCGGTGTGGAAACTTATCTAAGAGGTCCATCAGACCTTTCCTGAAATTTTTTAGAGTTGGTGATGTGGCATACCACTTGGATCTACCTCCATAGTTAGAGAGAGTGCATGATGTCATCCACGAATACTTGTTAATGAGATATGTGCATGACCCTTATCACATCATCACCCATGGTGAGTAGGATATTGATGACTGGGAGACATTCACGGGGTACCCGGAGGAGATATAGGATCAATAGGAGAGGATCCATTGTGGATGGTTGATTCCTCTGTATGTGTCATTAGAAGCATGGGAATATCGAAGAGATCATGTGGGAGCAGGAGGTTCATATTCATGCTCAGTTCCCCCATTTTTTGATTTGACCGTGTTTTGGATTATAAGTACATAAATCCCTAGAGGGGAGAGTAATTTTATATCACAAAATTCCCTATCATGTATGATTAAAAAATTTAATGGGATTATTTCAAGACCAATCTTGGAGACGGCATGTAATTATATGGCTTGAATAGGTCAGAACGTTTTTTTGAACTATTTTTAATGTTTATTAAATAATTATGGGAGTGGTTTTTTCTAAAATTTAAACCAGTGACTATATCAAAAATATAAGGGCACGATTAAAATCAAATAATCGAGATTCTTGTGGAATGGGACTAACATTGGCAGGCACGGGCCAACTGTGGAAAGTAGTTTTTGTCAATAAATATAATAATTGAATAATGATTATTCTATTTTGAAATCATTATAAATAATAATTGGTAACTTGGATTGGAAATATAAGAGTAACTTTTAACTCTTGAGGGTGTAAATCACTTATGAATAGAATAAAATAAACTGGCATAGATTGAGGGTGAAAGTTAGTTTTCATACATTTCAGAAGAAAAATAAAATAACATAAAATGTTATTTTATTATATTTTCTTCTTCGCGACATAATGAATCATCAGAATTGTGGTGTAGTGATGTGACAACGCTGAATCCCACCAATTAATCATCTTGGAGATGCTACAATGCACACACATCATCCTTATTTAGTTAAACAGGGAATTTAGTATTGCCAAACAACCCTGGAATTCCTTTGATGAACAACGAAAGATACCTCCCCAATGATGAAGACAGACGAATTGGACAATTGAAATGAAATCCTTGGAAGGAGGATTTGGGACTGGAGATCGACATGAAATAATTAACGATCATCGTTGATAAGTCTCTTTTTATTGGTAGGGGTTTGGTACTTTTCTTTGTGAATTTCTTTTCCTCATTATTTCTAAAAAATGATGAATGTGGGTTAACTCACGAACAAGTTAACCCATGGATTTATTTTTCATGTTATATTTTTAATGATGTATGATAAAGGGGATATCTATATTACTGATTATCCCACATTATTTTTATTTATTCATGATCCTTATACTAAGAAAGTATTCAAGTCTATACGAACATAAACCTAGATCATTATTCGGGTGTTCTTATTTGTGTCTCCTTCCCCTATCCTCTTCTTTTATTTTTCGCATTATTTATGGTGAAATTAATTTACTGGTGATGGAATCTGTTGTATAGATGAGACTGCAATGGCATATCAGGTTGTCGAATGAGTCCATGGGATCTGGTGGCATCGGGTGGGAGGGGCTGCAAAAATGAACGCCACGACATCGGCATAAGGCCACAGTGGCAGCAAAGGACCCGCAACATCAATAACGGGTGGGACACATGGAAATTGGAAACATACTTCTATTGGGAAAACCACATAGAAGCTGGCCGCGGGGGGTTGTTCAACACAGAATTATGCTAAGTTGACTAGAAGTGGTTGACAGAGTCACTGATCACGTCCGCCCTGCTAGAGAGAAGTTGGATTCTCTAGAGGCTTAGTCAGTGCAAGGGGACTGGCCTGCCCAATGGGTTGGTGTGGAGAATCAGGCTGGACACAGAATCGGTCTAGGCTGGTTATTTGGATCTGGCCACTCAGTGGCCCGAAAGGCTAGACCTACGACTGAACTAGAATGGGTCCAAAAAGACCCAATGGGCTTTTCCAATTGTCTAGGTCATGTGGGGTTGGGTCAACCAAATTGTATTGGGACATGTTGGACCCCCAAGATGAGTTTGTGAGGTTGTTCTGACCAAGTTGTACTGGGCCCTAATGCAACTGTCCTAAGTTTACTAAAATGAAAATATCATTACGACTGGATGTTTGATTGACGCACCTCCTATGGCATTGGGTCCCTAGAGATGATACTTCCTTTGAGTATATTCCATGTGTGTTTTCATTGAATTTTATATATGACTAATTGCTTGAGGAGTGGATTCTCTCCGAATCACGAAAGATAAAAAAAATAGGAATCATATGATCAGCTGTGACACCAAGGATATGACGAACGGGACCTTGGTGGCCCATTACCATAACAGACCTCAGTGGTCCAGGAGTCGAGTAGACCTCAGTGGTCTAATAGATGAGTGGAACTCAATGGTACTGCAGAAGATTTGACCTCCATGTATTAGTAAAAAAGTGGACCTCAGTGGTCCTACTGATGAGGGGACATTTGTGGTCCATCAAACGAGTGGACCACTATGGTCCATTAGACGAGTGGACCTCTGTGGTCTGGTATACTAGTGGATCTCAGTGGTCTAGCAGACTAGCAGACCTTAGTGGTCTTTAAATTTAGTGGACCATAGTGGTCCAGCAGACAAGAAGACCTCATTAGTCTAGTAGCTGAGCAGACCTCAGTGGACCAATAGCAAAGCGGACCTCAGTGATCCAGTAGCCATGCAGTCCTTGATAACTCTTATGGGATAAGTCTCTCAGTAGTATACAATGATTCATATTTACAATGTAAAGTATGAAATTTTAAATTTTTTTTATACCTTCTGTGAGTTAATATTGTTTTTTGGTCCTTTTGTGTGATCTTGTAGTGTGTTCTTGCTTTTTTGTATTTCCATTATGGTTTGGGGTCCCTACGAAGTATTGGGTTACTCACCCTTACATGGGATTTTCCTGCATATATTGTGTCTCATGCTGGTGATTGATTCTTTGAAATAGAGCATGGTGGTCCTGGACGTGGTGGTGCCAAGTGATATGTGACATATGAGATGTACTTCTTCGGATACAAACATCTACCCTCCATTTACCCATTAGGTAGGTTTTGAGCAGACAGACCTTCACATTTGTACATTAAATTCTCATTTTGGGATTATATTCTGGCCCATTTTTATATTTCAGTTTGTACTGTACTATCGATTGTTATCTCACTGACATTTTTGTTTTACGTAGTGTTTACCATTCCTCAGTTTGATCTTTGTGCATGTGTACAGGAATGAAGGAAATACCTTCCCTTTTTGGGTATATTCCTATTTGATAATAGTTTCCAACCCATGGCCTATAATAGATAGCCATGGGGTAGTCCTAGCATGGTCCCATGTGGATGGGTCATGACATAATTGACATTCACATATGTTATCTCACCCTATTATAATCCACATAAAATACTACCTAATCATAATGATAAATTATTAAGATTTATTATTCTATATAAATCCATCATATTAAAAAATGTCATTAATCCCAATAATTGTGTATATATATAGATTAAAATGAGTTTATGGGAACCATTTTTTTTGGAATGTTGTAGGTCACTCAAAAACTATCTATATTAAAGGAAATATCACAAGTATTGTGCATATTTCACTAGAGATTCATGGTGGGTTGAGTTATTGAATTTCCCTTTCTGATTAATTAAATTTATACCTCAAATATAATATTTTATGATCAAATTTAAAAACATTAAATACTATATAACTTATTATTTTAACATAATTTTACTCACCAAGTTATAGATTCCATTTGATTTGTCTGGCATGTAAGGAACAAAACCATATAGCTCCTTATTGTAATGGTTTGTTTCATGATACAATTATCATAGGGTGATATCAGTATCCCTATCCTTTATTTATGATGGCATTTGAAAACCAATCAATGATATAATTTTTCATTCATTATATAATCCAATCATTTATTATACATTTATAATGACATTAATGTATTTATTATTGTTTTAATATGAATAATTTTTTGTCTCTATTTTTTAGATGTTTTAGTTGTATTATACATGTCTAGGTTATATATATATATATTAACATACTATCCCTTAATGATCATCTAATCACATCCTCTTCACATGTTTTAATCTTTCCCCAAAGAAAACAAATATTACTAAAATTTTGTATTATAAAATATTTTCATATTATATATACTATAATGATTGAATAATGGTGTTTTATGAAGTGTATACTTTTTGTTAGTAATTTAATTCTTATATATGACCGTAGTTTTGTATGGATTACTAAATGTATAATAATTGGCATGTGATCTCTTAAAATATGATTGTCAAGTAATAAAAAATCATCATATTTGGGTGACTAAAGTCAAGGGTGTTATAATTGATATTTGAACATGGTTTGGTGGAATTATTTGAAACTAGATCTAGTAGAACATTGGTATATTTTATGGAAATTAACTATAGTAAATTCAATAAATATTATCGGATGGGTTTGATTGTTATCTTATTTAATATAAAGCGGTCTTTACATTAAGGATGTGTGATATGTATAATACCCTAAGATTTAATTGTGTATTCTTCTTTAAATTAATATTATTTAATAGATTTTTCACACATAAAATTGAACTCAAATGAATCATGATAAATTTTATTGTGTTGAAAATTACTAAGAAATATTAACATTAATACATTATTAAAATATCATATGAAACATCATTAAGAATAATACAAATAGAATAAAACCACTAGTAAATTAAAGAACCACGAACATTAAATCCTTATCATTTTGCTTCTAATTGAAGAAAATACATATAATTAATTAAAATAATAAAAGATGACATTAGAAATAAAATTTATAATTTTTTATAATGAAAAAACAAATATAAATAATGAATTATTAAAATGTAAATAATGATATATATATATATATATATGAATGTAATATGGTCGTTGGATCTATAATTTTAAATCTATAGCCATTGGATATATACTCATTGGATATATTGTCAATAAATGAATGGTAATTGAAAATGAGTAACTACAATTACTAAATTTAAAAATATATAAAATTTTAAATTCATTGAAAACATAATGAAACAAAAATAGAAAATTTAATAAAAATATTTTATGAAATACTATATTATTATTTATTACCCTTTATAATCATGATTATTTCAATTTATAAAATAAATATTTTATATTACTCTAAAATTAAATAAATGATTCTAATATGAATGTATTGATAAATATTGTTTTTAAAAGATTATTAATTTATCTTAATATTGTTTTGATTAAAATATTTCAATGCTAAGAGGGGATGTTTTTTAATGAATTTTATTTTAAGAATTATTTATTTTTATTCATACATAACTAAGTAGATAACTATTAAATGGATTGTTACAGTAAAAATCTTAAGGTATTAAAAAATATATTATCAATCATTTAATGAATAATAGATATTGAATACCATTAAAACAATTTTTGTTTAAAATGAAATTATTCAGAAAAATAGTTTTTCCTTATCTATTTTATGATTTAATTTAAATTTTAAATTTATAAAATTTATAAACTGAATTAGATTAAATGTTGAAACTTTTTTGAACTGTCACATAAAAATTAGGTCTGATTGGTCATCTATTATTTTTAATAACAAATAATAAATGCTGTAAATAATTAACAAATGAAAAAATAGGTAATATGGATTAAAATAAGTAAATTAAAATGGATTGAATTTTTATTAATAAAAAATATATTTCGGTCTAATATAAGATATTCCTTTGGTGTGGTATTCAATTTTAAATCTCTCACAAACATTTTCCTACCTATGCCACAAAAGTCCAACATGATTCTAACTTTACCTTTCCCCTAAATATTGTTTCCAATGAAATATATCTCATTTACCAACTTTTAAATGATATCATTTCAACCCACTTAAATGAACTGAAATTTTTTTATATCTTTATTGACTTTCAATTTTTACTCCCCAATAATATTCCCCATTTTCTGATATCCTTGGTTTCAATAAGGAGGCACAATCTCTTCATTTCTAAGGAGGATACTCTGAGAAGGAGTGGTTCTCTCAAAGTAAGTAATGAGTTCTTTTATCCTTATTTTACATTATCATGTAAAATAATCTTAAAAAACATTAACAACTCCATTTATGTTCTATTAAAATAATTATTTTTATTAAAAATTATATTATCGTAATATAACTCCTAATTTTTACTCTTTCATTAGTTATAATGCATCCTTGTTTAGACCAATTTAACACCGACATGAAAAATTCTATAGTGATTCCATCATGAATGAATAAGATAAAAAAAATTATTGTAATTTTGTTTATTTTTTAATATTTTAATATGTTATTATAATTTTTGAATGGTGATATATATATATATGTATTTTCAATTATAAAATCAATTTTTTATTGAATCAAAATTCATAAAAGGGGGATTCTAACAGCCATTTATGAACCATCACCATAAAAAAATATAATGTAAATAAGAAATAATGACTATATCAAAAAACCTATTTGAATTATATAACCATTATTGAGGTTATATACAAATAAATAAGAATCAAGCATTATAACCTCCATACTGAAGAAATCATAGAAGAAATTGAATAATTTACACCTAAATGTTATTTTTAACAAAATATGAATACTAAATAAGAAATAAAAAATTATTAATTATTGGTTTCAAGATAAATAAATATGTTCCAAATATAGATAATTAATAAACCTAGATTGATTATATAGTAAGTTAGAGTATGTCCAATTGAGCAGGAATTCAGGGTAACAGCTTATTATCTGAATTTTATTTAATTGAGATATCATCTATATTTAAAATATTCTTTAGTGATGTGGTGTATATAAAAAATTCTGAATATATTTTACCATATATTTCAAGTTATTCAAGGAAATTTCAAAGACTCATGATGGTATTTTTTTCAAGGTATTTTGATTCAATGGTTACCAAATCAATAGAGTTATCTTTTCCCAATTTTTATTCATTGAGATTTGTTATATATTCTCCACATTCTTCTTTATGTTAGCTATATACTACCCAATGAATTTATTTTCCCATATTTTTTAGGTTATCATCGATATTTTTAAATATAAATGATGTTTTTTCATTCAAAGTATTTTTCTTCTATAGATACCAATTTCATAAGGATTTATTTCTAATCTAACATTGAAATCGATATTTTTTAATGATAAACTGAAACTAGTAATAATTTCACCTTGTTTCTCTCAAAAAACATTATATTTTATCCCCTACATGTTATTTAAGTGTTTAATATATCTTATAACCATATCATAATCCCTTGTGGTATAATTTAACAGAATTTTTTTTATTATGTGGATCATCTTTATCCTATCGTTTTCAACTGGGAAAACATCTCCCAGATGATCATATTATTTATTTTTATTTATGAATGTCCTTATTTTTCCATATATTATTTAACATGGATAATTATTATTGTAATATTATATTAATGAAATAATGAATATTGTCACTTTTAATATTTTATACATGGTTTATTCTCTATTATCTTTTACATTCATTAAATAAACTGTGAATATAATATATGATAATAATGTTTTCAACATAAATTAATATAATCATAGTATTTATTATTTTATATTGGAAATCATACTATACATGTCTTCTTATTTTTTAAATAGAAATTTATTTTCCTTTGTTTTATGAATTTTTATTTTTAAATAAAACTTATTAAATATGTAAACGGTCTTTATCCTTATTTTCTTGAGTAATTTTATAAATCTTCTAAATACTAATTTTAATTGTCTCAATATGACATAATATTTCTTAAACATCAAAAATGATATTATCTAATGAAACTAATAACCTTATTTCTCATTATGGATTATGATCATGTTCAACAGAAATCAACATGAAACATATTTATTTATCACGCATTAAATAATTTACAATTTAAATGATATTGTTTTCATAATAATAAAAAAATATATGGTATATCATCATTTGATAAATATGTTAGTTATATGAATATAATACATTTGGTACAACATTATACCTTATGAAGTAATTTTGATATTCAAGGACCTTATTGATATTAAACTCTATGTGTGGACCTTATTTATATATTCAAAACTCTATGTGTATACCTTATTTATATTTTAAAAACTCAATACAAGGGCATATAAATTTTTTCAAAGCACTATTCGTGGGCCTTATTTTAATATTTCCAATTCTATTCATAGATCTAATTTATATGTTCATAGAAATATGATTGAAACAAATTTTTTTTATATTCAAAAAATTATTCTTTAGCTATTATTGAGTTTTTTTCATATGAATATGTTTTCAAACTAAAACTCATGAATTTTTACTCATGTTTCCTTATTATTACTTTATGGTATATTTATTCAATCATACTGATCATTTTGGGGTCATATGTACTTGTACTATGCCTTATGAAAAAAATAATATGGTTATATATATATATATATATATATATTAATTTGATATTTTTATAATATTAATGTACTCTCACTTGTTTATGGTCAATAAATTTTAAAACATTGATATGTCTCTCCCTTAACAATTATTTTAGATCACCCATTCTTATTTTTCTGTTCCTTAATTAACAAAGAATATTAATAAGTATAATATATATAGAATAATCACATCACAGCCTTTTATTTATTGAAGATATTGAAGAAATAATTTACAATAACATATTTATGTTATTAATATATAAATAAACTAATACATTGTTTTAAATTATTTTAAAATAATTTATATTTCACAATTTCTAAATAGTATATTTTATGTAGATTATATGATATTTATTCTTGGTCCATCTTAGTTGGTATAAAAGAAGGTGTGTAAATAATATGTATTTATTACAATATTTGGTAGTGTGTGTCTAGGGTTTCTAAATTTATATCAAAGTGGAGATTAGATATTTTTGGGGATTTGATTAAGAAGATTAAGATAAATAAATTAAATCCACGTAGGTTGAGATGAAATTAGCATATGAATTATTAAAGGCATCATGGAGTAAGACATATTAATGTCAAATATTCATATGTTTATTTAAAAAAATTAATTAAATATAATAACGGTTTTTACTCATTTTAACCCCTTCTAGTTTATTTAAATGTTTAGAACTGTGAGAAAATGATTTTATAGTGACTACGACATAAAATGATTTGATATTTATAATGATAAACTAATTTGTATGAGAAATGGATTGAAACTATTTATTGAAATTATATCTCATGGAATGGAAAATAAATCAAACCATGTTTCCCTCAGGATAACATCAAATAATTCAAAACATTATACATAGTCTTTCTTGAATTAATGATCACTTTCCTTTAACTGGACTTCATATCTTCTAATTTTGTAGTAAAGGATTAAAAAAATAGAAATATTATTTTTTTATTCCTCAATTATTTATGAGAGAAAATACAATATTATATTCTTAACATTAATTTTGTTAAAAAAATAATGGTGGAATTTTAAATAGAGCATTGGTCCTTCTAGAAAAATATGGCTTAATATAATGGGTGGATATTAAGAAAAAAAAGTATTCATGGTATATTTTCCTTAAAAATTTCACCTTCAAGTGGAGAAAAAATTATTTCAGTTAATGAAATGGTATGTTGAGTTGATTGGTTCATATGAAAAAAAATCACAATAATAACAAGGTATAATTTTGGTTTAATTATTTTCCCTGAAAGAATGAATAATTATTAATGTAGAGGCCTAAAACGATATCTTCATTAGGAAATATGCATAAGAGAATTTAGTATGTATTAATAAATTGGATTAAGTTCACCTAATGTATAAAAGAGACCAAAGTCTCTTATTTTGGGTATTGAGTTAATAAAATGAAAATAGAGTTTCTTGAAAACACCAATTATAAATAATAAAGGGGGAGAAAACACCCGAACCAGCATTAAAAAAAATTTAGAATAAGAACTCCAAAATTCCTAAAATTATTATTGGAAGCTTTATAGTGTATAAGGTTTTCCATTATACTCATGATTTTTAAATAAGGAATAAGTGTTCAGTCAATAAAATAGAGGATATGAAGGTATTAACTAATGCACCACCTATACTTGAAGGCCATAAATGAAAATAATTTATGAATAATGAAAACCGATTAAAAATAAAAGGGATTACAAGGATAATATAGATATGAAAATTCTATGAAAAATGTTATTAAGAAGAGACTATATAATTTATATTGTTGATAAATATTTTGGAAATGAAACAGAGAAAGTTACAATTATTCCCCACACCAAATATAAAAACAATTTACTTAATTCTAGTTATTCGTGTTCCTTCATATCAGGAATGTTTTTTCATTGAGTTTTGAATCACCACATAAATAATTTATATTATCTTACTAGTTTAAAAAACATGTTGTTTAATAATTTAATCTATTTTACATTACTCTCCTCTGATTCTGGTTTTTTAGAATATAATTACTATATATTTAGTTTATATTAATTTTTATTAATTCCATATTATATTGATAAATAATTTGATATTCCTAAATAGAGCTCATATAAATTTTTTTAATTGATAAATCTCATTTACTATCCCAAAATATATAATGATAAAATACCGATTCGATTATGAATGTGAAATCCCTTTAAAAAAATTTTATAATATGGGTCTTGATAAAAAATAATTAGGGACATATTTATCAAATTATTATATAATGAATCAATATTTAAGGAGAAAAATTTGTATGGGAATATGTTAATTTATTTAATTATGAACTTGTTAATTATCCACTATAATGTGAGGTTGAGTTTTTAATTGACTTCGCACCAAGTTCTATGTCAACATCGAAGAGTCCTTATAGAATAACCCACATTAAATTATTAGAATTGAAGAATATGATAAAATACACTTGGGAAAAAAGTTTTATACACCCATGTTCTTCATAATATGGGTTACATGTTCTCTTATTCAATAATAAGGTTAAATTAAATATGTATTTTATTGATTTTCATAATCATAAGAAGGTAAAAATCACAAAAAAAATATCATGTGTGTTGTATTGATTATTTTTTGTCAATATAGAGGGGATCAATACTTATTAAAGGTGTATATTCATTATGGATATATAATTTATGGAAAAAAGATAAGATATGATCAATATACCCTTCTATCCAATATTTGGATATTGTGAATTTGTAGTGATTTAATTCATATAGACACATTCTCCCCATATCTTCTCAGATATGATTAATATATTCTATATATATCACCATGTAGTTTTTTTGATATATTTTTTAATGATAGTTACATATATTATAATTTCATGTTACTATATGAATGTTATTTGAAGATTATTATAAAGACGTTAAAAATGTATAAATTATATATAATGTTTTAAAAATGTGAATTTTATCCACAGAAAAGTAACCTTCTTTGGTTACATAATCACAATTGAGGGAATATATATGGATCCCTAAAAGACATCTGGGATTAAGAAATTTACTATAAAAAAAATCTATAAAAAACATCCACAGTTTTCTTGGATTACCTTAAAAATATATAATCATTTTTAGAAATTATTCAAAACACTTCAAATACACATTAAATGTTAAAATATATGGGTGTGACTGTTGTATAAATATAATAATTGGAATACATATTCAACGTGATTAATTAGAGGTTTTTTGTCACAATTGTATATGTTATAATTCTCAATTGATAGTTGTTTGTGATATATATTGACTCTTCATTTTATGGTTTGGGATGTTTCCTTCTAAAAAATGAAAATGTGATAGCTTATGTCTCATGGTAATTGAAGACCCATAAAAAAATTATTCATTACATGATATATATTGGGAAGTAGTAATTTTTTATTTAAAAATTTAGTGAGATTATCTATATGTATAAAGGTTTGATATATATATATATATATATATTTCATAGGAACATAAAATATATACTCTCATATAAAGAGTTGAACAAGATCCAAAAAATTGGTACAAGTTAATCTAGGACTATGGTTGAACCAACCCTGACACCAATATCCTAGAGTAAGTGGATATTTTATCATTGTGGAATAGATACCATTTATCAAATCACCAATGATCGATCAATTTTGGTTTACTAAATAACTATATACATACATGGTTCCTTTATTACATAGGTAATTAATAGTATAAAATAAAAAAGAAAAATAAATTTCTTACTTGACACTTATTCAATGAATTCATCTTCATAACATGTGGAATGAAGAAAAAATTAAATGATGATATGAAATTCTAATTTACTGTTAAATGATTCAGTAATAGGTGGGACAGTATCCATATATAATAATCATTATTGCAGGGAAAATAACTGAGAAACCCACCCCCTCAATAAAATAATAATGAAAATACATCGATATTTTTTTTATATTGTTAAAATCTCAGGGAAATTTATAAGTGAATACTAAATGAATAAAATGATTAATTTTTAGACATCATGTATCTGGAACATGAAACACTACCATCAATAAAATGTAGTTTAATTTTTTTGGTATAAACCCATCTTATTCTACTTGGAAACAAACTCAAAGGGGTTTTCTCCAACTATTTTGTCTCAATAGACTTGTCGAGGCATCAAGGGGATATCCATAACCAGACTCCATGCATCACAGCTAATCTAAAGCATTATTCATTGATAGATTTAATTCTTAAACAATAATAATTATCAAAATTTCTATATTGAGTAGAAAATACAAATTTATCAATACCTGTCTTATTAAAATAAAATTCAAAAAAACACTTTATGTAAAAATGTTCTAAAGTTAAGATAATAATCATATCCACAATACATGGATTATTTATATTTATTAAAATTTTCAATGAATGGATATCATAAATAAAAAATGGAAGTATGCATACCCCACACAAAAGAAATAACTGGTGAATAAGAAATAACCAAAGGTAATATCACAATGGTGTCCATAAAATAATGGATTTAAATCATACATGAAAATTCCTAATGGAAAATAAGCAAAAGTAAATATAAATTATGTTCAACTAAAGAGAAAACATTCATAAAGAGTGTTTAAGAAACATTATAAATGATCTAATATAGTGTGGTTAAAAGAAAATATTAAAGAGACATAAAGGGGAAAAAGGCGTAATTTTTTTATAAAATAAGAAATGAACAAAGACAGTTCTTCATGATATAATTAGTGATTTTATAAGAATTATTATTGATTAAAAATGATTATGGATGGTACATGAAATTGGGTGAGAAATCATGAAGTTCAACTTAATTGGTTTTTTATTTTGGAAGGATTTGAAAAGGGAACATTATAAAACATGCATTTCTCCATAAAAGAATGAATAGTTAAGATTGGTACATATATTTTGACATATAAATATAATATAGGATGAGTATATAAGAATAATTAGGAAGCAAATTTGGGAAAAGTGAGAGAATGAATAATATGAAGGAAAAAATATAGGTTTAGGGATAATCCCTTACCTTTTGATCGAATGTGTTTTTTACTTTCACATAATGTCCTAGATTGTAATGCCCCGAAAACCTAATGTAATAAAATTATATTCAATATCATGTATGAAATGCGACACCAAGTACATACAGGAATATAATTTCTCAAAAAATTATAGAATCTTCACTATTTTAAATAAATTTAACATATTCAAAATCTCGAAAATGCCCATAACATTGGGTTATATTTTTCTAATGATAGAATGACTTTGATCAAAAGGTTACATTACACGCAAGATAGCATTTTACAGAAAAAATAATAATATTTTTAAAATATTATTATTTTATATATTAAGATATAACCTATTCTTCAAATTAGCATTAATGAATAAGATTAACTATATTATAAAAATATATGGGTTACAAAAATATAATATTAATTAATCGGTTTCCAAACAATTAGAATTACAAAAATATAAAGTAATTTAGTATAAAAGGAATTATTTTTATTTTT
This sequence comes from Viscum album, assembly GCA_963277665.1. Classification (NCBI taxonomy): domain Eukaryota; kingdom Viridiplantae; phylum Streptophyta; class Magnoliopsida; order Santalales; family Viscaceae; genus Viscum; species Viscum album. The sequence goes on from OY728153.1 coordinate 598,929,900, forward strand.
ATACTCACAAAGTTGTTCTATCCAAATAAATTGAATTAATTATAATTATCTAGTGGTACAGATGATATATATATATATATATATTATCTAACAAAATATTTTCTATTTTCATCCAATATATTTGATAGGTGTTAGATAATAACTAACCTTATTTTATGCACAAAAACTATATTTTTATAAATGCAGTTTCACTGCCTTTTAATGGAGAAACTATATTAAATACGTTTTTGGGAACAATTTTATATTTTATATGTCAAATTATACATCATAATTGAATGAAAAATGTAAAATTTTGGTTAGGATGAGTTTTTTTATTTTTAAATAATATTTTATTTTCTTATTGAATAGTGAAAATGGTAAATTTTAATTCAAAACTACTTTTTCGTCAATTTTTTATATGGTTAAATAATATTTTAAATTGGTTTTTATGTATAATTTGATCAATTTTTTATTATTTATTCCATCATTTTAATCAATTTTGACATGGAAAATGAATATTAAAATATATACCACTGTTGAATGTTTTTACTTTAAATACCTTCATTGTCGTTCTGCCAATGGGATTGAATTAAAATAATTTATTCCACTTATGTGATTTGATGTTGGATAATGGATTCCATATTTGGAATAATTATAAGTTATAATATCTAATATGTTCAGATTATTTTTTTACGAAAACATATTAATGAATATAATTAATGTTAATTACAAAATATATGGTGAAATTATAATTTACAAGGCAGTAAACAATAAAAAAAGGTCAAATATTACCATTTAACTTACCCAAAAGCCATTTTCATGACCTATTAAGACCATATCGTCCCATTTATTGAATATTTACTATTATTGGGTCTACATAAGATTTGTAAAACAGTAGTGGAATTATGTTTTACAAAATATACAAGAGTACCACTCCTCCTCCACTTAAAAAGGAACCCAGACTTCCCACTTCCTCACACCACTCAATCCACGTTAGATTGAACAATATAAAAATAAAAATCTCATAAAATTTCTATACTCAACCTATAAGTATCTCCTTTATTATAGATAAATCAATGGAATCCAATTAGTGGAAACAAAGAGGAGTTACGCAATGAAGTAACATCTTTCATAAAGTAATTTAGTTCTACTTCCTTTCACTACTGCATAAAATCCTCTTATTCCATGATTATATAATAATTAGAGTATCCTAAATACACCTAATTTTTTTTTTCAACCTAAAAATATACCCACTTCCATCTAATAGGTAATGAACTTACTGTTTATGTGTGTGGCGAACTTCTGCCTCACAAAATAATGATTGATTGTTCTTCCATTACAACCTATATTAATGGTAATTATTTAGAATACTTTATTTATATATGATATTTATTATATTTAAAATTTAAAAATTCATATATAAATTTTATATTGAACATAAATTTATGTTTTCCATTCTGTGTAAATATGATAATATTATTTGTGGAAGTGCAGACTACCACATCCTAAAATTGATCTGATTTGATCACATGATATATGGAATGTATATGTAGAGACCCGAATCTTGACGTACATGGAAATTACATTACTTTTTCGGAATACATAGTACATAACAAAAACACACACACAAGGATCGTAATAGTTTAGTGTCTTTGGAAACTCGGAGTATAATCTTCTAATCGTGGTGAAAGATCTTCAACATCTCCTATAAAGAACTTCCTTTTTTTACCTAAAAACTTTCTTTATATCTTGGGGAAAAGAAACATAAAAGGGTGTGCTCAAATGCTCAGTAAGGGTAAACAAAAGAAATATCAATCACATCATATTCATAAGAACCTGACATTTTGGAAATCTTAACCTGCAAAAAAGAGAATAATTTCATAACATGGGATAAATCATAGTAGTGACATGAAATCCCAATAATCATAACATAAAACATGAAACTTTGTGGCATACACACATAATCATAGAGAATCATATCTTATTAGTCAAGACTCATTGCCAAGACTATCTTAGTGGACAAAGTCCATTTCTGAACTGAGTCACCCTCGTTTCAGTCCTGTTTCACTGAACCGGTATAACCTACCGTTCCAGCCATGCCAATCTCATGAGATATAAAATCATTACCCAATTCATTGGAGGGAGATATAGGTCTCACCCATCTCATAATGATACCATTCATATGTGTGCCACAAGATCATAAATCATACATCATTGCATAACCCATGTAATAAAAATGGGAATCTTAAACATCATGACATCATCAAAAAATTCATATAATATAAAGAAATTCATAAAAATAATTCCATCACAACATAATCAAATCAATGTAATAATAGGTATATAAACAGAACCTTATATTATCATAGATGGAAAATAATTTGGATAAAACACTTGAACTCCATTCATGAGGAAAATATCCTTTCAAATTCAAAAACATTTTCCTTTCTTAACATGTCATAAAATTTTAAAATAAAAGAAGTTGATTAAAATTAATCTTGAAATATTTTAAAGGATTATTCTTGGAAATAATGTTTTAAAAAATCCATTCATTCTGTATAAGTTAAAAAAACATTCTTCTCGTACTTTTGTCAGAAAAGTCAAAAAATACCTCGTATGAAAAATGACAAAAGATTTCTTTCATATCTTTTAATAAAAACTCACAAAAGGGTAAAATTGGATTTAAACAATTTTAGGTGGATGGAAATAATATTACATATTGAGGAAACATGGATGTGGATGACAAAATACACCCCAGTAAATACAAAAGTATAAACAATCTCAGATAAAAATGAGATTGTGATATTTCCCTTACCTTAGGTCTGATTTGCTTCATAAGTTTCCGAACCTCCTGTATAATGATTTAAATAATGTCATTGACTTATTACAGAATCATATTCATTGTTATTATATCATATATGGTTCACTTATGACTTTACATTACCCGTTCTTTTGTAAATTCTTGTTAAAGTAGCGTTTTGGGTAAAATCGTCTCATTTGTCGTTCGTGTTTTAACTTGTAATTATTCATATGATTACTTAGTTCATAATTACATAATTCCAAAATATAAATAATTATTTATATATAATATATATTCAGAATATACATATATATAATGGATCAATAAATGGAAAGAAATACAACGTTCATGGAGACGGTAGGCCGTACGTATGCGTGAACGTTGTTTTCATTTCCTTATTGAATTGAGTGGAATTAAGTAGATGAAATAAATATATATATACATAAATCCAAATGTATTATTATGTCATATATTTCATGACTACTTATTATATATACTTTATAATCATTCATGAATGGTTAACGTGGAGAATGAATCTCATCGCGTTGTGGAGACGGTAGTCCGTACGTACGCACGAGCGATGATATCATTCTCATGATCGTTGAATTTATTGTAGTGTATGTATACTATTTGAGAATACATATAACTTTACAATAATCATATATAGTTATTATTTACACCATTATACCCATCCAAGTAAGGTGGTGGTGGAAAATAGATTACACCACGTCGTGGAGACGGTATTCCGTACGTACGCACACGCGGTGATTTCATTTTCTGTAGGATGGATAGATGGTGAAATAGGGTTGTTTCATACTTATAATAACATTTCAATATATGAGTGATACTTATTTTATTACTTCATAATGAAACAACCTAAGAAGAATAATTGGAAGAAGAAATAAAGTTGAAAGAATTGGTAACAGACATTACCTCTTCTTTGAAGCGCCTCTTTGAGTCCTCCTCTTAGGGTACTAAAATTGGTCTTTGAGGAATACCAGAACCTCTAAGATGTTTCTAGGGAAGTTGAGAAGATAATTTGGTAGGGGTTGGCCGATCTTGAAGGCACAAAGTGGTGTGAGGAAGAGATGGAGGGGGTGCCCTGTTATAAGGGAGGAGAGGGGCACCTTTGGAATAACTAAAAATATTATTTTATTATAAAGCCTAATTCGGTTCTAAATAGCTAAAAATTGATTTAATTTGCATATAAGGTTGGGATGGGTCGAAATCCTTTCATCCAATAGAATTTAGACAAGTTTAGGTTCCTATTTTAACCTTATCATTTATATTTAACTTTAAGTTAGATAATTTTACTTTTACCATGTCTTCTTGTTTTCTTACACTGTATGGTTAATAAACTTACTATATCAAGTCAAACGAACCCCAAGTTGTTTATTATTAATATATATAACCTTATCTAAGTCATTTGGCTGAACCGTAGATTTTTAAATATAAAATAACAATTAATAATATAATATTTTTTTAAAAAACTATTTTATGTCAATTTTGACACTATTTGGTAATTGAGTTTTGTGAAAATCATAACAGAATTATTAGTTCGAAAAAAGTTAATTAAATAAATACTAACATGTCATATTAACATAAAAAATTAGTGGAATTCATAAAAAGTCTTAAATTTCATTTATTTGGGTATTTATAACATCAATTAGGTCAATATTTCATTAATAAAACAATTACTACATCATCTTTGTGTCATAACAAATGATAAATATTTAATCCATAAAAATTCTAAATAAATTCCTATGATGTAGAAAATTGTATTATATTTCTTGAGACTATTTATTTTCGAAGTTTCATGAAGTTTATCACTAAAGTAAAATTATTATACTTATAAGATTTAAGAAAGTGACATGTTGTCACATTCTTTGGTTTTAATAATAATTAAATTATTTTCATGTACAAAAGTCTATTAAATGAATCTAATCCGACCCTTAGGTGATATTGGTAGACTTTTCGTCATCCAATAGGATTTTGACATGTGTCAGGGTAATTTTATAATATTATATTACCCTTAATTACGCGATTTACCTTTAACTATGGTAAATAAAATTTACCGTAGTTACTTTTCATAATTCCCTAAAATAAAAAGTAGCTTATTAACATAATTTGGATCCACTGATTCCAAATATGGAATCCATTTTTCCAAATTCAATACACAAAAGTTTCAGAAATTAAATTAAAATTAATCTCGTTGTCGAAAGAAAATGGGTTTTTCTTTAAAACATTGCAAAAGATTGAATTGATTTATCCTACGAATTCAAGGTAGAATCAATGCTAATGACATACATTATATTAAATTGTAAAAATATATTCTATTTATACATTAAAACCATTCAATATTATAATTTAACCATATAAATTATTGCGATGAAAAAAGTTGTTTTTAATTAAAATATAGCGTATTTTTATTATTCATCAAAATATGAAAGTTACCAGAATAATATGAAAACTTTATCCAAAGTAAATTTTTATTTCATGATTCCAAAAAAGAATTTATTTTTTCAGATTGAACTTATAAACATGTCAAAACTAGATTTAAAGTGGGTACGCCATCAAAAGGCGGCAAAACTGCATTTTTTGAAAAATACTTATTTTACCCAAAAAATTTATTTTTTTCTTATACCATGTTTTAGAAAATGTGTAAGACGAATAATAATCTTATAAGATTCAAAATTTAGTTAATACTATTCATAACGGCTAGTTCATAATAATCTTATAATAATATATCGTTGTTTAGTAAAACAAGGTATTGCGTACAACACACGCTATTGAGGAAAGTCGTGATTGTATGTAATGCAAGCCAAGTCAGGGTTGCGTGCTGTGCAAGAATCCTTCGTTGTTTTTTATATCATAATCCAACCATATTTCATTTATACATTGAATATATATATATATACTCAATGTTGCGTAGAATAACTATTATTAAAATTGTGTGTAACATGATCCAAGAGTAGTGTTGCGTATACTACAAGCTAATACGGTGTTGCATATAGCGCAAGGTAATCTTTGTGTAGCATACAACACAAAACATTAATGAAATTAAAAGAATATTTTTCATAAAATCTCAGGGTGTTACATTCTACCCCCCCTTAAAATGAATTTCGCCCTCGAAATTCGTCGGGGTGATAAATGGTTTACTATTCGAAAGATTCTTTAATAGAATCCCACATCGTAAAAAAAATACCAAAACCAATCTTTAAAAGAAAAAGTATGAAACATAACGGTTACCCAAATAAACTAATCACTGGGTTTCCACATAGGTGAAAATATGGATATGGAAGAGAAATCTAACCATCATGTTATGATAGAGAGTGGTAGAAAACATGGCTATGGAATAGCCAGCAATCATAAATCCATAAATTTGGGATGATCTAAGGTACCATCTGATTCATCAGATATAAGAGCACTAGGACAACATTTTTGGCTTTCAAGATCATTTCCCTAAAGTTTATGAAATTGGAATTAGAAGAAATACTTTCGTGATTTTGGTATAGTCTCACCGTCTGTCATTCTTTGGACAATTTCCACTTCATCTCTTAAAGAAATTAAGTTGAATTTGTCATTCGTGATGTGTTAGCAGATCATGTGATAGAATTAGGGGTCATTTCATCTGTCTCAAACAAAAGGTTAGAAAAGTTATCAAAAAATACATAAGTCCATATATAGTGAGATTAATCATATATGGTTCCTAAAATGAACTTCATATATCATACCGCTTAATAAAATAAAACTAGTTTCTACTAACCAGGGACTTCCTATAGGCCAGTGGTAGGCGATAAAGGCCAGTCACACTTCGGTTTTGGGTTCGATTCCTACGACCTTGTCTGATGCGATGGGCTGTCGCCCATCCTGCAGGTTGTCCTTTTTCTAAAACTATATTACTATAACATCCCATCAATAATATCGAAAAAAACTTCTATCCTTAAACAATACTAACTTATTTCCAACATAATCCATTCCAATCTTTAGGCTTATCCATAATACTACAGTCCATTCACATAATATAGTGAAAACGATTACCAGAGATTTAATACCATCGTTGATCCCCATATATCATAAGATATGTCTTGTTGGTCACATTCCAAATATTCAAAGGCCTTAATCATGTATTCTCTTGAATACCCATTGAACCTTAGTGAAAACATGAATGTAGTTAAAAGCTAACACATTACAGATACCAAAATCCTCAAAATTCTATATACTTAAACCATGATATCACTTAGTCCTTATATCAATCATGAGCTCCTGAATACTATCAAACATATTAGATTCTCTTTATCCCTTCATTATGTGCATATCATCTACTTTCCAAAAATATTTCAATCACTATTCGTGGTTATCGATGCCATAAAATTATTGATAACCACAATAGACCAAAACATAAATATTCCAATATTCCATGATACTATATACAACATTATTTTGGAATCCCATTACATAAACCCTTAATCATTGCACCACATTGTTTTCATATTCAACATCACCAACGATGATCGCATGTGACTTCCCTTTGTCCATTGCCTTAAGTGGTTGCTCATGTCGACCATCACTAACCCTTGTATTAGGGAATTTATTAGCATAACGCCCCATTTCCTTGCACTTGAAACATTGAAGTGTAGTAGGTTCATTCTGTGTATCCCTTCCTTTGTTTGCATAATTAGACAACTTCTTCCCATCATTGCAGCATTCAAATGCCTGATGACCTTCCTTTCCACATTTGAAACATTTACTTGTCCCTTTTAGACAATCTCCACCATGCTTCTTTCCACACTTTGAGAATAAGGAAACATTCATCTTCTTTTCACCATTATTTTGAGATTTCTCCTTGAACTCCATCTTTCGTTTCTTGTCAAAACTATGAGATGGATAAGTAACACCAACTTTCGTTTCTACCTTGATATCACAACGCACAATTTATTCATAGCTACTGAAGTCTCTTATAGCTAATACCCTTCGAAGATTTGGTTTTAATCCAATGTAGAATCGATCAACTTTACTTTCAGGTTGGATGATAAATCTGGATGCATACCTTGCAGGCCTTGTAAAATTCGCTTCGTATATACCAACAGATTCATCATCCTTTTTCTTTAGTTCAAGAAACTCCTTCTCCATCATTGTTCGAAGAATACAAGGGAAGTACTTATTGAAAAATAAGTTCTTGAACTCATCCCATTCCATGGACTCAATTTCATCTATTTGCCTCATATTATTGATAAGATTCCACCATTGATCAGCTTCACCTTCCAAACGATATACTTCTAAGTTGACTTTATCATGTTCATAACATTGAAGAACTGAAAATATCTTTTCAGTGGTACTGATCCATTGTTCAGCAAAAAGTGGATCAGAAGACCCACTGAAATAAGGTGGACGTTGCCTCATGAAGGAATCAATAGAATATTGTTCCCTTCTCTTCTCATTTGGAAGTCCAGAATGATTCATATCTTGTTTAAGTATAGCAATAAGATTTTTTACTCCATCTCCCATAACATTTGTTTTTTCAGGAGGACAATCATTGCATTGTCTATTGCATTGGTCAACACGGTTCCTTCGTGTTCCAACCATCATCTAAAACCTAAAAAGAATAGTGTGAGAGGCAAAAATCATGATAGGGAAAACAACATAATAAAGGGGGAGTACCTACAATATCTAACATCTTAGGTTTAATTCTATGATCGTTAGCGTAATTCTAGTACTATAACATATACGTATACTTAACCTTAGGGACATACCTAGACATACCTTAGAAATATCTCTAGGGATCTCACTAATGTTTTCGCATCCTAGTTTCCAAAGGTTGACTAAACCTTTCCTCTAATACCAACTGTAGATACCCGAAGCTTGACGTACATGGAAATTACATTACTTTTGCGTAATACTTAGTACATAACAAAAACACACACACAAGGATCGTAATAGTTTAGTGTCTTTGGAAACTCGGAGTATAATCTTCTAATCGTGGTGAAAGATCTTCCACATCTCCCATAAAGATCTTCCTTTTTTTACCTAAAAACTTTCTTTATATCCTGGGGAAAATAAAACATAAAAGGGTGAGGTCAAATGTTCAGTAAGGGTAAACAAATGAAATATCAATCACATCATATTTATAAGAACATAACATTTTGGAAATCATAACCTGCAAAAGGGAGCATAATTTCATAACATGGGATATATTATAGTAGTGAAATGAAATCCCAATAATCAAAACATAAAACATGAAACATTGTGGCATACACACATAATCACAGAGAATCATATCTTATTAGTCAAGACTCATTTCCAAGACTATCTTAGTGGACAAAGTCCATTTCTAAACCGATTCACCCTCATTTCAGTCATGTTTCACTAAACCGGTATAACCTACCGTTCCAGCCATGTCTATCTCATGAGATATAAAATATTTACCCAATGAATTGGAGGGAGATATAGGTCCCACCCATCTCATAATGATACCATTCTTATGTTTTCCACAAGATCATAAATCATACATCATTGCATAACCCATGTAATAAAAATGGGAATCTTAAACATCGTGACATCATCAAAAAATTCATATAAGATAAAGGAATTCATAAAAATAATTCCATCACAACATAATCAAGTCAATGTAATAATAGGGATATAAACAGAACCCTATATTATCATAGATGGAAAATAATTTTGATAAAACACTTGAACTCCATTCTTGAGGAAAATATCCTTTCAAATTCAAAAACATTTTCCTTTCTTAACATGTCATACAATTTTAAACTAAAAGAAGTTGATTAAAAATAAACATGAAAACTTGTAAAGGAAGATTCTTGGAAATAATGTTTTAAAAATCCATTCATTCTGTATATGTTAAAAAAACATTCTTCTCGTACTTTTTTCGGAAAAGTCAAAAAGTACATCGTATGAAAAATGACAAAAGATTCCTTTCATATATTTTACTAAAAACTCACCAAAGGGTAAAATTGGATTTAAACAATTGTAGGTGGATGGAAATAATATTACATATTGAGGAAACATGGATGTGGATGACAAAATACAACCCAGTAAATAGCAAAGGATAAACAATCTCGGATAAAAATGAGATTGTGATATTTCCCTTACCATAGGTCCGATTTGCTTCTTAAGTGTCCGAAAATCTTGTATAATGATTTAGATAATGTATTGACTTATTAAAGAATCATTTCATTGTTATTATATCATATATGGTTCACTTATGACTTTATATTACCCGTTTTTTGTAAATTCATGTTAAAGTAGCGTTTTGGGTATAATCATCTCATTTGTCGTTTGTTTCTTAACTTGTAATTATTCATATGATTACTTTGATCATGATTACTTAATTCAAGAATATATAGAATGATTTATATATAATATATATTCAGAATATACCTATATATAATGGATCGATAAATGGAATGAAATACACTGTTCATGGGGACGGTAGGTCGTACGTACGCATGAACGCTGTTTTCGTTTCCTTATTGAATTGAGTGGAATTAAGTAGATGGAATAAATATATATATACATAAATCCAGTAGTATTATTATGTCATATATTTCATGACTACTTATTATATATACTTTATAATCATTCATGAATGGTTAACGTGGAGAATGAATCTCATCGCGTCGTGGAGACGGTAGTCCGTACGTACGCACGAGCGATGATATCATTCTCATGATAGTTGAATTGTATTGTAGTGTATGTATACTATTTTAGAATCCATATCACTTTACAATAATCATATATAGTTATTATTTACACAATTATACCCATCCAAGTAAGGTGGTGGTGGAAAATAGATTACACCACGGCGTGGAGACGGTATTCTGTACGTACGCACGTGCGGTGATTTCATTTTCCGTAGGATGGATAGATGGTGAAATACGGTTTCTTCATACTTATAATAATATATAAATATATGATTTATAGTTATGTTATTACTTCATAATGAAACAACCTAAGAAGAAGAATTGGAAGATGAAATAAAGTTGAAAGAATCGGTAACGGACATTACCTCTTCTTTGAAGCGCCTCTTTGATTCCTCCTCTTAGGGTACTAAAATTGGTCTTTGAGGAATCCCAGAACCTCTAAGATGTTTCTAGGGAAGTGGAGGAGATAATTTTTCAGGGTTTTCCCGAGTTTGAAGGCTCAAAGTGGTGTGAGGAAGAGATGGAGGGGGTGCCCTTTTATAAGGGAGGAGAGGGGCACCTTTGGAATAACTAAAAATATTATTTTATTATAAAGCCAAATTCGTTTTTAAATCGCTCCAAATTGATTTATTTCGAATATAAGGTGTGGAGGGGTCGAAATAATTTCATACAATAGAATTTAGACAAGTTTAGGTTCCTATTTTAACCTTATCATTTATATTTAACTTTAAGTTAGATAATTTTACATTTACCGTGTCTTCTTGTTTTCTTACACTATAAGGTTAATAAACATACTATATCAAGCCAAAAGAACCCCATGATATTTATTATTAATATATATAATCTTATATAAGTCATTTGGCCGAACCTTATATTTTTAGAAATAAAATAACAATTAATAATATAATATTTGTTTAAAAAACTATTTTATGTCAATTTTGACACTATTTAGTAATTGATATTTTTGAAAATCATAACAGAATTATTAGTTCGAAAAAATTTAATTAAATCAATACTAACATGTCATATTAACCATTTAAATTAGTGGAATTTATAAAAAGTATTAAATTACATTTATTTCGGTATTTATGACATCAATTATGTCAATATTTCATTAATAAGACAATTACTGCATCATCTTTGTGTCAAAATAAATGGTAATTATTTAATCCCTAAAAATTCTAAATAAATTCCTATGATGTAGATAATTGTATTAGATTTCTTGAGACCATTCATTTTCGATGTTTCATGAAGTTAATCACTAAATTAAAATTATTATACTTATTAGATTTAAGAAAGTGACATGTTGTCACATTCTTTGGTTTTAATAATATTTAAACTATTTTCATGGACAAAAGTCCATTAAATGAATCTAATCCGACCCCTAGGTGATATGGGTCGACATAGAGTCATCCAATAGGTTTTTCACATGTGTTAGGGTATTTTTATAATATTATATTTACCCCTAATTACCTGATTTACCTTTAACTAGGGTAAATAAAATTTACCGTAGTTACTATTCATAATTCCCAAAAATAAAAAGTAGCTTATTAACATAATTTGGATCCACTGATTCCAAATATGGAATCCATTTTTCCAAATTCAACACACAAAATTTTCAGAAATTAAATTAAAATTAATCCCGTTGTCAAAAGAAAACGGGTTTTTCTTTAAAACATTGCAAAAGATTGAATTGATTTATCCTACGAATTCAAGGTAGAATCAATGCTAATGACATAAATTATATTAAATGGTAAAAATATATTCTATTTATACTTTAAAACAATTCAATATTATAATTTTACCATATAAATTATTGCGATGAAAATAGTTGTTTTTAATTAAAATATAGCGTATTTTTACTATTTATCAAAATATAAAAGTTACCAGAATAATATGAAAAATTTATCCAATGTAAATATTTATTTCATGATTCCAAAGAAGAATTTTATTTTGTAAAATTGAACTTATAAACACTTCAAAAACTATATTTAAAGTGGGTGCGCCATCAAAAGGCGGCAAAACTGCATTTTTTTAAAAATACTTATTTTACCCAAAAAAATTATTTTGTTCTTATACCATGTTTTAGAAAATGTGTACGACAAATAATAATGTTATAAGATTCAAAATTTAGTTACTACTCTTCATAACGGCTAGTTCATAATAATATTATAATATTATATCTTTTTTTAGTAAAACCCAGTATTCCGTACAACACACGCTATCGAGGAAGGTCGCGATTGCGTGTAATGCAAGCCAAGTCAGGGTTGTGTGCTGTGCAAGAATCCTTAGTTGTTTCGTATATCATAATCCAACCATATTTCATTTATACATTGAATATATATATATATATATATATACTCAATGTTGCGTAGAATAACTATTATTAAAATTTTGTGTAACACGATCCTAGAATAGTGTTTTGTATACTGCAAGCTAATACGGTGTTGCGTATAGCGCAAGGTAATCTTGCTGTAGCATACAAAACAAAAAATTAATGAAATTAAAAGAATATTTTTCATAAAATCTCGGGGTGTTACAGTATAATGTATTTTTTTAATTAAAAATGTGAAATATATATATATATATATATATATTAATTACATAATTATCTTTCTGTAGATATAATATATATCATTTTCTCTATTACCCTTTCACACACATAAAAAGTGACAACGTTGTTCATGTATGCATGGAATACTGCCTCATTAACACGATGTGATTCTTTTTAAATAAAAAAAATTATAGATACATGTATATATGATTTTATAATATGGTATTAGTGATATTATTATCATTCTATAAATATTAATTTTACTTATATTCTTTCCATGACAATGATTGAAGAATGAGAAAATTACTCATGTGTACGTACGACATACCATCTTCATGACTATAACATTGATTAATTATTCATAAACATATTTAATGATTGGTATTCAAAGTATAATTGGTATATAAATATGATAATTACATTATTATTATTATTATTATTTAGATGTTATATAATGACCCCTTTGACCATCGTTGACCAACCAATGTTGTTTTTGACATTTAAAATAAATATGTTAAAAAAACCTGACGTACACTTAATTGTTTTAGTAGTTGTATAAAATATTTTAATAAGTCAATTAAAATTTATGAAAAAATGAAAAAGTTTATGAATCAAGTAAATAATTAACCTATGTTTATTATTCATGAATATAAATACACATGACACAATTTGGGATCAAGGGAAGTGGTTTACATCTCACTTTTTATATCTTTGAGATAAATGTCATATTCAACACTTACATCTTTTGGGTGGTGTATCTACTACCCATTATAATATATTATATAATGAATTATTTCATATTAAAGGTATTTAAAACATTCATTTAATGTTATTTTTTCACAAGTATTGTTAATTTAAATGTTTCATAGCGGTATGGGACACTTTGGAATGTTTAGTGATTATTTTCCTTAAGAATATTTATAAGGATCTTTAAAAGGTATCTAATTTGAATAAATTATATAAAAATTGTTAAAAACACATTCATTTTTCTCTTATCAGGTTAGTTATGACCTTTTTCAAGTATTACTACTATTTTCTCACTCATTTCTACTTAGAATTCTTTAGAAACTTTTCTAAAAAACCTCAATTAATATCTTTTTTAGTTATAGAACCTATTTTTATATAAAAGAATTTTTTCTGAAATTATTTCATAAAAATGATTTAACCCCTTCCCAAATGATTTATTAAATATGTTTTTACCATCATTGTCTTTCACTAATGTTTTCAAGGGAATATTTTTGTCACTTTATGAACAAGGAATTTCTATATCCTTTTTACCATGAAAGATGAATGTACTATTTACCTTGTATGATATGCAGTGATTTACCCTCTATCGTTTATATGAATATTAAATTGCATGTTTAAAAAGTTAATTTTTAATGGATATTTTTTCAAATGTGATTTTCAACGAATTGGGTTTTCAAAATGTTTTTAAAAAACAAAAGATATTTTCATCATTAATGTTTTTAAAATATCTGTTTATAGTATTTATATACTTCAATGACAAAAACCCTTTATTTTTACTTCATTTGAGATATTATATACTTACACCATATTTATTCTTCCTCTGGATAGTTTATTTGTCCAAGGATATTATTGAAAATCACTTTCTTGATTTCTTTTATTCCATTTGTAATATTCAATTTCCTCTAACAATTTTACATTCAATTCCACTTAAATATCCATATCATTATTCATGAATATGATTTATTTTTTGAATTGTATAACATTTTTCATACAGTTAATGTTAATTCATTATTTGGAAAGTATTGAAAAATTTGGGTCCTTCATTCAATATTGATATTTGATAAGAAATATTGTTTATTCAATATGAGGAATATATATTAAATGAAAGACATGGGTTGGGGACCATTTAAATAAATTCATATGGGTTGGGTACTGGTTAATACAAGCCCATCAATGAATCAGTAGTCTCCCGAGATGGAATTATTTGGGAAAAACCATTGAACATTGTTTCCAAGAAGAATATATGGGTTTTTACCAATATACATATACTTTCATAAGGATAAATTGTGATGGTATAATGGTTCAGGTTCCAGATATGTGATGTCCAATAATTGACAATTTCCATCATTTTTATTTAGATGTTATTTATCCATGAGATTTTGCATCGACATTTCTATAGATTCATTTAATTCTTAGTTTATTGATTAAATGGAATCTGTTTCTATTTCATACCTTTCAATATTTATTTTTCCTTATATATTTATTTTAATGGAATGTGTTTCATGTTTTTGCCTTTTCATATTGATTATACACAACTTTATAAGTTTTGCTATTACATGGTATGTGTATTCGGTATTTTACCATTCCATAGTTATTATTCTTATTGATTAATTATTACTCCCTCTATACATTACCCTTATTGTGAATTTGATATAACCATTATTTTGTTTCCTTTCCACAAGAATCCATGAAGTGATATATAAGAGATATATAGTGATAAACTAGATATAATAAAGTTAACCTAAAAAATATGTTGTAATTATTATATTCATTTCATAATATTGTACTAGTGTATGTATCTTGTTATAAAATACTGCAAATATCTTTCATCCTTTGGGATTTTATTCGTTTTTATCATTCTAATGTAATGGTAGTAGACACTTGTTCCATGGTCTCCATGTTTTGGTCATTATATTTTGTATCAAAGTATGTTTAGTAGCAGCCCTAGGGCCTAGATTTATGAAAACATACATTGGATAACATAACCCTATGGTTGAATTTGAGTATATCTACATAATAACATCCAAAAGCTTCAGTTAGATATATATTATGTGGGTCTTCTTAAAAATACATCTATACATTGATAATACAAGGGGGTGTTGTTTTGGAACATATGTACCTAGGGGTAACAACATAGACAAGATGCATCGGTCCTAACTTGGCGTAACATTGTACTTGATAATGACCATTACTACACACCTAGTTTTACACTCATGTGCTCTATTATTAAGATAATACACATTTTCCTTACAAACCATTATGACTGATTTTAATTGATAGTGACAATGAGGGACCTAGGTTAAAAAAGAGGCCAAGGAAGGACCAATGTGGACATAAATTGTGGAAGTATTCATGTCGTGGGGTAGTACAGAAAACCATATTTAAAATTAAATTCCTTGATTAACCTTATTTCTATTATTTCCATCATATTTATTTTGAAAATTATATTAATATGGTCTTAAAAAGGACAACATGTATTTCAAGTGACATCCCATTAAATTTGTCCATGTCACATAACATGAACCCTAGATCAAATGACGATAAGCGTTTAACTCCAACCACTAACCAATGCAATGTCCTAGTTAATATTTCATTGTTTTTAGTTGAAATATTTCATGAATAAATATTAATGATAACCTAGTAGTGATAATTTTTAGGATTAGAGATTGATGAGATAATCATATTGGCTGTAAGGAACAGATAGAGACCAATAGTAATACTTTTCACTCTTTTATGGGCCTTATGATCTACTAAAATTGTATTTCAGTGTTTCATAAATCGAAGGTCATATTCTGATATCCATTTCATGATATAATGGAATGATTAAAATTTTATAAAAGTGAAAAAATGGTGAAAATTATGTTTATGAAATATAAATATATAAAGTAAGTCTATTTCCTTATATTTATAGGGTGTAAAATAATTACTCAACTTTAAGAAAATTATATAAAAATAATAATAAAATCATTATTTTTGTAGAACTTATGGCCTTTTAAATAATCACACATTTATGGTTTTGAGGCCCTAAACATTCCACTGATCATTCATATATTTCTGATTCTTGGCCTTCATCACTCTCAAGAAATATTTAATCTTTTCATCCATGTATGTATTTTTGTATTTCACAAAGTTCTATAATATAAAGACCTATTTATTTGTTATTTCATATAACCTTTGTACTTCCAATACTCTCTTTTATATAAAAATTATTATAAACCCATCTCATCATGTAAAATTTCAATAATGTAATTTTAAAATATAAAACCCTAGTTTCACGAGATGTGGTTTAAATTGTGAGAAAATAATTTAATTAGTGTGGGGAGAATGTAATGTCATAAAAATCTAAATAAAGAACATTGTATTTAGTAGCATGTATGAAACAATACACCAAGCGCATAACGGAATATAATATTCCATGACTTTATAATTTATATTCTATTTTAAATAATCTTATTATATACAATGTTATTCGATTACAACAACGATGACTTATCTTATGTATCATGAAAAAACAACTTTCATCCAATTCTTACATTACATGCAACCTCGATTTTTACCAAAATATAATATATTATTAAAATATTATTATTTTATATAACTATTTATAACCTAGATGTTAATTTAGAGGTTATTAATATGATAAAATAATTTATTATCATATATGGTTTACACAAATATAAGATTAATTCATTAGTTTCTAATTAATTTAAAATAAAAATTTAAACAAATTGAATATAAAGGAAATATTTTTATTTAATGATAGAAAAGAAGATTTATCAAAATAAATTGAAGTATATAATATTATTAAGAGAAGAAAATTTAATTTATAGATATATTTTATCCATTAATATATTTTTATTATTCATCCAAAAGTTTTTATAAGAATATGATATGAACAACCCTAATTTTATGCATAAAAACTATTGTTATTATAAAGGCAATTTACAAATATTTAATGGAGAAAAAATATTAAATACAAATTTTGGAACTTTTATAGATTTTGTATGTCAAAAATAATTCAACTTATAAATATAAACATAAAAATTAAATTACGTTGATTATTTGTAGATTTTCTGATAAGTTTAATTTTGTGATGAATATTGAAAAATGAAGAATTTTAATTAGAAACTACATTTCTCATATAATTTATTAATAAAGATACATTATATATTAAATTGGGTTTATTGTTTAATTAGACTATATTTTTATCAAATAATACAATTTTTTTCATTGTAATTAATTTCACCTTTAAATTGAATATAAAAATCAAAGATTACTTTTGAACATTTAAAATTTAACACCCTGAATTATCAACCCTTATCTAGGGTTTAATTAATATTAATTTATTCCACTTCTATTATTAGAATTTGGAAAAATGGGTGAAATATTAGGAATCATAATATTATTTCATTTACAAAAATGGAAACTTAGTTTTTGAACAAAATGAATATTGAAAGTAATGAAAATTAATTTCAACCATTTATGAGAAATTATGATTAATAATTGACTAAACCGTAAACATAAGGTTCTAAATAACCTAGAAACATTGCCAAAATAAATTTACTAAAACTATTTCAATAGTATACTTAATTAAATTGATTTCTGACTATCATTGGATCCACTTATATGGGAGAAACATCAGTAGAACCCCCTTTCTAAAAGTTTACAAGAGTCCCACTCCTCCTCCATGAAAAAAATCACTCACCCCTCTGACTTCCTCACACATATCAAGACACATTAAATAGAATAATATATGTCCAAATGTATCATCAAAATCCCTACCCTAAAATAAGAATCATAACCTTGGGTAGAAATCAATCCAAGGAATCCCTTCTGTGTAAACCAAATGGAGTTACCCAAAAAAGTTGAAAGAACATTCCTCAAGCTCATTAGTTATATTTATATTTTCCACCCCTAAACTCATATTATTCATTATTACATAAAAAACATGTAACCTAAATATAATTAATTTTTTTATATAAATATTTTTCCCTACACTTTCACACACTTCCATCTATGGGGTAGCTAACATACTGTTTATGCATACAACGAACTACCGTCTCATGAAATGATGATTGTTCGTTCTTCCATTACCACCCCTAAAGGTGGGTGTTATGATGGAAACTAAATTTATATATGATATATATGATATTACTATCATAATTATTCTTCTTTAAATTATATATTGAACATACATTTATAATTTCCATTTTGTGTAAATACGATAACATTTTTTAGAAGTATAGACTACCACCTCCTAAAACTGATGTTATTCAATCACATGATATGTGGAATTTATAATGTATTATTTTAATTAAAAATATCTAATAAAAAACAGATATTTTATTTTAATTATATACATAATTGTATGTATATCTAATATACATCATTTTCTTTATTTCTATTTCACACACATAAAAAGTAAAAATGTCCTTCGTGGATGTGTGGACTATATTCACTTTGACCCAATGTGATTCCCTTAACATAATAATAATTATATATATAATTATACATTATTAAATAATATGGTATTAACTATATAAATATCATTATTAATATATTAATTTTTCTTACCTTCATTACATAACTATAATTGACAAATGGGAACATTACTCTTGTGTACGTATGACCAATCGTCTCTATGATTGTAACATCAATTCATTTATCATAACCATATTTTAATTTATCTTTTAAATTAAATATTTATCTAAAAAATGATAATTATATCATGGTTAATATTATTAATATGTTATATAATTAACCCATTTACCATAGTTGACCTACCAATGTTTTTTTGACCTATAAGCATAATTTGGTAAAAACACCCAATGAAAACCTAATTGGTTAAGTAGTTGTATAAAAAAATTTAATAAGTAAAATAAATGTAATTATAACCCTTAAAATTTAACTTATGAAATTATAAAATAAACATAGTTTTATTATTTGAAAATATAAAGACACGATACAATATTGTAGCAATATAATAGATTTTCATCTCAATTTTTATATCTATGAGATAAATGTCATATTCACAACTTAATTATTTTGTGTGGTGTATATAATTCCTATTGTGATAAATTATATCAGGAATTATTTTATCTTCATGGTATTTAAAACATTCATTTAATTTTATTCCATCATGAGCCTTATTATTAATAATGTTTCATAGTTTTATGGGAAACTTTGAAATGATTAAAAAGTATTTTCATCAAGAATAATTCTAATAATCTTTAGATGGTACCTCCTTTGATGAAGTTATATATAAATTTTTCAATAAACCCTTTAGTTTTACTCTAATTTGTTTAATTATTACATTATTCATGTATTATTACCATTTTCCCTCTCTTTGGTACTCATATTTGTTTAGAAAATGTTTTTAAGAAAAACCGACATCATTTATCTCTTTAATTAAAGAGCCAGTTTTCTTTAAAAACATTTTTTTATTTAAAAAAATCATAAAAAAGTTTTTTACCCATTAAAAATGATTTATTAAAGATATTTTTATCATTTATTTACTAATGTTTTCAAGGGAATATTCTGGATTCTTTCTGAAAAAAGTCTTTTTTTTTCTTTTTACTATAAAAAATAAACGTTATTTTTACCTCGTACTGTAAGTAGTATATAACCATAGCAATTTACTTAAATATTACTTTACATGTTTAAAATGTTATTTTTTTAATTAAAATGATTTCAAAACTTATTTTTATTGACAAGGTTTCTAAAAAAAGATATTTTCTTCAATAATGTTTTAGAGGATCATTTTATAATATTTATATTCATCATTGATAGCAGCCCTTTATATTTACAAAAATTTGTATATGTTGTATTGATACTATCCGTATTCATTCCCAAGATGGTTTATGATTTAGTTGACCATAGATCGTATTGAAATTCACTTATTCGATTCATTTTAGTCTCCTTGTAGTATTAAATTCCCTTCTCTCATTTAACATTTCATTTAGCTAAAATAACCACATCGTTGTTCATGAATATTATTTATTGACTTAACCATATACCATTTATCATAAGGAGAATTTTAATTGATTATTTAGGGAAATATTGATATATATATATATATATGACCTTTTTAATACAAATATTTGATAATGAATATTATTTATTCAATATGTAGAATTATGTGACATGAAAGACACTGGTTGGAGACCGTTTAAGGCAAGACCTATGAGTTAGGGACTAGCTAATGCAAGCCCCATTATGCATCATTAGTATCCTAAGATGAAATTAGTTGGGAAAATCATTAAAGATAGTATCTAAGTATAGTATATGGGTTTCTACCCATAGACATAAAATGTATTTAGGATATATCATTTAGATATAATTTTTCATGTGCCAAATACATTACATCCAATAATTAAGAATTAACATCATTTGGATTCCGTTGTTATTTATCCATGAGATTTTGCATCAGCATTTCTATGGATTACTTTCATTCTCAGTTGATTTATTAAATGGAATGTATTCTAGTTTTTAACCTTCAAATATAGATTTTTTCTTATCTAGTTATTTGAATAGAATTTTTTTCCTCTTAGTACCTTTCTATATTGATTATGAACTTTTTTCTCAATTTTTTGATTACATGGTATGTTTGTTCATTTATTTACCATTCCATGATTATTATACCCATTTATTAATTATTACTTTCTCTATGCTTTACCCATACTAAGAATTTTATCTCACCCATATATTGTTTCCTTTCTTCAAGAATCCTTGAAGTGTACTAAGAAAGATATGAATGGATATACTAGATGGAATAAATTTATCATTTAAGAGAGAATTATGTTTTATTCAGTGTAGTATTTTTAATAAAATACTTATATATTTATAATGATTATCAACATTACTATACACTTCGGTACTTTGGGATTTTACATCTTGTAATCTTACAAATGCAATGTTAGTAGAAATCAGATTCAGGCTCTCTCGGGTTGGGGCACTACATGGATAATGAAATTAGATTCATTACCATTATTAAAAACGTATTAAACATGTATTTTATTTATTACTTGTTTATTAATTTTATTTGTGGCCTTTTTTATGAGTCATACGATTCAATTTCATCATTTGAAAGTATTTATATCCTTGGTTTTCCTGATTAGTTCCCTTGTATACAAGTATGAAATAACAAGTAAAATGGGAATAGTTATCCAAAATGTAAATTATATGTTATCTATGTAATTAAAAAATAATAAGTGGCTTTATATATATTTTTTTATTATATATTAGGATGATTCATTAGATAAAATTTTAATTATAACCGTTTAGATTATTTTGGTGCTTTATCGATCATTATTGTACTGTATCGAATTTTCTGTGTATTATTTTTTAATATTATATGAAATTATTTCGGGAGCATACATTTTGATGGAGTGAGATTCTAAGGCCCGGAGTTCCAAGAATAAATGTTTGAAATAAATTAAACCTATTAAATAGTGTGCATGAACAATTTTCCTGTAAAAGTGGATTATATTTTAAACGGGTTCCCAGATCAAAAATTTGAGGGCGTCGTTGCATTCAAAGTTGGGATTCTAACTTAGGCGAGTCCTAATTTTGATCGGCGTGGGTCAATTGCGAGAGTTAGTTTTTGAACATTTTAATGAAGATAATAAAAAATTAATAATTTATTTTAATTCCTTTGAAATTTTTTCTTTTTAAAAAGAAAGTAAAATCCTCCCCTATAAGTTTAGGCTTATGGAATGTTTGCAGGGTTAGCCTTATAACCCTACGAATTGAGAGAGAGTCTCTTGGAGCATTAGAGGAGAAACCATTAGCGGATGACGGCAACAATGATGCATCTCGGATCCAGCGAACCTCACCAATGTACATAACATAGCGATCATTCTTCAATCAGATTGAGTTAGGGTTTGGTATTTCGATTCTTCTTTCCCTGCTTTTGGATTAATCGACAAACGCGGGTCAACATCGAACATGTTGATCCAGGGATTGTGCGTTCCTGTGGGAGGGTGTTATTTTCCGTTTCATTTGGGGTTTGATTCGGGAATTTTAATTGTGATAATTTTTGGGTTGTCATTTTGATTCACACTTTTTAATCCTTCTAACGGGATTAGATCAACACTATGATGAACGATGGTGGAGGTTCGTTCCTCCTTTTGGTTTGATGAATTTTTCATCCTATTTTAATGGTTTTCATTGCGTTCTTTGTGGAGTGATGAACAATAGATTGCAACACATCTGTTTTGAAATGAAACGATCCTAAATTGGAGATCCAACATCGTGGAGACCTAGTTGAGGTTTGAAGATGATGGAAGAGGACGAATCAAGATGGGTTGGGAATAATCGTTCTTCAACCATTCTTTGCACATATGATAAAAACACTTTTTCAGAGTCGGTTAGAGGCCCAAAACCAATGGAATAAACTTCATAGGGATTGGGTGACCAAAACCCTTTGAGTTTCATGGTGATCAGATAGTCTAATTGAAGAACAGGGTAGCATGAGAGGTGCAACGGCAGAGATTCACGATTTTGGAATTCTTCATAGAACACGACGTGTATTCCCAAAGAATACATGGTGTGGTACTAGCTTAGTAGCAGCTAGGGTTTCACCAGGCACAAAGTGATGACACAACATGTTCTCTAAAGGACACGACATGTGGGTACTTTTGTAGGACTCGACTTGTATCTTGAGTGATACTCAGATACAGGATGGAGTACAAGGCAGTGTACCCCACCACACGGCCAAACCAGGTCTGCTACATGGTATAAAGCCATGGACGGGCACACGACCACATACAAAGAGATGACCCTAGTTACTCAGACATGGTGTGTGTTCTGTACTACACACCGTGTACTAACTTTTCTACCCAATCATCCTTATGACATGGGTCGTAGTACACGGGCAGTACCTGGGGATAGCTGACACGGTGTGTGACATTTCTACATGCCATGTACTATTCATTACATGGATTGATATTCATTTTCAATGTATCTTGTACATGTTTTGTTTGGGTTAGTGCCCCTTTTTCTCATTCTCTTAAAGGCCAGGTATTGTTTCCTACTTCAAGAGTTTTATCCCCTCAGCAGGGCCTTCTGAGAGAGAGTCATGTTTCTCTCTGAGAGGCCCGGAGTGAGATCCTCTATCCATTCTTAACCCTAGGTAGAGTTAGATATCGATGTGATGAAAAACACAGGGTGATGATCCTATACCTATTAGGTGAATCTGTATGAGTTTTTGTATCCACCATGGCCCTAGTAGTGATCCACATCTATGTATCATGATCTTTTCCCCACTCAAGAGTGGGTTCTCTGAGAATGAGTGCATCTATCTCTCGTGACCTTTTCGAGCGGAAAATGCTTCTCAGATGGATGTCATCAGCACTATCAAACTCATGGAGTGAGTTCTCTCAGATGAGTTCTTCATGGAATCCTCAAACATAATTCATTGTGGGGGTATGTTGTTACGTGACATGTCCATAGACTACATGTTTTGGATTTGAGTATATCTAGATTGTGTTCTCCTATTATATGTTCAGTAAACATATACTGTGCTGAGCTGACTATGCCAATAATTTTTATATTTATTTGTGGTTCTCGGGGTCCTCTACTGAGTATTGTTGTACTCACCCCTTCATGGGATTTTCCCACCCATGTCATATCTTGTGCAGAAGAGAAGCCTTTTGATAGGGTCCAGGGCGTTCCAGGATAAGACTATGATTTTTGAGTTCCCTAGAGGTTGTGGTGATCCTATGGCTACAAGTAGCATTCCATGTACCTCTTTGTGTTTACAGTTTTTCCTTTGTAGTTTTCAGACTCTTGTTTTCGGTGGGCTTGCATTCTGAACCAGTTTACTTTTAGTACATTACATTCTATCGTACTCTATTGGTTGGTTTTAGTTGTATGCATGTATTTTTGTTCCCTTGGGTTTTTCTTTACATTTTATCATTGTGGGCTTAGAGATGTGTGCTTGTGTACAGGTTATTAGGCAATGCCTTCCATGTTAGTAATATGCCTACTCAGTGCTAGTCACCTACCTCTGGCCTAATAGAGACAGGATTGTGGAGTATTGGCATGGGCCCCACTGGGACGGGTTGTGAGCGAGTGGTATCAGAGGTGGCTGGTTCTACCTTATGAACAAGTGTCGGAGAGGTTGGTATAGGGAAACAGTGCTAAGTGTTTTGAGCTCAGATTTTGGGCTAGATACTCTAGTGTTGGTATAGGAGGCTGACATATCCATACACTAGGACTCTGATAACCTGCTTTTCAACTTGGTACATGAAAACACTAGTTGCAGGGAAATAAAATAATGGTATATGAATCATAAGAATGGTTTGTGTTTTCCTTCTCCTTTTTCAGCTATCTAGATATACTCATTAACCATGGTACATCTTTTTTTCTTATAGAATTCTTCCACAACGAATACCCTCTAGGATTCAGCTGCGTGATTATGGGGATGACCCCCTCGGTGATGAGGCCTCGATACAGGGACTAGTTACCCAGGTGTTGGCACAACGTGGTGAACCTACTATACCACCACCAGTGGAGTAGCCTATGGTACCTTTAGTACCGACCGATGAGGAGTTCATGCTGAGCGGTCCCTGAGTTCCAAAGACAGAGACCCCTCAGGTTCCTAGTTGAGCCCGACCCTCACATGGATGAGGACTCTCTTGAGGTGGTGACCAGAGTTTTCCATATAGAAAGGATAGCAGTGAACCAGATGGTGATCCTAGAAGCGAGCCTTCTTTAGGGTTCAGTGGGGGTGATGGTGGAGTCTGACCACACAGACTCATGATGAGGAGACTCTTTTTCTGGAAGGAGTTTGAGAGACTCTTCATGGAGGAGTTATCTCTATTTATGCTGAGAGTAGTGAAAATCCAAGAGCTTCTTCAGCTCTAGCAGGGCATTTTGACGGTATCTAACTATTCATCAACATTCACCAACTTTTCAAGGTATTCAGTGGATATGGTCAGGTATCAGTACTTCAGAGCTTGTACCATCGAGCAAGGTCAATGAAGGTACATCTGATCTATTATTGGGCCTCTATGCATTTAAACTTATGATAGAGTGATCGAGCAGGCCATGGTGATCAAGAGCTTCATAGCGGAGCAGAGACAGCTGACGATAGTCAGCAACAGGAAGACATGCACAGTGACCCTGACAGTAGGGAGCCGATGTCAGGCACAAGGATTAGGATGTGGGAGATTTCATAGCAGGAACAATTACAGTGGATCAATAGTACATGGCTCTTAGGCTTGATCCAGTCATCCTTGGGAGTGGTGGTGATACTAGTGTGATTGTAGGGGACATCTCTCTAGAGATTGTCTGACCCATCGAGCTACTGACAGGGAGGTAGTAGATGGACTATGGAGGCAGAGGTAGAGAGAGGAGGAGATAGACCTTCCAAGCAACGGACATGGAAGAGGCGTCGGGATAGATGCATTTGGGGGCATACGCTATGATCTACTGCCACCACAACCCCCAAGAGTTTTACACCAGGATTAGAGAGCTAGGGGACAGGATTGGGGAAAACTGAATGAAGTTGAGGAGTATGACCCAGGGTCTTCAGGAATGATCTGAGGTATGAATTGTGCCTTATCTACCCTAGATTCCATACTAATAAACACAGGTTATAGTCATTTCTTCATCACCACATGTCTTGTGTGAAACCTTGATATTCTGGTAGAGTTGTTGACTCGATCCTTATGCTTGGAGACACCTAAGGGATGAGACTCAATGACCATGCACCTTTGCAGACAGTGTGGTATTACCCTTGGAGGTGAGAGTTTCGGTTGGGACATCTTGGTGGTAGCGTCGAGGCCTTACGACACCATTCTCGGTATAGATTGGTTATCTTCAGTCCATGACCATATTGACTATTTTAGGTGAAGGGTGCGATGTGTCTATAATGATGGGAAGTTGTTTTATTTTGATGAAGAAAAGGAGACCCAGGAAGCACAAAAAAGGATCATTCATATGAGGGTGCAACCGATCACTTATGAATTAGATAGCCTTTCCCTCGGAGTAGAAGATGTTATGAGATCCCACTTCCCAGTAGTAGTGGTGGAGTTAAAGGAAATCATTCCTGAGGATGTTCCAGATATACCTCTCCCCAAGGAAATCAACTTTTTCATCAACTTACGCCTTTGGATGTAACCGATTTCCACATCAGCATATCAGATGGCTATAGCAGAGCTTCATGACCTCAGGGTGCAGTTGGAGGATTTGTAGAGAAATGGTTACGTAAGACCGAATGATTCACCCTGGGAGGCCCCAGTCTTGTTTTCCAGAAATGTGGATGGGAGTTTGAGGTTTTTCATGGATTACCAGTTCCTAAATCAAGAAAAATTGAAGAAAAAGTATCCAATGATGAGAATCGATGACATCTTCGATAAGATAAGAGGGGCATAATGGTTCTCGAAGGTTTAGCTTCAATCTGGTTATCACCAGTTACGAGTACAGGATGAGGACATTCTAAAGATGGCTATTAGATGCTTCTACAGTCACAATGAGTACTTGTTGAAGCCTTTTGGTATGAAAAACTACCCCACAGTGTTTATGGGACTTATGAACTGAATCTTCCAACCATACATGGACTGGTTCGTAGTGGTCTTCATTGATGACATCCCTGTGTACTTGGCCTCAATGGAGGAGCAAACAGAACACCTACGGATGGTTTTAGACATTCTAAAAGAGAATTGGATTTATGGGAAGCACTTGATGTGCCATTTATTTATTTAGGAGGTCTACTTTCTGGAACATTTAATCTTGATAGATGGTGAATCTACAGACCCAGCTAAGGTGGAGGCAGTGTTTGCGTGGGATCCCCCTCGGAGTGCGATGGAGGTGTCGAGCATCCTTGGGATGGTATGATATTACCAGAGATTTATTCATGATTCCTCATGAATATTAGTATTGTTGATAGCCTTGACTAGGAAGGAGAAACCCTTCGTATGTACAGACAAGTGCCAGTAGGCTTTCGATTAGTTAAGACGGAGTTTGATGAGAACCCCAATCTTGAGATTACTAGTTGAGGGTATCGAGTATGTCATTTTCTATGACGCAATAGGGATCGGTCATGGATGTGTACTAATGTAGAGATGGGCAGTTATTTCTTATGTTCTGCAACAGCTTATGCCACAAGAGCAGAACTATGTGACCCATGATCTCGAGTTGGTAGTGGTAATCTTCTCATTGAAGATGTGGAAACACTACCTTATGGGCTAGTAGTTTATCGTATACTCTAACCACAAGATCCTCAAGTACATTTTTTCATAGAAGGATCTAAATATGAGGAAGAGGCATTGAATATAGTTTCTCCAGGATTATGATTTCGAGATCATCTAAACTACTGGGAAGGGGAACAAGGTGGCAGATACTCTTAGCTGAAGGTCGAGCTCCCAGCTGTTGAGTGAGGTGACTGAGCAGTTTTCCACATTGCAGTTATTCATCATGGATAGAGAGGATAAAAATTACCTTCAGTTGATGTTAGTCACCCATTCACTCATACAACGAGTTAGGGTGGCGGAGTGTGGGGTTGTCAACTGTGAGGTTTTAGGTGCTCAGTTATCTACAGGCCATGATCCTGATGGATATCACAAGGTGGGAAGCACATAATTCTTTAAGAGGATGCACTGTTATACCAGTGGAATTGCAGAAAGAGTTCTTAAGAGAGTTTCATACATATCCCGTGGTAGTACATCCAGAAGTGGTGAAGATGTACCAGTATCTATAAAAATTGTTCTTGTGGTCAGGCATGAAGAAGGTAGTAGCAGAGTTTGTTTCTCGATGCCTTACATGCCAGCAGGTGAAGGATGAGCACCAGGTTCCAGTGGGATTATACCACCTCTAGATGTTTTAGGGTGGATGTGGGATGTAATATCGATGTAATTCATTATGGGATTACCACGAACGTTCAAGTGGTGTAATTCCATCTTGGTTATCATTGACAGACTCACCAGGTTGTCCCACTTCTGAGCTATAAGGGATCCGAGTTCTGTACAGTGCTTGGTATGCCTCTAACTGCATAATATAGTTTGGATTCATGGCTTCCCTTCGAAAATAGTCTTGGATCCAGACACCAGCTTCACATCCCGGTTGTGAAAGGGATTATTGGAGGGTTTTGGGACTGAGCTATGCTTGAGCACGAAGTTACATCCCCAGACGGATGGTCAGATAGAGAGAACCATTTAGGTTTGGAGGATATGTTACGGGCCAATATCATGGAGTATGGAAGCAGTTGTTAGGACCACCTACCACTGGTGGAGTTTTCGTAAAAAAAATCTACCACTCCACCATTGTTATGGCACCTTTCGAGGCATTATAAGAGAGACCCTACTGGGGACCGCTTTGCTAGACCGACACCGGAGAGTCAACACTCATTGGTCGAGAGTTTTTATGAGCTACCATAGAGAAGGTTTATAACATCCAGGAGAAGATGAAGACTTCACAGAGCTGGTAGATGTCATATTCTGATAGGCGATAGAGATCTCTAGACATTGAGGAGGGATACCATGACTTTCTTTGGGTCTCCCCTCAATAGGGGTTATGGAAATTTGGGTGGGCGGAAAGCTATCTCCGAGGTTTGTCAGAACATTCCAAATACTGTGTAGAGTAGGAGAGGTGGCATACCGCCTAGCTCTATTGACACAATTGCATCAGGTACATGATGTCTTCCATGTATTGTAGCTTAGGAAGTACGTGCATGACCCATCGCACTTCATTGACTGGGTAGAGTTGGGCATTGAGGATGGAGTGACCATTGTTGAGTACCTGGTGGAGATTGAGGATCAGTAGGAAAGGATCCTTCATGGGCGATCAATTCTCTTAGTGTTAATTAGGTGGTAGCATGGGAATCTTCATTATATCATGTGGGTGAGGGAGACTCAGATCCTTTCCCAGTACCCATATTTTTTGGTATCCTTTATTTTGGATTTTTGGGGATGTAAAAGCTCCAAGGTGGGGAGAATTTAATGTCTTGGATTTTACGTGTGTTATTTTTGAATATTATATAGAATTATATTGATAACATACTTTTCTAAGACATGTGATTCCATGTCCTAGAGTTCCTCGAATAAATGATTGAAATAAATTAAAACTTTTAAACAGCACGCATGAGCGGTTTTACTAAAAAAGTGGAATATATTTTAAAAGGGTTCCCAGATTAGCAATACAAGGGCACTATTGCATTCGAAGAAGTGATTTTACCTTAGGTAGGGCCTAACTTCGACATATGAGGGTCAATTGTTAGAGTTAGTTTCTGGACATTTTAATAGAGATAAAAATAGATAAATAATTTATTTTTATTCCTATGAATTGTTGGCTTTTTACACAGCGAATTAAATACTCCCCTATAAGTTCATGCCTATGGCATGTTCGCAGGGTTATCCTCATAACCTTGTGAATTGAGAGAGAGTCTCTTGAAGAATTGGAGGATAAACCGTTGTCTGTAACGCCATGACCCCTGTTACCCAGAGTCGGTGCATTATTTTAATAAATTTGTATAATTATAATGAATCTGGTCCTAAAGTACCAATCAGTTTAGCAGTCTTGGAAAATAGATTACAAACAAGGACATTACGTTACACTTTCTAATATACAACACAACATAAATAATCCTTTGATAATGCAATTGTTCCCTTATCTTAACCCGGCATCTTAATCATAAAACACTTCTTGGGATCCTAGGAAAAATATAACCTAGAAATGGGAGAGCTCAAATGCTCAGTATGGGTAAATAATTTACTGGAAGCTATATACTTTTAAAAAAAAGATGTTTAATAAAAAAACATACTTTTTAAACATAAACATGAACATAATAAGGAAAAAATATTTCAAACATTACCATATAAACATGCACATTGATATTCTACTAATCAAATAATCACATGTAATAACTAATTTCATAATGAGGGAATGAATAATGTTGAACATTAATTGCTATGTAAAGGACTTGTTCCAAGACCTAAGGTATAAATGTAACCTAAACCACACCCGGAGAGCCTCTATAACATGACTCCATCCCAGAGAGCCTCTGTAATCGGACTCCAACCCAGAGTGCCTCTAATAACCAGTCACCAACACGGAGTGCCTCTAATAGCCGGACACCAACCCGGAGTGCCTCTAATAACCGGACCCCATCCCAGAGCGTCTCTCGTAACCAGACCCCAACCCGAAGGGCTTACTTTTACCGGTCCTAAACCCAAAACATACTAGTCCAACACATTTATCTTAAGAATATGATGAAATATAACATAAACATTGTATTAAAACTAGCATACAAAATACCAAAACATTAACCATAAGCCATTAATGGCATAAAAATGACTTATCCAGAGTAAAACATATCACAAAACCATAAATAACGTATGTAATATTTGTATCATAATAAATCAACTTCAAAAAAGTGTAAAATTTATCAATGTATTTTGACATAGATGAAATCAAAACTATTTGACAGAAATATTTCTTTTTTTAAAATCATTTAAAAGTAACACAATTTAGAAAAGAAGTCATTTAAAGTTATTTTATTATCATAGTGTCTCATACCACATTGAAACTTTTGAAATTAATTAACATTTTAAAGTCATTTATTTCCATATAAATAAATCCTTAAAAACCATTTTGAAGACATGGACATTAATGAGAATGATTTAGAAGAATAAATATTTGAAACATTTGAAATGATGTTTTAGTAAAAAGTCCCTTAAAAAATCTCGTTGAATACTCTTTCATAAAACATGGAAATTGATAATAAATATTTTCCAAAAGATACTTACATAAAAACAATCTCGGATAATAAAGAGATTGTGAAATTAACCCTTACCAATTTGGTAACATACGAAACATACAACCCATGAAAGAGGTATCATACAATGAATATGTAAATTCACATAAATAAAAGTGTATTACACAAAGAATAAAATTATGGGCAGTACATACACCAGACAAAAGGTAATAGTGCCAATATTTCATGAATATCATGGGAATAAGGAGTGAGATGAAAACCCCTTACCTTGAACTTTCCTTTAGTCGGGGGTACATTTAGCCTCCTCTTCTTCGGGTTCTTCCTTTTGATTTGATCAAAAGGGCTCCATAGGTTGGCTTTCTTATCAAACTAAGGACTCTAGGACGAATTTAGGATATTTTAGAGTGTATTTGGGCAGGTTTTGGCCGAGCCAAATGGATTAGATGGTGTGAATTATAGAGAAGGGGGAGTTCCCTTTTATAAGAGGGGTGAGCGGAACCTTATGAAAAACGTAAAATATTATTTTATAATAAATACATATTCTTTCTCTAATGGCTCCAAAGTTTATTATTTAATGTATATGTCTGGGATAGGTCGAAAACAACTCAACCAATAGGTTTTAGACAAGTTTAGGTTACTATTTTAACCTTTTCATTTAGATTTAACTCTAAGTTAAATAATTTAACTTTTATCGTGTCTTCTTGTATTCTTACACTATATGGTTAATAAACATACTATATACTGCCAATATAACGAAAAATGGTTCATTAATGTCATATATATTATTATATAAGTTTTTTGTCTGAACCTTATATTTTTAGGACCATTATATTAATTAATAATATAATATTTTTTAAAAAACTATTTTATGTCAATTTTGACACTATATGGTATTTGTTTTTTGTTAAAATAATAACAACATTATTACTTAAAACTAAATACATTGAATCGATACTGACATGTCGTATTCACTTAGAAAATTCATTGATTTCATAAATACTTGGAAATTATATTTATTTTAATATTTATAATACCATTTATTTGATTCTTTCCCGAATAAGGTAATTACTAAATCATCATTGTGTCATAAATAAATTTATTTATATAATGTCTAGAAATCATAAATAAAATACCATGATTTAGGAAATATTTTTATCTTTCTAATGAATATTTATAATCGAATTTATCTTATGAAAAACCCAATATTAAAAATGTTTTAATTATTAAACATTGATTTTAACTCTTTTAACTCTTCTTTGAATTAAATAATAATAAATGTACTAATCTAATCTAAGTGTAACTAATTGATAATATTTTATTCTTAAGGTTGTTTTTGTTTGAGATAAACTTGTCCAATAGAATTAGGACATGTGTGAGGGTAATATTAATATCATTTTTACCCTTAATTACCCTATTTACTTTTAACCATGGTAAATAAAAGAAAAAAGTTACTATTCCCCAAAAATTATTTTCACCTCATTGAACCATATTTTACTACATGATATTAACCGTGTCTCTCAGATTTTCGAAATTCAGCTCACAGAAATGGTAAAATTCAGTTTTATGTGAATTTCCAAAAGCTCCTAGGAGGTGGGTAAAAAACGGTGAAAAGTTCAATAACATTTTTATATATCTAAAATTATTAAAAACCGACTCCAATGAATTACAATGAACATATATAGGTATTATGTATCTATATTGAAATTAAATAATTTATATAAAATAAATAATTATTTAAATAAAAATTTGGTTTTAAACAATAACTCAGGGTTTTCCACTATTCATCAAAAATTAAAAGTTTTCAGAAAAATTCAAAAAAATTTATCTTAAGATAATTTTGATATTTTAAAATCAATAATGAATTCAATTTACCAAATTCAAAACATAGAAGTTGCATTTATTAATTTAAAATTAATTTCTGCTGTCAAAACAAAAAGCGAGTTTTTATGAAACAATAACTATCAAAAGATTAACACTTGTTTATGTCCGGTTTAAATGTGAAATTATGTCTAATGACCAACATTCGATTAAATTGTAAAAATATATTCTAAATATAATTTAAAACGACTCAAATTCATAATTTATCACTATTAATTATTTAAATTAAGAAAGTTATTTTTAATTAAAATATATTAATTTTCACTATTCATCAAAATATGAAAGTTATCAGAAAAGTACCAAAAATTCACCCTAAGCTAATTTTGATATTCTGAATCCAAAAATGAAGTCCATTTTGAAATATAAAATGTATAAAACTTCAAAAAGTGGGTATTACTATTTATAACGGCTAGTTTGATTGTTTTTGGTGTGTGTTATAACTCGAAGTTGCGTACATGAAACGCTACTATATTATTCAAATAGAAGCATATTGTGGAATCTTGGGGTGTTAAATTCTCCCCTCCTTCAATAAATTGCGTCCTAGAAATTTATGCTCGGTATTGGAAACATGGGGTTGAAATTTCAAAATATCTTAGTTGAAATCCCATATCAAAAAATGGATTAATGAGGCCTTTATTTAAAATAAAGAGTGGTGAGTATGAAGGTTACAGAAAATAACACATAATAGGGTTCCTTGTTGGAAAATATGGATATGGAATATAAATCTAACCATCAATATCTGATAGAGTGTGGTTGAGAACATGGATATGAAAAGGCCAATAATCCCAAAGCCATAAATTTGTGATGATCTATGGTACCATCTAGGACAACATTTTTGTTCTATGTTCCTTTTCTTAATGTTGAGGAATTTATTTATGAGATTGGCTAAGATAATAAGGATATATACTTACTTTATAATTAGAGTTTTATCCATTAATAAATTTCTACTACAAACTCATCTTTCACTACAAAACATAATACAACTCAAAAATACTCTATTTATCTTAATCGTATAGGGTTCCAAATATAATGAACGTATAATTAACATATCAGACCAATTTAAAAAAGAAACGACATTATACAATCTAGGGACTTCACGTAGTCTAGTAGTAGGCAATAAATCCCAATCGCATTATGGTTGTGGGTTTGATTACCACAGCTTTGTCTGACACGACGGGTTGTCACATGGTCTGCGTGTTGTCCTTTTATAAAAATCCAAAAATAACCATTCAAACTTAATCCATTCCATGCTTTAGACTTATCCAAAATACTACTATCCAAACTCACAGTCCAAAATTTATAAGGATGTTAAGCACAATGAAGATACTTTTTTCCATGTAATAACATATGAACACCTTCACCATATATTATTTTAAAACATGGTAACATCTTAAATTACAATAAAACCTTATTTATTACATTCATTCTCCCTTATTCTTTATAGAGTACTATATATACTCCTTCTATCAAAAATTTTGTAAACTCCACCAATGAAAAATCATTAATCAGTTTCACGGTATTCAAGAATATCCAATATAATTTACCCAAATCAACAATATCTTATTCCAAAATCTGTACCTTAATATTAGGACCATATTAAGGTTTATCATTACTTCAAACATGTAATTTCAAAAAAAATTAACTCACTGTAGAGTCTCTTTTCTTAGTACCATAAAATCTCAAATCCTCAATGAAATTGTATTTCAGTACAATCCTTATTTATTTCCAGAACATCATTGATACTACACTTAAATGAAATAATTCCAAAATAACAACATAATAACACTAGTCATTCCTCTTCATTTGTGGTAGAATCATAACTTTATTATTATCCAATAGCATCATTTTTAGAGTAGTCTGATGACTAAGACATTGGTTCGCATAGTTTCTAAACTCCATGCAGTTCAGGCATTGTACATTTGAAACCATTTTCTTGCACTTGTAGTCACGTACTTGGTGTCCTTTTTCTCTACACTTATAACATACAATCATTCCCTTCAACCATTTTCCAAGGTGATTATTTCCACAGTTATCACATATGGGAAACTCCTTCTTTACCTTCTTCCATTTATTTTTCCTTCTCTCTACCATCCTTTTCTTCTCTAGCTTCCCTTAAAAGCCATAAGACTCCATGAATTCTTTACTTATCTTATCAACACATGATACTATTTCTTCATATGATGATAATACGTGGGAGACTATTTCCCTTCTAAATTATGTCTTAGGACCATGAAAGATATGATCCTTCATACTCTTTGGATCATGTGTATTGCTGGAGTTCTCATTCCTTCTACTGGGCACCATTTCTAAAGAATGGAATACACTAGATTAGATTATGAATAGCAATACCTAATCCTGAACTTGTAAAACACTTAACATAAATTACACAGTCTATGGATATAATCCATAATCATAAAAATGTTTTCATTGAGTAATTATATACTCATAATCCCCTCATAATGGTTTGTAATGAAAATGAGAATTATCCTAAGAATATCCCCCGGGAGTGTCGTAACCAAGATTGCAGCAAGGCCTGTTGTCGTGCACTAGTTCTCGTTCGAGTCTAGCTCAAAGCGGTGTTTTCGGGTTTTACCCCTAGGTACATCTGTGCCAAAGCCGCCTCTACCTTCTCATATCCAGACAGAGATGTATTGCTTGTAAAACTCACAAAATCTCGACATTAACAAAATTCAAGGAAGTTCTTATATACTAATCCTCAAAGTCTATATTAGGGTAATGTGATCTAATAAGAGTTTATCTAAATCTTGTTTCCAAGGTTATTTTTAAACATCCTTTGATACCAACTATAACACCCTGACCCCAGTTACCCAGAGTCGGTTCATTATTTTAATATATTAGTATAATTACAAGGAATAAATTCATGAAGGACCGATCAGTTTAGCAATCTTGGAAAATAGATTACATACAAGAACATTACATTACACTTTCTAATATACAACACAGAATAAATAATCCTTTTATAATTCCATTGTTCCCTTAGATTAACCCTACATCTTAATCATAAAACACTTCTTGGGATCCTTGGAAAAATAAAACAGAGAAAGGGGTGAGCACAGATGCTCAATAAGGGTAAATAATTTTGTAGAAGCTATAAAATTTTATGCCAGGATGTGTAATTAAAAAAATGCCTTTTTTAAAAAAAACATGAACATAATATGGTAAAAATATTTCAAACATTACCATATAAACATGCGCATGGATATTCTACAAATTAAATAATCACATGTAATAACTAATTTCATAATGAGGGAATGCATAATCCCAAACATTAATTTCTCTGTCAAGGCCTCGTGCTAAGAACTAAGGGATAATTGTAACCGGAACCCACCCCGGAGAGCCTCTGTAACCGGACTCCATCCCAGAGAGCCTCTGTAATCGGACAGCAACTCGGAGTGCCTCTAATAACCGGAGACCAACTCAGAGGGTCTGTTGTAACCGAACCCCAACCCAGAGGACTTACTTTTACCGGTCCCCAACACGGAACATACTAGTCCACACATTCATCTTAAGAAGAGGATGAAATATAACATAAACATTCGTATTAAAAATAGCATATGAAATGCCAAAACATTAATAATAATCCATTAATGACATAAGAATGACTCATCCATAGTCAAACATATCACAAAACCTTAACTACAATATGGAAGATTTGTATCATAATAAATTAACTTCAAACAAGTGTAAAATTTATCAATTGACATAGATGAAATCAAAACCATTTGAGAGAAATATCCCTTTTTTTAAATCATTTAAAAGTCACATAATTTAGAAAATAAGTCATTTAAATAGATTTTTTAATCAAATTTTCCCATACCACTTTGAAAATTTTAAATGGAATTAACATTTTAAAAACATTGATGTCCAAATAAATAAATCCGTAAAAACCATTTTGAAGACATAGACATTAATGAGAAATATTTAGAAGAATAAATATTTAAAACATTCAAAATGATGTTTTAGTAAAAAGTCCCTTAAAATAATCCCTTCGAAAACTCTTTCATAAAACATTGACATGGATAATAAATATATCCCAGTAGATACTTACGTAAAAACAACCTTGGATAATAAAGAGATTTGAAATTAACCCTTACCTATTTGGTAACTTACGGAACATACAACCCATGATAGAGGTATCATACAATGAATATGTAAATGCACATAAATTAAAGTGTATTACACAAAGAATAAAATTATGGGCAGTACATACACCACACAAAAGATAATGGTGGAAATATGGCATGAATCTCATGGGAATAAGGAGTGAGATGAAAACCCCTTACCTTTCACTTTCCTTTAGTCGAGGGTATGTTTAGCCTCCTCTTCTTCGGGTTCATCCTTTTGAATTGATCAAAAGGGCTCCATAGGTTGGATTTCTTATCAAACTAAGGCCTCTAGGATTATGTTAGGATATTTGAGAGGTTATTTGGGTAGGGTTTGGCCGAGCCAAATGGCTTAGAAGGTGTGAATTAGAGAGAATGGGGAGTGGCCTTTATAAGAGGGGTGAGGGGAACCTTAGAAAAAACAGAAAATATTATTTTATAATAAATTCATATTTTTTTTCTAATGGCTCCAAAGATGATTTTTTATAGTCGAAGGTGGGGACAGGTCAAAAAAACTCAACCAATAGGTTTTATACAAGTTTATATTACTATTTTAACATTATCTTTATGATTTAACTCTATGTAAAATAATTTAACTTTTACAGTGTCTTCTTGTATTCAAACACTATATGGTTACTAAAAATACAATATATTACCAATAGAACCCCAATTTGTTTATTAATGTCATATAAATTATTATATAAGTCTTTTGGCCGAATCATAGATTTTTAGGACCATTATATCAATTAATAATATAATATTTGTTTTAAGAAATATTTTATGTTAATTCTGACACTATTTGGTATTTCTTTTTTCTTAATAATAACAACACGGCTACTTAAAAAAAATACATTTAATCAATCCTAAAATGTCATATTTACCTAGATAATTCTTGGATGTGATAAAAACGTTGAAATTATATTTATTTTAATATTTATAATACCATTTATTTGATTCTTCCATGAATAAGGTAATTACTGCATCATCATTGTGTCAGAAATAAATTTATTTATATAATGTCTAAAAATTATAAATAAAATACCATGATGTAGGAAATATTATTATCTTTCTAATTTGTATTTATAATTGAATTTATCTTATGCAAAACCATATATTAAAAAAGTTTTAATTATTAAACATTGATTTTAACTCTTTTAACTCTTCTTTGAATTAAATAATAATAAATGTCCTAATCTAATCCAAGTGGACATAAATGATAATATTTTATTCCTAAGGTTGTTTTTCGTTGAGATAAACTTGTCAAATAGAATTATAACATGTGGGAGGGGGTAATATTAATATCAATTTTACCCTTAATTGCCATATTTACTTTTTTTCGTGGTAAATAAAAGTAAAAAGTTACTATTCACAAAAAATTATTTTCATATCATTGAAATAAATTTTACTCCTTGATATAAACCATGTCTCTTGGATTTTTGAAATTTAGCTCACAGAAGCGGTAAAACTCAGTTTTATGTGAATTTGCAAAATCTCCTAGGTGGTGGGTAAAAGACGGTGAAAAGTTCAATAAAATTTTTATATATCTAAAATTATTATAAAACGACTCCAATGAATTACAATGAACTTATATAGGAATTATGTATCTATTTGTAAATTAAATAATTTAAATAAAATAAATAATTATTTAAATAAAAATTTTGTTTTAAACAATAACTCATTATTTTTCACTATTTATCAAAAATTAAAAGTTTTCAGAAAAATACCAAAAATTTACCCTAAGGTAATTTTGATATTACGAATTCAATAATAAAGTCTATTTTACCAAATTAAAAATTTAGAAGTTGCATTTATTAATTTAAAATTAATTCCCACTGTCTAAACAGAAAGCATGTTTTTAAGAAACAATAACTATCAAAAGATTGACATTTGTTTATGTCCAATTTAAATGGGAAATTTTGTCCAATGACCAGCATTGGATTAAATTGTAAAAATATATTCTAAATATAATTTAAAACCACTCAAATCCAAAATTTATCACTATTAATTATTTTGATTTAAAAATTTGTTTTTAATTAAAATTTAGTAATTTTCACTATTCATCAAAATAAGAAAGTTATCAGAAAAGTAACAAAAATTCACCCGAAGATAATATTGATATTATTAATCCAAAAATGAAGTCCATTTGGAATGATAAAATGTATAAAATTTCAAAAACTGGGTATTACTATTTATAACGGCTAGTTTGATTGGTTGTGGTGTGTGTTAAAACTCGAAGTTGCTTACATCACATGCTACTATATTATTCAAAGAGAAGTGTATCATGGAAGCTTGGGGTGTTACAATGGCAGATGAAGATGACAATGATGCCTCTCAAATCCGACGAACCTCGCCAATGAACGTAGCACGGGGATCATTATTCAATCGGATCGAGGTATGTATTTTTATTTATATTATTCTTTCCCCATTTTTGGATTTAACGATGAATGTGGGTCAACCATAAAAATGTTGATCTGCAGATTCTGCATTCTTATGGGAGGGTGTTATTTTTCATTTCATTCAAGGATTGATTCGGTAATTGTAATTGTGATAATTGTTTGATTATTGTTTTGATTCTCCTAGTTTAATCCTTCCAATGGGATCATATGAATGTCCTGACGAACGACAATAGAGGTTTGTTCATCCTTTTCGTTTATTGAGTTTTTTACTCCCTTTTCTTATCATTCATTATGTTCTTTATAGGACGAAGAAAAACGGATCGTTTTGCATTAGTTTTGTGATGCAATGATCCTAAATTGGAGATATGACATCGTGGAGACCTAGAGTAGGTGTGATGGCAATGGCGGAACAAGAATCGACATTGTTTGGGAATAATCGTTCTTTGACCATTCATCTTGTGGATGATCAAAACACGTTTTTGGGGAAGATCATAGGCCCAAAACTGACATAATCGGCTTCATAGGGATCGAGCTACCAAATGCCTTGAGTTTCATGTCCATCGGACAACAAGATTTAAGAATAGGGCGGCACGGGAGGCGCGACAGTGGGGGTTTGCGATTCTAGAAATTTCTGAAGACAAACGACATGTATTATTGAAGAACATGCCCAGTGGTACCGCCTCAGCTACGACTAGGGTTTCGCGAGGCATGAAGCAATGAGATGGCATGTTATACGAAGAACTTGGCATATGGGTCTTACGCGGGACATGGCATGTATCTCGAGTGATACACAGACACAGGATGGAGTACACAGCCATCTACTCCACCACACTGCCAGAACCAGCTGGCTACACAGGTTACCATGTGTACGAGTTACACAAGATGGCACACACAGGATAAAGCCATGTACAGGCACAGGGTCGCGTACCCGGAGCTGACCCTCACTACTCAAACACTCTGTGTGTTCTCTATTATATGTCGTGTACTGACTTTTCTACACGACTAGCCTTGCAACATGGTTCATAGTACACGGGCAGAACACGGGGATAGAAAACATGACATGTGACATTTCTACACGCCATGTACTTTTCAATACATTGAATGATCTTCTTGTCCACCATATCTTGGACATGTTTCATTTGGGATTGTGCCCCATTTTTCGTTCCCCTGAAGTTAAGGTATCATTTTCAACTACAGGGGTATCATCCCTTCACATGAATTTCTGAGATAGTGTCGGGTATCCCTCCAAGAGGCTCGTAGCGAGATCCTATATCCATACTTTACCCTAGGTAGAGATAGGTATCGACGTGAAAACTTCCATAGGGCATTGATCCATTACATAGCAGGTGAATTCAGATGAGTCGTGGTATCCTCCATTGCCCTGGCAGTGATCCTCATCTATGTATCATGAACTTTTCTCCACTCAAGAGTGTGTTCTCCTCGAATGATTGCGTCTATCTCTAATGACCTTTCTCGACGGACAATACTTCTTAGATGGACATCATCTGAGAAATCATTCTCCAGAACTGATTTCTCTTAGTTGGTTTCTTCATTGAATCTTCAAACTAAATCCCAAGTGGGGGTATGTTATTGTTTGACTTGTATCTTGGCTACGAGTTTGGAATTTGAGTATATTTGGATTGTGTTATCCTATTATATGTTCAGTAGACATATACTGTGTACGGATAACTATGCCTTTCCTTTTTATATTACATTGTGGTTTTGAGGTCCTCAATTGAGTATTGTTATACTCACCCCTACATGGGATTTTCCAGCATGTGTCATGTCTTATTCAGAATTGCAGCCTTTTGACAGGGTCAAGGGTAGTCTAGGACAGGACTGAGCTTTCTGAGTTCCCTATAGGCCGATGTGTTCCTATATCTATGAGCTACAGTCCCAGTACATCTTTTTGTTTACAGGTTGAACTTTTTAGTTTTTAGACTCTTTTTGTTGGTGGGCATGTATTCTGGCGCAGTTTACTTTCAGTACTTTACTTTATGTCATACTCTTTTGGTTGGGTTTAGTTGTATGCATGAATTTTTTTCCCAAGTGTTTTTCTTTACATTTCAGCATTATGGGCTCGGAGATGTGGATGTGTGTACATGAACATAGGCAATGCTTCCCATCTTAGTAATATTCTTACTCGGTGCAAGTCAGCATCCCCTAGCCAATTTGAGGTGGGCTTGGGGAGTCACAGTGTAGGCCCCACTGGGACGGGTCGTGCGAACTACGAACAACATTTTTTTTATTAATTAATACTATTTATATATATTGGATTGGTAATAAAATGTAATTTTTAATATAAAATTTAAAATCATTTTTAACCATTATAATGTTTTTATGACCATCCTTTATGGAGGTATTAAAAAATAAAAAATCAATATTCATAAAGGTGGTGAATCAACACCTCACAAACGATGTTTTTGATTTTCATAAAAAAAGTGGAAGAGAAGTGAATTGATGGTGGATATTCAATTGACATAATAAAATTCATCTATATATATGATACTAGAGTTATCATCTTACATTGGATAGTATAAGTGAGGGGAGGATATTGAAAGAAAGGAAATTGAAATACAAAGAGAATGTTTTACCTCTTCTGTGTCATCTCCTAGAGAACCTCCTTAAGGGACTTGGAAATATACTTTTGTTGATACCACCAAGAAAAAAACATGGAGAAGAGGTTTGGAAGATTAAAAAATAAGAATATGATCATGATTTAATGATTAGAAGTTGTGAGGAGTAGAGGTTGTGATGGGTGGTATTTATATAAGAGAGAGGGGTTTTCAGATTCTGTTATTCATTTGATTATAATTTTGTGTCAAGACTATCAATTATGTTGATTATTATTAACAATTATAATTAATAGTGATTTTCAATTATAACTATTGGTTCTTATATCATCCAAGCGTAATCCATGACTCAATAATTCATGTATTTAGCTTAAATCTTAAATTACATTTTTTCACTATTCACCAAAAAAATCTATTATTTTAGAAAAATATAAAGAATTAAACGTAATCATTTTTCAAAATGAAGAATTAAAAAATTGATTTTATTTTATGAAAATTATTTTTTTAAAAGGTAAATTTACTTTTTTATCAAAATAGTCATTTATACGACAAATATTAATTTTAAAATTTTATCCTATTTTATGAAACATCGATAAAAAATTTAAAGTATCATAAAATTATAATATAATCATATGAAAAAAAAAATTATGTATCTATATGATTAAATTAAAATTTCATTTAAAACATTATTTAAATTATAAAATTATTATTAAATATTTCTGCGTTAAAAAAATTCCAATACATAATTTAACATTTTTTAAACATTAATTTACTTATTCCAGGGTATAAATATATTGTATATTTATTTATAATATACCTAAATATTATTTATACTTTCCTAGGTAAATTTATTATTCTAGTGGCCACATTACTATTCCTAGTGGTCATATTACTTTTCCAACAGTCTTGTTAACATTTAATGGTACATAATGGTTCTGTTAAAATATATGATCTTTAATAAATTGCGATTAATTAAACAGATATGTACTATAAATAATGTGGTGATATATTCTTCCCTCATTTGGAAATTTTTTCCTTGAAATTTTTTTTGAATATTTTCCTCTAAACAGATGCATGTGGTTCTTCTTCATAGTATCCTTAGGTTCCCATGTTTCTTCTTCCATTATATTGTTTCTCCAAATTACTTTTACCAGTCGAGCCATGCAAATTTTTAATACTTCTCTCCAATATAAAAAAATAGAGAGGCTCTTCTTAATATGAAATGTCGGGTTCATTTTCTATTTCAATTAAGGAGATTACGTATGTTGGGTTTGAAATGTACATCTTTAACAATGATATATTGAACACATCAATTACTATGGAGAGACTTGGGGGAATTACTAATTGGTAATTTAAAGCTCTAATTATTTTATGAATTTCAAATGGTCCGACGTACCTGGGGATCATTTTGTCTTTCATACAGAACCTTACTTCACCATTCTATGGAGATACATTTAGAATGATATTATCTCCCACTTGAAATACCAAATCAATTCTCTGGTTGTCATCACAACTCTTTTCCCGGCATTGAGATACTTTAATATGATCTTGTAAAGTATTTACCTTTATTCTTGTCTAATAAATATGTTTTGGGCCTATAAGTTTCTACTCACTATCTTTATCCCAAGAAGTTGGAGTATGACATTTTTTTCCACATAATGCTTTATATGGAACCATTTGAAAACTAGATAAGAAACAATATTTTTAGGAAAAATCTGCCAAAGGTAAATACGAATCCTTGATACCTTGAAATTCATGTGAGAATGATCTTATCTGGTATTATAATGTTGGAATATTCCTTTCATGTTCTCCATTGGCTTGAGGTTTATTAGTATTACTCAAATTAATCTCATTATCCAAATACATCTAAATACACTTCTACAGTTTTTATGTGAAACAAGGATCTCAATTAGACACAATTGATAATGGTAAGCCATGAATTATTACAACTTCATTAATATAGATTTTTTTCTTGGTTCTCAATAAGTAAATATTCTCAAATAGAAATAAAATGTGATTGTTTTTTAATATGGTCAAAATAACTAATATCACATCATTCCTTCTAGGTTTCGTTGGTTTTCCTCAGACAAATTCCATCATAGTGTCATACCACATCATCATAAAAATAGGTATAGGTTTCTTGGATCTTCAATGATTCTATCTCTCAACCTTTCCTTATGCACAAAAAAGACACCTTGTCACAATGTTAGCAATTTATCCACTTTATATTTTTCATCCAAAAATATTACTTCAAATATCTATACATTGTGGTACTACCATGGTGTATAGAGAAATTTGGGTTATGGGCATCATCTAATTGTTCATTTTTAGCTCAAATATGGATTCAAAACATAACATCTTTCAAATTTTTATAATTCCATCCATATTCATGAAGTCTACCAATATTTCATTTTAACAGTTTTAATTATA
The DNA here is from genome assembly GCA_963277665.1 of Viscum album. Lineage (NCBI taxonomy): Eukaryota > Viridiplantae > Streptophyta > Magnoliopsida > Santalales > Viscaceae > Viscum > Viscum album. The sequence continues at coordinate 598,974,761 of OY728153.1, forward strand.
TTTTATAAATTCTAATAATCAGATTGATAACTCTTTATCTTCTCTAGTAAAGATAATTTATAAATAATTTTAAAATATTGTGACGTTACCCCATCTTTAAAAATTATCATATCTGTCTTTATGAAATCAATTAACAGAGGATCTTTTTCAGTACTCATATGTCTTATAAGTATGTGATATTTCATGATGGATTCATGTGCTACCTTATTTGATATTATGTGGTGTTATTGTATTGAGAAATAATAATCTTTGAGTAACTTAATCCATCATATTTTCCTCTACATGAGTTCTATCTATGTCAAAATTTATGTTAAATTCCTTTAATTCTTATATATCTCATAGCTTTTACAATAGAGATAGTGTCACTATATAATCAGATAAAAGTGTATGAATGCTAACTCAAGATCATTATCTAGATAATTATTTTAATTAATCTTCAAATATATTGATTAATATGCAATAACTTTATTTTTTTTTTTCAGAAAACAAACTTTTCCTTTCTACGATGCATCACTATATATCCCCCACCCATCATTTCTTGGTGGTAGAGTCGAAATTGTAGGATCTATTAATATTATCTCCGATTAAAAAAATAATTGTGGGCATTATTTTATCCATATAAACATAAAACAAGTACATGTGAGCTTGGTTAAAAAGTTATCCAATTGGGTAAACTTTTGAACAAAACACTGATAGTAAACTACTAAAACAATAAAAAACATACATCAATTATATTTTTGGTGTAGGCCATTATTATATTTCTTTTATCATTGGAGTATCAATTGAGATTCCATTATTAGATATAATATATCCAATAATATAAATTTACGTAATCCATAATTTACACTTTCTAAATTTACTATATAACTATTTCCTTTTGAGTGTCTCATGAAAAATCCCTAATTGATATTCATGGTCTTCATAGCTTTTATAATACACCATAATATCATCAAAGAATTCTAAAAAAAATCATCATGATATTCCTTGAATACTATGTTCATTATATCCTTGATAAAAAGGAGCATTAGTCTATCCAAATGGAATTAATGTAAACTTTATATTCCCATACCTCATCCAAAAAATTTAATTTAGCATATCTTCTTCCTTTCCTCATAGTTGATTATACCCATGATGAAGGTCAATCTTCAAAAAACTTTGATCCTTGTGAATTTGGTCGAAAAAATCATTAATTAATGGTAGTGGATACATTTTCATTTTACTAATAGAATTTATTTCTCTACAGTTTTTTCACATCTATGGGTATCTATATTTATTGTTATCAATGAGAACAAGGGATCCCCATATAAAAACACTATTTTGAATAAATTATTTATTACTAAAATCCCATAGTTGTGTATTTAGTTCCATAAATACTATAGTGTCCATTATATAATTAGTTATTGATATTGGAATTGCATCAGGGATTTAATCAATTTTAAACATAACCTCATGTTTTGTGGGTGAACAGGTAAATCCTTAAGAAATACTTTAATGTATTCTAATAAAATAGGTACATACTAAAATTTAGGATTACTTTACTCATCCTAATATGATGTTTTCTCTTCCTCCCCAATAATTTCATTCACTAGAGCTACTAGGGGTAGATCTGGAAAATAATTAGACGATAAATTTTCATCTCTAAAGATAAGGAATTCTACATCTCCCACACAAATCATAACACCCATCTTCTCAAAATTAATTATCACATAATATTATGAAATTCATTCTACACTGAGGATTTTATCAAAGTGAATCATATTTATGACGATAAATTTAGAAACTAAAGAAGTTTTACCTATCAATAAAGGGATTGAATGACACATTTGTGTTGTATTGAGACATCACTAAAAATTTTTGACTGAAAACACCCTTATTAAATCAAAATGTATGTGTATTGTTTTCAAGGAAAATTATGTATTTATAAAAGAGTATGATGACCAAAAATCCAATATATCATTTGACAATTTTAATGATAATATTATTGTACTTCCTACCATATCATTGGGTACTTATAATTTTCTATACTAATCACATATATTTGGACATCTCCCCTTGGCTTCTTCTATGGTCGATTCCCTTGAATCATGGGTCATTTATTTTAATAATGCTGTATTTAATTATAGTTTAATCATTTAAAATAATTTATTTATTATTTACCCTTATAATCATTATCTCTATGACCTGTTTCTCCTCACTTATACTAAAACCCCATACCTTTTAACCATTTCATATTACGATTCTTCCCCCAATTTTCACATAATAAAAATTCTTTCATTACACAATTCTTCATTTATAATTAACATTTTCCATGGTTATTAGAATACCTTTTATTCTCTTGATTTCTATTGATAATATATGATTTATAAAATTACGTTACATTTTTTATAGAAATTAATACCATTTCATCACATGATGATAATTTTTGAGAATCTAGTGCCCTTTGGAGACATTTATTAATAAATTAATTGAAATTATAAATCATGTTATCCAAACCTTGTTTTTAATCTATAACACACCTAGATTGTATTGTAAATGTATCCTCGTACTCTGAAAAAATCTCTTCATCCTTTTCCATTAAGCTAAGTAATTTTCTATAAATTTCCATTCATTTCTCATGAGGGGTATAAGAATTACTCTTTTAAAGTTATCCATTCCATTTTTTCGTTTTCCTATTCCTCTTTAGTATTCAAGATCAACAACCACCATTGAAAAGCAGATCTTTTGAGACAATTTATCGATAGTACTACCTCTTTGTTTTTATTGAACCCCAATGACTAAAATATCATTTCAAGGGACTTGATCCACTTTTAATCTACCACTGGATTAGTATTAAAAAAAAATTATGGGGGATTATTTCACATGAAAGGATCCAGCATAGATTTATAATTTTTATTCTTTATAACCATATAAAGTTGTCCTGCTAGTGTCATGATATGTTCATCTCCAACGCTAACTGTGTCGACATTCTTAATAGGGAAATCCTTAAATTGTATGTGGGTATTGATTCCACTTATTCCATTAGGAACCCCAACTAAATAATGTGAAAAACTATATTATCTCATAATAATAATTATTATTAAGCCAAAAATTCACAATAAGGAATTATTATAATTCCCATGTTACTTAACATCTAGTTCCAAATATTTTTACTAAACATGATCTGATACCAACTGTAAGAACCCCAAAACTTGTAACATAGAGTCTACTTTTATTTTATTATAATGGAATAGATAAAAGTGATCAAATAACCATTGATATATCAATTTAGTATTCTTTAAGAGCTAGATACATACGTGTATCCCTTATTATGTTGATAATTAAACCTATAATGTAAAAAAAGAAAATAAATTACTTTTGTGAAAATTATTAAAATTTTCATCTTCGTGTCCTAGGAATGGGAAAAAAATAAAGAGTGACCTAAAACACTCAGTAAGGTTTAAATTAATCAATAAAAAATGAAGAAAAGTCAATAGGGAATAAACATTATGAAAGGGTAAATAAATTAAATCGCATGCCACCAATAAATTGCCAATGAAATGCATTCATAGATTTAGTCATAGAGAACATATAATGGAAATTAATATCTAAATACTGAAATAAGAAAAATCATAAATTTTTTAAGTCATGTATTTTGATCATGAACAACTACTATCTTGATAAGACAATTTTAGTCAAATAATATAAACCAATCCGATTCTGCTTGGAAATAAGAACGAAGGGTTTTTCCAAAATTATTATTGCCTCATGAATCCTATTGATTAATATAGGGGATATATATAACTATTCCCCACCCATCACTATAAGTACAATAATTTCTTTATAAATAGATTTAATTCAACAATAATATTACTTATCAAAATATTTAAATTTAGTAGAAAATAATGAATTTACCAATATTTCCCCAGTTGAAATGACATTAAAAGAAAACACCATATATAAAAATAGTATAATGATAGGAAAATAATCATATCCATGATACATGAAATAGGTAATTTTACAAAAATCTGTGATAAATGATGATCATAAATAAAAAAGGGAGTATACATACACCATACACAAGGAATAAGAGGTGAATAAGGCATAACCTGAAGGGAATATAACAATGGTGTCCATGAATGATTGGATTTAAATAATAAATTGAAATTAAATATGAAAAATAGTAATATATAAAGTTAAATGATGTTCAATTGAAGTGAAAACATGTAAAAAATAGGGTTTAAAAAACATTAGAAATTAGACATTTTAGTGCGTTTTAAGGAAAAATATTAAAGAGACTCAAATTGCATAAAAGAATGGTTTTTTGTATAAAACTAGAAATTAAAAAGATTGTTTTTCATGATAAAATGAGTAATTTTATAATAAAAATTGTGGATTAAAATAGATTTTGGATTGTACTTCAAAATGGTAAGAAAATGGGAAGTTCCATTTAAATGGGATTTCTTTTTGGAAGGAATTGAAAATGGAACCTTATAAAAAATGTATTTCACTGTAAAGGAAGGAATAATTGAGATAGTTACACATAATTGGAATAAATAGATTGAATTTTTTATTATTAAATAATAATAATTAGGAATTAAATTTGGATAAATATAAATAAAGGGTAAACAAGGAGGAAAAAATAGTGGTTTGGGAAGAATCTCTTGCTTTATCTGTGAAGGAGTTTTGCAGTTTCCCAAAATTTATGGGATAATGAAATTAGATTCATTAATAATTTAATTAAGAACCAATTGAAAATTAATTTATTGTTTTAAAATTTTATTAATTTTAATTATGGATTTTTTTTTGAGTTAAAGATTCTATTTCATCATTCAGGAGTGTTCGTTTCCTTTGATTTTATGATTGGTTCACTTGTATACATGTATGAAAAATCAGGTAAAATGAGAAGATTTATCAAAAATTGAAATTATATATTATTAATTAAATTAAAAATGTTTTAATTGTCTTATATTTCATTTATTTATATATGACTCTGATTCGTTAGATAAAACATTAATGAAAATCGTTTAGATTATTTGGTCATTTTTTTAATCATTACAAACAATTTAGATTAATTAATTAATATTTGGTATATATACTATTTCGAAAATAGGAAATATGTTTTAATAAACATATTAAAAAAATTTAACCATTAAAATGATATTATGACAAAAATTGAATCTATAATTTGAAAACATAATAATCGGTGTCCATGATGGTGGTGAATCAACATCTCTAGGACAATGTTTTCATTTTAAAATGTGGAAGAGAATATAATTTATGGTGGATATACCATTAACATAATATAATTACATTATATAAATTAAACTAGAGTTATCATGTTACTTTTTAAAGAGGTGTTGAGGGAAGGATAATAAAAGAAAAGAAATTGAAAGAGAGGTAGAGGGAAAGAGAGAAGGTTTTACCACTTGTGTTTAAACTCCTTCAGAACCACTTTAAGGGACATGGAAATGGTTTTTAGGTGATACTTGAAAGACCATAATGTGGGGATTATGTTTGGGAGATGAAAATGGATGAATATTTGTAATCTCCAGGGCTTATATGGTGTGAGGAGAAGAATTGTTGAAGGGTGGTATATATAGTGGAGGAGAGGGTTATTTTTTCAATATTTTATTTATTTGAAAACTATTCTTTCTCAATACTATCAATAGTGTGGATTATAGTGACAAAGTATATTAACTAGTGAATTTTAGTTTAAAGTAATGTTTCTTACATCATCAATACATCATTATTGACTCAATAATTCATGTCTTTAGATTATACCCTAAATTATTGTATTCCACTGTTCACAAAAAATCAACAATTTCAAATAAAATCCTAAAAAAAATTAACCAAACCATTTTTTATCACATAGAATTAAAAAATAGAATCAATTTTATTAAAATAATTCTATATATTTAATATATTTAATTATTAATTAAAATAATCATTATTATAAAAATATTAATTTCAAAATTATTACAGATATATTACACTTTGAAAATTTAATTAAGGTCACAAAAAATCGTATTATTATCATAAGAAAAAAAATATTAATTTATGAATCTACTATAAAAAATAAATTTTATTTTAAAACATTGTTTTTTTTAAAAAATTTAAATAAAAATTTAATCTTTAAAAAAAATTAATACTTAATTTATCATTTTTAAAACATGTATTTACCTATTCAATGATAAAAATATATTGAATTTTCATTTATAAGCTATTTAAATTCTATTTATAATTTCACAGTAATGGTTATTATTTCAATGGCTACATTACTATTCATAATGGTTACATTACTATTCTAATGGTCATGTGAATATTTAATGGTATATCAAGGTTTTTTTAGGCTACAAGCTATCGTATATGTTGAATTTTTTTAAGAAGAGATGTACAATAAATATTTGGGTGTTATAATGAATACTCAATAAAATACTACCCCAAGAAGGAAAATAATGTGGTTGATTCTCTAAAATAGATAGATCATGATACACTATACTAGATGAGGATGGAAATGGAACTGATCTTTATGAAAACTCATAGGATTGATATTGAAAGAATAAATTAAGGGATGAAATTCTAACCTTCTTAAATGATTTCTCATCTATTTATCCATGTGAGGATGAATAATTTATAGTAATAAGATATGGATATATATAATAATCGAAGGAATATTCTATATTTCAACCATGAGATTAATGGAATTATGATATTCAAAAGAAATATATATGTATCCCATAAATACAAGAAATGAATTAGGAGTATTTGGATGATGTACATTTCTCATCTATCTCTCTCCACCCATGAAGCATAATGATTTATAGTGGTATTATTCATCACTTTTGAGAGGAAAAAATAAATATAGATATTTTAGATTATATATCTTGATCCATGATATGACAAAAATTGATGTATGAACATTATAATTTTATGTGTATGTTGAAAAATTACCATTATGTGTATGTAAGATAGAGAATAATTCCCTGGATTCCATTGTATTTCTCTAAAATTCATCAAAAGTATTTAGTTAAATTTTATTTATAGTTGATAATTTTAAAAAGGAATCCAATTTTATTAAAATTCAAAAATATTTATCAATCAATAAATAGTCGATGTTATACATAAGGAAAGCTCTAAGGTACCATGATGTACCACTATTAATTCTATTTGACCTATGATCTATGATTTACCATAATAGTTTGTAGAATTATTCTGAAAAAATTCATTACAGACGTGATATTTAGAACTACTAATCATCATCAAGATGATGACTCTCATGAAAAAATATTCATAATCTATAAGATATGACCATATATTGTTAAATATATTTCAATGGCCTTGTGGATGAACACATTTCACTAGAAGAGTTCTCATACAAAACCTATTTCAATTATATAATTCATATTGAAAAATATTTTTCTCTGTATAGGATAAAGTGAATAACTTCAATATTATGATATTGAGTTAGAGATATAAATATTCTCAAAAAATATGTATGAATAATTGTTAGCGAATATTATAACTAACCAATAACACATTAGAAATTACATAAGTGGATAAAATATCAACGATGAAAATCATCCAAGAGACATGTAATTAGAAGTTAGAGACATTGTATTCATTGAAAAATCACCATCAAAGAGGGTAATAATATTACATAATAAGGGAATATTTATCCATAGATATATTAGAACCCTTGAAATTCAAAATCATGTGGGATTGGTAGGTTATCATATTTTACTTCCAGAATTAAATCAAAATTATCAAATGTTATGCATGTATGACCATTGAGTAAGTACATAACTAGCCCCTCACATGTACTGAACTCGTTGATAGTACAATTAGAATGTGATATTTTTTTTATTAGAAACAATTAGTAGAAAACATAAATAAAAGAGATAGTTTACTATAAAAAATACCATTCTCCTGGGTATGTTATCTGGATAAATAATAATTTTAAATAATTAAAGTGGGAACCCAAATATGTAATGTGATAGAAGTACGCTAATTTTTCAGTAGAGTAAATAAATTTCACGGATGAAATTATTTTAGTGGGTGTAATATATAACACCCAAATATTTTTATATTTATTCTAATTTAAATAAATATTTTACTGAATATATTATTTCACACACAACATTAAAAGAATAGAAATCATGATTGATTTTATTGAGAAAAAATATTTAATTCCATGATGAAAATTAATACATTGTGATACTCAAATATGTAATATCATTAAGAAAACTATAAAACGAATAAATCAATCAGTAAAAAATACCACAAACATGAAATATGTGTAACCATGATTTAACTTGAAGACCAAAACTATAATTATAACTTTGGAAAGAATGGAACAATAAGGAATATGATATCTATTTTGAGATTTTTGAAAATTAATAGAATTAAAGTATTTAAGGATATATATATATAGATATGAATGTAATATGGTAGTTGAACATATAGTCATAAGATATATAATTACCAATTTATTTTACGAAAAATAAATATGTATTTAATAGTGTGGATTTCACATTTCTACATTCCCATGAACTTTTAGTTTTAAAATTTTAGATAATTATGACGAAAATTTATATCATAAAGTGGAAACATATCTAGAGCATACATGTTTTCCAAAAAAATAATATGTTATTTTTACAACCCATTTACATTTAAGAAACTTTTTATTTTTTTGATGACTCACCTTATAAAAATTTTTAATCATTATATATTTTATACGTATCCATAGTTCCTTTAAAAATAATTGAAAAAATGGGATGACAAAAATTGATTATGAAGGGCTATAAAAACAATAGAATATAATTTCTCTAGTGAAAACACATGAAAACCTAGGAATACATTTACCATTTTTTAAATAAATATTTGAGAATGTTAATAAAACATTTCTACATGTGAAAAATAAAAAAAATATCAAAGAAAAACATTATATCCCTTTATAAAGAATATTAAATACCATGAAAGAATCTAGAGGAACATGGGAACTCATGAAAATATTACCCTGAAAAACAAATAGCTTGGCTTTAAACATTCATTACCATAGTAAACTAAATGAATTTTATAAAAATTATTTTTGAAAGAATAATATAGGTACCCTAGAATCATATTCATAAATCTTATTCACTCATTTTTAAGCCTTTTCTAAGTAACTAAATCCCAATTATTTCTATAACTCCCCGAGCCCACTCTATCGGACTTAATTCTTGGAAAATGATGTGTAATTTTTTTAAAAAAAATTTACAATTACACAACACTTTATATAAATGTGGAACTTTTACCAATATAGATTCTAGAGGATTAGACAGAACCTTACATTTATCAGATTAGAAACAATAATGGTAAACAACTATTCACTATGCTTCCACACGCGCTACAATAAAGATGGCGAACTCTATATTTCAAGGAACCTATGAAAAACATTTTGAAAACATAGGGTGACCACAAAAGATGCACAGTAAGAAGTTTTAAAAACCTTTGATAAATCCCATAAAAATATTATTTTGATAATGCATTTGGAAAATTCATTTAGAAATAATTTTGTAGAACAACCCTTACAAAATATTACAATTTTTTGAAAATTAATTATATTGAAAACGCTTTTAAAACTAATCCAGTGATTCATTTGAAAATATTGAGCAATCTCTTAAAAAAAACAACTGGGACCACTCAAAATTTGTAGGCTATCTTGGGCCTACACATGTGAGGGGTGGATTAACAATAAAATTCCCTATCTTGTTTATAAATATTGAGTAATAGTTTTATAAAACATTTATGTATAAGCTTTCCTTATATACATATAATCTTCACTGGTTATTTAGTATTGAAAATATATTTATAATCATTCTTGGAAAAAATAAATTCTAATCTTTACTGAAACTTATATATTTGACCTGTTATGATCAAATATCATGATACATGACGTTGCATAATCACAAGAAAGATTGATCAACATCTACACCCTTAAAACTTCATCCATATTGTCATAAAAATTTATTTTTTCAATGTTTGTTTAATGATCAATTATAAAAGTATATACCTATATAAATTTATTTGTATGCATGTATTAAAAACATATCTATATATGGCATAATCGTGATATGAGTATGACATGCATGTAGATCCATCATTTAAATTCCTAAAAATCCATAAATAATAAATAGCAATATATATATTTTTTATAAATAATTAACAAACAATAATTCATATAATTCATATGATACATATTCTTTATCCTTACAAAAATGTTTGAAACATAAAATCATTATTTTGGATTAAATAATATCTCGCTAAATTTAGAAAATAATTAATTTCAATATAAATAATTATTTCAAATCAAAATAATAGATGTTATGACTAGAGATAAATAAACAATGGTCCGTAAGAATAACTTGGCCATAGAATTTATTAAATGAAATGTATAAACAAAATTCCTTTACAAGAAATTAAATAGATTAAAAAAACAAAAAAAACACCATCAAAATTAACTTTTAACATAAAATTCATTTATAAAACTAAATAATTGAAGTAAAAATATTTTTCCTTACACAAAAATAGAATAGATAAATTTAAAATCAATAATAAAAATTACCTTCCAAAAACAATAATATTCAATTTCATAGAATGTATTTAAAAATAAATAATACCTAAGAAAATTTTGAAATTAAAACAATTTAATTTAATATTATAATTCATATACCTGTTAAAATAAATGGAAAAAAATTTCAATACAATAAATAGTGCATATCAAAAAAAATAGAACAAAAGAAAATAGAGAGTCCCTTATAAATTTCTTATCTTGGTGACCCTTTTCAACTTCTTATTTTTATCTCTTAATATCTCTCTCTAATTATCTCAATATAAGGCTTATAAATGAAATTATAAGGGAACTCCAAAGGATGTCTTATATAGAGCCAGTATTTTACTTTTCATCAATTAAATTGAATTCTATTTAAATCTATGTTAATCAAATAACATTTCTTGTTCTTGAAATATAAAATATAATCATAGAAACGACAAGCTAGAAAACGATGATCCAAGGAAGATAATTATTTATTCAACCAAATGGTCATAGATGCATTGTATATTGTATAATTCAGTTAAATCATACCATCATCATGATGCAATAATACACAACCACACAATAAGATCAGAAAATATTTAAAAAAACAGATGTATTACAAACGATAAACAATGACAACGAATTTGAATTTAATATACTGAAAATAATGGAAACAGTTATGAGATTACCATAAATCAATGAATAATGATATGAATTGATTTCATAAGGGTATAGATTCAAGAACATGACAAACACTGGAAATCAATGAATTGTATCCGATCAAATAGATATGATTTTTTTAGCAATATTTGGATAATAGTGAATTTAATATTCCAAAATCAGTTCAATAGATAAAGATTCAGATAAACAAATACCTACTTGCAAACCCGAACAATAGAAGGTATACCAGAAGTCATTTTTCTCACAACTCATTTGGATACCTCAATGAAAAATAGATCAGGAGTAAATAGACCTTAATCGCACTTCAAACACTAAATCAAAACACTCACCTGAACATGATTCCAGAACTGGACTCTTGTTTGACTTCGACTCCACAGATTCGGTCATCAATTCACGATGAACAAAGCTGCGCAATGACCTAACGGAGGACTCCCTCATATCAGTGTGATGTCTCCTCGATGAAAATAAAAAGAACCCGACGGTGCTGTGCTCGAGTTCTCCTCTCTTTAATGAACTCACCCGACCTTGACCTCCACCGCTTGACTCGAAACCCTATCCCTTGTTTTACCATTTTTTACATTTCATTTTTTTCATTTCAATAAAACCGTTTATCATTTTTATTTATCTAAATAAAACTATTATCTTAATATATAAAATTTCGTTATATATATATATATATCAATATTCACTATTTTTAATTTATTATTTTTAAGGTAATTGATTATTTAAGCTATAATTATAATGGTTTCGAAACAAAAATCTTATAAATTTTTATAATTAAAACATATTTGTGATTTTATATGATAAATTTACTAATTATTTTAATTTCAAAATTATTTATTGTTTTTAAAGTAATATGATTATTTATATAAACATTAACATTATTAATTGTAATATATAGGTTTATATAATAACATCCATATAAATTAGTCTTAAATAAGTTCATTTGTTTGTTCAAAATATTTTATTTACTTACATATATCAGATACATCATTCTAATTTACAAAAAATGTGTTATATAATATTCTAAAAATAATTTACATTTATAAAACTAATTCATAAATATATACTATAATAAAAATAATATTACATGTCTTTTAAACAAAATATATTAACCTTTAATATTATCTTTGATTATCATTATTTATTAAAATAATATAGCATAAAATATATTCTCAAGATACTCAATTTCATAAAATTATAATTAATTTATAATTTTTCAATATTTTTTTAAAAAGTGACTTGTTGAAAAATAATATAAATAAAAGTAAACAAATCTCATTTTTATAAAATAAAATCTCATTGTATTATAAAAATATTTTATACCATTATTTTCAAAAAAATTAAAATTCAATAATTAATTAATTAAAATATCTGGGTTGTTAGATTATCCCCCCCTTAAATGAATTGTACCCTTGCAATTCATTCGTTGGACTTACGAAAAATCTGAATTTTCATCTTCAAAATTAAATAAACACTAAGTGGACTAAACTAAAAAAATAAAATTATAAAGTGTGGATTTTTTTATCAAGAGGCAAAATCTAATCTTCAGAATCTTTTAGGCAGTGCTTCTGATGTCAAATATAACACCCGAAACCCACTATTTCATACTCAGTGATTGAAAAATGTGGTGTATTGTTTCTGAAAAAAATAACAATTACACAGCACTTTATACAAAAGAGGAGTTTTTTGTTTTCTTTTTTTAATAAGAAGGTCTATGCCCTAGTCTTTTGGGTATACAAAAGAGGATCTTTTACCGGTCTAGGTTCTAGAGGATTAGACAGAACCATTAATTTATCAGAAATGAAACAATAAAATAAAACACCTATCTACTACTTCCGCACACACTAAAACCAAAACGACCAACTTTGGATTTCAAGGCAACCTGTGAAAAACATTTCGAAAATGTAGGGTGAGCACAAAAGAAGCCTAGTATATAGTTTTGAAAACCATTGATAAATACCATACAAATATTTTTTAAAAAATTCATTTGGAAAATTCATTTAGAAATACTTTTGTAGAACAACCCATACAAAATTCTATAATGCTTTGAAAATTAATTATATTGAAAATGATTTTAAATATAATCTAGTGATTCAGTTTAAAATATTAAGCAAGATATTAAAAACAAAAAAACTAGGGCCACTCAAAACATTGAAGGCTATCTTGGGACTACCTACTTGGGGGAGTATTCACTATCCAATTCCCTATCAAGTTTACAAAGTTCGAGTACTAGTTTTTATAAAACATTTTTGTATGGGATTGCCTTATATACATATAATATTCACTGGTAATTTAGCTTCAAAAATATATTTATAATCATTCTTGGAACCAATAAATACAAATCATTACTGAAACTTATATATTCGACTTGGTATGGTCAAATCTCTTGATACATGACGTTGCATAATCACACGAAAGATTAATCCACTTCCACGAACTTAAAATATCATCCATATTGTCATAAAAATTTATTTTTGTAATGCTTGTTTAATGATCTTGTATATATGGATATACCTATATATATCTATGTGTGTGCGTGTGTTTATGCTTGTATTAAAAACATATCGATATATGTCTATAATCGTGATATGAGTATGACATGCATGTAGATCCATCATTTAAACTCATAAAATTCCACAAATAATCAATTTCTATATATATATATATCATTAATAATTAATCAAACAATAATTATTATAATTCATATGATACAGAATCTGTATCCTTAAAAAATAAGTTTGAAACATAAAATCATAATTTTGTATTAAATAATATCTCTCTAAATTTGGAAAATAATAAATTTCAATATAATTGATTGTTGCAAATTAGAAAAATAGATGTTTTGATATGAGATAAATAAATAAAGGTCCGTATAAAAAACATGAAGATAGAATTTATAAATTTAAAGGTATAAACAAAACTCCCTTACTAGAAATTAAATATATTAAAAAACAAAACCCCATCAAAATCAACTTTTAACCTAAAATTAATTTATAAAACTAAATAGTTAAATTCCAAATATTTTACCTTGTATAAAAATAGAACATATAAATTTGAAATAAATAATAAAAATTGCCTTAGAAAAACCATAATATTCAATTTCATTGAAAGTATTTAAAAATACAGCATCCCTTACAAAATTTGGAAATGAAAACAATTTAATTTAATATGATAATTCAAATACATGTTGAAATCAAGGGAAAATAATTTCAATAAAATAAGTAGTGCAAATAAATAAATATATAGCCTGAAATAGAGAGTCCCTTACAAATTTCATTCATAGAATACCCTTTTCAACTTCTTTATCCTATCTCATAATATCTCTCTCTAATTCCCTCACTCTAAGGATTTTAAATGACACTCTAAGAGAACTCCAAATGATGGCTTTAATGGATCCTGTATTTTATTGTTTATTGATAAAATTGTTTTCTATTTAAATCTATTTTAATCAAATAGCTCTGCTTGCACATGACATATAAAATATAAGTATAGCAGCAACAAGCCAGAAAATTATGGTCCATGGAAAATAAATATTTATTCAACCAAATGGTGATAGATTCATTGTATATTGTATAATTCAGTTAAATCATTGCTTCTTCACGAAGCATTAATACACAACCACAAAATAAGATCAAGAAATCTTTGAAAAAAATAAAAGTATAACAACTGATAAACAAAGACAGCGAACATGTATTTAATCTACTAAAAATGATGGAAACACGTATGTGATTACCCTAAAACAATGAATAATGATCTAAATTGATGTCATAAGGGGATAAAATGTATAACACAATAGACACAGTAATGAAATACACTGTATCCGATTAAATATATAGGTTTTTTTATAAATATTCAGAGAACAGTGAATTTAATATGCCAAAATCGGTTCAATAGATAAGGATTTGGATAAACAAATACCTACTTGTAAAACCACACAACATAAGGTATATCAAAAGTCATTTTCTCCATAACTCATTTGGATACCTCAACTCAAAACATATCGGGTGTAAATGGACCTTAATCACGCTTCAATCACTAAATTGAAATCCTCACCTGAACATGATTCCAGAACCAGACTTTTATTCGGCTACAACTCCATATTATCGGTCATCGATTCCCAATGAACACAACTGTGCAATGACCAGACAGAGGACTCCCTTGCATTAGCAGGACATCTCCTATATGAAGATCGAAAGAACCCGACGGTGCTGCACTCGACTTCACCTCTCTTCTATGAACTCACTCGGCCTCAGCCTCCTCCACTTCATGACTCGAAACCCTATCCCATGTTTTACCATTTTTTTACATTTCATTTGTTTTTTCATTTCTATAAAACTGTTTATCATTTTTATTTATCTAAATAAAATAATTATCTTAATATATATACTATTTATTTATATACATATATATCCATATTCATTCTTTTTAATTTCATGTTTTTATTGTAATAGTATATTTAATCCATAATTAACACAGTTTCAAAACAAAAATCTTATACATTTTTAAATTTAAAACAGATATGTGATTTTATATGATAAAATTATTAATCATTTTAATTTCAAAATGATTTATTGTTTTTAATCTAATATGAGTATTTATATAAACATTAACATTACGAATTATAATATATATTTTTATAAAATTACTTCTAAATAAATTGGTCTTAAAATAAGTTCATCTATTTTTTTTAAACATTTTATTTACTTATGTGTCTTAGATACATCATTTTGATTTAATAAAAATGTGTTATATATTATTTTAAAATTAGTTTAGAGTGGTAAAACTAATTCATAAATATATACTATAATAAAAATAATATTATGTTTATTTTAAACTAAATATTTTACCTTTAATATTAAATTTTAATATCTTTATTTATTAAAATAAAATGTCATAAAATATCTTGTCAAGATACTAAATTTCATAAAAGTATAATTAATTTATATTGTTTCAATATTTATTTAAAAAGTGACATGTTAAAAAATAATATAAATAAAAACATAGAAATCTTATTTTTATTAAATGAAATCTCATTGTTTGATAAATATATTATATACCATTAATTATTTAAAAAATAAAATTCATTAATTAATTATTTAAAATATCTGGGTTCTTACAATTTATATAAGAGTTACAATCAGCTTTATCTCCCTCACTTTCCTATTTGAATACAAAATCAAGCCTACTGCATTGTAGGGATATATCAGGATAACTAATCGTCATGATAAATACTAGGCTCACCTGTCACCATATATAATGCTCAAGAGTTGTATCATTAATAACATAATTTTATGATTTCACTTTTTCATCATAAAAATATAAAAAAAATTTGACCCCATAAAAATAAATTTTTTACATTCCCATAATTGTATGGATAAATGTTATTTCTCGTTAAAAAAACATAAATAATGAAAAATTCCTAGAATGTGTGGAATAATATATTCGTTGGAATTTAATGTGAACTTGTAGTGTAATATTGATAAATATTAATGTCCACAATATTTGGAAAATGGGTCTAATAGATATTCATTAAATAAATATCTTCACTTTGGTAAAAATAAAAAAAAGACTAATAAAATAAATTTTTGAAAGATTCATTTTTAATCCTTTATAAAGTGATTTAAAATCATTTGAAATTTATATTTTAAAATTTTATATTAATAAATAATAACATTCATGAAAAAAAATTTAGAACATATATATGGATAAGAAAGATACAAAAAGAATAATTTAAAATATTTTTCTAAATAAAAGATTCTATACCATGAGTCTCATCTAGCAACAAAAAATATCTAATTCTGAATTAATAAAATTATCTTAGTTTTAAAAATTATTAAAAAAAATTTCATGTTCATTTAATTATCATTTTCCATTTTCCATTTTATATTTCCATGAATTTTTTATTTAATAAATTGGTTATGTTTATATTGTATATTTTGGGGTCATTAATTTTATAACCCCAAAACAATTGCATTGTGTTGAACATGGTCAAAGGTGATATGGTTAAATTACCTCCAAAACATTAAATAGGATATTATTATCATATTTAGATATTAAAAAACTATTATTGAAACCCAATCAATGAGTATATAAAAAATAGATCACATTGTTTCTTGAAGATGGTAGTCCATGTGTATGCATGAATACAAATTTCATTGTTCTACTAGGTTGAATAGAAATAAAGTAGATGTTATTTTACATATAAAAAATCAAGAAAATATTAATAATTTCAAATTAATTCCTTATATCTATCCTTATGAACAACCATATGTTGATGTAACATATAATGAATCACATATCTGAATGAAGAATGTATTCAACCTGTATGAACAAGCGATGTTATCAATTTTCTAATGAAGAAAATTGTAACAAGTTATATAACTTTTGGATTCAATTAAATAACTTTTTATTTATGATTTTAAGTATGAAATGTATATGGTGATGTATGAGAGAGTTTATGAATCTTTTTGACTCTGTTTGGGGCCTTTATAATGGTGCAAGGTTGGTGCATTATTTGGTAAAATTATGCAACACTTATAAGAAACTTTTCAAAATGAGACAGGGGCTAATGGGATGGCACATAGGTGGAACATGGGTTTTCCATGACATATGGCTTCCAAGGAACAACTATTCTATGTGGGATAGTGAGCTATATCACATTTGGTACATGGTTTTTTAACCATGTGATGCAATCATTCAAGTTCCCCAATTTAGACAGAAGAAGGCACACAATTATCACATTTTTGTCTAACTGTGAGACTAACCAAGTAAAAATTAATATAGAGTCCCTAAAATTGTGGATATCAAATTTTTTGACTTATGAAGCCTTCATATTTACCCCTATACATACCTAACTCAATATAAACTTTTCCCAAAGGTTATGGAATCTTATCTCATCAATTTTGAGATGATCTGAACTCTTCTCTTGGTGTTTTGACATCATATTCTCAGTGCACGTCATCATTCAGGGTTTCTTTAGTGTATTTTTTAGATATATTTCTCCCTATCACATATTTTCTTAGATATAAATCGGTTGGGGATAGATCTAATATATTTTATTCCACATATGATTAAAGTTGGTCTTGTTGGTTCTATGGAAAGAGATCAAAGGTGGGTTATTGAAGATTCAATCTATTTTCATTGATGTTTTCATGTTTTTTTTTGTTTTTTTCCAAATTTTCCAAGGTAGATGGCTTCACTCTAGACTCTTTATTATGAAGATGAAAGATTTATTTCAAATTGATTAATTTTATTGAAATTTATTTCAAAATTGTTGTGCAAATCATGAAAAAAAAACATTCTTTAGTGATGGTTTGGGGATTTGTATGAAATTGTGGAATTTTTATACAAATTTCATGATAAATGATTATAAAATATGGATTTTTAAAATGGGGTTTTGGTTTCATTGTGGGAAAACGTTTTGTGGTTAATGTTTTTAATATATTTTTTGGTTTTATTGTATTTTTTTCCATGATGGTTTTTGAGTGGTTTGACATAATGGGTTGGCATGAATTCATTTTGAATTTTATAAGGCCTGGTTGAAATATGACTTAGTGATCAGTGCCAAAGTTGTAATTGAACGTGGGGTTTTTATTACCATGTAACAACTCTGTATATTGATGAGAACCCAATCATAAGTATGGAAGTGACGTAACAAAGCATGCATGGGTGGATATGTGGAGTTGTGGATTTGAATGGGTTATGTGAAATGGAAATTATTAAATGGTATCAGAACATTTTTTCGTAGACTTCCTTGGAAACTATTTCTAGTATAAATACTTTTTTTGGTGGTGAACTACATGTCTTGTTATAAACTATTTTCCATTGTTTTATATAATCTGTTTTCTATAAATGGATAACATTATCTATCCTATAGGAATAAGTAAGGAGTTCATTTATTGAAAAACTATGGAGTTTTATTACTCACCTTTATTTTGGAACGTTGGATATTTTTTAGATATCGCCTTTTAGGACATAGGATAAGGTAAGGTATCCCATATATTTAGTATTACTTCATGATAATTGGGATGTTGGTGGAGTTGGATCTAGGAGCATATTAAAGATTGTATTATGATTCTGTTTGTTTTGTTTATTTTATCATCCATTGGGTACTTTTTTTGGTTCAGTTTTGATATCAATGGGATTACGTTGAGTTAGTTTACAATGTTATCATGTAGAAATTTTAGTTATGGTGTCTTTTTTTCAGTTATTTTTTTTGTAAAGGTAAAATTGTATAACAGGTTTGATAAATCCATTCGGAATTTATTTCCATCTTCTGGAATCTTGGGGATGTCGCTTAAGTAAAATTAGAACTTCCACCTTGAATTAATAAAAAGAGGTGGGTGGGATGTTACATGTTATATCAACATAATTCATCCAATAATTAGGGGAAAAGTGGTAATTGTATTGGTTGGTCTTTTACTTGGTCTTGATTTTTGGTCTTTGAGTTGAAATTATTTCTGGTTTATTCCTTGTGATGGGACCATAAAAAATAGTATAATTGTTGGAATTCAAATACAGAGCATAAAAAATAGCTAAATATTTTTTGATCAACATCAAGTTACTAGGTTGTTGGGTATATATTTGTTTTAGAGGTAGTTGTAGGAATTTTAATAACATTCTCCTTGGTTTATTCAATTAGATCAGTATGACTTGAATTAGAGGAATTGATTTCTAATAGGATTTAATACTTAATTTTCACAAATTATTTACTATTTTGAATTGTACATGTTGATTTTGGAAAACATGTTGTAATGATTTCAAAATGAGATATTTTGAAAATGAGCAATATTTTTGTATTTTAAAAATAGTTCCATTTTCAAATGAGTGATAAAATATTCCAAAATTGTTGAACATGGAAGAAGATAAATTTTGGAAATCAATGTTGTTTTTGTATATTGTGACTGAATTGTAAATTTTTAAACCCTATAGAAATATAGAGTCATACTTATAGATTTTTCTGTCTATATAGAAAATGGATCCTAGTAGGCATCATAGACTCAAACTTGAGGATGCTGCTAAGAATGTGGTTCTACCTGAGCCATAGGTGAACCAACACCTAGTTCAGAGTACCTTCAATGATTTTCATGTTGTGGATAGAGTGAACATGAGGGATGAGCCTGGGAAAGTGGATCATTCTATCCAATTCCAAAACCATAATCAGCCCATATTTCATGGTGATTCAAAACTAGAAATGGTTGTGGTGTTGATGAATAAGATGAATAGTGTATTTGATTTCATCATCACACTAGAAAAGGGGAAAGTAATGCTGGAACCATATATGGTGGATGATTTTTCATGTTAGTGGTGGGGTTTAGTCATGCATTCTGATGTGGATAGAGGATTTTTTTAGTAGGATTTTCAAGTCAATTTCAAGAAAATTATATACTTATACATTTAGAATTAAAATAATGATAGACTTATTCATATTGAAATAGTAAAATCATTCTTTCATTTAATATGCAGAAAAATTTATAAATTTTCTTTTATTTTCACTTAAATTTTTCATTGTTTCAACCTTTAATGAACACATCCTTGAATTGGGGATATGGTAGGAGTTTTTACCAAATATTTCCATGATCTACATTAAAACTATAAAAATATGGTTAATAGAGAAACATTGTTCGAACGGGACATCTCTAGAGCCCTAGGAGGAGAAAGTATGATGATACCAATGAGAAATGGTGGGAAATATAATGTTTGGAGTAAACTGAATAGGGACACCTATTTTCAAGGTAGTTTTATTAATCAAAATCATACGTCTAGATCAGTGAACCTTCCTCCATAACCCAAGAGTATATAATGATGTTTTCAATGTGGTTCACCTGACCATAATATTATAGATTGTACAACACTACCTAGAGTGTAATAATCATGGTATTTATTAAACACATGAAAATGATTCACTACATAAATGTGTACTTAATAAAACTCTAAGGATCGAGAAGTCTAGTGTATTTTGAAATTAGGAACATTACAAACAACTTAAAACATGAAATACACATCTTTATTGAAAACATATTTTACATGACCATGAAAATTTCATCATACTTAGCATTGCATGGGATAACCTGAGGACATGAATAAGAAAAGGGTAAGCTCTAAAGCCCACTAAGCGAGTAAAAAGGCATACCATTAAAAATATAGTACATGTTAGGCTATAGGAATATCAATGGATCATAAGAAAAACATGAACATAAGGGAATGATATATAAGGACTATCATAACATGGAAATGTGCCATCAACATTTAACATGACATTCAAATTAGCCAAGTCTCCTAGAACTTGGAGCATGAGTTAACACTCGTTGCATTTGACGTATCAGGATACTAATATTTACCCAATGCATTGGTGTAGAGACCTAGGATTGACGTACATGGACATTACATTACATTTGCAAAATACTTAATAAAAAACAAAAACAGACACCCAAGTACTGTAATAGTTTATTGTCTTTCAAAACATGAAACATAATTATCTAATCATTGTGAAAGATCATTAACATCTCCCATAAAGATATTCTCCTTTTGTTTTCTTACCTAAAACCATTTTTTATATCCTGGGGAAAAGAAGACATATAAAGGGTGAGATCAAATCCTCAGTAAGGGTAAACATGTAAAACATAAAACAATCCATAAGCATTTGAACGTGAAAACATGAACATAATATTTAAACATCAAAATCATCAGCAATGACATAAAACATTGCAGTTTATAAGGAATAGATCATAAAGAAACATTAAAAATGATAAAATAGAATGGAAAAAACATGTAATTGTGGAAAACCATTAAGCACATGATATAATTTCCATTTTATCCAAGGAATTGATTCCAATACTATCATAGTGGACAAATTCCATTACGGAACTAGGTTTACTTGTCGTTCTAGCCATATATAACTGAACCAGATTTAATTTTCATTCTAGCCATGTATTATTGAACCAGATTTACTTATCATTCCATCCATGTTTATCTAATCAGATATAAATCCTTACCCAATGCATTGGATGGATATACAGGCCCCACAAATCTCATAATGAAACCATTCTTATGTGTGCCAAAAAATCAGAATTCATATATCATAGCATAACCCATGTAATAAAAAAATTGGGATTCTTAAACACCATGCCATCATAACATAATCCCTATAAGATAAAAGGACTTCACAAAAATAATTGCATCATAACATAATAAAATCAATGTAATAATAGGGATAGAAACATAACCCTAAATTATATTAGATGGAATATAATTTTGATAAAACACATGAACTCCATTCTTAAGGAAAATATCCTTTCTACTTCAAAAACAATTTTCATTTCATAACATGTCATAAAATTTTAATTTAAAAGATGTTAATTGAAAATAAACTTAAAAACTTTTAAAGGAATATTCATGGAAATAATTTTCATAAAAATCCATTCATGTCATATAAGCTAAAAACATTCTTCTCTTATTTTGGTCGGAAATGTCAAAAAAGTATCTCATACAGAAAACGACAAAAGATTCCTTTCATAACTTCTACTAAAAATTCAACAATATGTAAAATTGGATTTAAAAAATTATTGGAGGATAGAAAAAATATTACATATTGAGGAAACATGGGTGTGGATGATAAATATGCCCCAGTAAATTCTAAGGTATTTACAATCTCGGATAAAAATGAAATTACGATATTTTCCCTTACCTTAGGTCTGATATGCTTTGTACATATCTGAACCTCCTGTATAATGATTTAAATAACATCATTGACTTATTCCGGAATCATATTCATTTTTATGATATCATATACGGTAATATTCTTATCTTTTTATTATTAATATTTCATTGCTACTTGTTATTCGAGCGTTCATTACTTTACATTCTTATGCATGTTTTGTAGAATAAAGTTTTATTCCTACTTTTAGGTTATAGATACATAATTTAATGAATGGTATTTGTGTAATATATATCATATTTATTCATTAAATTCATTTACATAATCATTATTCAATGAAGATCATGTAGAATGATTCACATCACATCGTGGAGATGGTAGGCCATACATACGCACAAGCGATGATATCATTCCCAGGATTGTGGAATTGTATTTGTAACACCCCATGATTTCATAGTGTGTTATTTTTTCAAAATAATTCAATAACATGCACTACACGCAACACCGAGTTCAAGCGCACCATGACTTACCAAAAAAGTTGTTCAAAATAGGTTATGAATAGTATTAACTATATTAAACTTTCTATAATCCTTATAATTTTAGAAACCATATTATGAGTTTCTTAGACATAATGTAAGTACAACTTCATTTTTAGTATTGCACTTTTAACAACTTTTAATACTGAACCCTTTTTAAATCCAATATTTTAAACTTTTATATAATCAATTTGACTAAATAAATTTACTTTTTAGATTGGGTATATCAAAAATTTACAATGAAACATCTCCATCTTCCATGGTGCGCTTTCCTTTGAATAATACAGTAGTGTGTGTTGTACACAACTTCGAGTCCTAACACACACCACAACCAATCAAACTAGCCATTGTGAATAGTAATACATACTTTTTGAAATTTTATAAAATTTACATCTCAAAATAAACTTCATTTTTTTATTCAGAGTATCGAATTTAGCCTAAGGTGAAATTTTGGAACTTTTCGGATAATATTTATATTTTGATGAATAGTGAAAATTACTAAATTTTAATTAAAAACAATTTTTTTAATCAAAATAATTTATATTGATAAATTATGAAATTCAGTGGTTTTAAATTATATTTAGAGTATATTTTTACAATTTAATAAAATTTTGGTCATTTTACATAATTTTACAATTAAACCGGACATAAACCAGTGTCAATCGTTTGATAGTTATTATCTCTTAAAAACATGCTTTTTGTTTTAACAGCGGGAATTAATTTTAAATTAATTTCTACCACTTCTGTGTTTTGAATTTCAAAAAATGGATTCCATATTTGGAATTAGGATTTTCAAATTGTGTAAATAGGTTACTTTTTTTAGACATTTTGAATAATTACTTCGGTAAATATTTTATTTAACATGGTTAAAGGGTAAATCCGGTAAATATGGGTTACAAAAAATTATTATAACAATAAAAAATTACCCAAAATAATGTCTTAACCTTATTTTTAGATACATGTCCGTCCATGGGCATCTTTGGGTCAATTTTGGGACCCCATGGAGCCACTTTTATGTGATAATGACACTTTATATTAATTAAGTTAAAATAAATACAAAAATGACAAAAGCATATATCTTTTAGAAAAAAATTTTTTACATAAGGTTATATATGTTGGATTTTAGATTATAAATATTCATTATAAATCTAATAAGATATCCTAAATAATGATATTTTATTTATAATTTTTATACAATAAATAAGTTAATTTATTTATGACACAATGATGATGCAGTAATTACCATACTAGTGAAAAATTGAAATAATTGATATTATAATTACCCATATAAATATAATTTGAGACTTTCTATGAATTAAACTAATTTTTTAGGTTAATATTACATGTTAGTATTGACTTAATTCACCTTTTCGGAAGTAATCATTCTTTTATGATTTTCACAATGATCAATTATTGAATAGTGTCAAAATTGACCTAAAAGAGTTTTTAAAACAAATATTATATTATTAATTGATATTCAATTTCTAATAATCTACGGTTTGGCCAAGATACTTATATAATGATAGGTATATCATTAATGGACCACTTTAGAGTCTCTTGGATGTATATAGTACATTTATTAACCATATAATATAAAAATAAAAAGAGATATTGTAAAAGTGAAACTAATTAACAAAGAGTTAATACTTAAAGATAAGGTTAATATAGTAACCAAAACCTGTATAAATCCTATTGGTTGAGTGTTTTTTGACCCCTCCCCACTGTAAACTTTAAATAATCCACTTTGAAGCCATTATAAACTGAATATGAATTTATTATAAAATAATATTTCTATCTTTTCCAAAGGTGCCCCTCACCCCTCTTATAAAAGGGCACTCCACCTTCTCATTAATTCACATCTTCAAAGCCATTTGGCTCTTCAAAAATCATCCCAAATACTCTCTAAACTTCCCTAAATACAACCTAGAGGTCTTATTTTGATCAGAAAGCCAAATTAAGGAGCTCTTTGATCAAATCAAAAGGAAGAACCCAAAGAAGAGGTAATGATTTCACCAACCCTTTTCAAGTTCCTCTCTTCTTCCACTTCTTCTATCTTTGTTATTACCGTTCTAAAATAATAACTCCAGTATATTATATATAATTTTATGTTATTATAAACATGGTACAACCATATTTCAGTATTCTATCCATCCTTTGAATGACATGTCACCATACGTGCGTACGTACGGGTTACCCTCTCCACGTCGTGGTGTAATTGTTATTCAAAACATTATTATTTGGATGGTTATAATAATAAAGTTTAATTCATGTAAATAATAAATATAACATGATAATTATTCTGTATATATGATATACCATCCAATTAAATATTATTTTAATATCAAAATAATGATATTGTCACTCGTGCGTACGTACGGACTACCGTCTCCACGAACGCGATGAGATTCATTCTCCATCGTATCCATTCAAGTATAATTCCCATTTTATGATTAAAAATAATTTTTAATTACTTGATATCATTATGGATATGATTAAGATACAACCTATCCATGACAAAAAAAGGCTTCCGTAAAAAATCATATAAAAGAAAACGACTAAGTTAACACCCGAAACGATGATAATTCTAAGATATTATTAACAAAGAAATGTTAAAAGATCATATATGATATCATATTAATGTATATGATTCTTGTATAATTTAATAGCAATTAATTCACCATTATATAAGAGTTTAACCCACCCCAACCAAGGAAAAGTACAGGGTAAGATTTTATTTTTCAATCTCTTCATTATCTGAGGTTGTTTATAAGTAATAATCTACTGGGACTTCTTTATCATCCACATCCATGTTTCTTAAAAATTTATTTCAAAACATTTTTAATATTTACAATAATATTGGTTAAAGTCATTTATACCCTTGTTTGACTTTTTAAAATAGGTTTATAAAGGAATCTTTCCGTCATTTTCCAAACAAGGTTCATTTTAACCTTTTCGACAGAATTAAGGTAAGACTGTTTTTTTAACTTATATGGTGGGTGCGGCTATTTTCCACCGTTATAAAATCGTTGAAGCTTCCCTTAAAAAATTATAAGAATATTTTCAAAAAAAGTGTTTTATTTTATAAATATATTACTCTTAAATGATTTCACAAAAGAAAGATATATTTCTTTAAAAAGAGTTTTGATTTCATCTATGTCAACATTCTTTGATGGATTTTAAATTTATTAGGAGTTGATTTATTATGATACAATACTTCCATATTATCTTTATGGTTTTGTGATATATTTGACTATGGATTTGGTATTTTTATACCATTAATGGTTTATGAAGAAAGTATTAACACTTCGTATGCTAGTTTTAATACGAATGTTTATGTTATGTTTAAACCTGTTCATATGAAGAATGCATTGGACTTAATATGTGACGGGTGGAGCCTGCTATATCTCCCCGATGCATCGGTATGTCTCATTAGACAAACTAGTGTCTGGGAACAAGGCCTTGGCAAAATTTTATTTGTAGTCTTGGAACGAGGCTTTGGCTATGTGGTTATGATAGTCTGACTTTATGCATTCCATCTTTATGAAAGTGGTTATTGATATTGCATGCAATTATTCAATTAGTAGAATATCCATGTGAATAAGTAAATGGAATTATTTCATTTTATTTTTGCCATATAATGTTGAAGTTCAAGTTTAAAAGTCTTTTTTTTAGTTATACATTTCCTTAAATGTTTATTCTTATTTATGAAATTTTCCGCTATATTTTTATCCTTACTGGGTATTTGAGCTCACCCCTTTTCTTTGTTTTATTTTTCCCAAGATGTGAAGAAGTAATGTATGAATGAACTGCAGGGATAGTATGAGGGGATAAGACTGTGGACTATGGAGACTATGTTGTTGTAGTTTTTATTTTTATGATGTAATGTAAAACTTTATGAATATATCTAGTGATTCCAAGGCTACTAAACTAATCGGTCTTTTGAGATTTGATCTTTCTTGTGATCCTTCCAATGTTATGTAATAATGCACCAACTCTGGGTAACTAAGGTCGGGGCGTTACAGTTGGTATCAGAAGAAGGTTAGTACAGACCTTGAAAGCTAGATTTATATAAACTCTAATTAGAGAACATAGATTTAATATATACTTTGAGGATTAGTATAGAATAACTTCCTAGAATTTTTGTATTGTAGAGATTTTGTGAGTTTTCTGAGAAATACATCCATGTCTCGATATGAGCAGGTAGAGGCGGTTCTAGAACAGATGTACCTAGGGGTAAAACCCAAAAACACCACTTTGTGCTATACTCGAATAGGAACTGGTGCACGATAACGGGCCTTGCTGCACTCTTGGTTACGACACTCCCGGGGGATATGCTTAGGATAACTCTCATTTTCTTTACAAATAATTATGAAGGGTTTATGAGTATATACTTCCTCAAAGGAGACATTTTTATGATTATGGATTATATCCAAAAACAATTTAATTTATGTTATGTGTTTTACATGTTTGGGATTAGGTATTTTTTTTCATAAACTAATCTAGTGTATGCCATTGTTTAGAAATGTCACCCAGTAGAAGGAATTGGAAATCCAGCAATGCACATGATCCAAAGAGAAAGAAGGATCATAACTTTCATGGTCTTAAGCCAGAATTTATAAGAGAAATAGTCTCCCATGTATTATCTTCATATGAAGAAATTATATCATGTGTTGATAAGATAAGTAAAGAGTTTACTGAGTCCTGTGGCTTTGAAGGGAATCAAGAGAAGAAAAGGATGGAAGAGAGAAAGATGGATAAAGGGAAGAGGGTAAAGAATAATTTTCCCATATATGATAACTGTGGGAAGAAACACCCTGGAACTTGCCTGAAAAGAATGGGAGTTTGTTATAAGTATGGAGGGAAATGGCACAAAGTAGGTGACTGAAAGGGTAAGAAAATGGTTTCAAATGTACAATGCTTCATTTGCAAGGAGTTTGGACACTACATGAACCTATGACCCAGTCATCAAACTATGCCGCAAATGATGCTATTGGATAATAATCAAGTAATGATACTACCACAGATGAAGAGGAATGATTAGAGTTCTTATGTTGATTATGTCATTTGAGTGTTGTATCAACAATTTACTTGCTATAATAATTATGGAGT
Organism: Viscum album; assembly: GCA_963277665.1. Taxonomy (NCBI): domain Eukaryota; kingdom Viridiplantae; phylum Streptophyta; class Magnoliopsida; order Santalales; family Viscaceae; genus Viscum; species Viscum album. The sequence continues at coordinate 599,003,298 of OY728153.1, forward strand.
ATATAAGGATTGTACTGCAGTAATATTTCATTAAGGACTTGAGATTGTGTGGAACAAAGAAAAGTGACTCAATAGCAGGTTAAATTTTTGGAAAATATATGGTTGAGAGAAAGATAAACCATAATATGGTTCAGATACCAAGGTAGTGATTTTAGAATAATATATGATTGATTTCAATAAATTATATTGGATATTCTTGACTACCTTGAAACTGATTAATGATTTGTATATTCCATCATTTTTGGGGTTTACAACATTTTTGGATTGAAGGAGTATATCTATTATTCTTTAAGGAATAAGGGATCATGAATGTAATCAATAAGGATTTATGGTAATTCAGGATGTTGCAGTGTTTTAGAAAGAATACATGATGATGGTGTTCACATGTTATTACACGTAAAAAAGGATCTTCATTGTGTATACCTTCCTTATAAATGTTGTACTGATGTATTTTGGATAGTTCTAATTTGGATTATTTTGGATTGCCATAAAAGGACAACCCAGAGGTCGGGCGGCACCCCGTTGCGTCTGGCAAGGCCGTGAGACTTGAACCCGCAACCGAAGGGCGACAAGGGTGTATCACCTACCACTGACCCACATGATGTCCTGGATTGAATAATGTCATTTTTTTAATGGTTCTTCTAGATGAATTATAAATTCATTTTTTTAACCCTATACGAATAGGATAAATATAATATTATTTTTAAGTTCTATTATCTTTTACAGTGAAAGATGAGTTTGTGGTATAACTTATTTAAAGAATGAGACTCTACATGTCAATTATATATTTTTCTTCTTATGTTATTCAATGAAGAAATTAATTCTTATACTTTAGTGAAGGAATCATAAAATAAAAAAATGTGTTATCCTAATACCATATGTTTTGCTGAACCGATGGTATTTTAAATCATCAAAGATTAATGAATTTAAGGCCCTCAATTTTACACTTGTTTGTGATTGATGACCTCAATCACTACCTATAAATATTTACGTTTCCCTCCAATTATATGTCTCTAATTTCCACCAATGTTCTCCGAATAGAGATTGTAATTTTGTGGTGACCCTTTTATTTCTCTTTTCCTCTTATCAAGAATAAATTTTATTAACCCAATTTATCATATGGGTTTTCCCACAAAGATATTTTCTATATTAAACCTTTTATTTTCAAAGAAACATTTCAAATTGTGATGATGCAATTTATTTAATGAGGGGAAAATGTAACACCACAAGATTTCATAGTGTGTTATTTTTTCAAAATAATTCAATAACTTTCACTACACGCAGCACCGAGTTCAAGCGCTCCATGACTTACCAAACAGGCTATTCAAAAGAGGTTATGAATATTATTAACTAAATTTTAAACTTTATATAATACTTATATTTTTAGAATCTATATTATGAGTTTCTTAGACATAATGTAAGAAAAAATTTATTTTTAGTATTGCACTTTTACCAACTTTTAATAGTGAACTCTTTTTAAATCCAATATTTTAAACTTTTATATATTCAATTTGGCTAAATAAATTTACTTTTTAGAATGGGGACATAAAAAATTTACAATGAAACATCCAAAGCTTCCACGGTACGCTTTCCTTTGAATAATACAGTAGCGTGTGTTGTACGGAACTTCAAGTTCTAACACACACCACAACCAATCAAACTAGCTGTTATGAATAGTAATACCTACTTTTTGAAATTTTATAAATTTTATCTCTCAAAATAGACTTCATTTTTGTATTCAGAGTATCGAATTTAGCCTAAGGTGATATTTTGGAACTTTTAGGATAACATTTATATTTTGATGAATAGTGAAAATTACTAAATTTTAATTAAAAACTACTATTTTAATCGAAATAATTTCTATTGATAAATTAAGAAATTGAGGGGTTTTAAAGAATATTTAGAATATATTTTTACAATTTAACACAATTTTGGTCATTGTACATAATTTTACAATTAATCTAGACATAAACCAGTGTTAATCTTTTGATAGTTATTATCTCTTAAAAACACACTTTTTGTTTTAACAACGGGAATTAATTTTAAATTAATTTCTACCACTTCTGTGTTTTGAATATGGAAAAATGGATTTCATATTTGGAATCATGATGTTCAAATTGTGTAAATAGGTAACTTTTATTTATTATACATTTCGAATATTTACCTCGGTAAATATTTTATTTACCATGGTTAAAGGGTAAATCTGGTAAATAATGGTTAAAAAATAATATTATAATAATACAAAATTACCATAAAACATGTCCTAACTTTATTGGTTGATACCTTTCAGACCATGGTAATCTTTGGGTCTATTTTGGGACCCCATGGACTCACTTGTAAGTGATAATGACACTTTATATTAATTAAGTTAAAATACATACAAAAATGACATAAGCATATATCTTTTAGAAAAACATTTTTTACATAGGGTTATATATGTTGTATTTTAGATTATAAATATTAATTAGAAAAATAAAAATATTTCCTACATAATGATATTTTATTTATAATTTTTTAGACAATAAATAATTTAATTTATTTATGACACAAGGATGATGCAGTAATTACCATAATAGTAAAAAATTATAATAATTGATATTATAATTACACAAATAAATATAATTTGAGGCTTTTTATGAATTAAACTATTTTTCTAGGTTAATATGACATGTTAGGATTTACTTAATTAACTTTGTTTGAAGTATTACTTCTATTATGAGTTTCACAAAAATCAATTAATGAATAGTGTCAAAATCGACATAAAAGAGTTTTAAAACAAATATTATATTATTAATTGATATTCAATTCCAAAAAGTCTATAGTTTGGCAAAAAACTTATATCATGACATTTTTATCATTAATGGACCACTTGGGAGTCTCTTCGATGTATATAATATGTTTATTAACCATATAATTTAAAACTACAAAGAGACATTGTAAAAGTGAAACTAATTAACTAAGAGTTAAAACATAATGATAAGGTTAATATTGTAACCCAAACCAGTCTAAATCCTATTGGTTGAGTGGTTTTTGACCCATAACAACCTTAACCTTTAAATAATCCACTTTGGAGCTATTATAAACTGAAAATTAATTTATTATAAAAAAATATTTCTAGCTTTTTCAAAGGTTCCCCTCACCCATTTTATAAAAGGGCACTCCCCGTTCATATTAATTAACACCTTCAAATCCAATTGGCACGGGAAAACTCTGCCCAAATACTCTCTAAAATTCTCTCACTACAACCTAGAGGCCTTATTTTCATTTTAATGCCAACCTATGGAGGCCTTTGATCAAATAAAAATGAATAACCCGAAGAAGAGGTAATGATTTCACCACCCCTTTTCAAGTACCTCTCTTCTTCCACTTCTTCTATATTTGTTATTACCATTATAAAATAATAACTCCAGTATATTATATATAATTTGATGTTATTATAAACATGGTACAACCATATTTCAGTATTCTATATATCCTTTGAATGACATGTCACCATATGTGCGTACGTACGGCTTACCGTCTCCACGTCGTGGTGAAATTGTTATTCAAAATATTATTATCTGTATGGTTATAATAATGAAGTGTAATTCATGTAAATAATAAATATAACATGATAATGATTCTGTATATATGATATATCATCCAATTAAATATTATTTTAATATCAAAATAATAATATTGTCGCTTGTGCGTACGTACGGACTACCGTCTCCACGAACACGATGAGATTCATTATCCATCGTATCCATTCAAGTATAATTATCATTTGATGATTAAAAATATTGTTTAAGGACTTGATATCATTATGGATATGATTACAATACAACCTATCCATGAAAGACATGGCTTATGTAACAAAACATATAAAAGAAAACGAGTAAGTTAACACCCGAAACGACTATAATTCTAAGATATTATTAACAAAGAAGTTTTAAAAGATAATATATGATATCATATTAATATATGTGATTCCTGTATAATTTAATAACAATTATTTCACCATTATACAGGAGGTTAACCTACCCAAACCAAAGAAAAGTACAAGTTAAGGGTTTATTTCCCAATCTCTTCATGATCCGAGGTTGTTTATACGTAATAATCTACTGGGATTTCTTTATCATCCACAACCATGTTTCTTCAAAATGTATTTCAAAACACTTTTAATATTTACAAGAATATGGTTTAAAGTAATTTATACCCTTTGTTTACTTTTTATAAGAGTTTTATAAAGTAATCTTTCCGTCATTTTCCACAGAAGGTTCTTTTTAACCTTTTTGACAGAATTAAGGTAAGATTGTTTTTTTAACTTATACGGTGGGTGAGGCTATTTTCCACAGTTATAAAATTGTTGAAGCTTCCCTTACAATCATATAATAATATTTTCAAAGAAAATGTTTTATTTTATAAATATATGACTCTTAAATGAATTCAAAATAGAAAGAGATATTTCTTTGAAAAGAGTTTTGATTTTATCTATGTCAACATCATTTGATGGAATTTATGTTTATTTGGAGTTGATTTATTATGATACAATAATTCCATATTGTATTGATGGTTTTGTGATATGTTTGACTATGGATGTGTTACTTTTATACCATTCATGGTTTATAAAGAAAGTGCTGACATTTCGTATGCTAGTTTTAATACGAATGTTTATGTTTTGTTTAAACCTGTTCATATAAGGAATGCATTGGACTTAATATTTGATGGGTGGAGCCTGCTATAGCTCCTCGATGCATCGGTAGGTCTCATGAGACAAACTATTTTCTTGGAACAAGGCCTTCGAAAAATCTTAATTGTAGAATTTTTATGAGGCCTTGTCTATGTGGTTATGATGTTCTGGCATTATGCATTCCATCATTATGAAATTGGTTATTGATATTACATGCGATTATTCCATTAGTAGAATATCCATGTGAATAAGTAAATGGAATTATTTCATTTTATTTTTTCCATACTATGTTGATGTTCAGGTTTAAAAGGCTTTTGTTTTAGTTATACATTGCCTTAAATGATTATTCTTATTTATGAAAGTTTTCGCTATACTGTTATCCTTACTAGGAATTTGAGCTCACCCCTTTTCTATGTTTTATTTTTCCCAGGATGTGAAGAAGGAATTTATGAATGACCTACCGGGATAGTATGAGGGGATAATAGTGTGGACTATGGAGACTATGTTTTTGTAGTTTTCATTTTTATGATGTAATGTAAAACTTTAGGAATATATCTAGTGATTCCAAGGCTACTAAACTAATCGGTCTTTCGAGATTTGATATTTCTTGTGATCATGCCAGTGTTATGTAATAATGCACCGACTCTGGGTAACCGGGGTCGGGGCATTGCAGTATTGAAGTGTATGGTGTCTAAAATTAAATAATCAATGTCACTTTACAATAATCATATATAGTTCTTTCTTCCATCCTTATACCCATCCAAGTATGTTAGTGATGCAATTAATGATTACACCACGGCGTGGAGATGGTAATCTGTACGTACACACGTGTGGTGATTCCATTTTTTATTAGGAATGATAAAAGATAGAAAATGGTCGTTTTATATTCATAATAACATATCAGTATACAAGTGATATTGTAGTTATTACTTAATAATTAAAAAACACATGTAGAGGAAGTATGCGAAGAAATAAGTTCGAAAGAATCGGTAAAGGATATTACCTCTTCGTCGACGCACCTCCTCTTAGCCTCCTTTGAGGGCACAAATGTTGGTCTTTGAAGAAGGCCAGGTCCTCTATTAGGTTTATAGGGATGTGGAAAAGTGAAATGGTCAGGGTTTCAATGAATTATAAAGCTCAAAAATGGTGTGAAGTGGAGAGGGATGAGGTGCCTTTTTATAAGAGAGGATATGGGCACTTTTGGTAACTTAAAAACTATTAATTTATAATAAATTCAAACCCCACATAAAAACATCCAAAAATGACTCACTTAGGAGATTACATGAGCTAGGATTTTAATCTCATCACCCAATAATATTTCGACATGTTTGAAGTTTATTTTAAACCTTATCATTTTGATTTATCCTGATTTAAACTATTTAGTTTTATTTGTGGTAACAATATTCTATATTTTAAATTCTAAAAAATACAGACTTAAATAATATCAATATAACATAATTTGATACTTTATAACCTTTTCTACTATATATTTTTTGTTTTGTAATTTTTAAATATTTTTGTGATTTATAAATAATTTAATAATATTTTATTTTTATAAAATACCGATAGTGTAAATTTTGACACTATTCATTTTTTTGAATTTAAATAAAATACACACAGAGAATATATTCGAACCAAAATATTAATAGGTTCCTAACATGTCATATTCATATAGAAAATTCGTGGATAATATTAATTAGTTCATATATAATTTATTTTAATATTTTTAAAACCATTTATTTGATATTTCTCATTATAAAATAATTGGTAAATTTTTTTATAATTATTAAATTTCATTATTTTTGAATGAAAATTAAAAATATAATACTATGATGAATATAAATATAATATATTTCATAATAATACCATTAGATGAATTTATCTTCTAAAAACCCCAACTTTAAAATTGTTATGTTTATTAAATTATGAAGGTGACAACTTTAACATCATTTAAAATAAAATACTATAAGTATCATAATCGCTTTTATAAGTCTCTAAATGGTAAAAAATTAGACATTTCAATGATTATGGTTTATATGTACATGAATAATAAGTTTTGGTCAGTTGTTTGGGCCTTTTATGGGTATTATTAGTTTAATAAAAACAATATTATTGATTTTTCACTAAATAAATAATTTCTGCATCACTAATGTATAAGATATTAAGGTAATTATATTTTCTTAAAAATTACAAATAATTTAACATGATAAATAAAAACATTTTTATTTCAAATGATTATTTTTAACCGAATTTATATTCTGTATAACATTATATTAAAAATAATTTAATTATTAAAATTTGAGTGACACATATTTCACTTTAACTTAAATAAAATAAATTAAAGGACTTAATCACATAAAATTGGGTTCTAATAGATATAATTTAGACCCAAATATATTTTATAATGAAATATAATCATAAAATTATATTAATAGAAGTGTTAGGGTAATTTTATAATATTATTTTTACCCTTAATTACCTAATTTACCTTTAATTGTGGTAAATAAAATTTACCGTAGTTACTATACATAATGCCCAAAAATAAAAAGTAGCCTATTAACATAACTTAGACCTAATGATTCAAAATATGGAATCCATTTATCTAAATTCAACACATAGAAGTTTTAGTGACTAATTTATTATTAATCCCATTGTTAGAAAAAAACGGGTTTTATTTAAAACGTTGCAAAAGAATGAAATGTTTTTACCTATGAATTCAATGTAAAATTAATGATAGTGACATAAATTATATTAAATGGTAACAATATATTCTATTTATACTTTCAAACCATTCAATATTATAATTTTACCATATAAATTAACTTGATGAAAAATGTTCTTTTAATCAAAATTTAGCATATTTTTAATATTCATCAAAATATGAACGTTATCATAAAAATATCAAAACTTTATCCAATGTAAATTTTTTATCCTGATTCATAAGTGGAAGTTTATTTTTTAAAATAGAACTTATAAAAATCTTAAAAATTATATTTAAAATAGGTGTGCCATCAAAAGGAGGCAAAATTGAATTTTTTTAAAAATACTTATTTTACCCCAAAAAATAATTTTGTTCTCATACCATGATCTAGAAATTGTGTAAGATGAATAGTAATTTTATAAAATTAAAAATGTGTTTAATACGATTCATAATGTCTTGTTCATAATAATATTATAATAATATATCGTTTTTAGTGAAACTCAGTATTGCGTACGACACATGCTATTGAGGAAGGTCGCTCTTGCACTATTTTGGAACCCCGTAACATATACAATTAATCATTCCACCACTTCTTTGTCATATTCAAAATCACCAATAGTGATCGCATGTAACATTCATTTTTCCTTTTCTTTAAGAGGTTGTTGATATTGATTATCATTAACCCTTGGATTAGGGCATTGGTTAGCATAATGCCACATTTCCTTACACTTGTAGCATTGAAGTGTTGGTGGTACGTTCTCTATAGTATTTTCTCTATTCACATCATTAGCTACCTTTTTCCCATTACTTCGACACTCAGGTGCTCGATAACCTTATTTTCCACACTTAAAACATTTTTTAGTCTCTTTAAGACAATCTCCGCCATGCTATTTTCCACACTTTGAGCATAATGAAAAATTCGTCTTCTATCCATCATTGTTTGGAGATTTTTCCATGAACTCCATATTTTGTTTCATGTCAAAACCATGTGATGAATATGTAACACCAACTTATTGCTCTAGCTTTATATATCAGCGCACAATTTCTTCATAGATACTAAAGTATCTTATACCTAATGCCCTTCGAAGTCTGCGTTTTAAGGCACTGAAGAATCGATCAACTTTACTTTCAGGTTGGATGATAAAGCTAGATGCATACCTTGGATGCCTTGTAACAGTTTCCTTGTATATACCAACAGATTCGTCAACCTTTTTCTTAAGATCAAGGAACTCCTTTTCCATCTTTTTTTGAAGTATATGAAGGAAGTAATTATTGAAAAACATGTTCATGAACTCGTCCCATTCCATGGATTCAATTTTATCTTGGGTCCTTGTATTCTTAATTAGATTCCACCACTGGCTTACTTCACCTTATAAATGGTAAACATCCAAAATGACTTTTTAATGTTCTGAACAGCGAAGTATGGGAAATATATTTTCAATGGTACTAATCTATTGTTCAGCAATAAGTGGATCAGAAGACTTGTTGAAAGAAGATGGATGTTCCTTCATGAAGAACTCAATAGAATATTGTTCCCTTCTCTACTCATTTAGAAGTCGAAAATGATTCATAGCTTGTGTGAGTATAGAAATAATATTTTTCCCTCCATTTACTATAACATTTGGTTGTTTAGAAGAATAATCATTGGATTTCCTATTGCATTGATCATTAACATGGTTCCTTTGGGTTCCAGCCATTATCTTAAACTCAAAAATAATAGTGTGAGAGGTAAAATCATACTAGGAAAACAACACAATCAAGGGGGGTACGTTCGATATCTATCATCTTAGGTTCAATTATATGATCATTATTGACATTCTAGGACTATAACCTATACTTATACATAACCTTAAATACATCCCTAGACATACCTTAAAAATATCTGTAGGGATCTCATTGATGTTTTTGCATCTAGTTTCCAAAGGTTAACTAGACCTCCCTCTAATACCAACTGTAGAGATCCAGGCTTGATGTACATGGACATTACATTACTTTTTTGGAATACTTAATACATACCAAAAATAGACACCCAGGTACTGTAATAGTATAGTGTCTTTGGAATCTTGGAACATAATTTTCTAATCATGGTGACTGATCTTTAACATCTCCCACAATGATCGTCCCCTTTTGTTTTCTTACCTAAAACTATTCCATATATCCTGGGGAAAATAAGACATTGAAATGGTGAGATCAAATTCTCAGTATGGGTAAACATAGAAAACATAAAACAATACATCAACATTTGAACGTGAAATCATGGCCATAATTTTTAAACATCAAAATCATGAGCATGACATAAAACATTGCAATACATAAGGTATAGATCATAAGGAAACAATAATCATGAAAAAATACCATGGAAATTAAACATGTAATTGTGGAAAACCATTAAGAACATGATATGATTTCCATAGTAGCCATGGAATTTCAACCAAGACTATCATAGTTGAGAAATTCTATTACTGAACCTGGATTACAAGTCATTCCAGCCCTGTATTACTAACCAGATTTACTTGTTGTTCTAGCCCTGTATTACTGAACTGGATTTACTTGCCGTTCCAGCCATGTTTATCACATTAGATATAAATCTTTACCCAATGCATTAGAGGAAGATATAGGTCACACCCATCTTATAATACAACCACTCATTATGTGTACCACAAAATCATAAATCATACATCATATCATAACCCATGTAATAAAAAATGGGATTCTTAAACATCATGCCATCATAACTTAATCCATATAAGATAAAAATACTTCATAAAAATAATTCTATCATAACATAATCAGGTAAATTTAACAACATAGATAGAAACATAACCCTATATTATCATATATGGAAAATAATTTTGATAAAACACTTGAACTCCATTCTTGAGGAAAATATCCTCTCTACTTCAAAAGCATTTTTTCTTTTTTAACATGTCATACAATTTTAAACTAAAATAAGATAATTATAAATAAACATTAAATACTGTAAATTATGCGTCATGGAAATAATTTTCATAAAAATCTATTCAAGTTGTGTAAGTTAAAAGAACATTTTTCTCATACTTTGGCTGAAAAAGTCAAAAAGTATCTCATATTGAAAACGATAAAAGATTCCTTTAATAACTACTACTAAAATTTCACCAATAGGTAAAATTTTATTCAAAAAATTGTAGGAGGATAGAAAAAATATTACATATAGAGGAAACATGGGTGTGGATGATAAATATGCTCTATTAAATTCTGAAATATAAACAATCTCAGATAAAAAAGAGATTGTGATATTTTCCCTTACCTTAGGTCTGATATGCTTTGTATGTACCCTATCCTCCTGTATAAATATTTAAATAATTTCTTTGACTTATTACATAATCATATTCATTTTTATGATATCATATATGGTCATATTCTTATCTTTTTATTAGTAAAATTTCATTGTTACTTGTTATTCGGGTGTTCATTACTTTATATTCTTATGTGCGTTTTGGAGAATAAATTCTTATTTATATTTTTAGGTTATACATAATTCATTTCAATAATGGTATTAGAGTAATATATATCATATTTATTCAGTCAATTCATTTTTATAAACACTATTCGTTGAAAATCATGTAGAACGAGTCGCATCACATCCTGAAGACGTTAGGCCGTACATACGCATGAGCATTCCCATGATTGTGGAACTGTATTTAAGTGTATGATGTATAATATTTCAGAATCAATATCAGTTTAAAATAATAATATATAGTAATTTTTTTCAATCCTTATACACATAAAAGTATATTAGTTATGAAATAAAATATTACACCACAGCGTGGAGACAGTAATCCGTACGTACGCCTGCGTGGTGATTTCATTTTTTCATAGGTTGGATAGAAGATAAAATATGGATTTTTCACATTCATAATAACATAAAAGTATACATGTGATACTGGAGTTATAAATTAATAATTAAACATCCCATATAGAGGAAGTAGGAGAAGAAATAAGTATGAAATAATCGGTAAAGGATATTACCACTTTTTCGACACGCCTCCTCTTAGCCTTCTCTTAGGGAAAAACATTTGGTCTTTGAAGAAGACCAAGACCCTTAGTAGGTTTCTAGGAAAGTGTATAATTAAAATGGGATGGTTTTTGACGAATTTGAAAGATCAAAAATGGTGTTAAGGGTAGAGGGAGGAGGTGCCTTTGTATAAGAGAGTAAAGGGGCACTTTAGGAAACCTAAAAGATATTAATTTTTAATAAATTCAAAACCCGCTTAGAAACCTCAAAAAATGACTCAATTTTATTATGAGACGAGATAGAGTTGTAATATAGTCATCCAATATAATTTATACATGTTTTATTATTATTTTAAACCTTATTATTTTTATTTATCTTTATTTAATCTAATTAATTTTATTTGTTGTAATAATATTCTTAATTTTAAATTTTCATAAATACATACTTATTTATTTTCAATTTCCCATAATATGATACTTTATGACCTTTTAGATGATATAATTTTCAATTTTTAATTTTTAAATATATTTGTGATTTTTAAATAATTTAATAATATGTAATTTCTATAAAATACCAATAGTGTAAATTTTTACAATATTTATTTATTTTAATTTAAATAAAATACACACAAAAAATATATTGTAAACAAAACATTAATAGGTTCCTAATATGTCATATTTATCAATAAAATTAGTGTGAATATTAATTAGTTCATATTATATTTATTTTAATATTTTGAAAACCATTTATTTGATATTTCTCTTAATAAAATAATTACTACAACATTTTTGTATAATTATTTAATATACTTATTTTTGAATAAAAATTAAATATAAAATAATATTATTAATATAAAACTAATATATTTCATAAGAATACTTTTAGTCGAATTTATATTTTAAAACTCCCAAATTGTAAAATGTTGTGTTTAATAAATTATGAAGGTGACAACTTTGACATCAGTTAAAATTAAATAATATAAGTGTCATAATTGCTTTTATAAGGCTCTAAATTATACAAATTATACCTCTGGATGATTATTAGTTTTAGGTACATTAAAAATAAGTTTTTTTTAAGTTTTTGGGCCTTTTATGGGTATTATTAGTTAAAAAACAGTATTATTGATTTTTCACTAAATAAATAATTTTTGCATCATTAATGTAAAAGATATTAAGGTAAATATATATTTAATAGAAATTAAAAATAAATTACCATGATAAATAAAATAAATTAGATTTCAAATGATTATATATATCCAAATTTATATTTTCTATAAACATATATTAAAATCTATTTAATTATTAAAATTTGAGTGAGGCATATTTCACTTTCATTTAAATAAAATAAATTAAAGGTCTTAATCTCATATAATTGGGTTCTAATAGATATAATTTCTACCCAAGTATATTTTTAGGATGAAATATAATCATCCAATTATATTAAGAGAAGTGTTAGGGTAATTTTATAATATTATTTTGACCCTTAATTACCAAATTTACCTTTAACTGTGGTGAATAAAATATACCCTAGTTACTATTCATAATGCCCAAAAATAAAAAATATCCAATTAACTTAATTTTTACCTACTTATTCCAAATATAGAATCCATTTTTCCAATTTCAAATCATAGAAGTTTTAGTACCTAATTTAAAATTAATCTCGTTGTCAAAAAAAACGAGTTTTTATTTTAAACATTCAAAAGATTATAATTTTTCGACATATGAATTTAATGTAAAATTAATTATAGTGACATAAATAATATTAAATGGTAAAAATATAATCTATTTATAATTTAAATTCATTAAATATTATAATTTGACCATATAAATTAACTTGATGAAAACAGTTGTTATTAATTAAAATTTAGCGTATTTTTACTATTCATCAAAATATGAACATTATTAGAAAAATATCAAAACATTATCCAATGTAAATTTCTATATCCTAATTCACAGGAAGAATATTATTTTGTAAAATTTAACTTATAATATTGTTAAAAATTAGATATAAAATAGGTGCTCCATCAAATGGCGGTAAATCTGAATTTTTTTAAAAATATTTATTTTACCCGGAAAATTTATTTTGTTCTCACACCATAATCTAGAAAATGTGTAAGATGAATGATAATGTTATAAAATTAAAAATTTGTTTAATATTATTCATAACATTTAGTTCATAATAATATTATAACAATTTATCATTATTTAGTGAAACTCAGTATTGTGTACAACACACAGTATTGAGGAAGGTCTATCTTGCATGCAACACAAGCCAAAAATAGTGTCTTCATATAATACATTCTAATATGATGTTCCATATAGTGAAATCTAATCATGGTGTATAGTAAAACACCAGAAATAAAAGTAATTAAAAAAATAATTCTCATAAAATCTCAGGGTGTTACAATTGGAGTGATATCAGGGCTCACCCTTATTAATCATTTCATTTTGTGCATAAGTGAGCCACATGGATCATATAACATGGATTCATTAAACATCATCATTAATTCCAGGACAAAACAATGTTGAATTAATAAATGAAACTCTATAATCAATAATTAATTTTTTTTAAAGGTGAATAACCTTGACAGAGAAATGGGCTTGGTATTCACTACACAATGACTCTGGCTAGGAAAATCATGGTGTAATTTCTACAGCATAACTGCGTGACATTAGAATTCTTAAAAACAGTTTATGAGATAGAAAGTGGTGTCTCATCATATTTACCTAAAATTGAATGTAAGGGGGTCATATATATACATTTCCCAACATATGTATTGTTATTTTGATTCATAATAAAAAATAATTTCTTGAATGTAAATGAAAAGAGGGAAATTCCATATGGAATTTCGGCATTATAACGGGAGTACATGGGAAGAATTAATGAGGGAGAAAGAGGTCTATCATAATTAAATTATAAGGAGGTAATTATAGACAGGTTTTAAATCATACCCAAAAATTTGTAACTGAAAAAAAAATGGTTTAACAATATAATGAAATTTTGACAAAAATGAGAAAGGACGAAATCCCTTACTTGGAACTGTGATCCAAAGGCTTGGGAGAGGCCTGAGATATGCTTTTTGGGAGATTGGGGTATCTTTGGGGGATAATAGAGAAAGGAGGGAAGCTTAGGTACGTTCTCCAATTGTTTTGAGTGAAGATAAGTTGGATATTGTCTTTGTTTATATTGGAAAAGTGAGGGAATTATTTATTATTTAGGTTTTGGACACCACACTTTAAACTAAGAAAAATCACAATCAAAACAATGGTTTTTGCCCAAGGTTTTTTCCAAAGGGGGTGGAAAACAATATATATAATGTCTAATGGCCTAAAATCTTAAAATATTAGTCTTTCATATTTGGAGGTGAGTCCCACACTCAAAGAAATCATTTTAAAAGTAAAAATGTTATATAAGTCTTGGAGGGTCCACTAAGGCACCATAAATTTGGTATAACAAATATAAAATCACTTTAAATTAAAGTTAAAACCTATATCGGCTGAAATACCTTTTTATAGTGTTTTATTACCTCGCTATTGCGTCATTATGATGTCATAAAACACATTATATTTTTAAAAGGTATTTAATTTTTACACATACAAAAATGACTATCTCAAAAAATTAGAAAAATTCACCATTGGAAAATTTCGACGTCCTGATTCAAAAAATAATATTAATTTTATCTAAATATTTTTCTAAATATTTTTATTTTTACTTTTAAAATAAAAACTAATATTTATAGAAAATTTATGGGTCTTTAAAATAAACTGATTTAAAACCTTAATAAAAATTACAATTGTATTCATAAAATATTATACGCTCATTTATATTTAATTAAACATAATTTAGTAGTAATATATTATATTAAAATATTATTTCATTCAAGAAACTAGAAATTCCTCAAAATACATATATTAATTGGATATTAACTAAAAATACAAGTTGTTCTTTAAAATTTATTTTCAAAGTTAATGTAATAAAATGAATTTATATTCTCTATAAAAATATAATGCACATAATCATAGTGGTATGTTCTTGTAACCTAACCTCTTAAAATACCCACAAAAGACATAACGGTAAGGTGTGCGATGGTGACAGACTCTTATGGAGGCTCAGATAACATCGCTCAGGTGGTAATATTTATTAACTTACATTTCTCCCATGGGTGGTTCCTTTCAAGTATAATGTGTTTAAGCTCGGCTTGGGCTTGGTAAAGAGCAAAGCCCTGTGATTCTACCTCCTTTATGAGCTTCGAAAAATGGGATTTTTATGGACCGATTCTACTAGATGAGGCCACCACTTCCTTTTTCTAAGTATATTGAATTAGTTAAATCCTTATTTTTATACTAATCATGTGGTCACTGTTCAATGGCTATATTAGAAATGGTAATAATTCTTAATGGTATTTTGAAATCCAAAAATTTAAAACCAATGTAGTGCATATTTTATTTAACCATTTTACATAATAATACATTTAATAAGATCCAGAGTAAGTTTAATTAATAAAATTTGGGTCTTTATAATATTCTACCCTTAATATATTTTTCACTCAAAATTTACTTTTCCTACAATAAAATAGAAGAGGGTAACTCTGCTTCATCACTTCCTTTTATTCCCTCATTTCTTCTTAAAAAAATTTTATTTGGCCGCAACCTCTTGACTAGGGGAATTTTCTTATTTTTTAGAACTTTTTACCTATGATCTAAGATCTTCTCGGACTTATCTTTATAAGATAGTTCATTCTCCTATGGTACCACCACTCGATTGAGTACATGTGATGGGTCTAGTATGTACATCCTCAAGAGTGATACATGGAATACCTCACGTATATGAGATAGGATTACTGGGAGTGATAGTCGATATGCTACTACTCCAATGTGATCAAGGATCTCAAAAGGGCAGATGTACTTTGGACTAAGCTTTCCCTTATTCCAAAATCTCATAACACTCCTCCATGGTGATATGTAGAGCAATACCATGTCTCCGACATCAGACTCTAGGTCTCGTCTATGATTATCAGCATAGCACTTTTTTCAACACTGAGTATCTTTAATGTTCTGATGGATGGTATTAACTGTATCCACCATTTCCATGACCATTTCTAGAATTAGGTGTTTTCACTCCCAAATTCGTCCCAGCAAGCTGGTGTTCTGCACCCCTTCCCATAAACGACTTCATAAGGTGACATTCAGATGCTTGAGTGGAAACTATTATTGTAATAGAACTCTACTAGAGGAATATGTTTATCCCATCCTTCTTTTATACTTATTGAGCATGCTCTCAACATTTCCTCGCTTGTTTTGATAGTCTGCCCAAATTGGACATCATTTTGAGGTTGATAATCTATATTGATGTTCAGCTAAGTATTCAGAGGAAGTAGAAGACTCTTCCAGAACATAAAGGTGAATAGTATATCTCAATCATATACAATAGATATTGGTACTCCATGTAGCCTTGCCACTACTCTAATATATATCCATGCTAGTTGATCTATTGATAAATCCTACCAAATTTCAATGAAGTGTGTAGTCTTTGTACGATGACCCACAACTACCCAGATGGCATTGTTTCGTTTGGATGTCTTCGAATGTCCAGTGACAAAGTGTATGGTGATGTTTTCCCATTTTTATTCTAGTATGGGTAATGGTTGAATCATCCCCTTAAACATCTTATTCTTAGCCTTCACATGCTGAGATACCAGGAACATGGATGTATACATAGTGATATTCTTCATCATGTTATCCCAACAATAATGTTGTCGGAGATCTCAATACATCATTGTGTTTTCTAGGTGAATGGATAAATTTGAATTGTGTGCATCATCCAAAAGTTAATTATTTAACTCTGAATTTTATGGAACACAGATACTTGGACAAAATCTCACAATTCCTTCTTAATTGACATTGAACTCATAGGATTTCCGTTTTTTTTTGTTTCCACATTCTTCTAAATTTTTACATCATCCTTTTGAACATCCGTCAAAATTTTAAAAAGTGATGGTTGAGCAATATTTTGTGGGAGGTTTTTTGATGTTCTATTTTTTATGATTCCCATGTCCATATTCATCAAATATATGAAGATTGGATCCTTTTTGAATTATCATCAATGATTGAATCACTATGTCCATTCTAATTAGATCATCCACTACCTTGTTCACTTTCCCAATGAGGTAATATATTTAGCAGTCATGGTCTTTGATCAGCTCTAACCATCTTGATTGTCACATGTTCAATTCATTATTTTTGAATATATACTTGTGGATTTTTTGATACATATATATTTCACCATCTACCCAAAAAAGTAATTTTACCAAATTATTAAAGAAAATATTTCTATATCCAACTCCATATCTTATGTTGGATAGTTATTTTCCTGAACTTTCAATTTACAAGAAGTATACGCAATGAATTTTTCAATTTAGATCAATAAACATCACTGGCCTTTCATCAAAGCATCACAAAACACCACAAAAAGTTCTCCACTTGTGGGTTGTATGAGCATGTGTGTAGTGATAAGCCTCTTTTTTTGACTCCATGAAGCTATCATTGCATTCATCACTCCAAGAAAACGTGACTCCCTTCTGAGTTCTCTTGGTAAGAGGGTTTGACAATCGTAGTAAATTTCTCACAAATTGGTAATAATATCTTGATAACCCATGGAAGTTATAGAAATCCATCTCCGATGATTGCCTCGACCATTCCTTGATTTCAGTTGTCTTTGAGGGATCCACATATATCCCATTTCTTTTGATAATATGACCCAATAATGATACCCCCTTCAACTAGATCTCACACTTGATGTACATTTCATATAGCTTCTCCTTTCACAAAGTCTCTTGTATAGAGATTAGATTCTCCTCATTATCCTCTGTGGTTTTAGAGTATATTATAATATCATCTATAAACACTGCCATAAATTTTTTGAGGTAATCTCTAAATACATTGTTCACCAACATGATGAAGATTTTTAGAGTATTAGTGAGTCTGAAAGGCATTACTATGAATTCATCATTCATGTATCTTGACTGAAAAGCAGTATTGGTGATATCCTCCTTCTTCAAACTTACTTGATAATATCCCGGCCACTGATCCACCTTGGAGAAGATTTGTGCGCCCCATAGTTGACCAAAAAAGTCACTAATTCTTAGAAGAGGATACTTGTTCTTTATTTTGATTTTGTTGAGATCACAATAATCAATTCAAAGGTGCATTGACCTATCCTTATTCTTGATGAAGAGGACTGTTGTAGCCCATGGTGATTCACATGTGCATATAAACCATTTATCTAGATTCTCATATAGTTGTTTCTTTAGCTCCTCAAGCTCCAAAATAGCCATTCTATACAGAGTCTTGGATATTGGAAACTCTCTAGGTATTATATCAATTGATAATTCAACATCTCTTCTAGTTAGAAGACCAGAAAATTCCTTAGGAATCACTTTAGTAAATTATCTCACAATAGCCATGGTTTAAATGGTGTTTTCTTCCTTATACTCAATCATATGAGTAAGATAAATTCACAAATTGGGATGTAATATCCATGCCTGATATGAGGGTGATAAAAAAGATTTATCCTCCTCCTTGCACTTGTATAGAATCTAGGGTTTCATCGCTATATTGAGAGTGGTTACCCTATCAAATGAATTTATGTTCTCTCTATATAAATAAATCCAATCCATACAATGAATTTAATAAAATTACAATATAGTAAGTATGATGAGTTTTTCTATGAATTTAAATCAAAAAAATATGACAGGGGGGAGTTTTATTTAGGGGATGAAATAATTTCCCCATTTTACATTCTCACCAATATCGTTACTTCCATGGTTTGTGGTGGTGTTGGTACTGTTCTACTAAACATTCTAGATATAAAAAAATGCATAGAAACATAATACAAACGTATGTTTGCTATTCTTGGATGAATAACTAGTGTACATACCATCACTTTTTTGTTAGGGTTTACTTTATTGGTAGTGATGGAAAAATGTCACCCTTACTTCCTTGGAGTTTATTGGTTTCCCCCAAAAACACTTAGCTTAGGGAACTAGTTTACAAAGTTACCTAGTTCTTTGTAGTTGAACCAATGAAATTCATGTTGAGTGTATAATGAAGCCTTACTCTCCTATGTCATTGTCACATGTTTTTATTATCAGCCGTTAATGGCCAGATGACCTTCTCTTCCACACCTAAAGACTTTCCTCATCCCCTTCAAGAAATTATCTAGGTGATTCTTTCCAAAACTTTGGCAAGTGGGGTGTTGTATTTTCTTACAACCATTGGATTTATCCATCAGACTACATAATTAAATTCCACCTTATGTTCCTTATCCTCATGAGACCCTTGAGATTCTTTAATCTCTATTTCGACCTTAAGGGAACATCAGAAAATTTCTTCATTACTCTCAATGTCATAGATCTCTAGGGATTTCTGTAGGCCTGGTTTTATCACACAAAATAAGTGTAAACCTTTCATTTGAGGTTAACGAAAATGTCGATGGTATATATTGCAAGAATCGTAACATTTTTCTCGTACGCTCTGATGGATTTGTCGTATTTTTTATTGATTGAATGTTAGTCCCTTTCTATCTTAATTTTGAAGGTGTAATAAAAATATTTATCAAAAAACATTTTATGGAAATCCTTCCATTCCAACATGTATATCTCCTCCACATGCTTTTTATTTTTTATCAATGTCCATAATTTATCATCTTCACCCTCTATAGGATAAGAATCCATAAGTACCTTCTCTTGTTCAGAACATTTATGAATGGAGAATATCTTTTCAATAGAGGTGATCCATTGTTTGACAATTGATGGATCAGATGATCCATTAAAAGAAGGAGGCATTTGTCCCATAAATCTATTTATTGTGGATTGTTACTTCTTTGGGGTTGGGGGTTTAAATTTCTTCTTCAAACATGTTTTTATTAAAAACATGAGTTAAGTGAGATATTATTGTGAAAATGATTGCGATTAATACTCCAATCAGATTAGGAATCTCATTATAAAATTAATCACATTGATCTTTGCATTGGTTGTTAGCCTAAGTCCTCCTATTATGGGCCATTATATAGAATAAAAGGAAAGTTAGGTGCAACACATAAAGGTGAATCCAATGAAAAAATAGATAACATATAAATTACATTTATTTTGTTAACTTTTATATGTTATCTATTATCTAATTTCCAACATATTCTCTAAGGGGGTTTTTTTAATTCCCTAAATAATGGTTCATACTAAGCTTATGAATTTACCAAATCATATCACCCATAAGTTTCATAACCAAGAGTGATGTGAGGCCTCTTTTCATGCACCATTTCTCATTCGAGTCTAGATCAATGATGTGTTTTTGAGTTTTACCCCTCGATACATCTTTTATAGATTCGCATCTACCCTCTTGTATCCATATATGGATGTATTTTCTTGAAAAACCACTTACCCAATACTGACCAAAATTTATAGATGTTTTTATAATACTTAGTCTTATACCTAAGGCTTTCACTAGGGATTTCAAATCCTAATCCCAAAAATAACTTATCAAATCCTTTGATATCAACTATAACAAACATGCTCTTTATTACACACCTAAACATGATTCACTACATTAACATGCACATAAGAAATCTCTAAATATTGAGAGGTCTAGTGTCTTGGTAAATTTGTAACATTACAAAAAGAGATAAAAAATAAAATACTCATCTTTATTTAAAAAATATTTTACATGACCAAAAAAATTTCAATGTACTAATAATTTCATGGCCTAACTTGAGGTCACACATAAGAAAATGGTGAGCACTAAGTCCTAGTAAGGGAGTAAAAAAGGCATAACATTTAGAATACAGTACATGTTAGGAAATAGGAATATTAATGGAGAATAAGAGAAACATGAAGATAAAGGTATAATATAGCATGGTTATCATAACATGGAATGTGGAATCAACATTTAACATGAAGATAAGTGAGATATTGGGTGGGTGTATATTGTAAAATATAGGTAATTCAATATTGTTTCGGTTTTGGACACCACACATTAAACTAATAAAAACCTCAAACCAAACCATGGTTTTTTAACATGGTATTTACCAAAGGTGAGTAGAAAACATTATTTTATATGTACAATGGCATAACTTCATAAAATAATATGCTTTATTTTGTGGAGGTGAGTCACACTTTCAATTAAATCATTTGTAATGTTTAATTGTTTTATAAGTCTTGGAGGGTCCACTAAGTCAGTATAAAATTATTCAAAGAAATCAAAAAAACAAATTATTTTAGTGGTAAAACATATATTGGCCGAACATACATTTTATAGTATTTTAATACATCACTATTGGTTCATTATGATGTCATAAAACACATAATATATTTAAACACTATTGCATTTTTACCCAAAAAAATCGACTTTCTTAAAAAATTAATAAAAAATCACCATTTTATAATTTGGAAGTATTGATTCCAAAAATAATATTAGTTTTATCTAAATAGTTTTCTAAATATTTTACTTTTTTACTTTTATAATAAAAACAATCATTTATCTAAAATTCATGGGTTTTGAAAAAAAATAGCTTTCAAACCTTATTAAAAATTACAATTGTATTCATAAAACAATTTATGGTCATTTATATTCAATAAAAAGTAATTTAGTAATAATATTTTTTTAAAATATTTTTTGATTAAAAAATCTATTAAATCATTAAAATATATTTCGTAACTGAATATTAATTAAAATATTATTTTTGCTTTAAAATCTATTTACAAAGTAACAGTAATAAAAATAAATCTATATTATCCATACAATAATAATGCACATAATCATTGTGCTAGGGTCTTGTTACATAACCCCTTAAACACCCACATTAGACCTACGGGTAACATGTGCGATGGTGATAGACTCTTGGGGAGGCTCAGATAACATCTCTCGTGTGGTAATCTCTATTGACATCAACATATCCCATAGGCAGTTTCATTCAAGCTTAACGTGTAGAAGCTCAACTTGGGATTGGTCAAGAGAAAATACCAGTGATGCTACCTCATTTCTGATCTCCAAAAAATAGGCTTCATTTAAATAAATTCTACTAGATGAGGCCATCACATCCTTTTTCTATGTAAATTGAATTTGTTAACACCCTATATTTTTACTAATCATGTGGTCATTATTCAATGGCTATATTAGCGAACGATAATAATTCTTAATGGTATTTTGGAATTCAAAAACATAAAACCAAGGAATTGAATACTTTATTTCACCATTTTACATAATAATACATTTAATTAAATCAATATTAATTTTCATTAATAAATTTTTGTGTTGTTACATAGAGCATGCCACAATTCCAACCAGATAAGTAATCTTCAAAGATATTTTCACAGTGCTTTGAGTTCAGATGCACAGGTCACTGCTCAGGTGTCATAAACATCATATGATTCAATGGTACAAGGGTGGTATAATACCCCTCTTTATTATAATATATTTTTCCATGTTTATTTTGGGAATAACATGACTCCTCATGTAGTTCAGTATCAATAGGGAAATTTATCATAATGTGTGATGAGAAAGAAATTATATACAGCAAAAAATATTATCGTGGATGATACGTTTAGACCATTGATGATGATAGGTACTATTCTTTTTTAATTCCACCCATATGCAACTATTTTTTGATATGGGTTATTATTATATACTTATTTTTTCTCATGCTATCGGTTTTCTATGTTTGAACTTTCAAATGCTTCCTTTTGTGTTAAAATTTAAATCTCCTCTGGTAATAGAAAATGTTGACCCTTTTTGTATATAACATGTTCTATAACCATTGATGAATCTTAGTTGATGTGGTATTTCTCAAAGCTTTATATTTATTCCTATGATATAATCTTATCTATGGATTGGCTGACAATGTTCAAGGCTTGCATTGACTATTTTAACATAATAGTTAGTTTTGGAAATTAATATGGCATCAAGAATCTATATAGAGGATAATGGAATATAGAGGTTAGTGGAATGGTCATTTTTTCACTAGTAGTTGGAGCAATCTCTTAGTAATTTCAGGAATTGAATTTTTTATCGATACAAGAGATTGATAATAGTATCTTCTCTGTAGTCGGCGATCAATTTCATGATGTTTTTCCTAAATATTTCATAGGGTTTCCACCTATTTGGTATGTGTAGTTTACTATTGATCTTCTTCCAAGGACCATCCCAATATCACTTCCATTTTTTGAATAAAATATACATGATTTATGGAATTGAAAGTGCAGTGGCAAGAGCTATAAATGAAAGTGATCATTTTCTTGAGCACATATTTGTGGGCATCACCGATCTTTTTTTTCAAGAAGTTAGATGTAACACTTTGGCTCTATGTGGATTATCATAAACATAACCATGTTATGATAATGAATAGGTATCAACTTCTATGAATTGATGATATGTTCAATAAAATGAGAGGATATCAGTGGTTTTTTTAGATTTAATTGTGATTAGGATATCACATATTATTATTTCAGAAGGATTACATTACAAATGAATCTTTCGAAAGAAAATATGACCATTCTGAATATGTGGTAATGCATTTGATTTTTATGAATTCATAATCGATATTTATGGAATTGATGAATCAAATATTTTATAGATATTCGGATTATTTTGTGGTAGTGTTTGTGGAAGATATATTAGTGTATTCACGAAGTAGGACATAGCATGAGAAACACTTGGAAACAGTATTGGGAATCTTGAGAGACCATTGGTTGTATGAAAAATTAACAAAGTAAGATTTTTAAATAAAATAGGTTTTCTTCCTTAGCCATGTAATATATAAAAGAGGTGTTTCTGTGGATCCAAAAAAATACAAGCTACAATCTCTTGGAAACCACCCAATAAAATATTTGAGATACATAGTTTCCTTGGTCTAGCTAGTTATTAGTGACAATTTCATTGTGACTTATCTGGAATATATTTGACTATGATTGCATTAAAGAAGATAAATTTTTCATTCTAATGGAATGGAAAATTCTATAAGTATTTTCAAGAGCTTAATGTTCACATTTCATCAGCACCAATCTTTATTTTTTGAGAATCGGGAAAAGGGTACGTGGTATGTTATGATGCTACAGGATATGGGTTAGGGTGTGCTCTCATTAAAGGATATCATGTTATAGCTTAGGGCTCAAGGATGTTATGAGTTAATGGAAAAAATTATTGAACACCTGATTTGGATTTTTCTTCTGTATTCCATGATTTCAATACATTGTATTATCACCTCTTTGGAGAGAAATCCATAGTTATTACAGATCATAATATCTTGAAACATATTTTCTCAAATATGGATATAAATTTGAGACAATGGATATTGATAGATCATCTTCAAATATTTTACTATGAACTGATGTATACCCCGAAAAATGGAAATATTGTGGTAGATTCATTGAGAAAATATTCATATGCTCAGTTAGCAAAATTATCTTCAGATGAGTGGCACAGGATGTTCGTTCTAGCTCACATGAACATGGAATGTGAACACTGAAGAGATTTTACATTCTAATTCCTCATTAATAGGTTCCTAATTTGGTTTATATGGTTAAATATGCATATACATCTGATTTAGAATGTGTTTTTCTGAGGAAAAACTAAATGGGGGAAAGACCATTAGGGGTTGGATGCTGGATGGGAGATCATTGTTGCGGTTTATTGATCTGATGGTTATAACTATGTATTTTCATGAACAACTACTTATTACCTACCACCTATTAATATTATCTTTTCATACTAGAATAAATAATATTTATAAGGTATTGAATATATAGTTTTTTTGGATATCTATGAAAAAGAAATTGGATGAATTTTTTTACAGATGTTTATCTTTCTAGAAAGTTAATGCATAGAATCAATGACTAGAAGGTATGTTGGTGTCTTTACCTATTCTTATTTGGAAATGGGAAAATATGGTTATGGATTTTATTAATAGGTACCCCATGAAAGGTTTCAAAACATGATGCCATATGGGTGATGATGGATCGGCTTTCCAAGTCTACTTATTTCATTCATATTTGGGAATCTCATGTGATGGAGGACTTGTCAAAAATCAATATCTAATAAGTGGTAAAGAGGCCTGGAATACCAATTTAAATAGTGTAATATAGATATTTACATTTTACATATTGTTTCTATATATCTTTACAGGAATCCCTTTTCACTCAGTTTACTATGAGTACAGTGTATCACCCTTAGATGGGTGGGAAATCTGAATGGATGATACAGATGTTGGAATAAATGTTTCAGACTTGTGTAATGGAATATGGTGTACCATGGGAAGATCACATACCATTTCATGAGTTATTTTATTTCAAAAAGTATCCGGACTCGACACATATTACTCCTTTTGGGGAATTTAGTGGGCGTCCTTTTCATTCTCCAATTTTGTAGGTGGAAACAGGTGAGGCTTCACTAGTTGGGTGGGGCCTCTTCCAAGAAACAACAAAGAAGATTCAGTTGATAAGGAAGCATATGGAAATGACATAGAGTCATCCTAAATTGTATTCTAATCATTTTTTATGATATATGTTATTCAAGGTGAGTGATCATGAGCTTTTTAGGTTCTTTGAAAGTATTATACATCATCATTTTGGGGAGCATGGAATGTTGTCTCTTTGGTACATAAACCCATTAGAGATACATGAACAGGTTAGTGAGGTGGAATATTAGTTGGCATGTCCACCATTGACTATTAAGGTACATAATGTGTTTCATGTACATCATGTTAAAAAATATCATTCATATATGGATAATGTGTTTCTATGGGGTCACATTGAGCTACAGTTTATTGCTTCATTAGTATACATGTCAGTGTGGATTATGGAGAAGAAAAAGGTAGTATTATATGGTAAAATAATTTTTTTAGTGTCTGTTTTCATGAAATATGGTCAGCTTGAATAAAAGACATGGTAATGATATAAATAAATGATCGATAAATGGCCAAAACACTTTGAGGATCCTATTGGTTTTTTACATTACAAGGATGGAGAGGCCAATTCTAGGGAGAATGTAGCACCCCCAATTGCAAGTAAGTTACCTTTTTATTGTGATTTTTAAACATGACTAGTATATGGGTGAAACTTGGGAGAGTTTGGAAACCATTTAGTTTGGTTTTTTATGGATTTTCTAAGGGATCACTATCAGTTCACGGTTTGGGAAACTCATGCAACGCCTACAAAATCTGTACACAATGATACAAGGGATGAAAGGATGGCTCATGAGAAGCACATGATTTATCCTAATATTGTTGCTTCCAAAGAACAACTATGATAATTGGCACACCAAGATTTATCATGATAGGTTTATAGTTTTCTAACTTTGCGATCCAACCATGAATGTTCCCCCTTGAGACTTAATTTTCCACAGGATTATCGCACGGTTTGTCAAACCGTGTGACTAACAGTGCATAGTTAAAAAGTGTGATCCAAAAATTGGGAATCTCTATTTTTTGAATACTAAATGTATGATTTTTTACATATGTAGCCCTAAATAAATACTCTCTTTTCATAAATGCAAATAAATCTTCTCCAATTGATACGGAGGTGATATGAATGGTTATCATAGTGTTTTGAAGCCGGATTCTTATGGTAATTCATTATTCTTTTTTTTTTCCTCTAATCTACTTATTTATCTATCTTGGTTTAATAGATCTATGCCTGGTGTGGATATATATATTAAATTTTATTGTAAATATTATTATATTTGGTCTTTTTTATGTTAGGGGTAGACATTTATGGCAGAATTTTTGATATTTGACCAATTTTCATTAACAATATCATAACATTTTTTTCATGTTTTCATTTCTAGGTGCTTCACAAAACACTAATATTTATAAAATGACGTCTTACTTTCAAATTGATTTAATTTATTGAAAATTTAATGTGGAATTTGTGTGAAAAGCATGGTATAAACCATCATTAGTGATGATATGCATATTTTTGAGAAATTGTTGAATTTTTAGGAAATGTTCTTGATAAATGATTCTTAAATGTTGATTCTAAAATTGGTTATTCAATTAAATAATGGGGAATATTTTTTGAAATGTTTTCTATAAAAAAAATTATATGGTTTTGACATGATGATTTTGGAATGGTTTGAAAAAATTGTTTTGCGTGAGTTCATATTTTATTTTATGAGGCTCGGTTAAAATATGAATTTGTTCTCAATACCAAATGCCAAATGAAACATGGAATTTTAATTTCTCTATATCGACATGGTAGACCGATGATAAACCTCTAATTATTATTTAAATTTCATAACATATCATGAATGGGTGGATTCGTGGGTTTGTGGATTAGAATGGGTTATCTTGAATGGAATTTATGAAATAGTCTTGGAATATTGTTTGGTTTATTTTGCATGGAAACTGCTTTTTAGCATAATTTTTTTTTTGAACGACATGTCTTGTTATACGCTATTTTCAATTATTTTATAAAAAATTATATATTAATCGAAACCATTTTAAACCCTAGTGGTGTGAATAGGGAAGCCTTTTGGGGAAAAACAACTAATTTTTATTACTCACCCCTACTTTGCAATGTTAGTTCTTTTGCAGATATCCTCTGTCGGGAAATGAGAAAAGTTAAGGTATCTGTCACGACCCGCCCTCGGGGTCCGTGCCGTGACTACCCCAAGCCCGCCTTCCATTGGCCAGGGGCTGGCGACTAGCACCAAGGCATAAATCCCGGTAAAAAGGGAAGGCATTGCCTTTGTAAAGAAAACAAACACCACAGAGTAAGCAAGCGGAAAGTAAATACTAAGCAATAGCAGAGTACAACTGAAAGTGCGAAAAAGTAAATGGGCCAGTATACAAACCCAAACTGAAAGTAAAGTACAACTCGAAAGGTAAAATAGCAACTGAAAAGTAAAAGCCGCTACACCGAGCTGTCCACTGGAAATCCCACCTGAAGGGTGGGTACAGATAGCTCCACTGCTCCACGGGTGCCGCCGTCCACTCCGAGCACGTCTCGCCCAGTGATCCACCTCCAGGTACCGTCCTGCTCTGAAAGCCTCAGCTAAGATCAACGTTGTCCGTCTTCTGCAACCAACACAACGTAGTGCGGGAAAAGCCCGTGCATGGGTGAGTATAAGCTACTCAGTAGGGACCCCGAGACCCCTGAAGACCTCCCAAAATCCACAAAGGATAAACCACGAAGAAAGGTACAATCACGAAGTAACAACCGACA
Organism: Viscum album; assembly: GCA_963277665.1. Classification (NCBI taxonomy): domain Eukaryota; kingdom Viridiplantae; phylum Streptophyta; class Magnoliopsida; order Santalales; family Viscaceae; genus Viscum; species Viscum album. The sequence goes on from OY728153.1 coordinate 599,031,871, forward strand.
CTGCTTAGGTATATGCCCATACATATACCTAAGTCACCAATTTCAAATACGCTCCAACCTCCGAGCCCAAGTACAACTCAGTCCACACAGGAAAGTAAACGTATTCCACACAAGAAAGCAAAACGTAATCCACACAGGATTGCACAACACAATCCACACAAAAAAGCAATAGGTTTCAGCTCACACATGATTTTCATTATCAAAAACGTAACTACTGAAGAGCCCCATCTCTGAAGTGTACAGTGTCCTGTCATGACTCTGAGATACTGCTCACTAACCTAAGACTGCTAAGGTACTCCTCCTGTCGAGTACCGCGGGTCTGCCGCCAACTACCGGGTGCTCCGTCCGCTGAGGGTCTGCTGCCAAATACCGGGCGCTCACCCAAATAGCCTACAGAGGTACTCCTCCAGTCGAGTACCGCGGGTCTGCTGCCAACTACCAGGCGCTCCGTCCGCCGTGGGTCTGCCGCCAAATACCGGGCGCTCCGTCCACTAGGCTAGTCGACTCACTCCAACTCGAGTCGGTCGAGCAGTCTTCAGGTCTCAGCCGGCTACACGGTCTCCGTACTCCGTACGCTCGTCTCCAGTATCGCGGGTCTACCGCTACAACCAAGCGCACCACCTCTATCAAGTAAAACAGAAGATTCATCTCACACAGGTATACTTCTTCAGATGACGTTAAAGATGATCAAAGAACCATCTAAGTCGTCGGACCCACGAAGGATTGATAGGTACTAACCCCCGCAGTGACCTACACAGGATCGGACCCACACAGGATCGGGCCCACGCAGGACCTGTAGCACTGATCCACGTAGGATCGCTGAGTGCAGTAGTCGTCGTCGTCGAATCCACACAGGATCTCTGTACTGTTGTCGTCGCAGTCACAGTAGCAGTAGCAGTAGCAGGCACAGTAACAGTCGCAGCCAACACTAGGGTTCCCGCACACAGAAAGCTCGTTCGGAGGATCCGCTCCACGAGCCGAGAGGCTGATACATCAACTGTCACAAATTCCAGAGTTGATGTATCCAAAAGTTCTGTATCGTCAACAGGAACTCAACGCATCAGACGGTGCGTCGATCGGACGCCCGGTCTGAGAGTTATTGGCATTTTCGTCCCCGCGGCCCGGTTGGTTTTTAAGGCAAAACCAACCCGACCGTACTCCACCTGCGTCCAAACATCGGGCGGAGTATGCCAAAAGATCTGTCTCACTAAGAGGAATACAACAAAGCTGACGGCACATCAATCGGACGTCCGTAGCTCAAGATATGAGCGTTTCCGCTCCGAAGGTCCGGTTGGTTTCGTGTACGAACCAACTCGGAAGAACTCAAAGTAATCCGAAACCTTGAGTGCGATATACCGAAACGACCGTCTCGATCCAAGGATCGCATCGCCGCTGACGGTTCGTCAATCGGACATCTAGTCTGAAAGATATCAGCCTTTCTGTCTCACACCCTCCTTGGGAAACTTCCCAGGAGGTCACCCATCCTGATCACTACTCTAAGCCAAGCACGCTTAACTACGGAGTTTTAACCACGTAGGCTCCCGAAAAAGAAGGTGCGCCTTGAGTATAGTATACCGAAACGACCGTCTCGATCCAAGGATCGCGTTGCCGCAGACGGTTCGTCGATCGGAGGTCCGTGGCTCAAGTAATGGCCAAAAGACCGAACTCGTCTCGAAAACGGGGGGTTCGGGTCCGGGCCGACCCCCCTGGGTCGGCCCGAACCCAGTCGACCCGACCCGGGTTCGACCCGGCCCGACCGGCGACGGGCCGGCGCGGCGGCGCGGCCTGGCGCCGCTAGGGTCACGCGCGGGTGGCTAAGCCCCCGCTTCCAGCAAGGCGGCGCGGCTTAAGAGCCACGCCTTTTTGGAGACCCCCCCCCCCTCGTGGGGGCCTGCTTTGAAGGCAACCGGGGGGCCGCCTACCCCCCTCAAGGAAACCGCCCCCCTCTCTTAAATGAGGGGGGGTTTTGAGCTGGCCGGGGTAATTAAATTCCCCCGGCCTTTGACCTTCCGGCCGGCCAACTGCCGGTCGGTTTTCTCCAACGGGACCGGAAAAATCCGGTCCCCTTTTCGGCTTCCGACGCCGGCGGCCCGGCCGCCGGTCTTCTCGTTCCGCCGCGGCCCGGAACCGGCCGCGGTGTTCGTCGTCCGGCGCGGTGCGACGGCACCGCGCCTCTCCGCCGCGCCTTTGATTTTCTTTCAACGTGGCGCGACGGCGTCGCGTTCTTGATGATTCTTCCATGGCGCGGCGCGACGGCGTCGCGTAAAAATATTTGGGCGAATATCCGCGTGGTGCGACGGCACCACGCCACCTTGATTCATCCGCAAAATAAAACACCAAGAACGAAGGAGGGGGTTCGGCCGTGTTCATGCGGTCCGGCCCCCTCACGTTAAAACACAACTTAAATATTCAATATCCGCACGTTAGTCATGCTAGAACCACGAGCAAGAATAAAATAATTAAACAAAAATCAACAACCCCTACCTTGAAAGATTAACGTCGCACGTCGGTTATCGCGGAGAAAGGCGTCGCGGCGTCAGACGTAGATTCCGTGGACATCGGGGTGCGTCCGAGGAGGAAACGACGTCTCTTCACTTGTCGCTAGGACGAAGATGAAGACGGAAGAACCCGGGACGCCGAGTCTCGAAGGTCGTGGGATTGATGTTCTTTGTCGGAGAAGAACCGTTCTTCACGTTCTTCGTCGAAGACGAAGAAGATCTTCAAGTCTCTCAACGATTCTCCCAATCCTCTCAAGTAACAAAGGAACTAACCCAAAAATAAATTAAGCTTACTCTTAATTTATTAACACAACCCAACCTTTGAAATTCAAGAGTTTGAATTTCAAAAACTCAAAAATTAAACTCACTTATTTATTATACATGAGTTGTATAATTAAATAAATGTTAAGTTGACAAGCCTTTAAGAGGGAGAGAGGGGAGTTAGGGAATATGAAAAGGTGGGGCTCGTGTGGGCCCCTCCTCACCTTAATCCTCTCTTAGGTAGTTAAACCACCCTTCTTCCAACAAAAGATTATAACCACTTTTAAGATATAAAATAAATATTGTATAACAAATTTATTTTACTCTTCATTTCATCCAGAAAATTAAACATCTCTTCCTAGGAAAACGCAACTTCGGAAAAGGCCCCCTTAAGCGAATATCTACGCTGCGAGTTCATCGGTGCCCTCGGATTTCAATTCCGAGCACCGGATCAAAAGTTAGAAATTCGGGCTCGTTCGTTCACTGAACGTACCCGAGCCAAACTTCGGAAATTGATTCCGGGCACTCCAGGCATCGGAATCAGGTGCCGTCAGAAACCGCGCTCTTGTAAAATTTGAAAGAAAATTAAGAAAAAATTTCCCTTGAATTTTACGGGTCTTTACAGTATCACACATAATTAGTAGTACTTCGTGATACATCGGATATTTGTAGAGTAAGATCATGGATCATGTTGGAACTATTGAGTTTTCTTTGGAGTCTGTTGGTTTTGTTAATTTCATCTTCTAGTTTGTACTTTGATATTTGTATTCTTCTATTATAGTACATTGCTATTGTTTGGTTTTGATATCAATGGGATTACTGTGAGTTAGTGAAATTTTATCACAAAACATGTAGAATCTTATTTAATGGTTTGTTTGGTTTAGTTGTTTTATTCTTTAAGGGAAAATCCCCTCACATGTATCGAATTCCATCACCATTTATAATTAGACTTTATAGTCTTGGGGATGTCTCTTAAGGCTAAGTAGCACATACTCTTCAACTCAAGCCAATGTGGGGGAGGGATGTTATAGATGGTATGTAAATATTACCTTTATAGAATCATAATTGTTTCATAAATATAAAAATTATTCATTTTAAGCATAATTTTTACCATATATATCATTTGATTATGAAAAATGAAACACATTTCTTCGTGGAGGTGGTCATCTACATTTATGCATGAAAGATGATTTAATATCTCAAAGGATGTAAAAGGATATTATAAGAGAATATACCCTTACAATAGTAAAATTTTAGTCAATGTGGGAAACTAATTTTTTTAATTTCATAATGGTTAGATAATATTTGAAAGTGGGGTAAGAAAAAAATAATCACGAAACGCTTGGATGTAAATTCATCCAATTATTTGGGAAACCAATAATAGATTACACAATTGGAATTAATAGAATTGTGTTTTAGTGATATAATAACCTATAGGATATGTGTATAGACATTTTTAAGGGATTTGGATTGGTATAGGTAGTGATAAAATGCTAAAATTATGTGAATAAAAAAATAGAAGAGGTGTCCCTTTACAAGTGGAGATATTGGAACACTTGTAATTATTCTATGACATAAAATAAAATAAGAATTAAACAAGAGGAGGTATATATAAAATATGAAGTGCCCAGATCAGTGTGAATCACTGAGAGGGGGAGGGGGTGAATCAGTGATCCCTTAAAACTTTTACTAATTGATTCTTATCAATTAAACCTCTATGGCTGGTTAAAGCCTCGATCCACTCTTCTTGTATCTCTCAACCTTTCCCGAATGATGCAGTAATGAAAAGGCACAGGACACAAGTATTTACAAGGTTCGGCACCAAAGGCCTACATCCTTGCCATGCTCTCTCAGCATGGATTCTCCCATTATAACTTGTTAGAATTACAATGGTCGATACAGCTTCCCACCGTATCTATCCTGAGTCCCACAGGAGGGTCTTTATACTGCGTCCCACAGTGTTACCAGAGTCCCACTGGCCTGCTCCAGAATCCCACTGAAGACTTCTTCTCCCTGAGTCCCACAGGGTCTTCTCCTGGCTCCTCGAGTCACACGAGTAGCTCTTCTTCTCTTTAGTTCTTCAAGTATCCTCAACAGTCTGGGATAAAGACTTCTGGCCTTGCTCTGTACCTCTGATCACTTGTGATGATCAGGTCTTCTCGTCTTGCTCAGGATTTATCTCCTTCTTCTAAGGATGACCTGGCTTCTCTCCAACTACTGAATACTCAGACAAATGATGTCTTTAACTTCAGTCTGGTCCAGTCTCACATCAAATCATCTTCATGCACTGAGTGCATGGCAACTCTTCATCCTCATGCACTGATAGCATGGCCTTCTTAATACTTCAAGAACCTCCTGGTCTTGGACTCCTCAAATGCACACAAGCTGGTCTGGCTTTATTCACGTGTGCATGTGCATGCATGCATGCATGCACTTCCCTGTTCTTCTTCTAGGTGCAGTAAACCCTCAAAGGGTGTAATTCTTTAAGCACACACCTTCTCACTCCTTTACACACTTTATCCAATTTGTTTACACACTTATAGTGTGTTCTACTTGAGTGTGGGTCTTGTTCTTCTTCAAAGTGTGCACAATGTTTTTGCACACACTAAGGTTCGGCCTATTTGTCTTTTTGCACACACTTGTTTCACTTGGCACACACTTGAGACTTGGCCTTCACACTTCTTGTTGCACACCCTTAAATGGCCGTAGGGTGTTCCTTTTCAATTTTCACACACACACACTCAAATGAGGTGTGGTCTTCACTTCACTTAACATACACCACATGGTGTTGTTCTTTGTGCACACACATGGCCTCAGGTATTCCTCCTTCACTTGGCACACAAGCACAAGTCTCGGGTCTTCTCTTTCTTTTATTCTTCTTTGCACACACCCAAGCCAAAGGCTACAGCCTTCTTCTTCAAATGCACAAACAACTGCCTCAAGCAAGCCGTGCAAGAGGGTGCGGCCAATTCTTCACTTCTTGTCCGTGCAAGCACAAGCCACAAGGGTGCAAACAGGCGCGCAAGTGCCACTGCCCTCAAGCGCGCAAGTGCTATAGCCGCGGGCTCCAACCAAGGGTGCGCAAGGCTTGGTGCAACCCCGGTTCTTCCTGCCGCGCAAGGATTAGCGCGCAGGGGACTCCTCTTTTCTTCTTTCGCGCAAGGGATGCGCAAAAGGAACCAAACAGAGCAAGGGGTGCTCCGGGCTTCACTGCCGCGCAAGTGGTGCGCGCAGGCTGTTCTTCGCTAAGAACCGAGGCTTCGCGGGACTTCTTTCTTCAAAAACTCAGCAAGCACTCCAAGGCCTCGAGTGCTCCTTTTATAGGCAGAGGAATGCCTTTGATCATCCGCGTGATCTAACTTCAAAATCCCGAAGATTTCGGATCTTCAAGATTCTTTGAAATCTTCTTTTTCTCCTCTGTTCATGCGGGTTCTTTTCCTTCATTATTTTTGTTTTTCTCTTCCACGTGGATGCGACTTAGAACGCATGCACGGCCTTCGGTTAGGCACAAACAATGCACAAAAATAATCCTCATGGCCTCGCACCTCCGGTTGCTTCGGCCTCGTGCAAATTTCTTCTCTCGTTGCATGCATGTATATTTTTATACATGAATCTGTTCAGTAGGTCTAGACGAGCTCAATGGAGCCTTTGGCTTCGGCAATGGTGGCCGGGAACTTGAAATAGGTCGTCGGATGGCCTCTAGTTCGTCGGCGGCTCGCGGGTGGCTTCGAGGTGTCCTCGGCTCGAGCTCGAGGTGGAAGACGAGCCACGGCCGTCGGATCAGGCGATGGAGATACATCGGACGGCCTGGATCAGATCGCCTCGCCGCAGGATTAGATGAGCGGCCGAGATCTGGCGCGCGATCGATCGTGCGGCCAGGATCGCTCCCGGGTGAAATTTCCGCGTCCCACATCGAAACGGGGAGCGGTTTTTCCGCGCTTTATTACCCTGGCTCTCTCCACCACACTCCAGTTGAACTTCTCCCCTCCCGGTGCCGCCCCGCACCGGGTTCTCTCTGCGGGCGCGCTCTGCGCCCACTCACGCCTCCTGTGGGCGCGCTCCTAGCGCCCACTATGCACACTAACACTCTCGGGGGCGCGCTCCTACGCCCCTGCCGCGCTCCTCCGGGCGTGCCCCAGGCGCCCATGCGGTGTCTTGGGGTGCATCCTGCCGCCCTGGCTCGCCCCACGGGTTCCCCCGAGCGTGGTGCCCTAGTGCCCATGCCTTGGGGTTGAACCCTCAAGGTGCCTTGGGTGGCCAAATTTTTTGGCAAAGGGACAGAATATTACTTTGTCAAAAAACAAAGTACTCCATATGAAAAATGCCCATTCTAAATGCCAAGCCATTCTTCTTCAACATTTTTCTTCTTCTTCTTAAGAATTCCTCCATTCATCCTCAAGATTTATTTATCACTTAGGAATGGAAATTCTTGAAGGTTCTTCTTCATCAACCGAGCTCCTTAGTCAAATAGAGTCTTCAATGTTCTTTATTGATCTAATCAGAGATCAAGTTGGATCAACTTCACATTCATGTGCACTAGGAGATAGTGCATGGACATCTTTAATCCACTTCATCCACTCAGTAGTTGTAGATGGATCATCTTCATCTCCTCATGCATTGTCAATACAATGCATGGTCTTCAAACATTGTTGTGACTTTGTATCCAGTTGATACAAGTTCTTGGAACTTAATGAACAGCTCAACAATCATCAGATTTTCATGGAGAATGTTTCAACCACAATTTCCAATACCACTTAGTGAATCTCCTAAGTGACATGCATCTTAGTACCATGGCCATTCTCCTTCACCACCAACACCATAACAACCTTTGTCATTCACATCTTGTCATTCCCTGACTTCCATTCATTCCAAGACAACTTCATGTCTCATTGACAACAAATGCAACACAGTGCACTTCAATCTCCCCCTTTGTATTTGTTGTCAATACACTCCTTCAGCACATATGAATGGGTCAATATGTGTGCCAATATTTTCTCCCCCTTATTGGAAAACAAATGCAAAGGTGTGGTGTGGTTCACTTTTTCAAAAATATCTCTTCCTCCCTTTGAATATCATCTTCTTGAAAATCACTAAGAGAGGGATGATGCCACATGTTCTTCTTTAGCAAAGAACCTTTAGTAAATCAACTCTAAGTCTACTTGGGCTAACCCGGTGTAGAAAACAAGAGTGATATAACTAAGATTTTTCAATGCTGTCCACAATTCTCTACACATGTGAGATCATGCTTGGGGGTTTGAAATTTTTCAGATGTAACAATGAATTTCTAAATCCTGCACATGCTTCACAAAACACATTAGAATGTTCAGGTGCAAAGATAAATCTCCCCCTTTCATTCATTTGTCTTCAATCAATACTCCCCCTTAATTGACAAGATAGACTCAATTAAGAAACAAGGGATGAAAGTATGATTGGAATACCTTCACTTTTCTCAAGATGGTATTAATCTAAGAATGCCATCTTCTTCAGATTGGCTCCCCCTCAAGGGGTGCACTCCGTTCTGTCCAAACCATCCTCCAGATGAGAATGATCATCATCTTTAATTCCCTGCAATGTCAGCACATGTAAATACAAGTGATTAGGGAATAAGATGGAACCTCCTTGGTTCATCAATGTGAACAACAAGGTTGAGAAGATTCTCTCAACCGAGATGTCCCATTTTCACCATTCTTCACACTTGCACATTTGATCTTCAATGATGTTTGTGCTGGTGTGGATCTCAACACATCTTCATGTGAAATATTCTTCTTCCCTTTTGCCTTAGCAATTGCCAGAACTTCATCTTCAGCTCTCTGGAGATCTTTGACAAGTTGCAACTGATTTGGCCATATGACTAAAGAGTCATTTGGAAGTGTGGCCTCAGTTCTGGAAGTTTCACATGGTTCCTTTGATGCTGTCAAGCTACCTCTCTTAGGCAACTTGTTTTCAATCAATCCCTTCTGCTTCTTTTGGATTGATTGTCTGTTTGAGTTCAGTTGGCTTCTATTTATTTCCATGGCTTGTTTGCAAAGATCCATGGTATGACCTTTCTTTCCATAGTAGAAGCATGTCTTCTTGGTGGTCCTACTAGATGACTCACCCTTCTTGGACTTAGACTCCAAGGTCTTCTCTTCCTTTTTCATAATCTTCTTGGGAGCATCTTCCACTTTCTTCTGCTTGCTTCCCAAGGAATCTATCTTAGCCAGGTTCAGTGATCTTCTCTTCATTCCAGCTTTGGATACATTCGGAGATTGACATGTATCAAATTGTTGACCACTTTTGCAACCATCCCAGATGTTGTCAAGTAATCCAAATCTATTTGCAGTAAACAGATGTCTCTGGACCTGTGGATGCTGCTTCTTTTCTTCTGGCTTTCTCCCCCTTGGCATGGGCTTTCTTTGTGATTTGACATTCAGTGGATTGTACCAACAATCCTTTGCACATTGCCCATACTTGTTACAACACCAACATTGACCCACAAATCTTGACTTTTTGATTCCTTCTGATTGTAGGGTTCTTGTCTTGAATTGTTGTGCTGCTTCAGGAGAGCATTCCTTCTTCACTGTCTTCATCCATACTTTTTTGGATTCATTCTTCCATCCTGCAATTTTTGTGGAAACACAATTAGAAGCATTAGTACAAGATGGGATGGATGGTACCTTCTTTTTAGAAGTTGTTGCACTTTCACTAGAGGATGTCTTTCTTTTAGAATCATCCTTCTCAAAGCACACTTGAGTAGCAACATTTCTTCATCCAGTTGTCTGGGAGGCTTTGGCTTTGGGTGATTGCTGATTTTTCAATATCACCTCTAATTCTAAGCATTTCATGTTAAGGGAGTTCTTCTCATCCTCAACAGTTCTTAGCTTTCTTTCCCAATTCTCCACCAGTTGTTTCATCTGGTCTTCATGCACCTTCTGTAATTCAAGCAATGAGTTGTCAAGCTCCTTCACCCTTTTTACTTTGTCTTCAAGTTGAGCATCTTTAACAACCATTGATACTCTATGTCTCTTCTCCAGTGCATGGTAAACATCTTTGATCATTATCTTAAAGAATTCATTCTCAGAAAGGCTTCTTTGCAATTCTTCAGCAGTGTCTTCATATCTTTCATTGCAAAGAGATACTGTTTCATCTTTGGCATTTACCAGCTTTCTGAGAGTGTTGGTTATGCCAACCCTTTTAGCCAGCTGATCTTCCATAGCATTGGCTTCTTCTTCTAACTGTGATTTTTCTTCAAGAAGATCATGGATGCCTGTAACTATACACTTTGCCACTTCCATGGGAACTGTCTTCTGAAGATATTTGAGTGCACTCTGAAGATCATTCATTGTTTCAATCTTCATCACAGCTAGGACAGGCTTTCTTCATCTTCTTGGCCTGTTTCTTCTTTCTATTTTTCTGAGTCTTGGCAGATATCTCCATTTGAGGCTGGTCACTCATTTCCTCAAATCTGCACTTCATAAAGACTCCCTTGGATCTTTTAGAGGCAGCCTCCCTCTGATACCAATTGAAGTGCCCAGATCATTGTGAATCACTGAGAGGGGGAGGGGGTGAATCAGTGATCCCTTAAAACTTTTACTAATTGATTCTTATCAATTAAACCTCTATGGCTGGTTAAAGCCTCGATCCACTCTTCTTGTATCTCTCAACCTTTCCCGAATGATGCAGTAATGAAAAGGCACAGGACACAAGTATTTACAAGGTTCGGCACCAAAGGCCTACATCCTTGCCATGCTCTCTCAGCATGGATTCTCCCATTATAACTTGTTAGAATTACAATGGTCGATACAGCTTCCCACCGTATCTCTCCTGAGTCCCACAGGAGGGTCTTTATACTGCGTCCCACAGTGTTACCAGAGTCCCACTGGCCTGCTCCAGAATCCCACTGAAGACTTCTTCTCCCTGAGTCCCACAGGGTCTTCTCCTGGCTCCTCGAGTCACACGAGTAGCTCTTCTTCTCTTTAGTTCTTCAAGTATCCTCAACATTCTGGGATAAAGACTGCTGGCCTTGCTCTGTACCTCTGATCACTTGTGATGATCAGGTCTTCTCGTCTTGCTCAGGATTTATCTCCTTCTTCTAAGGATGACCTGGCTTCTCTCCAACTACTGAATACTCAGACAAATGATGTCTTTAACTTCAGTCTGGTCCAGTCTCACATCAAATCATCTTCATGCACTGAGTGCATGGCAACTCTTCATCCTCATGCACTGATAGCATGACCTTCTTAATACTTCAAGAACCTCCTGGTCTTGGACTCCTCAAATCCACACAAGCTGGTCTGGCTTTATTCACGTGTGCATGTGCATGCATGCATGCATGCACTTCCCTGTTCTTCTTCTATGTGCAGTAAACCCTCAAAGGGTGTAATTCTTTAAGCACACACCTTCTCACTCCTTTACACACTTTATCCAATTTTTTTACACACGTAGAGTGTGTTCTACTTGAGTGTGGGTCTTGTTCTTCTTCAAAGTGTGCACAATGTTTTTGCACACACTAAGGTTCGGCCTATTTGTCTTTTTGCACACACTTGTTTCACTTGGCACACACTTGAGACTTGGCCTTCACACTTCTTGTTGCACACCCTTAAATTGCCATAGGGTGTTCCTTTTCAATTTGCACACACACACACTCAAATGAGGTGTGGTCTTCACTTCACTTAACATACACCACTTGGTGTTGTTCTTTGTGCACACACATGGCCTCGGGTATTCCTCCTTCACTTGGCACACAAGCACAAGTCTCGGGTCTTCTCTTTCTTTTATTCTTCTTTTCACACACCCAAGCCAAAGGCTACGGCCTTCTTCTTCAAATGCACAAACAACTGCCTCAAGCAAGCCGTGCAAGAGGGTGCGGCAAATTTTTCACTTCTTGTCCGCGCAAGCACAAGCCACAAGGGTGTAACCAGGCGCGCAAGTGCCACTGCCCTCAAGCGCGCAAGTGCTATAGCCGCGGGCTCCAACCAAGGGTGCGCAAGGCTTGGTGCAACCCCGGTTCTTCCTGCCGCGCAAGGATTAGCGCGCAGGGGACTCCTCTTTTCTTCTTTCGCGCAAGGGATGCGCAAAAGGAACCAAACGGAGCAAGGGGTGCTTCGGGCTTCACTGCCGCGCAAGTGGTGCGCGCAGGATGTTCTTCGCTAAGCACCGAGGCTTCACGGGACGTCTTTCTTCAAAAACTCAGAAAGCACTCCAAGGCCTCGAGTGCTCCTTTTATAGGCAGAGGAATGCCTTTGATCATCCGCGTGATCTAACTTCAAAATCCCGAAGATTTCGGATCTTCAAGATTCTTTGAAATCTTCTTTTTCTCCTCTGTTCACGCGGGTTCTTTTCCTTCATTATTTTTGTTTTTATCTTCCACGTGCATGCGACTTAGAATGCATGCACGGCCTTCGGTTAGGCACAAACCATGCACAACAATAATCCTCATGGCCTCGCACCTCCGGTTGCTTCGGCCTCGTGCAAATTTCTTCTCCCGTTGCATGCATGTATATTTTTATACATGAATCTGTTCAGTAGGTCTAGACGAGATCAATGGAGCCTTTGGCTTCGGCAATGGTGTCCGGGAACTTGAAATAGGTCGTCGGATGGCCTCTGGTTCGTCGGCGGCTCGCGGGTGGCTTCGGGGTGTCCTCGGCTCGAGCTCGAGGTGGAAGACAAGCCACGACCGTCGGATCAGGCGATGGAGATACATCGGACGGCCTGGATCAGATCGCCTCGCCGCGGGATTAAATGAGCGGCCGAGATCTGGCGCGCGATCGATCGTGCGGCCAGGATCGCTCCCGGGTGAAATTTCCGCGTCCCACATCGAAACGGGGAGCGGTTTTTCCGTGCTTTATTACCCTGGCGCTCTCCACCACACTCCAGTTGAACTTCTCCCCTCCCAGTGCCGCCCCGCACCGGGTTCTCTCTGCGGGCGCGCTCTGCGCCCACTCACGCCTCCTGCGGGCGCGCTCCTAGCGCCCACTATGCACACTGACACTCTCGGGGGCGCGCTCCTACGCCCCTGTCGCGCTCCTCCGGGCGTGCCCCAGGCGCCCATGCGGTGTCTTGGGGTGCGTCCTGCCGCCCTGGCTCGCCCCACGGGTTCCCCCAGGCGTGGTGCCCTAGTGCCCATGCCTTGGGGTTGAACCCTCAAGGTGCCTTGGCTGGCCAAATTTTTTGGCAAAGGGACAGAATATTACTTTGTCAAAAAACAAAGTACTCCATATGAAAAATGCCCATTCTAAATGCCAAGCCATTCTTCTTCAACATTTTTCTTCTTCTTCTTAAGAATTCCTCCATTCATCCTCAAGATTTATTTATCACTTAGGAATGGAAATTCTTGAAGGTTCTTCTTCATCAACCGAGCTCCTTAGTCAAATAGAGTCTTCAATGTTCTTTATTGATCTAATCAGAGATCAAGTTGGATCAACTTCACATTCATGTGCACTAGGAGATAGTGCATGGACATCTTTAATCCACTTCATCCACTCAGTAGTTGTGGATGGATCATCTTCATCTCCTCATGCATTGTCAATACAATGCATGGTCTTCAAACATTGTTGTGACTTTGTATCCAGTTGATACAAGTTCTTGGAACTTAATAAACAGCTCAACAATCGTCAGATTTTCATGGAGAATGTTTCAACCACAATTTCCAATACCACTTAGTGAATCTCCTAAGTGACATGCATCTTAGTACCATGGCCATTCTCCTTCACCACCAACACAATAACATCCTTTGTCATTCACATCTTGTCATTCCCTGACTTCCATTCATTCCAAGACAACTTCATGTCTCATTGACAACAAATGCAACATAGTGCACTTCAAAATAATTAAATTTAAAATATAAGGAAATAAGTGTCAAAATAACATAATCTAAAGAGAATTAAGTTGAGAATTTTTTCCCTTATAACCTAGATATTACCATACGTATCATGTTTAACCACATACTAAGGTAACTAATTTTTTCCAAAGAAACTATTCATAATCACTAAAAATGAAATTGATATTAGTACAAATTTTAAACTCAGAATTAAAAATATGAAATCTATTTTAAATATTCAATTTTTTATAAGTACAAAAAAAAGTTAATATAAATACTCAAATAATAATTAAAATGTTATTGATAAAAAATACCATTTATGCATAAGAATGATTTTAGAACTGAATATATAGTAATTATGATTAATATGGAAGTAATTTGATTATATTTTTCCAAATCATAATACTATACTTTTAAAAACAATATATCATAGAATGTAAATTTTTAATACTATAAATGAAATGTTTGGGTTAATAAAAAATAGAATTTTTCACTATTCACCAAAAATCAATCTTTTCAAAAAAATAAAAAAACATCTAATTATAAATTAAATAGTTTAATCAAAATATGATTTTTTTTATAAAATTCAATTTTAATAATAAATAATATAAACTTCTACATATAACTATATAATACCTATAAAAAATTATTTATATAAAAACTATTAATTTAATGATGAATACACATCCATAAAATGAAACCATATAAATAATAAGATATATTTATTTCTATCGTATAATTGGTCATTACATTCTTAACCCCTTACTAAAATAATGTCCTCATAATTTTATTCATTACATAAACTTGTAAGGATGTTTTTCCCCCATATATTTTTCTAAGGCCCATGATTCTTCCTTATTCATGCGATTCTTCCATAAAAACTAACTTAGAGAATCACCTTATTTTTAATTACCTTCTTTCTAGAACTATAATTTGAAATAGATTTCCATCATAGGAATTATTCTCTTCAAAATTCATGATCATAGGGTTCAAAATATAATATGAATTACATATATATTTATATAGAAATGAAACAAGACACACATCATGTACCTGAGATAAACTCATAGGTAAGGATAATTTATGTGAAACAAATCCGAATTTTTATTGAACTTTATATAATATATTAATTCATTAACATAAAATTTCCTTTTTATAAAAACAAATAAAACTTTTTCAAATTGATATTTTCAGTAGAACATGATCACTAACCACAAATGAATGTTTCATCTTATTATCTACACAAATATTCTATCTACCCTAAGATGTCCTCAAATAATACTAAATCATCTTTACCATCTAAACTATATCACCTACCAATTTTGGTTCCATAAAATTATCTTTTCCAAAGATATCACCACAGGATGAAGTTCAACAATACATTCCATATAATTATTCAATTTTTCAATCCATATATAGTAATAATAACTGTTATCATAATAAAATTAATCTAATTAAATATGTTCATCCCAAGATCCATGATAATCAAATGGGAATTCCCAAAGATTATCTTTCAAAATATGAATGATTTTTTCTCACAGTCCTTCATATTGATGATGAAAAGTTGTAATGAAATTTTACCTAGTACTAAATAATATTTGAATCTATTTCAAAAAATTGATAGTAAATATATGATGATGATCATATAGAGTAAAGATAGACTCCATTTAACTTTATTTTATATTTATGATAGTGTCTATAATGTTGATCTAAAAACATAATATATTGAATATGATGAAAACTAAAAATATTAGTTAAAATATCATCTATAAAAAACCATATTATTAAATAAATATATATTGTGTGAAATCACAATGAAATATATAGATATATTCCCCCATTTTGATAGATTAATTTCTTTTTTAACATATTGAAATTTCTAGTATTTTGTAGTAAAATAAGAAATATATTTCCTCCATCCAACCCTAAAATTTTATTCCCAAAATATAATATATATATTATTAATTTTATGGTGAATAGAAATTATTGAGATATAAGCTTCATTCAATAATTAATTATTTAACTAAGAATCACATGGCATGCACATCATCTTTTAAATATCATAACCCGTTATTTTTCAATGTCATATTCAAGAATCATATTGTTCGTTACTTATTTCACTATTTATTTCAAATAAAAATCAACATTTTGAATATGAATAATTCTATATGATACATATTACCTCACTAAAAATTCAAATTAAATTGATATATTTCATTTATACACATTTTATATCCCAAAAATCATCAAATCATCAACCCTTGTACCGTGTTCTAGATGAAATATGGTAAATGATTTTTTTTTCACTCAATGCATAAATAACATAGTTTTATATTCATGGACGATAGTTAATCATGAAATCATGTTACTTTATTCACTATAAATATCTTCTCATCCTTATGTTCAACAATTTGGAGTGATTTTTAAAATTAGACTCTTAGTCAGTATATATCTCACATTTTACACAATCTAAATGTTTCCCCAAAATTTACAAATAAAAAAATATTACTATAATCTCAAGAACATGTTTAAGATAATTTTTATAAGGGAGATTTAAGGTACATGGATCATATATAATTACATGATCATCTAGTATTAAGATGCAACCATGTTCTTTCAAATAAGTAGCATTATAAATAAAAAATACATTATTTATTGTTAGCATTGATGAAACTCGATCATTAACCCATATTATTTTCAACTCTTGAAAAATTCACCAAAATACTTCATCAATATTAATTTTACAAAATTCAAGTTAAATTATTTATCGGGTTAGAGAGCCCAAAAATTTATTTTTCAGACCACCTGTTGTAAACAACTAATTTTTTAAAACTATTATTGTCAATTTAAAATTTAAATATTTTCTATTATTTCACCACATTTCATTTAGAATGATCATTAGTTAGTCCGTATTTAGAAATAATTTCTCCATGGAATAAATATTTTATAACCAATACTCACAGTTACTGAATTTTCCATTCAACATATTTTTCATTAATATATAAAATGAAATAATTATATTTTCTATTATTCCACATAACATTTAGATTAAATAATAATATTTTCTATACAAATAATAACAAAATAATCCAAATACTCATTCAAAACATTATTTATATGATCTATAAATATAATAGGTGTGTTCATCAATTTTAAAGGTATAACCACAAACTTTCAATGGCCATACATATTAAGGAATTACATCCTTGGTATGCATTTCAACATCAACATCAGATGGTGATACTCACACATGAGAATAATATTCAATAAATAATGACTTCATAAAGCTATAACCACTTCATTTGAGTGTCTCACATCTGTAGTAGTACTAGTGAAGGATTGTGTAACACATATCTATTTCTGGTCATGATGATTTCCTCTATGAGTAACCATTATTGGACATGTATCAGTTAAATTCCAAAACTCATTGAAATTAAAATAACTTACTACTAGCTGGTTATTTATTTTCCAAATAATTTTCTAATCAAAACTATTTTCCTTATAGTTACAAGACAAATGAATGATCTGGCCATATCAGTAACACATTATAGATCCTATTAAATATTTCATTAAATTCCATTTTCTACAATTTTTTTAAAATTCAATGTATTACATAATTATTTATTCATCAAATCATTTTCTATTTCAAACCACCTTGACTACTTGTTACCCTTTTTCTAGAATTACATATGTTTCAAAAAACACCATCTTTTAATTGTATCAACATAATAACCAACCTATTAATAAATTATAAATTCAATGAGGGACAATGATCTTTATAAACATGAATATAGACTAGTGTAAAATCTAAAAATGTTACTTACATAGTCTAGAATGAAATTAGGTTCATACCTAGCTAATCTCGTAAATTTTTTTGCATAAGTGACCACTGAGTCATCATCAATTTTCCTTTATTACAGTGAATACATTTCTATTTTAATTCAAAGAAAATTTAGAAAGTACTTCTCAACAAAATGATTATTAAATTCCATAGACCCATTATACTCAATCATAAAATTTTCCGTAAAATTCTTAATCCGTGACCACCGTCGATAGACTTCACATTATAATAAAAAATAATTAGAGTTAACTTTTTATGTTTTATACATCACAAAGAATTTTATTTTTTTTCTCCATTACATTTATCCAACCCACATAAATTACCATTTATAATGATATATTGAAATTAGGATGGTGTTTTTCCATGATATACTCTAATATAGACTTGTTCCTTTATAGATTATTAAATATTTCTCTTTAATGGGCTCCATATTTATAATCAATTCTCATAAATGTTAACAATACAAAAAATTATTATATTCTAAACATTCTAGGTATCTCATTTAGAAGGAAATTATCCACTTTATTTGTTACTACATTATCTTCCCTATTTATTATATGTAATAACAATTTAAATAGAGATATCATTTAGGATGAAACATGAAAATCATCAAAATCTATCTCTTTATAATCATAAATTATTCTCTCTATAATGTGTCTTGTATCATTATTATAATCACTAGAGGCGAAAATAGGGTTGCTTATTTGTGGTGAATGATGTAATCCAACTTCCAAATGACCAGGGTTCAATATTAGGTAGGTGATAATTTCGGTAGGGTTCTGTAACAGTTACTATAATAGATATACTACTCTCTTGATTTGGACCATTGGTCCATAAAAAAGAAGGAACATTAGACCATTACTAGTCCTTCGGGTCATAGATACATTTGAAAAAAAACAGTAAGGACTTTGGGCATCAAGGCCTTACAGGCAATGAAGTTGAGTATGCCATAGCTTACTAGAGAAACATTGTGTTGATGGATCAAAGTAGATGTAGTCACAAGGTAGATCTAATCTGACCCAAGACTGATATTGGGATACTTCAAACATTTTATTGGCTTATTCATAATCACAAGGTCAATACATACCAATATAAATATAATGTGGTTGAGATAATATAGAACTATATAGGCTATATAGAGGGGAATTTCAAGTGCATTCAGGGTTAAATGTATTATAATGTTATTATATCCCTAGTCTCATGGGCCATGTAGTTTAGGATTTCTACCTAAAGCATTTGAGTCAGTAAGTCCTCCCACGAACCTTGTTGATATGGTTATTGTCCATGAATAATTATAAAAATATTTGGGCCATTGGAAATTCAATCCATTGTAACCACTATTGGTATCTAAATATTTCTCTAATACCAATTATAACAACTTTTATCTTTAATAACCCATAAGTATGTGCTTAATTGATTGGATTTTAAATTCATACATTTACATGATCTTTTAAGTTTATTTTTTTTGAGAATTTAGAAATTAATTGAAGATAAAATTGGAAAATTACACACACTTTTATTTACATTCCTCTAAAAAGAAAATTAATTTAACACCTTAGTTTAATTTTATAAACATTATATTTAAATAAGATAAGTCACCATAGAGAAAATATTGACATTCCTAAAACATCCCCACATCCTTATATCATGTGAAAAACATTTGAAAATGTGTGAAGATCTATACAAATATACTTAAGAGATAAAAAATAAAATAAATTTGTTAGTCTTATGAAAACCACAAAATCCCTAATGAAATTTACCTTTTTCAGTGTAAAAATATTAGCCCAAAAATAATAAATTTTCCCATGTGAAAATAAATATTAAATAAAACAAAATATTTGAAACACATTATCTATCACATTAAACACCATTAAAAAGCCTTATAATAGGGGTAAGTCATAAAAAATTTCTTTAAAAACAATCTTCAAACTTTTAATCATTCCTTACCTCATGAAATCAAACGATTTTCAAAAAATCCTTTTGCATTGAAAAATTTATGTATCTTAGATAATTATATTTAAAACCCATTTTCACTCATGTTTATTTTGTTCTATAATAACTAAATCCTAGTTAATTCCAAATGAATTACATTCCTAGTAATCTCCCTCATTTTCTCATTTTAATACGAAATCGTCACCCAATGCGTGAGAGTATTATATTGATATCACCCTTCATAGTGAGCTATATCAATCTCAAAAATTATAATATATAATTATTATATAATATAACATTTATAAAAAAACTTAATTATGTCTCTTTTTCATCAAAATCCATTAAAATTTATTTTAACCC
The DNA here is from genome assembly GCA_963277665.1 of Viscum album. Classification (NCBI taxonomy): domain Eukaryota; kingdom Viridiplantae; phylum Streptophyta; class Magnoliopsida; order Santalales; family Viscaceae; genus Viscum; species Viscum album. Next base: position 599,051,561 of record OY728153.1, read on the forward strand.
ATATGCATAACACTTTCTATTTTCTAATAATTGTAAGGATAAATATCATTTTTCATTAAAAACTTTTAAAAAGAAATAATTCATAAAATATAATGAATCTGAAAATTATTTTAATTCAACGTCAAATTATATAAGATTATTTATTAATAATAACTTCTTTGGTAGCGAGAAATGGTGGTTGATATGTATAGTTAAAAAACATTTTTTTACTTTTGTAAACACTATAAAATAACATGTACAATAAACATTTAAATGATTAATTTTCAATTCATTAAAAAATACCAAATTTATTTTCATATGAAATTTGAAAATATTTTATGTGTAAATAGGAACATTATTTGAAATTTCATGTCTTTGGATTAGAAATATTAAACAATAACTTCAAACAAGGTTAGAATGAAAAATCTCTTACATTCTGTATTGTCTAGATTCATACCATCTCAAACTCTTGAATATGAAAATTATTTTAGTTTAATAATTTAATAAAAAATTCAAGTTAATTTCATTATTATTATTTTTCATTTTATTTCATTTATTATAAAACATATGTATTTACTAAAATTCGTAAGTTTACATTGAATGTTTTGGTGTTGTTTGGTTTGTTACCACGAAACAACATAAATACATTAATTGTGATCAAAGTTTTTATGGTTACATTACCTCAAGAATAAAAAACATGATATAATTAACATATTTATATATGAAATAAACATTTAAAACCAAACACATATAGAGGTTATGAAAAATGAATCAGACAATTTTATGGAGATGGGAGTCCATATGTAAAGATGATTGGAATTTTCATTTTTTTTATTATGTCCAAATTATTTGATGTTGATAATATATCGATTATTAATAATAATAAATATTTTAAACATGTGAAATTTATTCAATTTATGTGAATTTATCATTAACCATGTGAGACAGTAATGTCATATCAATCACATCACTTTATAGAGGTGGTATTCCACACGTACACATGAGAAACATCATGAATTTCAAATAGATGGTAAGGGTATGAAGGTTAGTAATATAGTATCTTTATATAATAAAAAATATTTTATAATTTTTATATATAATTTTTTGATACATCATTTTACCCAGTTATAAAATCTGGTGATCATAAATGAACCACATCGATTCCTATATGTGGTAGTCCACAAATGCTCGTGGGTGATTTTTTTCATACCCCATATGATGAAAAAAATATGAAAAGGGTTATAAAATAAGCATAATAAAATTATATAATTTTTAATTTATTGATTTTATAACTTAATTAGGGATTATGATTATTTTAAGGTGGTATAATAAGAAATAAATGTTAAACACTCGGTTCAAAATCGTACATTTTCTTTATAAGACCCCCATTGTATTTCAACATAAGCATTATTTGGATAGTCTATGGTGAGAATAGAACCTCTATCATATGAGGAGGAATTTGGAATAGATATTTCCATATTGAACAGTTGATAAAAAAATTCAATATGTGTGAATTAGTAAAGAGATGATGTTCACTTTTATAATTGAGGGGAATAACTCCCTTCTAATTATTCAAATATTTAAAATAAAATAATGTACTTATCATTGGAATGTGTACACAAATATATAAAATGTAGTTGATAAAGATAAGGGTAGATATTAAATCATACAATAATAATTAAGAAATGATTTCTTATCCTTATATCTTATTTTTACAAAAAGAAACACGTTTTACTCATTATCATGGTAAAAAATTCTTACCATCAAAACTCTTCATGATGACCAAAAAATAAAAATTATTAAATCAATTGAAACAATTAAATAAAAATAGAATTAAAAAATTAAAATCAGTACTTATATGTAGAAATAATTAATATTAATACTATTTCACAAACATCAATGACAACTGTTTTAGAAAAATATTCTTTTTAAGAATAAAAATGATTTTATCCCAAATTATGTATAATGATTATTAATATAGAATTAATTTGATTATTTTTTAAAATGTGTTTTTTATAACATATAAATAAATCAATTAAAAATGGGAGTTTTGAAATTGATTAAAATAAAATTCACTTTTGATAATAATTGTATTAATCACGATTCACTTAAAAATCAATCCTTCTAGAAAAAGCGCAAAAATTAACCCTATGATAAATTTGATATGCTAAATCCAAAAATGAATTATATTTTATAAAGAAAAATTTATAAAATCCTCAAATTAAACTTTTAAATAAAACCATGTAATATAAGGGAAAATATTAACTAAATAAAATTATTAATTTTTAAATTTAAAATAATAGATAAAATTATTTTTAAAGATATGATGAATAAGAATTAATATACTGAATACATTAAAATAATAAGATATATTTATCATTAATATGTCTAGGTTATCATAAGATATATTGAAACTAGATATATGGTTGTTGATGATGTGAAATTATTAGTAACAAATAACCCATAATATAATTCAAAATTAATATATAATTTTGTAATGACAAAAAATAATAATTATTAGTAAATAAATTAAAAACATGTATATTCTCATTAGATATTACTATTATTATCATATTAATACAATTATTTTATTTGTTTATAAAATTAATAGAATGATTACAATACCAATGGTTTGATATAATTAAATGGTTATGTGATAAATAATATATTTGAATGGGGTGTTATTAAAATCATTTATCCATAAAGGTAATATTTTTGGAAGAGTAAATTTTATAATTATGGTGCATGTTTATCTTAAAAAAATAAATTGATCAACATAACTAATTATAATAATATAATACTTCAATTTATAGACAATATATATTATCACTTAGTTAATAAGTAATTGATATTAAATGGGATTGAGAACGCATTATGTTTAAAATGTCATTTTTAATCAAAAATATTTTTTCTATATTTTATATTTTAATTTAAATATAAAATTTTACATATATAAAAAGTGAAGTAGATTAAATAGTGTAAAAATTTTGAATCATCATGATTAATTTATTATAGAGATGAAATTTTGTATTCTTATTAAATAAATATTTTTGTGAATATAATTCAACCAGATAAAAATATTCGAAGGGCTTGAAATGTAAATTAATGTGGATCAAATTTTTTTAACTAAAATTATATTTATAGATTCAATGACTACACTGATCATTATATAATTCAACCCTACTTTTTTTACTAATATTTTTTTCCCTAACATGTCTGAGTCTACCCTCCATCAGAACCCATCCTATGTTAGTAGTGAAGGTGGGGATATCCCCTAGTGCCCTATTCTAAAAGTAATTTACTTAACGGCTAGCACCGAGGGTGTACATTATATAAAATTTCATGCATTGACATTTCGATATTAATTTAACGATAATTAAAAACATAATATCCACCAATCATCTATAAATTGATAATAAATAATAAATCATGATACAATGATCTAATTTCATAAAAAACAATAGAAATACACCAATCCAAGTCTAGGAAGTGACCACAAACACAAAAATATCCAAAACAACCACTATAAGATAGTAATTCCAATATCAATCATCACTTCTCTCCTAGAGACATGGAAATAGTTTATATATACATATTAATTGATGATAAATTCATAATCAGTAGGATCCTCCCCAAATCATTTCCTATAAATGTGAACGAAGCATTCTAAAGCCTGTCAAATAAACGAATGAAACAAATTAGTTACTAAAAAAGGTAAATTTGTATCCCATCCTCACCATGGATCACTCTTCCAATAATTCATAGAAGCGAGTATATACATAAGAAATCATATATTTATAAAGGTACCCTACATCCACTTTCTAAATAGTTTTTCACTCTCATTACCAAATTCCAAACACCCAAGTCTCTAATAGCTTTGTTAATTCAACATTGTCCCCCTTGAATTCACATCATATCTCATATTTCTCCACATATAGCTATCCACATACACAAACTTGTCAAAATAACCATAATAATGTAGTGAGTTAAAAATATGGAATATCCCAGGTATCAGGTGTTATAATTTATATCAGCATATCCCATGAAAGAACACCAATAAGAAACTAATGTCATTATATGCAGTATTAAATTACATGATATAAACCCAAGACACTATGGACCTCAAATTTTTTACAAAAAACTATGATCCATCACAAAAAATGTAGAAATATATTATATACCATAAGACAGTAAATAATGGATACACTAGCACATCATGCATTTTTAGAAGAGAGATCACAAAAGAGGGATAAGTTAACTAGTTACTCCCTAACCAACAAGGATTATGAACAAATCAACTACACCCAAAACATTTGGATGTTATCATCCCAACCAATATAAGGTATAGATCTTATTAAAAATTATATGTAATTATTAAATATCACATAACAAAACTAAGGAAAAATAACAACCCATAGTGTCAATAATTTCCATCATCCCACATGACAATGGTCTTCAACTACTAAGGTATTAGTGTAATGAACACACCCATGTTACCCTCAAACATGGCACCTGACCTAGTCTATCAAATTCCCAAAGGTCATTTCTAATCCCAAAAAGCTTGAGAAAAGAACCCAGGCATCGAACAACACAACTGAGGGAACTATTTTTCATATCATAAATAACCCCTTTGCACACACACACACACATATATATATATATATATGATAAGAAACAACAGTGAAACAAGAACATGATACATATTCCATAATTCTAAGAAAACAGCATAAATAAACAACAAAAAAAGTATCTAAACACTCTAAGACAAGTCTAACTAAAAAAACTAAAAACAAAACAACTACTTCAAATGATGGTAGGGATGGACTCCATGTCATGACCCAACCCTACAGGACTCAAGTCGAAACTACCCCAAGCCTGCCTCCATAGGCCATGGGATGGAGAAAAGCGTTGAAGGCATAACGATCACGATGAGGCCTTTCCCTAAGTACCTGTACACACAAACACATCCCACTCAATGCAGAAGTGCAGAGTAAAAAATAAAACCAAAGGACAAAAAACTATAACCCAACCACATTCATGCATCAAATTTTTAAATAGAGCAAGTAGAGTCCTAAAAAGTGCTCACAAAGAAACTGAACAAAAAACGGGAAAAACTCAAGCCCAGCTTGAAAGCTGCCACATCCAAGAAATAGGTAAACAAAAGTAATCAACTGAAGAGTCCCACACCTGGAAACTCTACTACGACCCCAGTACGTGGCCCAAGCTCTTGTGCCCTATATGCTCCTTTGTAGTCATGATCGACCTATCTATCGTCAGCATGGGCACACCAAGTGCGGGCAAAGCCCAATCATGGGTGAGTATAAAGGTAGCCAGTAAGATTCCCTGAAATCTCTATAGAGGAAAAAATGATGAACTAAAGAGGTGAGTAGTAGATAGAAAAAAGAATAATGAAGGAGTACATTAAATAGAGTGTAGCTCAACCAAAAAGAGAATGAAAATAGACTCATCCAAACACAAGGAGATAGAAACAGGGGGCATGTGTCATACCCCGCTTGTCTTCACTACTCCTAAATGAAGAGTTATTGATCCCAAGAAGTGGGAACAAAATTAGGGTTTATATATATATATATATGCTCAACAATAAACTTGAATGAGTGTGTAAGGGGATCTCCATCTCCAAGCTCTGCCTAGGAAAAGTCTCCAACAGTTCTAGGGATATCCATCGCTGATTCCCAAATGTCCCACACACCATAATTGTCTCATAACTTAACCATAAAAACAAGGTTCCCTCTTTGGTAATCACAGAGAAAAGTCACTATATAGCCTCATAGAAAGGGGTGAGTCTGAAAGAAGTCGTCAGGTAACCCACTTCCCATCCCAACTGGAGGGTAAACCCTAAGAGGTCATCGGGTAACCCACTGCCCAGCCCAGCTGGAGGGTAAACCCTAAGGTCAATGGGGTACCCACTACCTATCCCCACTGTAGGGTAAACCTTGATACGTCGGTGGCTAACCCACTGCCTTGCCCCGCTAGAAGGTAAACCTGGGACTGGTCTGATAACTCCACACTGCTCGTGCCAACACTAGTTGTCACTAACATCGTTACGTTGTGTTGGTTTGGAGTACATCAAAGGAACCTCTGACCAATGCCCTTTCATGTTTCCACATTTAATGAGATCTCGAATGAGGCTCCGCACACCAAAAAATGTTACACCTTTTCAATCCTTAAGAAATAACATGTGAGGTAGACTATTTAATTTCTTGAAATGGACTCCTGATTAAAAAGTTATTCAACAACGCTTTATGCCCATACGACATCTCATGGGGCCCACACTTCGGTCCTAAAAAAGGTCGGGGAAAACTGTTCCATCAAGATACTCTCAGTGAAACACGCCAAATGGACTATTCATTCCCCCCAAACGAACGTCTTATAGAAAGTCCCAATAGGCTGCAAACAACTTAAAAGACGGCCCATGGGGCCCACACTTCAACTGCAGCTTCAATGCTATAAACCCCCTTGGAAAACCTCATCTCAATTCTAGGGTCACAACGCTGATGATGGTGCATAAAATGGACTCCGGGTGCGCTCGCGCCATCTGAAACATGAATCTTGACGAGGTGCTAAATAACACTTAACAGGCGTTTCATGCCACTGAGCCCCAGTCTCGGGAATTAAAAATTCCAATGACCATCTGAAAACCTCCGTCTCTATACTAGGATCATGTTTTCGCAAACGGAATGAGAATCAGATACTAGGATTGAGAGTTATATGTGTTTTAACATAAACGGATACAGATGGGGTCGGCCGAACTGGTTCAGCCGATCCACCCCTTTAGACCGGCAGTCCGTGGTTCAACCACAAGGACTGCCTGGTCCACTGCGGCCTGCGGTTCACCGCGCAGGCCGCACTGCTTCACCCAAACTGGATTAAGCCGGTCTGGCTCTTTTCCATGGGACCCATGTTTCGTGGGTCTTGGTCTACTCCCGAGGTCACGGTGACCCCGATCTCGCAATGCACGTCGACTGGCGAGCCGGCCAGGGCACCCCCCCCCCCCCGCACCCCCCCGCAGCTCGGATAGTCGGGCCGCCGTGCTGCTCGCCTTCGCCGACTGTTGAGGAGTTGCGTCATCGCCTGGGGATCCTGAATCGCCGCCTAGGGAGCCCGCACCACCATCTTCGCCCACCGAACCGCCACGTGGAGTCGTTGGACAGCCCTGGAACCACCAAAAAATAGGGGTTTTGGCTGGAAATCATCCTGGGGTCACCCCAAACACCCTGGGACTCGATATTGCGATCTGAAATTTTTTTTAGAATGATCAGATACTACTCTACTCAAATATTCCCTTCAAATGATAATTAAACTGCATTTCTACACTCTAAATTGAGTTCAAAGAGGATGCGGGAATTTAAAATTAAAATGCAACGTTCCAAACTTGCATGGTGTATCCTGACACTCCATGATCGATCAGACTTTGCTGAAACCAAAAACACCTTGCTGGTGAGGAGGTGGAGCTTGATGGAAGGGGAGGGGAGTTCTTGTTGGGAGCATCTTCGAGAGAACACAAATGGGGGAAGGAGAGGGGGTAGGGCGTGTTTAAGTAGGGAAAATTAATTAAAATTTAATTAATTGTAAACACCCACCAGTGGGCCCATAACCAAATTCTTGACAGGGTTGAGGTTAAGCCACTCCAATGGTAAAATCCAGGTTTAAAGCGCAACTGTGGTCTTGTAATTTTAATCTGAGCCTTCGTTCAGAACTTATAAAGTTCATGCCTGATGCTGCTAAATTACCAAAATGCCTCTGGTGGCATTTTCCATAGAAAGCCCATGCAAACCACTGTTACACCTCTCCTATGGTAAACGGCACACTCCAGACTCAACAGTGCCCTTAGTTTTCCCATCCGAGTAACCGTTTAAGAGTTATTATGTTTATTTTGTGTGTCTAGTGTGAATGAACATAAAATTTAATTCCAGCAACACTGGGGCTTGGAGACACATGTTGTCTGAATTCCCTACTATGGAATAACGTCAAGAAAAATTCAAAGTCTCACAGGCTCAAATACAAGGTTCTTACATCATTACCTCTTTCAAGTTTATCATCCATGAAAAAGAAAACAAAAAAAACAACTCAGTATATTGAGCATGTATCTCACTCTCCCCTTCTCAGGTGCCCTTCTACACCCTCCCTTTCTGCCACAACACTCAAACCAAAGGAATGGTCTATCCACGCAGTGTCTGCTTCTGATGGTCCTCAATCGCCACTGGGTTCTCTGCAAAGGTGGCTCCGTCCTCAATTTCCAGCTCTCCCCAGTCGATGACGTGGGTGGGTTCGTGCACGTATTTCCTCATATATGACATGTGGAATACAAAAAGCACTCTCTCCAGCTGTGGGGGTAGAGCAAGATGGTAGGAAACCTCGGAAACCCTGCACGCGATCTCAAAAGGCCTGATAAACCTTGGGGATATCATGCCTCCCCACCTGAACCTCTATGTTCCATGCCGTGGGGAGAATCTAAAAAAAGACATGGTCCCCCTGAACGAACATCAAAGGCCAACGACGATGGTCTACATAGGGCTTATGTCTATTCTGATCTATCCTTATCCTCTCATGAATGACCAGAAACTTCTTTTACGTCGCCCGCACCAACTCTGGGCCCATGAGGAAGGTCACTCCAACCTTCGTCCACCACAATGGTGACCTACATGGTCTCTTGTATAGGGCCTCATAAGGTGAAAAGTTGATAGTAGAGTAGTAAATGTTGTTATACATGAACTCAACCAAGGGAAGTTGTTCCTACCAGCTTAGACCAATGTTTAACACACACGCCCTGAGCATATCCTCCAACACATGGATAGTGCGCTCGGTATGCCCGTATGTCAGGGGGTAAAAATATGTACTCATCTGCAACTGATTCATGAATACCTCTTATAGGCCTCTCCACAATCACGGCATAAACCGCGCATCATGTTCGGAGATGATCGTTGAGGGTACTTCATGAAGGGGGACGATCTCCCGAACATACAACTTCTATAGACTCTCCACTAAGCTCTGCTCCCTGATGGCGAGAAAATGTGCCGACTTCGTGATTCAGTCCACTATCACCCAAATGGAATCATGGCCTTTCGTTGTGCGCAGAATCCATGTGACAAAGTCCATAGTTATGTCATCCCACTTCAACTCCAGGATATAAAGGGGCTGCAACAACCCTGCCCGAACCTGATGCTTTGCCTTCACCTACTGACATTTAAGACACTGAGAAACAAACTCAGTTATGCTCTACTTCATTCCAGACCACCAAAACCTCCTCTGAAGGTCTCTGTACATCTTCCCCACATCGGGATGTATGCCAAGGGAGAAGTGTGGAATTCCTACATCACCTCCTCCCTCATCTCCACGGGTACTACAGCTTTCCCCTAGAACAGAATATCGGGGTTCCCTCCTTCTGAATACCCATTGGGTGTATCACCTTTGGATATATGATCACGCAGTACCTCACTGTCAACATCCCAGATGCGACTCTCTCACATGCTCATGGAGGGAAGCATTCAACATCATCGATTGCAGAAAAGTCGTACCCTCCTGCCCCACCAAGGTCAGGTGTAGGGATGCCAGCTGCTCTGATGCTTCCCACACTAGACAAGCCTCAGACTTCCTACTAAGGGCATATTCTACTACATTTCCCTTCCCTAGAATGTATACTATCTCGATATCATAGTCATGTAGAAACTACAGCTAGCACCTCTGCCACAGATGCATATCCCGTTGAGTGACGATGTACTTAAGGCTCTGGTGGTCTGAGTAGACCACAAAATGCTCACCCAGAAGGTAGGGTCTCTATAACTTCAAGGTGAAAACCACCACTTCCATCTCCAAATAGTGAGTCACATAATTCTTCTCATGGGGCCTCAACTGCCTTGACCCATATGCAATCAATGCCCGCTGCTGCATCAGCATGCACCCGATCCCAACTCTTGAGGCGTCGCAGTATACTGCGAACTCAACGCCCTCCTCTGGTAGCCACAACACTAGAGCACTAGTCAGCCCCTTCCTCAACTCCTCGAAGGCCTTCTAGAACTGATTAGTCTAGGTGAACGGTCATCCCTTCCACGTCAATGTGATCTAAGGGGCAGCAATCCTAGAGAAATCTTCCATGAACCTTTTACAGTACCCTACCAATCCAAGGAAGTTATGCACCTTAGATGTATTCTTGGGTGGATCCCAATAAAGCATGTCCTCTACCTTTTCGATATCAACAACTAAACCCTGTTCCAAAATGACATGCCCTAGAAAATGAACCTCATAAATCCAGAGCTGAGACTTCGAGATCTTCACATATAGTTGGGGCTCCTGACGTAAGTCTAGGACCATCCTCAAATGCTTTGTGGGCTCCTCCTCTGTCATAGAGTAGATGAGTATGTCTTCAAAAAATATGACCAAAAACCAATCCATGTACGGTTTTAAAATCTGGTTTATAAAATCCATGAAGATGGTAGGGGCATTCGTCACACCAAAGGGCATCACCAGAAACTTGTAATGCCCATAACGACAACAGAAAGTCAACTTCAGGATATCAGCCACACAAACCCACAACTGGTGGTAGCCAGATCGATGATAAATCATGGTGAACCACTTTTCACCTCTCAACTGGTCGAAGAGGTCATCAATCCTCAGAAAAGGGTACATTTTCATTACCATGGACTTATTCTGATGATGATAATCCACAAAGAGTCGCAGATTCCCATCTGCCTTTTTCACAAACAAAACCGGAGCTGCCCAGGGGGACTCACGGGGCTTGATGAATCCCTCATCACGAAGTTCGTCCAACTGAATTCATATCTCTTGAAACTTTGTGGGTTCCATCTGATAAGCCGCACATGATATCACGATAGTCCCTGGCTACAAGTCAATGCAGAACTCCATCTCTCGCCTAGGAGGTAGTCTCGGGACATCCTCGGGAACAATGTTTATATAATCCTATACAATGGTAGTGATTCAGGTGCCTATATTATCTGCTACTATGAGATCCATACTCACTAACTAGTGAGAAAAAGTTCATGGTCACCTGCTCAGAGTACCTGTCTTCTCTTCCACGAGGTCTCGCTCACCATGTATGGTGAACCTCATCCCATTAGAATGCATGTGTCTCACTCATCTACGATGATAGTCGATCTATGTGTGAACCATAGAAATCCAATCCATGCCAAGGATCACATCGTAAGGATTCATCATGATGATCAGTAGGTTCCACGTGAAACTCTCACCTCTAAACGAATGTTTTCAATGTCTGCAAACAAATTTCACTAACGATTCACTTCCTGTAGGAACCTCGAGTCTAAGAGCAGGTGGCAGCGCCTCTACTAAGAGCTCAAACTCCTATTCCAAAATCATAGATATAAAAGAGTTTATGGTGACAGTGTCTACTAGTTCTGAAGCAAGCATAGAGTAAACACAAATCATACCTCATACCATCTCGTGTGCTGGGGGGTTATGAACACCCATATACATAAGCTGCCTGCGACCCCTACCACTGGTTCCCTATGTCTGGCATGGGACAACTGGTGGTGGCAGTGGAAGGATCTCATAACATTGTCCCCCACCTCCAGGTCATGTCGCTCTTCCTCCGCCACCTCCCTGAGGATCACCCTGTCCTCTCCTTGGATAAACCTGGAAACGGTGCTACCTCTGCCCCTACGGTGCGCCAATTGCCTGCCACGGCATGTCGGTCTTCCTGGTCAGGTAGTCCCATGCTAGGTGACCCCGTCTGTCACAAGCATAGAACCTCTTCTCTCCTGACTACCCCAGTTATCTACAACGCCACTTCGGTGTACGACCCTACCCCAGAGTCTCCACACAGAAGGGTCTCCTCAACTGAGGCTCCGCCCTCTACCACCTTCCTACTACCAAACAATCTACTCTGAGCGGCCACTAATAAGCCCTACCAGCTGGCGTCCCTCTGCCAAGAATCTATCTTTCACGAGCACCCGCTATAGCACCCCGAAATAAGTAGGGATGCACAGGGGCACTACACTATCACAGATCTCCCTACAAATATCTTTATTAGACTTCCGCACTTGAAATTAATTATCACAGATCATATCCTGAGGGTAGTGTGTCAGATCGGTAAACCAAGCCAAGTACTGCGGCACGGTCATCCCCCGTTGCATCAGCTCTAGAATCTCTTGAATTAGAATGAATCATAAACAAGAGGGGCATACTCCTCATAGAAGATCTACTGGATGATATCCCACGTGAGTGACAACTCGTTGTGGGTCTGTGTAACCAACCCCCACAAACGATCATCAATCCAGACGAAGAGGCTAGAAGCTAGGGCTACCATCTGGTCTGCTGGTGTACGTATTAGCTTGAAAAGTTAGTCTACAGACTCTAGCCAGACATCTGCAGCCTGGGGATCTTGGTCCCCACAGAACTTCTGCGGCCGCTGATGCTAGAAGTCTCGGAGCGCACTCAGCCTATTCTAAACCTCAGCCTGCTCTATTGGTACTAACTGTTTCTCTCTAGATGGAGGGGCTAATTTTGAACCACTAGGTGGAAGGGGATCACATGAGGGTCCCTAAACTGACACCTCGTCGCTCACCAGGTCATCGCCACAATCTTTAAAAGGTAACCTGGAAGGCTGTTGTCGTGGAGGAAATCTGAAAATTATCAAGGATTAATGTGGTCAGATGAGCATACATATATAATAGTAATCACAAAGGGAAGTTGAATCAAAAAAGGACAGTAAAATACTCAATCCTACCATATTCATGTTCCAATGTTCCCTACAACAAATTTCTCAGCGTGCTGAGTCGACAAGCAGGTTATCACGGTCATGGTGAATGGATACGTTAGCCGCCCGTACCATCACTGGACTCCCTGGCCTGAGAGCCTCTCTCGAGACATGTCGACACTATTTCCCTAAATCCAAACCAATTCTTTTTTAGGGAAATCCGAGCAACACCCCAAGGAATGAACCATTATATGATACCACTTTTCCATGACCCAACCCTAGCGGTCTCAAGCCGCAACAACCCCAAGCCCACCTCCATAGGCTAGGGGCTGGCAACAAGCACTGAAGGTGTAACGATCTTAGGGAGGCCTTCTCATAAGTACATGTACACATACACCCAAACCACTCGATGCATAAGTGAAGAATAAAAAAACAAAATGAAAAACTACTATAACCCTACCACATTCATGCATCAACTTCTAAAAAGAGCAAGTAGAGTGCTAAAAAGTACTAACGAGGTAAATGAGCAGAAAAAGGAAAAAACATGCGCCCAACCAGAAAGGTGCCACAACTTGGAAATAGGTAAACAAAAGTAAACAACTACAGGGTCCCACACCTTAAAACTCTACATCAACCCCAGTACGCGGCCCAATCTCTTGTACACTCTACGCTCCTCCCTAGTCAAGGTTCACCTATCTGTCGTCTGTAAGGGCACACCAGGTGCGGGCAAAGCTGAAACAGGTGTAACTATAAAGATACTCAGTAGGATGCCCCAAAATCTCGAGGGAAGAAAAAAGGAGGAACTAAATATATGAGCAGTAGATAGAAAAAATAATAGTGAAGGAGGATAGTAAATAGAGTGTATCTCAACCCAACAAGAGAAAGGAAGCAGACTCGTCCAAACTCAAGGAGCAAGAAACAGGGAGCACATGGCATACCTCGTGCATCTTCTCCCCTACTAGATGGAGAGTAACTGACCCCAGGTAGTGGAAAAAAAGTAGGTTCTATAAATATACTCTCTACAAGAAATCCAAATGAGTTTTTAAGGGGATCTCCATCTCCAAGATTAGGCTAGGAGAAGTCGCCCACAGTTCTAAGGATATCCATCACTAATGCCCAAATGTCATTCATGTCAAAGCAGTCTCATCACAGAACTGTACAACCAAGGGTCCCGCACCAATAATCATAGAGAAAAGTCACTGACTAGACTCATAGAAAGGGGTGATTCTAAAAAAAGTCATCGGGTTACCCACTGTCCAGCCCAGTTGTAGGGAAAACCCTAAGAGGTCATCGGGTAACCCACTGCCCAGCCCTGCTAGAGGGTAAACCCTAAGGTCAACGGGTTACCCACTGCCCAGCCATGTTGGAGGGTAAACCCTAATAGGTCGGTGGCTAACCCACAGCCCTGCCCCGCTGGAGGGTAAACCTTGTATTGGTCTGATAACTCTGCCCTACCCATGCCATTACTGTGTGCCACTAACATCGCTACCATGCGTTGGTTTGGAGTGCGTCAAAGGAACCTCTGACCAATGCCCTTTCATGTTTCCACATTTAATGATATCTCATATGAGGCTCTGTATGCCCATATAGATTACACCATTGCAATCCTCATGAATAAAACATGCACAGTAGAAAATTTACTTGCTTCAAACGGGCTCCCGACGAAAAAGTTATTCAACACCTCTTTATGCCCATACGGGGTCTCGTGTGGCCCACACCTCAGTACCAAAAACGTTCGGGAAAATTGTGCCATTGCAATTCTCTCAGAAAAAATACAAAATCCACTATTCATTCTCCACAAACAGACGTCTGATGAAAAGTTGCAATACGTTGTACACAGCTTAAAAGACGGTCTGTGGGGCCCACACCTCAACTACAGCTTAAATGACTAAAACAACCATGGAAAAACTCATCCTGACTTCAGGGTCACAACTCCGCTGATGGTGAATAAAATGGACTCTGGATGTGCTCGCGCCATTCAAAACTAGAATTTCTGAGAGGTGCTAAATAACACTTTACGGGAATGTCGCGCCACCGATCCCCCGTCTCAGGAATTAAAAATTCTAGATACCTTCCAAAAAACTTTGTCTCGATCTGAGGATCATATTGTCATAGACTAAACACAAATTCGATACTCAGTTTGAAATTTAGAGGTGTTTTAAGACCAACGAACGAATACAGGGTGGGCCGGATTGGTTCAGCCAGTCCACCTCTTCAGACCGGCGGTCCGCGGCTCGGCCTCGCGGACCGTTTGGTCCACCACGACTTGCAGTTCACTGTGAGGGTCGCACCGCTTCACCCTGACAGGCATAAGCCGGTCTGGCTCTTTTCCACGGGGCCTGCGTTTTGTGGGTCTTGGTCTACTCCTGGGGTCATGAAGACCCCGGTCTCGCGCCGCCCACTGACCAGTACAGGCATAAAGCCCCCCCCCCCCCCCCGCGGCCCGGACTGTCGAGCCGTTGTCCCGCTCACCCGCGTCGATCGTTGAGGAGCCGCGCGGCGGCCTTGGGAGCCCACGCCACTGCCTGGGGAGCCTGTGCCGCCATTGTCGCCCGCCGGACTACTGCACCGAGAAGCCAGACCGCCCGGGAACCACCTAAAAATTGGGGTTTTGGCTAGAAAACTTTCCGGTGTCACCCTAAACACCCCATGACTCTAAATATTGATCCAAAAGAATCGTTGGAATGGTCATATCAAGACCTTCTCAAATATGGCCTTTTATCGATAATTAAAAAGCATTTCGATGCTATAAACTGAGTTCAAATAGGGTGAAATAATTTAAAATAAAAACACAATGATCCTACCTCATAGGGTGTAGCCCGGCACTCCACGATCGATCCCCCTTCACCAGAACTGAAAACACCTTGCTGGGGAGGAGGTGGAGCTTGAAGGAAGAGAAGGAGAGTACGTGTTGGGAGCTTCCGCCAGAGAACACAAGTGGGGGAAGGATATGGGGGTGGATGTGTTAATGTAGGGAAAATTAATTAAAATTTAATTAATTTTAAACTCCCACCTATGGGCCCACACACGAACTCTCTACGGGGTCAAGGTTAAGCTGCTCCTAGGGTAAAATCTACATTTTGATCACAACGGTGGTCTTGGAATTTTAATACGAGCCTCTATTCAGAATTTATAAAATTCACGATCGAGGCCTCTAAATTACAAAAACACATCTGGTGGAGTTTTCCACCGAAGGATCGCACCGGCAAAAGTTACACCCCTTCTTAGGTAAACGGCATGCTCCAGAATCAAGGGTGCCCTTAGTTTTCCCATCCAAGTAACCGGTTAGGAGTTTTTTTGTTTATTTTGGCATCTCTAGTGTGAATGTACTTTAAATTTAATTCTGACCACTATGGGGCTTGGAATCACATGCTGTTTGAACACACTGCTCTGGAATAACATCAATAAAAATTCAATGTCTCATCGGCTCAAAACCTAGGTTCTTATACTCCCACTATCTCACCACTAGATACCCTACTATATAAATGAACCACACCACATCACTGTGGCACCTTTTCTTTCCCTACACTAGTAGACAAACATAGGTATACGCACCATCGAATAGGAGTGTAATGTGTGAGATAACAAGTTCAGTAGGATCCTTCCAAGGTGTTTCATAATGAGTATCTGTATAAAAATCCTTGTATTCCCATTTTATATAATAACATGTCATTATAAGAGGTAAATCAATTTTATATAAAATAAGTTAAACATTTCCCTTTTTCATAACTCTAAAAAAGTAGGTATATAAACTTCAAAGAACATTTTCCATATAATTTTCCATAGGAATAGACATGTATATTGGATAACTCATAAATCTATGAAATACAAGATAAAATCATAGGTATCAGAACACCAAAAAAACACTATAGGTCCATATTGTATACTACCATTACCACAATAATCAGGTGTAGAAATTATGACCCTATAATAACGGCCCTTAGAATCAGAGTAATACACTTCATTAAACCACACAAAATGTAAATATTGGTTCCCTAGAACAACTATCCTATTAAATAAATAAAAGAACCAAGAAACACAACATTGATAATCATAAAACAATTGGTAATGGTCTCAATATAAACCTTCCACCTAAGAATCCATGGTAACCCATGTGCTCTTTTTTCACTATTTATTTCTGTTTTTAAACACTATTTCAAAACCATATCAAAACCATTTCAATAATTCCAAAATAACCCTTTTCCATTCCATTTTTCAATGACCTCAGAAAAATAATTTTTCATTGAAAACTGATTTTAACACACACAAAATAATCATGCTAATATTTCTTTATGAATCAATATTTAAAACAAAACTATAATATCTATTATAATAGGATAAAGATGTAACCCCATAACTCAAAACATGTGTCACACATTCCACAATGGAAAAAGAATAAAAGAAACCCAGAAACATCAATTAAAGACCTATAATATAATCCACATCAATATCGATTAAATTTAGAATATAAGGCTTCATCGGAAGAGAGGAAACCTACATACCTCAAAGTCGAATTCCCAACACACAATGACCGATGGAAGTAAAGGTCTCCCGAATGAGATCACACAATATTTCTAGGAAGAAACCATGAAGATTCACCAACCATAGACCAATGGATCCAAAGACACCACCTAATGGTGATATCGTTATTAGAGGAAATGAAAGAACAGAAAGGTTACTCACCCAGAGAGACGCATCGGAACAACAACAGAGATTGAGTATCGAACGGATCAATCTAGAAGGGGTTGAGTCTCTAAAAAATTATCAAGATCAACCTTAGGTAGAGATCCATGAAGAAACTCCAAATGAATTGTTGTAAAACAGAAACATGTTGTTTTGAAAACATTACATTGGTCGTTAAATGGCGTGTAACCCAGTTACATGATGTGTAAACCCCACGATCCACACACGCTAAAAACCCATCTACTCAGATAAAAAACTGACCTTTTAACATCTCACGTCTTATAAGTCATGATCATGATGTGTATACATTCATAGTGTGAAGTCATATTTCATGACATACATCCATCAACCATTACATGGAGTGTAACAAAGTTACACGACTTGTAACTACTATGATGCCTGTAGAAACGAATTATTATTAGTGAAATTCAAACAAATCATTGACTTTGCAATTATAGAAATCATATAAATCTTGAAGGAGGGGAAATCCATGATGATTTTAAGGGAATATATGATAAATGTTAAATGGGATTTTACATACTCCCCACCATAAAGACATTTCATCCCCAAAAAAATCATGTGGAAGATGTAATCCACATAGAGATATGATTACAGTACTCCCTCATCAATGATTCACATTCCCAGGTCTCATGAGAATCTAATCATCGTTTACATAGATCTCTGGTCAATGGAATCAACTTCTCACACATGTCATTCAATCTAGATTCAATGATCTATACTAGTTTCTTTAGAAGGGAATCATATATCTATAACTCAATTTCTTCCCAACATAGAACAAGAGCAGGATCAGGGTGATATTTCTAAAGTTGAGATATATGGAAAACATCATGAATATCTATCAACTGAATTGGAAATACTAACTGATAAGAATCCTTCCTGACCCACTCAGTGACCAAAAATGGTCCAACAAATCTCAGATCCAACATTCCTTTCATTCTAAGTTGAGAGTGACCCTACAGAGGAAAAAAATTCATGAAAACATATTAACCTAGGGAAAGCTCCAAAGTTCAACATTGTTGATCCACATACAATTTCTATCGACTCTTGGTTATATCTTGAATTTGATGTACATACTGAATCATCAATAAAGTGTCCTGAAACCAAAATTTGTACCAACTAAAGATACATCACTCACATCATCCCCACAAAGTGTTGATCTACACTACTAACCATACAAGGCCTCAAAGGGATCCATTAATATTAATGACAGATAAATATTTTTATACAAAAAATCAACCACTCATAGATTAATATACCATGATCCGTTGAAATCGAATATATGGGCATGGATCATATCCTCTTTAATCTGAATTACTCGCTCTGTTGACCATCACTCTATGAAAGGTAAGTTTTTCTCAACATGACCTGAGTTCCCATCACCTCTTGGAGAATCCTCTAGAACCTAGACATAAAACTAGGATCTGTATTCAAAATAATAGATAGACTCCCATGTAACCTCATAATATCATGTATGTCTATCTCACCTAGATCGTCAATGTTACCGGTGTCTTTGATCAAAATGAAATGAGCATACTTTGTTAATCAGTCAATGACCACCCAAATAGAATTCATCCCTCTGGGTGTCCATGTAAATCAATAAGAAAAAACCATGGATAACAGTTCCCATTTCAAAACTAGCAATGTAAGAGGCTAAAGCAACCCATAAGGTTTTAAGTTCTCTGCCTTTATTGGTTTTGCAACTGTAACAGTGAGACAGAAACTTAGTGATTTCATGCTTCATACCCATCAACCATAATTACCACCTCATGTCATAATAATTCTTCATTGTTGTTTTTTTACGGCCCATGATGATATATGATAATAATAAAAACAATAAACTCCTCAATGATGCTAGGATGACAGTCTTTTCCTCAATGTGAATCATACCATCTAAAGAAAGATACCAACCCAAAATGGTCTCCCCACCATAATGGATTTCTCGAGTCTTTTGAAACTCTTCATAATACTTCTAAATCTGAAAAATAGACTCCAATAGATACGATGATGAATAAATATTTTTCATAACCATTAATGGAACAAACTTATGGCAATATAGGTGAAACTGAGAAAATATCCCCGTAAGGTTCATCTCTTCTTTCGATTCCCGGATAACAGATGATGGTACAGTCATAATAAGATCATTAGTAACAATGTTTCCTTCCTCTAGGATGTATGTGAATTTGATTTCAAACAGATAAAGTAATTCTACCCATTGTATCTATATGAGATTCATGTCCTTCTGGGAAAAGATATAACTCAGACTCTAATAATCAGAAAAGATCATGAACATCTCCCTGAAGAGATAGTGTCCCCAGTATTTGAGTGCATGCATCACTGTGGCATGCTCTAAATTGTAAGGTGTTAATTCTCTCATGTGGTCATAGATGATGAGATCTTTAAGGTACCACATGGTCATCCTTCATAATCATGAATACCAAACCAGCACCAGAAGCATCGCAATACACCACATATTCCATACCTAGCTCAGATAAATCAGAATTGGATCCAATGTTTGAATCATTTTCAATTAATTGAATGAAGTCTTACACTTATCATTCAAAGTGAATTTCACAAATTTCCTAGTAATAACAATTAATTGTGACGCCATATTATTGAATTCCATAAATTTTTTTGTTAGTATATAGTAAGACCAAGGAAGATATACATATTAAGGAAATTCTTTGATTCCCTCTATGTCAACATAACTTTTACCTTATATAGATCTACTGATAATACTTGGTAAAAAATATTGTGTACCCAAGAATTTCACTTCTTGAATCCATAAACTACATTTTAGAATCATTATATACAAATGGTGACTTCTCAAATTTTTTATAACCAAAATCAGATGGTGTTCATGTTCAGTATCATATTTCTAATAAACCAGCATATCATCCAAAAACACTACCACAAAAGTTTCATGATATTGATGAAATATCTGATTCATTAATGCTATAAAAACTATAGGAGAATTATTTAGACCCAAATGAAAAACAAGATATTCATAATGGACATACCTCTTCTTAAAGGATTTATTCGGTAAATCAGTCTCTTTAACTCTGAGATGATGATAACCCAACTGAATATAGATATTTGAATCCCAATTTTCCCCCCTTAACTAATAAAAAATCATCCACATGAGGGAAAGGATATTTTTTTCTTAACAATTACTCTGTTCAACATCTGATAATCAACAAATAAACATATTGAACCATATAATGTCACAAAAAAGTGCACAGTAGCGGCCCCAGACTAATCTCTAGGGTGAATGAAACTTTTTTTAGTAGGTCTTATAACTAAATCTTGAGCCCTTTAAGATCCACTAGTTTCATATGATAATAAGATATTGATATTGGTTACAGACCTAGAACCAGATAAGTCATAAACTCTACCAATCTCTTTAGAGGAATACCATAGTAATAGTCTTGGAAAATGTTAGGAAAGTCTCAAAAAATTGGAAGATCACCACCAGAAGAAACATCATTTGGATCAAATGCAAGAGCAACAAAAAAACTCATGACATCTGGGCAGGAAGTTCCTCCATGACATAACCTTGTGTACCACCCCCCCCCCTGAAACACATGATAGCTCCCATCAGTAGAAAGAAATGAAACGCACAAATGATAAAAATAAAAATCATCTCAATTAGATATATGATAATCCAGACCAATAATGACGTTAAATAGATCCAGATCCTGAATTAGAAAATCCCATACCAACTCCATATCATCTATCATTAACGAACAAGATGGACACCTAAACCCATCCTCTTTCCTCATACTAAGAGGTGTTACTAAACCAATTTTAAATAACATAATTTATATTGGATGTTTAATAACATTAACAAAACATTAAAATATAAATGAGTGGGAGGGACTAGTATCAAATAAATAAACTGATACAGATGATGAAATAAGGATATTACCTTTCATTATTGTTGAACCTACATCAACATCTAAAAGACAGTCATCTACTACAAGAAAATGCTTCACTTGTAAGGCATTTGGTCAGAGCCTTATGGCCTATTAATCTTCTACCTACATCATAATAGCCTTTGAAGCTGACAACCCCTGACTATAATGAGGCGTAGTAATATCCTGATAGAATAATTATAATAGACCAATGTGTCAATAGTTGTTTCACATCTTCGTAGACAGAAGAAAATAATGTCTCTAGTTTCCTCCCTAGACACGCTAACACCATTTTAAAGGCATATTACTCACTGTAACTGATGGTATAGAAGAGTCTCGCTAGTGTGACCCACCTCCACTACTCCTACAATGTCCTTTCGACTCTCTCTTCTTCCAAGTGCACCATAGATATTTCTATCTGATGGAAGAGACGATGCAGAAAATCCATCCATACCTAACATATTCATTTCATACAATAATATTTTTATACTATCTTCACACTGGTAGAAATATTTAGTATAAACACCTATGATTTGATATCTGGTCACAAACCCTATAGGCACGTCTGAGCCTTCAGCTGGTTATTCTTCACTACATCCTATGAACAATTGATAAGATTAGTGAAAAGGTTGGTGTATGTCAACATCAAACACCCTCCCTATTGTAGGTAAAGGATCATTATATATTTCACTAGAATCAGTGACTTTGGAAAAAAACTTCTAAAGTAATAGGGTTTTGAAACCCTTCCAATCCAAGTCTACATGCCAGTCTTCCAAAACCATAGAATCCCACCATCTCTTTCGGGACCCCTAGAGTTTGAACGTTGATCAATTTACCCAGACATTCACAAGTGTCACCATAAATTTGAAGATTTCATCAATCTTATCCAAACTTTCCTCCACCTATTGAGGTTCAATCATCCCTTTAAAGGATTGCTGCTTCCCACACAATAATTCTTCTGATCAATAACCGTCTCCTCTAGCTCTGGGTTATACCTCAATAACAGTGTTATGAACTCTTTGTACATCTTTATCAATAGCACAAACTGCTTCTCAAATAGGCTTAATGAGATTCTGGTCTATAGGTGGGTTCCCTTGAGAAGCATCAGCTACGCATTCTTGAGGAACCCATGGAAGACATCTCAGAGGCATGCAACTGCACATCAAAACATTATAACGATTAAAAAATAGAATAAATCTCTTCTAAAACTAGAAAAAAATTGAGATATTTAAAACAGAAACCAATAATAAATACACACATCCCAACATTCCATGGAAACATGAGTTTTGTTACGACAAAAGTTGGCCAAGCACTTATCGAACCATACCACTCGAGTCCTGATAATCCAATCTTCAGTATAATAGATGTCCTAAGACCTAGAATCATAAGGATGGACCATATATGATACCAAAATTTAACAAACATACCTAGTATACCCTCAAACCCATAATGCAACCCAATCCATCACATACGCGAAAGGAATTACTGATCCCCACAGGCTATCAACATGCACCTTGGCATCAAACAACACAATTGATGGAAAGATTTCACCAAACATAAATGACCCCATGATATATATATATATACAAAGAATCAACAGTTGAAAATGAAATAGATATTTATTCCAAAACTATAATAAATCAGAGAGAAAAAATAACATAAAAACTAGCTAAAATCCCCAAGACAAGTCAAACTACAATGGAATAAAAACCTAAAGGATAATCCAAATGATGGTAGGCACAGACTCCCACCATCTCACCACCAACTACCCAGCTAGCTGACATGAACCTCACAGCCTCACTACGAACCCTTTTTTTCCATTTAATAGATGATATTAAAAGTTCTATGCACCACCAAAATGGTGTATAGGGTGTGACCTAATATGATTAGTATGATCCTACTCAGATGCTCCATAACTTATATCTGTATAAAAATTTGTGTATTCTTATTTTAAATTAAAACATGGAATGATAAACAGTGAAGCAGTTTTATAAAAAATATTGTTAGCATTTCCATTTTTCACAGCTCTAAAACAAATAAGGTATATCAATTTCAATGAAAATTTTCCTTATCATTTTCAGCAAGAATAAATAAGAATATCGATGCTAACTCAGAAAGACATGAAATACAATAATAAATCACAGGTATCACAACACTAAAGAATACTATAGGTCTAGGCCACAGACTACTCAAACCACAATAATAATGTGCACAAATTCTGATTCTAAATTAATAGGACTATGAAGCATATGAATACCCCATGTGTAAACCCCCCAATTCATCAATATTGGTCCCCTAACAAAACAAGCTGAGGAAACATAGAAAATATCCAAGAAAAACCTCCTTGATATTCACAAAACAATAGATGATTCTCCCAAACTAAGCCCTCCCCCTAAGTACCAAAGGTAACCCATGTGATCGTTTTTTACAATTTATTTCAATTATATTAAAACCATTTCACATCCATATAAAACCCATTTCAATTATTTAATACGACCAATTTTCATTCCATTTTTCAAAAACTAGGGAAAACCATTTTTCATTGAAAACTCTTTTCAACACACACAAAACAATCATTCCATTCTTTCATTATGAATTAGTTTTTTAAATAGAACTAACAAGATCCATTATCATAGGCTAGATACAGAACCACCTACCTAAAAACCTAGTTCACACATTCTCTCAATGAAAACCATATTCAATGAAACCCATCAAAATCAAATAAGGCCTTAGAATCAAATCCTCATCATAATTGATTCAATTTATAAGAAAACAGGGCGACGGAAGAAAGGAAACCTACATACCTCAAAGATGAATGTGCACCGCACTATAACCAATAGAGGAAAAGGCCTCTAGAATGAGATCAGACAATGAATCTGGGAAAAAACATAGTTGAATAACCATCCTTATGCCAATAGAGGCAAAGACACCACCCAACTGTGATACCATGATCAAAAGAAATAATGGAATGGAAAGGTTACTGAGCCTGAGGGATGCATCGCTACCGCAATGTAGGTTGAGTGTTGAACATATAGATCTAGAAGGGGTTGAGTCTCTTAAAAGTGACCTAGAAGTACCTTAGTTTGGGATATATGAAGAATCAATTATGAAACATAAACAAAAAAGCCTTAAACAATTTTTAAAAACTATACATTTGACATTAAACAGAGTGTATCATACTTACATAATGTGTAACCCCCATGATCCACATAGATTAAAAAAACATGTCACCTCAAACAAAAAACTAACCTTTTAACATCTCACATTGTGTAAGTCATAGCTGCAACAGGTATCCTTTTATAGCATGATGTTTGTTTCATGACTTACATCAAACAACCACTACACAACATGTAACTTCTCTACAACCAGTAGAAACAAACTTTTATTAGTGATAGTCCAACATATCTCTAAAATCACCATTATAGGTATCCTCCCAATCTCAAAGGATGGAAAAATCATGATAAGGTTAAGGGAGTACCTGATATAATAATAAAGGGATTTCAAACTTAGGGTATAGATTTTATAATTAAACACACACATCAGATTGAAAATCTTCAAAAAAAATTCATATGTAATTAAAAATTACTTATCATTTATTATAAAATCAATTTAAAATTATAGAATATTAATTTCAGTTCATTATAATCTAGAATGTTTATTTTATTAAAAGTTTAATTCAAATATTTTATTCCTAATCACTTTCAATAATTTTTTTATACCTTCCCATAGTTTCTATTATTCTTCATTAACAATATAAAAAATTAGTATCCCATGATTTCTTCATTAATTCATTCACCATTCTATAATCATTGTGATCTTAAATTTACCCTATGATATTATAGATAATATTCACAGACAATTTATAATCTAACAATAACATGAATAAAAATGTCATAGAAAATTACCATCCAAAAAATTAGAATCATAAGAACCATCAACTAAGGTAGGAAAGACAAGATCTCAACTTATTTACAATGAAAATTTAACAGCCTAAAATAATAACACAGATAATATATAAGTCCCACTCTCAACCTGTTCCTTCTACACAGTCTGGATCCTCATCATATAAAAAGGAAATAAGAAATACCCTCTCTCAAATTGTTTCAACCCAAATTTATTAATCATCTCAAGCAGAACAATTATAAAACAATCACTAAATGGGATATACCATCCAAGAGAACATATTCATGGAATCATAATTATATTCAGTACATGAATCGTAAGGGTAAATTAAGGTCGTAACACCTAGTCATACCAACTTATAATAAACCAGGATAGTTTAACTCAGTCCCAAAAATTTATCTGAAGAAAAAAAATTATTACTATCATCAGATAACCAATTCATTATTTAAATGTTTTGGAATCAAGTATCTATCCTCAAAAAATAGTTGAAGATAATAATCAACTGTAAAAATGATTTACTCATTACATTCATTTATAATAATTTTCAAGGTATAATGGTAACAAAATTCATATTGATATTTCATTAATCTTACCATCATTTCTAGATATATATTTTGTAACACATTTCAAATTTTTAAATCATTGTATATAATCACTACAATCATAGAAATTTTATAGAACATTATCTATAAATTATAAAGTGTGATTTTATAAATATAATAAATGTACGTGCTCAAGAAATACCTTTCCAACTCATTATTAATTAAACATAGTTTCGTAATTTAGTTAAATTAAACTATTACCCAAATAATAAAATCATGATAATCTGATATGATCACATAAATATAGAAAAAAATGAACCTCCTGCCTTGAATTATGCTTCAATGACCACTATTCAAACACACAATAGAGAAGATACTATCTTGAGGCATGAATAAAATGAAGGAATATATATCTATATTTTAAAAAACCATAACCTTTATTTAATCACTAGAACATCACCCAAATTAACCATTCATATATCCATGTCCTTCTTTGAGATAATATAGTGAAGAATCCTGAAGGAAAAGTGTAACACCCCATGACTTTACAATATTTTTTTTTAGAATAAATCTAATTTTTTCTAGATTTATTTATATGCAAGGACTGGTTAATCATACACTACAAAAAACATTGAGATTAACATTTAGTATATTCCACACTATGTTTTCTTTTGAAACACACAATATCGAGTTCCTTTGATAGATTGTGTTATACAAAAAACCAAGTCTTACCAAACCACAATATTCTATTAATATATTTATTTAACATTATAAATATATAATAGCCTTTTTAATGACATGTATGAAAAGGATTGACTAAATTTTTAGAATATTATTTATATATGTTAATATAATTATTTTTTGGTAGAAATGAATATTGAAACTAATTGAATAAATTATAAATGTTTTTATAGGATAACTATTTTATGAATCCAAAGAAGTTTTATCTTAATAAATGAAATTAATTACTATTATTGAATAATATTAATGAAATATATATTTTATATTGAATAAATTATATTATATTTTCATCCAATATGTTTTATATGCATATGATACTAACAAATCCAATTTTATTTATAAAAATCTATATTTTTTAAAGGCAGTTTTCCACCCTTTAATGGTGTGACTGTTTTAAATATAAATTATTGAAATTTTATCATTTTAATTTGTCAAATTAAAAATCATTTTCAAAATAATAATGATAAAATTATTTTTGGTTGAATTGTTTTGTAGTTTTCTAAGAAGTTTTATTTGATGATGAATAGTTAATATAATAAATTTTAATTAAAATTAATTTTTCATGTAAATAATTTATACATTCAAATTATATATTAATTTTTTAAATTTTAAATTAGGTCAATAATACATATATTAATCTATTTTATGTCAATTTATCAATTTTATTTTTAAATTTTATATAAAATCATTTGACTCTTCTGAACATTTTCATATTAAAAAAATGATTTGTCATCTTGTCTGTACGATTAATTTTAAATTAATTTCCTCCACTTATTTAATTGTAATTATAAGAATGGATTATTTATTAGAATTAGGAATAATTAATAATTTATATTAATTTTAAATTACGTTTTTACAAACATATTAGTTAATGAAATTAAAATTAATTACATCAATTAGGTTAAAAACTAACTTAATAAGAGACAGAACCTTAAATATAAGACTCAAAAATGACCTAGACACAAGTTAAAACCCTATTTCTCACCATATTTAGACTATATAATCATTTTTTCATTTATTTTATTATTTAAGTCTGTTTACATGTAAAAAATGGTTGTAATTACCACTTTCAAAAATTTACATGAATTCAACTCCTCCAATAAAAAATAGCACTCACCCCTACCACTTATTCACAGAACTCCCACCATTTTTATTGTCCAAAACATGACCATGTATGCATTGAAAATCTATACCCTCATCCTAGAAGCATCAATTTTGGATGAAAGGAAACTATAGAAGTATTTTGGTATAAACGAAAAGTAGTAACCCAAAAAAGATGAAATATTATTCAAAAATATTTTTTATTTTATTTATTTATCCTTAAATTAAATTATTATTATTATATAGTGATTATATAATAACATAATTATATTAATTATAATATATATTTTTTGTAAATTTTATAACCTAAAATTACATACCCTTCCATCAAATGGGATATACAATTATTGTTCTTGACTGTTGTGTGCCACCGCCTCGTGAACTGATGTCATTCATTCTTACATTTCCACCATTCAGGGTTGGAAATAATGATGTATTTTTAGTTATGTTCAATATATAAAATATTTATAATTTTTTATGATTATTTTATTATTATGTAATACATAAATTTGTACTTTTCGTTTTGTGTGAATACGATAACATCGTTTGTGGGTGTATGGACTACCACATCATCAAAGGGATGTGATTTGTTGACTCTTTACAAGAAATTTATTAAGGATCATTATAATTATTTTTTTGGATATATATACATAATAGAAATATTATATTGTAATGATGATATAAATATATCACTTACTTTTTAAATATGATAAGAAAATGGAAGTATTGTTCATTCGTACGTATGACCAACTGTCTCCGTGAATGGTGCATTCAATTTTCTATCTCTGAATTTTATGGATTGTTATAGATATACACATAAAGAATATATAATACATATACATAATTTTATACATTATTTAGATAATGAAATCATGATTTAATTTAGATGAAAAAAAATAACAATTCAAAACATACTAAAAAACAATGAAATTAACAACAGAAATAGTGAAACTAAGGATGATTGTTAACAAAAAGGTAATAATATATTATAAAATGATCATATATGATATAAAAAATATAATAATGGTTCTATAATAAGTTAATTACGTATTAAAAACAATTAAAAATTATTTTAATGGATTATCATCCCAAAGGAAACACAGTGTAAGATATTTTTATCTCACTTTTTACTTCTGTGTGATAAATGTCATATTTACCTATAACTTTTTTTGTTGTATATAATGAACCTTTTTATTTAATATCATTACAAAATTATAATTCATGGAATTTTATGTTTCACTTTCAATTATCTCATTCAATGGGTTTGACTTGAAAATTACTATATCTTAATAATTATCTTTTTAGTCTCACTTTCTTTTAGGATTGTTGACATTCACATAAAACAATCACATTAATATGACCATTTTACATTGGAAATTGAATTTGTTTTAAGTATTAGTACTCTTATGTGATGGGTATAATTATTTCCTTGACATTTTATCATTTTTTAAATAGTAACTAATTTTAATTTTATTTGATTAATTTGGAAAATATTGATAAATATTTAACCTTTACTCAATAAAGATATTTTATAATGTTTTTTTATGAATTAAAAAAGGTATTATATATATAAGGAATGATTTTTAATGGTACAATACTATTTGAGGACCATTTAAACTAATCCCCTTCATGCATTTTTAGTCTAATGATATAAATTAGTGTGAAAAAATTGGTAGGTTGTTACCTGATAAGCTAAACCATACTGTGAAAATTCTATACAGTAAAGGTAAAATGTACCTATGTAACATGGTTTACTATAATTACGAATCTCAATTATTTATAATTTAGTTATTTTTATTAATATCCTTTATAATTTTTCTTTAAAATTATCTATGGATGCAGTTCATTTTAATTTTATTGATTACGTGGAATGTGTTTTAATTGATT
The DNA here is from genome assembly GCA_963277665.1 of Viscum album. Classification (NCBI taxonomy): domain Eukaryota; kingdom Viridiplantae; phylum Streptophyta; class Magnoliopsida; order Santalales; family Viscaceae; genus Viscum; species Viscum album. The sequence goes on from OY728153.1 coordinate 599,081,017, forward strand.
ATCTTTCAATATTGATTATGCCTTATACATATATTTATATGGAATGTGTGATCATTTATTTAGCTTAATTTGATGATTGTCCTTATTGATTCATTATTTCTTCCTATGTACTTACCCTTAGTAATAATTTGATCTCAAAAATATTTTTAATATTTTCACAAGCTTATGAAGAGGAATCCTTTGAATGAGTTTGAAAGTTGATAAGATTTCAATTTCATTATGATATGTTATTTAACCAATTTAATATGGCTATTAGGTATTTAATTTGGTTTTCCCAAACACCTAAATTTTATGGTCCTTCTGGATTTGATGCTTGTATCTATACCAATGTAGTAAAATAATCTACAATATGTGGGATTCTATGGTTGGGGTGTTATATTTGGTCTAAAAAATGATTAATAAAATCATTTAAACTGGATTTATGGAAACATATATTAGATAACTTAAATCGATGATATTCTTTTAGGATTCATATAGAAGAACATCCCGAATTATCAATGTTTATTATTACAAGATTAGATATGAATTAATATTTATATTTATGTAAAGTATTTTCCTAGTTTTGGTATTATAAATTATGTTTCATAATGATATGATCTAGTCTAGTATATTTAAACTTTTAGAAATGGAACCTATATTGAATATTTGTATCAAAACCCATGGCCAATGTAGAGGTTTATATGTTGAAAAGTCCAATATAATTGGTATTTGAACTGAGAATATTCTGGAAATATTAGAGAAGCTTAATCAGGTTATAAAACGTAACATTACTCAGATTTAGGATCCTATTCCACATCTAGATTCTCAAATGTTCAATCACTTTATATAAAAGGGCCCCCCATCATTCAGAGTGAATACTGATTTAATGGAATCTGTGTAATGTATTGAGTATTATGAGAATATATTTATGGAATTAGGATGCGGTAAAAATAAAAAATTTACATTTGAATATTATTGTATCAATCTAAATATTGAACAATGGTTGTCATTAACCCAGAATACTAAGGAGTAAGAGAAAATATAATTCATGGAATAGAAATAATTTAAAGAGACATTCATCGATAAATATTTCCCTCCTGATAAAAAAATTAAGGTGAAGTTAAACATCCATAGCATAAATAAAAATGAAGAAAAACGATACACATATTATGTAACTACCTTTAGATGTTTATCTAGGTTTGATAAGGATTGCATACACAACATAGCGTTAAATTTTGATTAATTGTTTTAAGGACTTAATCGGAGTCATTGAAGGGAACTAGTCTACTAACTTTTTTCATATGATAAAATAGATTTATACATCATAAAATTAGAGAAGTAATTTTATATAATCAATATATTCAAAGGAATGTAAAGGAATAATATGACATAATAAAAAGACATTGATATAGAGAATAAGGGAATGGAGGGTTTTCAAATATATTATAATTGTGGATAGAATCACCCTAGAAAATGATTGAATGAATTATATGTTCTTTATAATTGTGGATATGTGGTTAACTTGGGAAAATAATACAAAGGGAGTGATTAAATTTTGGTATTCAGTGTTACACCTACTAGGAGATGGGGAACTATGGAAATGAAGGCCCTAATAATCAAGGGAATATACCTTAGAAGAAGATAATAGATAAAGGATAAGTTTATGATATTTACACAACAACAGTTGAATGATAAATGTACTTCTGTATTTGGATCTATTAAATTTCTTGTAAACATATTTTATTGAATATGTTATCATCCTATAAATTATGAATATTTAAGTAATATATTGCATCACTATTATAGTTAGTATTTGAGATTATATGTTAAATGGTTCTAGGAAAATTGATTCAGTAACAAGTTCAACATCGTAAAAAACATATAATTGAGGAAAATACAACCCTTAATATGCTAATAATATTGCGCTAATGATTTTTGGATATGTTTATTACTAGTATAGATGAATTAAATTTCATATTAAAAACTTCCTTGGAAATGATTCGAATGTTTTGAATCATAGTACTTAGAAGGTTCATATAGTTAAGCATTTATGAAATGTATTATGTTTAAATTTGGACAAGGGTTTGGATATTATTGTTTTACATAACCATATGATACAATTTGTGATAAAAAATAAGTATAAATAGTTCAAGTCATGTAAAAATATAATATTGTTCTTATAAACACATAAGATGTTATATATTTCTATATATTCATAGAGTGAAATAATTCATCATCTCTAGGATATAGTTTTTGGAAAAAAATATTTCCTTATTATAATTATCTTTTATGATATCAATTACCTTTTTTAAACCATTATTTTATGACTTGGTGGTCAAAAAATTTCTCATAAACATGTTATCTATCACTCTATATCTGAAATTGATAGTTAAATTTCTCTTCCATGTCTATGTTTTCACTAATTTTCGCCTATTAAAAAGCCTAGTTTTATGGAAACCTTCACATTTCATTTCCCCCTTATTAGGAATATGTGTTATTAACCATACATAAGATGTGGGTTTTTTAAAATATAATTTACAAATATCAAACACTTTATTACCATGTTCAAGTTTAAATTACGAGGATGCAATTTATCTAAGGTGGTGGGAATGTAATACCCCAAGACATTAAAATATATTCCTTTTTGAATAAATTTAATTTTGTTTCTAAATTTCTTTATACACACCACCATTTTAATATTACTCTAAAAAACATTGATATTATGTTTGAGTACCTAGAACACTAATTTGGATAGTGTAACACAAAATACCATGTTCCTTCAATAGTTTGTGTTACATAGAAGACTGAGTTTTATCAAACTATAATGTACTATTAATATTAATATTTAATAAGATAATGATCAAATATCCATTTTAGTTACATGTATGAAAATGGGTATCTAATTTTAAATTATTGTATAAATATGTTTATTTAATGCTTTAGTGTTATGAATGAATATAGAACGCAATTGAATATAATGGAAATGTTTTTATAAGAAAACTACTTTATACACCCAAAGGTATTTTTACTTAATAAATAAAATTAATTTCTATTAGTGAATGTAATTGATGATATCTATATATTATAAATTTATTTAATTGTTTTTTAAATTCATCCAACAGGACTGATAAAAATAATATTAGAATAAATCCAATTTTATACATAAAAAGTTATATTTTTTTAAAGGTGTTTTTCCATCCTATTAATGGCCCAAATATTTTAAAAATAAATTTTATAAATTTTATAAATTTTATGTATTAAAAAAATATTTTTTTACATCTAAATGTTAAAATTATCTTAGGGATTATTTTTGGTATTTTTCGAGAAGTTTAATTTTTTTATGTCTTGAACAAAGTAATGAAATTTAACTAAAACCCACTTTTTCATTTAAATAATTTATAGTGTTATATTATATTTTGAATTGGTTTTATGATAAATTAGATCATTTATACTTTTATTAATCAAATATAGATCCTTGTAATTAATTTCACAATGAAATTTGATACAAAAACGTTTCAATCTTTTATATATGTTTAATTTAAAACCCAGCATCATTGTCCCATCTACATGATTAATTTTAAGTTAATTAATTCAATTTATATTATTAGTGTATGTATAATTTATAATTCCTATTAATTCCAAAAAAAAGTGGTAAAAATATTATTGAAATCAATTAAATTTATTTACCATGATTAATAGAAAACCTAGCATAATAATTGACTAAACAATAAACTTAAGGGCCAAAATGACCAAAACATAGGTACTAAGCCCCATGGATGGACATATTTTTAAAATATACTCCCTTTAATAAATTTTTTTCTAAAATTAGATAGAAATTACATCTATAAAATGAGTGTGTAGTTTCCAAATTTAAAAATATCCAAGAATGTCACACCACCTCCACTATAAAAGGCACTCACCTCTCCCACTCATTTACACTTATAAGAACATTTATATTATCCAAAACCTAACCAAATAAGCAAAAAATTTACCTCAAATCACCCTTCAATCCAAAATTTTGGATTAACTTCAATGAATGATGTATTTTGGTTTAAAGGAAAAGAGTTACACAAAAAATATTTAACATTCTTCAAAGAGAACTTTTGTTTCATTTCTTTATCCACCACTTAAATTGTTCTTAAATCCTAAATATATAATAAATTAAGTATAATAAATCTAATATAATTTTATTATTTCATGTTTATGAGATAAATTAACACACACTTCAGTCCAATGTGATATAAAATCATTCATTGTGTGTATAGTGGACTACCGCCTCGCGAACCAATGTCGTTTGATCTTAAATTATGAACATTAAGTGTTTGAAATAATGATGGTTTTATAGTTTATATATGATATATATATAATATTTATAATTTATTTATACTTATTTAATTATTATATAAAACCTACTTTCTTATATTCCATTTTTGGGGATATGATAACATCGTTTATTGACTTGAGGACTACTGCTTCCTCAAATTGATGAGATTCGTACACACCTTATAAAAAATGTGTTAAGGTTTAAGTAAAAAAAATTGATATATATAATAAATATATTATAATATAATGATGATATAAATATAAAAATATATCACTTAATTTTTTAATATGACAAGAATATGGTAGAAGAGTTCATGCGTACATATGGCTTACTATCTCCATGAATAGTGCATTTCAATTTCTATCTTCAAATTTGATGGATTTTTATAAATAAATATATATGATATTTAAATAATATTTTACATCCTAGATATGATGAAATTATGATTTAATTGAAAATAAAAAGAAATTATCATGTCAAACCATACATCGAAAACCATGAAATTAAAACTAGAAATAGAGAAACTAATGAAAGAATATTAACAAAAGAATAATAAAATATTTTAAAAGGATTGTATATGATATCATAAATATTAATATAATCTTATTATATTTTAATAATGTGTTTTAAACTATTGTAAATGAGTTTAATGTTTTTTCACCTAAGAGGAATATAAATGTAAGGGATATTCATCTAACTTTTCACATCTAAGAGATAAATATCATATTTTCCACTTACTTATTTTTTGTGGTTTATATACTAAAACCTTGTTAATTAAATTTGAAAATACAATCCTAATTCATGTTATTTTAGGTTTCACATTGAATTATCTCATCCAAAGATATTGACTTAAAAATTACCAAGTGGTAAATGTTAACTTGGCAATCTCACATTATTTAATGATTGTTAACTTTCTCTTAAAACAATAACTTCCTTATAAAAATTTCCAATTAGAAATTAAATTTATTTTAAATATCAGTAAACTTATGTGATGGGTATAATTATTTCCAAAATATTATACTATTTTTACATATATTTTTCACCCTATTGTTTTTTGATTAATTGGAGAAATATTAGTAAATTTGAATCCCTTACCCAATATGGATATCTGATAAGACACATTTTTTATGACTTAAATTGATTATTTGATATATATATATATATATATATATATATAAGGAAGGCTTTGGACTAGTATGAAAGGGGTTTTAAATTATTTAATGTAATCCCCTTGATGCATCGGTAGACTGATTACACAAATCAATGGGCCAAATCAGATGGATTTCTACATGATATGCTAAATTGTCTGGTAAAAGGTCTTTATGGTAAGGGTACCATGTACATAAGAAACATGACTTTAAAAAATTAATTATTTTATTTTATTGATAATTTCTTTTTTTTATCAATGATAATTTTTCATTAACATTTTATATAGATTCATTTAATTCAAATAATATTTATTAAATGAAATGTGCTTTAGTTATTTTCTATTCCATGTTTATTATGCATTTTACATATATATATTTGGAATTTGAGTTTAGTTATTTACCTTTACATATTATTTATGCTCATTGATTATTTATTTACTCCAATTTACATACCCTTACCTTGAATTTGACGTTACCCTTATTTTTGTTTCTTTTACCCAAGTCAGGAAGACGAATCCATTGAATGAATTTCAAGGATGATGTTCTTTTATTTTGGTTATAATTTATTTTATTTTCCAAATATGATATGGGTATCATGTATATAATATAGATTTCAAAAAATGAAAAAAAAAATTGGTCCTTTGGGGTATAAAGATTATGTCAATTACAATATACTAGAGTAATGCACTGGCGCCAGGCTTTTTGGGTCAGGTTGCTACAAAAATGGAAGGAACTCGCCTAATATTGAAGGATTATCAATATCAAAAATTCCTATGATAAAAATTAATCAAAGGTTATTTGAAGTGTCAAAAAATGAAACTATGATCACTAGTAGTTTTAGTGACCAAATAACTATTCAATATAAATCACCACAACATGGTTATATAAGATAATGATGAAACATGGTGAGACAAGACATAACCATGCTATGAATGGTCCTACTATATAAAATATCAAAATCCCATTCCATATATCCCCCAATATCAACCATTCAAATTTGGATCAAACTCCCAAACTCAATTCAAATAAAAAAGTACTTATTATGATACATAACAGGTCACTATGAAATACCTATGATAAATACCTGAAATCATTATCACATGATCTACATCATGTTTGGAACATCCACACTGTGAAGTGTTTCCATGGAAAACCCCTCCACTACAAAGAACACAAAACACCTTGAACCACCATGACATACCGTGAGACTATGCTATAGTAATGACTATATTCTATAGACCATTCCTCAAATAATTATCCACAGGATCACACCAAGATATACCTCATGTAGTCTCCATTCCACCACAATCCATATCCTTTCTAACAACTCTGACACAAATGCCTCAAAAATTCCAAAATACAAAAAGGAAAATCATGGGTAAGAAGGATCCCTAACATCGAATAAGTCTCAAAAAATTCTCATCCTCAATAATTTAAACCAAATATAGAGAAACAAATAAAGGGGGAAAAAGAAAACCACCCCAATGAGATAACTCTCATGGATATCGTTATAACATGTACCTAACCAAAACATTAGGGTGGAAATCTGACAACATCATCATCCATCCTTGAATAAAACAACAGGGTCCAGAATAAAATTTCAAAAATGATCAATCATAAAAAAATCAATATATTGGTCTTGTAATTTGTGTATCATGCTCCAAGGTTCTCTTCTCAAAGCCATAAATCCTCCATAATACGTGAATCAATGGAATATCCAACCCATGGAACACCTTCTCTGGAAAGTCTAGGATCTCAACAGTTAATTCCATAATTTTATTGTCATCTTTAACATCAATATTACCATAGTCGATGATATGTGAATCCCCATGAAGGTACCCATGAAACTATAACTCATGAAAGAAATCATAAAATCATCCAATCTATTTTTGAAGTGATCATCATTACACAATAACTCCAACATGTTCTAATAACATGAATGATATAATAAATTGGGGATATTTCATACTCTTGAGACTCAGTCTTCGTTACCCAATATAGCGTGACACTTTTAAGAACACTTTGTCTCCAATGTTGAACTCTAGATTCCACTAAATATGATCAATATAGGATGTCTAAAGAAATAATGATACCTTCATTCTCTCATATATTAACCACACCTTATATGTCATGTTGTACACGAACTCAAATACTGGTATTTATATCTCATAGACCTCATTCGAGGACAACAAATATACAAAATTTAAATTATACAATTTTTTAAATAGGTTCATACCACAAATATTGTGATATCTATTATTATGATAAGTATTCACCAAGTTTAGTTTAATCTCTCAGGATCCTTAAATATCAATAATTTACCTGGGAAACATGTCTTCTAGATTTTGGAATGTCCGCTCAGTCTACAATCCATATATGAATGAAAAATAGTTTTATGAAATATCTAATAGCCAAAAGAAGAATGGATAATTGACTAAACCCAAAAGGATAAATGATAATCATGAGCAGAGATGATAAACTTTAGAACCCCATGAATCCTTACAACCCCCTCTAAATACCACCCCAATAAAACTTTCACTGATATTCACTCTTTAATTATTGAGAAGTGATATGACATCCTTTGGTAGTCCACGATCACCCCTATATATACAATGACTCCCTATTCTCAAGAAAACCAATTGAAATAATCATCAAAATGTCCTCAAAATTCCACTGGGGAACATCAAGTCTCTTAAGAAACCCACTAAGAACAAGGTGTATACAATTTAGCATCTGAAAAAAGATCACCTAGAGAAAAAATATGAAATAGATAACTACATTCAAGATCACTAAAACTAACCACTCATTGTATGATTATTATTATCCACATTAGTAAGTATCAAAAATGGTGAACAGTGGGACTCGTTAACAACCATGTCACAAATCACTGAAGGAATAAAAATTCTCATTGAAACAATAATAAATGTTGATAATCCTTAGATCATTTCCCATGGGAAATCCAAAATCAACAAGATCTTTTGAGAACTCCACCTCAGAATCCCCCAACTGAGACTCCACTACAAACTAAACTAAAGATGAATTAGTCACCAACTGATAATTACACCATATTATATCATCATCTATCGTATGATAGTTCATCATAGAGATCTCATATATCATCCCTTAAGCATCACCAAACTCATTAAAAATATCACTCCACAACTTCCTACTCAAGGTATCTATAACAAAAATTCATTTACTCGTTGCATATGAAATCTAAAAGTAAAAAACCTCTAATAAATCCATCCACCATCTCTACCACAAATTCATGTCACTAATGGAGAATAAATATTTCAATATTATATAATATTTAAAAAATTAATGTTATCACCAATTTTGTAATGTCGCTAAAAATTTTCAAAAAAAATAAATATCCCCCAACTAGAGTTCATGAGTGGTATAGTTACATTAATGATGTAATATGTATTGAGATCCATATGAGATTTATAATCTATGTAGATTCATAAATCAACATAAACTATGACATGGAACATCAAAATAAATCTCAAAATTAATTCCCACCTATATAAAATGAAAAACCAATGCACTAAACAACTTCTCCTTCAAATAAAAAAAAGCATACTAGCCCAGATTCTAGGTCATTTTGGGTTAATGCAATTAGTGGGGTCACATTTTAAGGGAATTCAAGTATTAACCTCTGGTAATAAATTGATTGACCTGTGAAACTCTAAACCACAAAAAAATTATTAGGTGATACCCATGAAAAATTCACCTCAATGTTCGAAGAGATTATGGGCACTCCATGATTAAAAAACAAGGACCATGAAATGGGCCTCAATGGACCAACACATGTACTTCAAAACATCCAAAAAAGTTTCTGGTAATGAAGAAATCTTAAATAGATCACAAATTTTTTCATTTTCCTCCTCTAACTTAGAAAAAAAAAATTCATCAACAAACACAACAATGAATTGATCTATATTTTAAATGAACATATTAAAAACCATTCTATTGAAAATATATATAGATTTCATAAAACTATATAATATTACAATGATATCATAATTAACATAGTGACATCTGAAAGTAGTCTTTAGAATATCCTCATTCTTCACACGCATTTGATGATATCTAGACTGAAAATCATTCTTTGATAATGATGTATGTCACAATAGAAGATCAAATAAATCATTAATACATGTGAGATAATATAGGTTCTTCACTATCACTTGATTCAAGTTATAGTATTTTATACACAATGTTAAACCATTGTCCTCCTTTTTTGAAAACATAATTACAGCACCTCTAGGTGACACAGATGGCTGAATGGATCCTCTAGGAAGAATATAAACAATTTGAATATGTTGATCAAGAATCTCCATTGTATTTATCATATAATTATAAATATATATCTAAGTGACACATGAATCTAGATCTATCCTAAATGAGTCTTACTTCAATGGGGTTCTATCATAACCTCTTCTAAAAAGTCATTGAGTTATTCTTCTACAAACATAGAAAACACCACTATCTAATCCTATAGTAATCTAATAATCATCTCGATCATTAAGGTATCCAAGGAATAAATACACCACTAAACCACAAAAGAATATCACTTTCCAACAAACAAGACTATGTCTCTATCGGTGCCATAGAATTCAATGTGCCTCCTATAGAAATCCATGATGAACAATATCGGATACAGCCACTCCATACCAAGGATAATATCATATATATATATATATGTATATGAAGACATAGGAAATATTCATAATAGTTATTTCGGCCCCAAATTAAATAAAAAACTCTATACATGTAACACAAGATTTCTCAACCTTCATATATTTTCGAAAATTTAAAGAGAACTATATAAATCTCCACATCAATTAACAAATAATATAATTAGGTGGGTATGAAGAAATAGTGATTAGATCATGAATTAAATAAGGAATATAAAAAAGTTGAAAATATATAGTCTATATTAAATATGAGTTTTGTATCACCTAAAACTAGAATAACTATGAAATTTATCTATGTGTGACCTCTCTGACCCTGATGTAGACCATCTCCATGCTTGTTTTTTATACAAACGACCTATGGATGAGGGGATTCACATGGTTATCCTCTTTCTTGAACATCCCCTATCTACTAACAAAAAATAGGGAACCAAGCTATTATTACTACCTCAGCAGATACTACTTCAATAGTTGAGCCTAGGGATGGTTCCATCACTATGTTGAGATCTATGGATAGATGATAAATTATGATTTTTATAGACATGGTGTGCATATTTCTAACAAACAATGTCAAGTCCTATAGAATGGATTTGAAAAAATCAATACCATGTCAAATTGAATAAATGAGGTTAGAACAGACTCCCTACTTATGAGGATTCTATTGACTGTGAATATGATAACTTCTATCCATATCTCTACTAATCATAGAATCCATGAGACCCACCCCCCATGATAATATAATATTATCTAACAATAACATTCCCTTCTAGTAATCAAGTAATGTTTGAAACATAAGTGTGGTGTATTGACACTTGATTTATGGATATAAAGTAACCAAAAAATACCTCTCCCTATACTCCTCATCTATTGTAAGATTTAAGATTTAAAGTACAACGTAATATATTCTTATATGAGATACTGAACTCCCACAATCTAGTGTTCCACTAGAAGAGAGTAATGACCTCTTGCGAACAAGATTACTTTGTGTTTGAAGAATGAAACTTATTGAGAAATAGATTACAACCCTTATCACAGTAATGGAAAACACATCACAATCCACGAGGAATTAGAACCATCACTTCTAAGATTCCCCATGTTGTATCATCATTGATAGTGAAAACCAGTGCTCCTTTTGAGAACATATTGAACTAATGTCAATATTCAAATCCTATAACCGAGCCTTAGTCTCCAGAAATTTAATGTCAACCTCATAATTTTGTTAACCCTATCACTAAATGACTCATTGTTTCCTCTTCCATGTGTCATTGTTTAAAACCTCTACTATGTGGTGACCCACTCAAAAATCCTACAGAACATCACCAGCAAAAACATGATAGGAAAATAGACCTAAATTCATTCCCATATAATAAAATTAGAGTCTCCAAAAACCATAAAGTGAAATATTTATGTATAATTAATTAATATATAATATAATTACCATAATATAAATATTTAATGAATATGAACAAATATTCATCATGCTTGATATGTACATAGGTATCTACATTATACATAGATTTACTTTTCCTAGTACTCTCATTAAACATGACGGTCATTATGTCATATCATAAGAATATAAATATTTCATCTCTAATGGTCTCCCTTCCTTTCTTCTCATTCTAATATTAGCTGATACTGTTTTCCAGTGATCCCATAAAATATTCACCAATGCCAATATCAAAATTTCATCCTCTCTCTCAACCAATTTCTCTATTACCACTATATTATGACCCTCCCCATGTACAATATAACCACACCTAGATCAAATGTAAATATAGGGATAACGTTTGAATCCCAACATAAATATGAAAAATGTTAGTGACTGAATCCCATGGTAGATAATGTTTACAATAGGAGGAATTACCCACTTTAGGGAAATCTAATGACAATATATATAATGAGAACCAACAAATAACCAAAAAGAATAAATAAATAATAACACCACACTCAATCACTAACCAGATCCTATAGACCTAAAAATAATTTATATATGTACATGGGGTGACCATAAAAGTATACTCTATAGTATCCTTCCAAAATCCACTTTGTATTATGAGAATGAAATATTATAATTCTTGGTGAGTAAATGAATAGAATCTACTGATTTTATAAATACGTAAAAATATATCCCATCATCAATATAGCTTTCTCACTATGTAACACATACAAGTAAGAATATATATAACAATGAATATACATAATAATGGTACCACATTTCCACTTCCTCACTGGTGTGTTTCAATTGCACCCCAATTCCAAATATAAAACATTACCATACCTTCCATAATAAATCATTCACCATATACATAAAAATTACATATATTCCAAGACTTGTGTAACTTGTCACAACCTCATCCCTACCATATCATCTATAAAAATGTAGTTATTATCATAGCCATTATAGCCAATGTATTATGAATTATAATTTAATTAATCACATCCCATGAATTGAAACCTATATGAAACCATATTCATTACAATCAGAATACATATATGTGTTATTATATTAATCCAACACATCCCACAGACACATGTATAGTAGAAATGTGATTCACCTGTGCCTATGTAGTCACATGTCTGATACCTTGAGACATTAAGAATAGGATATGCCAATATATTAGGATGTGAATCAAGGGAGAGAGTGTATTAGTGATAAGTCGTCCATTTATCCCCTCACCAACATGGATGTTGATGAAAAACAAATAACCAAAACATTTGGCCATTGGATTCTCACCCTTTTATGGTAGTGGAGAATATGAAATCCTTAAATATAATTAATGTATACCACAAAACCAAACAAATAAAAACTACCATGAAATAATATTACTATATCTATCATCCAACATGAAACGTGGATACCACCTCTATGTTCTATAGAGCTATATTTCATACAAGAACATGAGCATCAAATCCAACATCTTTAATAATCTTCATTACTAACTAATAATTGAAATTTTTCATTGTTAAAAACATTTCAAATTATAATCTATATGATTCTTTTCATTACAAGACCACAAGCTTTCACTATTTTCATTTCAATATCTATATATTCATCACACTAACTTCAGAACATTTCTTTCAACCATCCTATGAGTTCCATTATACATCCATAAGAATATCAAGAATAATAATCCAATGGGTTATTTATCAATTTATACATTATTATATAATATGGGAACTCGAGTACTAATCCAAAGCTACAATGAAAAATATTCACTCACAATGAATAACTAACCTACTACAAGAAGAAGAATATCATAGACACAAACCATCTGAAAATAAATAAATCAAAATAACCCATCAAGAATAATCAGAATGACCAACTCTCTTATCATACCCAAAAACTAATTTACATCCTCATATAATAACCATATGAGTATGTTTTCCCCACTCTTAACATGTTCTATGTACCCTAATGTCAACTTCGTCTCAAAAAAACATACAATATCTTATATTAATATTTTTCATCCACCCCTTTCATGATCATTCATGAAAAACATATTATAAAATAATAAAAATAAGGGATCTATGATCCAAGAGTGCATATTTTTTAGAATACTACTTTCTGCATGAAAAGCGCAATGGATAACTACGTCCATAAATCCAAGTCATACAAGTCTATTAAAAAATAAAAAGATTGATTAGTTTAGAACATTTATCTCAGTAAAATTTAATTTTTATTTATATATTGAATTAAATAGTTCATTATCAATAAGATTCGTGAATAAGAATATTATTATCAGTAACTAAAAATGTTTCATGAAATATATTCATTTATATATGTTTTCTAGGAATAATGGTAATAAAATTCCCATAATTATTTCACTAATCACTTTATAATTTCCATATTAATATTTTTATAAAAGTTTATGTAGGTAAATAGTCTTAAAAATCAAAAAAAAACACCTTAATCATATAGCACACTATCGAGAAAGAATAAAGAAGCATCGTCAATAGAGATTCAATGTATGAGATCGAAAAATACATTTCATATTAATTTTTAAATAACGTTACTATTATTATTTATTTACATTACATTATTACCCAAAGAATATAAACTATTATAATATCACACTTTCACATAAATATGATGAATTAATAAATCCCATAACTCTATTAATTATTCGATCATTTTTGTGAAAATAAACATACACAAGAAATGATCTTGAGGCTATAATCACATGAAGAAAACTGCAAAATCCAAGATCATAACCATAATTATCATCAACTCAACACAGAATTAGAAACAAAACAACTCCAATAGATATAGTATTCTCAAGTAAAAGACAGAGAATAAACACAAAAGAAATGGGAAATAACTCAAATAATTTAGAAGGATTATTTATCTAAAAAACAAAGCATTTTAAATTCATAAAATGGTGTAAAAAATTTCTAAAAATGAAACTATGAATGCATGTATGTGAAGATAAAATATGGAATTTGAGAGAAAAATGTGACTATTAGATTTATACCTAGCTAAAAAACCCTAAATTATGGGCTGACATGAATCATAAATTCATTAACCTCAAATAAAGAACTAAATTGTTGAAAGATAATTAATCACTTTATCATGATTTCTCATAGTTTACTAATGATCATAAATTAAAGTAAAAATATATTAATATAACACTTTAATATCATGGTGAAACTCTAACACCCAATTAATCAAAAATAAAGGACAATTTGAAAACCAAACATTTGTGTCATGGCATGCCTATGACAGGGGTGTATAAACAAAATCCCTACACATCAAGATTATATGGGAACTACTATCCTATAAATTAAATCCATGGAAAAACCTCAAAATTTTCTAGAACAAATCATCCCATTAACCACCTTAATGACCTATTCCACCAGTTTTCATAACTACATATCATCTGAAAATCATCCATAATATCATGTCCCACACATTTACAAACTGATTTACCTCCTCAAGTTGTAATTCCAGGTCAATCCATTCTCAATCGTAGGAATAATTCCCCCAATGACCCTAAATTCCAAATAAAACATAACAAAATGGATCAGAAAAAGTATTCACGTACTTAAGATACATAACTCATATGTGATTCCATCTATACACTTAACATTTCATAGGTTTCAAAATAAATGTTCTTATAATTTCACCTTTAAAATAATTATTCTTATGATAACTCCAAAAAACTCATATCCTTAGGTTATTTTTTGAATATAATCCCATATTACCTCTTCTGATTTATTTTTATATGTTTTTTAACTTTTATTAAGGATAAAGAGGAAAAATTCCTCTATTCAGAAGGATGACATTGTGAGGTGTAATGACATTAAAGTAATTAAAAGTTATTTTTTATTCAATTTATTTACTATCTTCCTCAAATATTTATAAATATCATCCACCAATCCAAAAATATTCAATTATCATCACTATGTTTCTAAAAAAATGATATTTTCACAATATAAATCTATGTTATCTTACATTCATTTGTTACAAAACATTATTTTTTTGGATCATTTTTACCTCATAGATGAACTATGATATAACAATACCCTAAAAATGATAAGAAAACATTAACAAGTTTTTTATGACGTAATAATGATAAGGTTTATATGTTTTTATAGTTATATAATGGTGATATACATATATGTATGTGTGTGTGCGTCTGTATATTTATTAATAAAATTAATTCTTTTTTTAATAAAAATTCGCACAAATGGGATTTTAGTCACTCATTGCAAACTGTCACCATAACATCCATAAAACAATAATTATTATTTAGAACTATGTTAGACACACCTTTGTGACCTGCATGTCAAATATTTAGGTTATTAACATATGAACATGGATCAAGTACAAAAACCACCATACCAAGGCTAGTATAGAACCAATAAATCTATTCACACCAAAATTCAATTTTAAAAAAAGTATTTTTAAATCAATAATTGGAAATTATAAATCATTTTTATTAATTAAAATTATATATTGTTCTAATATAGCTTCATAATAAACCTATATTAATCATACACATAATTAGATCTCATTTGACTAATTTAGAATCATAGTTAGGGTTTTATCATCTCAATATTTTTCATCAGTATATATTCTACATTCACGATATTATCAATTTATGTGGTTTATATACAACCTAATGAATTTATAATAACATATTTTCCATTTTAATTATCTTATAATCAAGTCCACATGATTTTATTTATTTTAAGGTCTTTGGATTCAAAGTTACCAACTCCATAGGTGTTTATCATGTTTAATTTATTTCATTTTGATATATTATTTATTCACCACCTTCTTTCATTATGTAGTGTGTAGAATACACTATGAATTTAATTTAAAATATTTTATATGTTATCAGTGGGAATTTAAAATCCAAATTTTGTCATTTATTTCAAGGAATTTTAATACACAAGTTATGAAAATCGTAATAGTTTCCTTCAAATTTCAATTGGAAGTTGATATTGTTTATGAGTAAATTTACATTAGGGAAATTATATTTTATTTATATTTAAAAACATATATATTATAATCCACTATAATTGTTTCTTATATGTTTTATTTCTATTTCCCAATCATTTTTTCACAATTCTTCCAATTTTTTTCCAACCAGTGGAACTGATATTGTCTCATATTATCAGTTGATAATTTTGATTCTCCATTTTTTTATTCATTGTTTTTGTTTTATAAATTTCCTAATATATAAATCCATGACTGTTCAAGGATAATTGGTATTCAAATAGAATTTATTAAAAAAATAATCAATGAAATCTCCTTTTAAAATATTATACATTGATCATTATCTATAAACTTATTCATTCTAGATAAAAGAAAAAACAATTATTATTTTACAATATCTTCACATAAAAATTTTCCTTCCATATACTTTAGTTTTATTTTACAAGCTTCTACTATATGATTTTATTATTTTAAAAATTAATTTATATTCCATTGATTACAAATATTTTTAAATTAAAATAAAAGTTATCAAAAATGAAAGGGAATTTATCTAAATTTTTCATATAAATATAATATTTCTCCTATAAAAAATTTCTCAACCATATCAATATCCTAAAATATTTCCAATTATTCATTGGGGGTATGATCTAATGATTTCTCAAACCTTACTTTTATCAATGTCTTATGATAATGTTTTGTGGAAACCATCATGAGACCAATTTATTTATCATATATTGATTTCACTTTATGGAATTATTAATATTGTCTTGTTATTATAGAATACATATATATATTTTTAATAATATATGATGGGTGGGATCCATATATCCTAGTAATGAATTCGTTAAAACATTATATATCATGAGGTAATTATGTTATGCATGAACCTTATAGATATGTTCACAAATATTTTCATAGAAATTTTAAATTTATTCATATCTCTTGAATAGGTCTTAATGATATGTTCACACAAATATGTATAGTTTTTATTTATATTATCACAAATATATGCCTGGACCGTATCAATATTTTTACAAATCTATGTGTAAAACTTCTTCATTTGTTCTAAATCCTCTTTATAAAAATAATTGATATGTTTATTAATATAAATATAGAAGAAATTCATTTATCTATGTTTGCAAAGTAATGGTTTACCTATTCTTATGTTTATGTCATATCCTTATATTTTTCTCCATGGGTCATGCTTAATATATAGTATTTTCTCCTTATTATATTATGGTATTTGGATGCTTCCATGATTATACTTTTATGGCTATATGTCTCAATACCCTTCCTTATGGACAACCCTTTTTATTCCATATTATTTTCTATTATATATTACCCCCATGATTTAATCATTTAAAAAGATTATGGTATATCATTTTATAACTAGTTGATATTTTTTCTCTTAATAATTATTTGGCCACACCATACGTTATGTATTCATTTACCATGTAATAAAGATGGTTATTAAGTATAATTTACTAAGAAAGATATAAAATGGGGAAATTATTTATTAGAGGTGTTGAAGAAATCATGTGCAATAAGACATTTTGATAGATATTCCTCGATGAATCTAAACCATTAGGTTCTATGATAGTGTATTTATTTTAATGATGTAAAATTTTAATTATGGGATTAATGTAAAATATGTTCCTTTTATATTTTTTTTTCTTAGTTTTTATCAATGTAAGTGTGTAAGGAATATATTTTTAGCATCAGATCTGGGAGTGTGGGTGTGGGAAATCTCAGTTATTATTAAATTAAAGTTTACTTAGTTTTTTTTATTTTTATAATAACTTTTACTTAACCCAAATTAAATTTATATATGCTGAAAATAATGTATGAATTTCCAAATTAAATTTTACATAGAGTAGCACATTATAATGTTTACCTTTATGTTTTTATTTATAGTAATACTATTAATATATTATTATTCATTACTCATGTTAACCACTTTTGGTTGTATTAAATTTATTGAACTAGGAGAAACTGAGTTAACAAAGATCATGACATAAAATGTGGTTATTATCCTAATGACTAACCGAATATTAAAATAAGTTCTGTGAAAACATTCATAAAACTTAAATATTAGGATATAAATAATAAAAAAATTTATATTGATCTCCCAAACAAACCAATAAAGAAATAAGATATTGTTAATTTATTCAAGAATCAATTATTGACACCCTTTAGAATTTATTATCATCAATTATTTTTAGATAATTTTTCAAACTTGATAAAAAAATTTCTTTTTCTGTTCATGAATTACTAGATACAGAAAAATTAATCTTGGTTGTTTATCATTTAAGAATTTAAGAAAACTAATTGTAGACATTGATAGATAATATAATACAAATTGAAGATGACAACTCTAGTGAATGAGAGGATTTAAGAAAATATTATTCACTAAATATGTTTTCTTATATCATTAACCTAAAAATGATGGAATGTTATATATGTTATATAAAAAGGATGATATGTTAATTTGTTCATATATGGGGAATTTAATGATATTCAAAAGTCACACCATTGGTTTTACTATTGATCCAAAATTAAATATCCATCATATATATAGAGTCTGAAAAAAATATTTGAGTAGAATAAACCATAATGGAATTTGGTAGATATGATAAAGTTGTTTGACGTTCACATAAATAACAAATAGAAATTAGGGAATCTTATTAAGGTTTTTAATACCATAAAAGGTAAATATAATTCATAAAAACTAGAATTAAAAATTAAATGTAGGATGGAAAATTTCCCCACATATATAAAAAATAGAAATTAGTACCCATGAAATTTCAAAAATTAAACAAGGAAATTTTCCAAGTGTGTAAGGGATGTCCATTGAGATCATGATACCAAAAACAAATATGAAGTGGATAGTCAATACAGTAGATGAATAAATATCCTGAATAATGTACCACTAAAAAATAAATTATTAAAATGATATACATTTAAGAATTAAGAAAATTAATTCCCCAATCCAAGTGATAATGGGAATAGTATACATCAGCAACCTCCAAGACCAAGAATACAAGAAATACCCAATCTGATCAATACTGTTGAATTGGATCATGATAATTAATTATTGAAAGGTACATATATTATCTACTATAGATCTATGAATTCTTTATTTTATTTTATTTAACCAAGTTCTTTCATTTAATGATGTTTTTTTAAGAATCTGATTTCAACACCTCATATATTATATATTAAATAGTATTTAAAAACACTTTTTCATGCAATGATTAATTCAATGTATATTAATGTTATCTAAAAATGAATTATTGTAAGATAATTCTTATAGATCTATTTCTTCTACCATTTATATAATTAGGTATGTTATTGGTGATTTAATGTATCTCCAAACATATAGCTCATATTAATTTTTGATATAGAGAAATATCACTTCATATCCAAAAACAAAATGTGGTAAAATAATGATAAATGTAAATTGATGAAATCACTTTGGAAAAAATAAATAATACTAGTCTTGATACATGATAATGGTGAATTAATGCCTCAAATGATTTAGTAATAAATCAACTTTAAAGAAATTAAATTTGTATATTGTTTTAATAATGTATTTCCAAAAGAAATTACTAGTCTTCACCATAAAGTGAGGTTGAATTTTTTATTAAACTCAATCCTAGTAATATTCCAATATGAACCATTTCATACAAATTTCCCTTCATTGTATTAGATTAATTCATGGAGAAATAATAAGGGAATCTTGAAAAGGGTTTTATACTCCCACTTTCCCCACCATGGGATGAACGATTTATCTTTGTTAAGAAGAATGGTTTATTATTGTCTCTATATATTTGATATTTTTAATGATGGTGTTCCGGTCAAAGACTGAAACCCAAATATTATTAGTGAAAAAAATCACAAGAAAATATTGCATGAGTCTGAAAGATAGGATTTTTTTTGCAGTCTCTTTCATAATGGGAGGGTAAATAAAAATGGAGGTCTTTAATACAGGTAATGTAATGGAAGACTTCCATATTAGAAATTCCATTTACAAACTTGTTCGCTTCTCAATATGTGTGAGTGATAATAAAGCTGTTCTTTATGAACGAGTGCAGATAGTCCATCCAATATGAAGTAAGATTCCATGAAAGGTTAATAACTCCATTCTAAATGGCTTGCACAATGGTTGTCAAATTGATCTCGATAAAAATATTTTTTCAACTATAATGTTTATAAAAAGATATGATGTGAATCACAATCATCATTTTAACTTTCAGGGAATATGCAACACCACATATGTCATAAAAGTAGCCAAGAATATTCTGATAGTGGTATCTATAGATAAAACCGCATCTTGAGGGACCCGAGTTTCCTTTAAGAGCACCATCAACATTGAAATTCATACATCCTAGAGGAATATTTATCTATATTATTTCAAAATAATTTCTAGGCTATGGGTAAATTCCATTCACCCCAAGACATCGTATAATCCCATGTTCTATAATAGTGTTGCTGCAAATATCCTTTTGAATCGAGATGGCTTCCCAAATGGCAATAAGTATTCTCAATTTACATATATTTATACTAAATGAGTAACTATTATAAATATAAGAATTCTTATCATACCATATAACATGAATAATCTCAACTATAGCTTTTAGAAATAGATTATTGATTTGTTGGGAGTAAGTCATATCCATACAATGCCATATATGAGGGTTGATAGATTCATAATGTAACTATACGCACTCAAAAATATCATAGACTTAGTTCCAAAGTGACTTTTCTGTATTACAAGAAACAAATATG
This sequence comes from Viscum album, assembly GCA_963277665.1. Lineage (NCBI taxonomy): Eukaryota > Viridiplantae > Streptophyta > Magnoliopsida > Santalales > Viscaceae > Viscum > Viscum album. The sequence continues at coordinate 599,102,395 of OY728153.1, forward strand.
TGGTTAATGTCTTCCCAATGCTGGTTTCAAAAAAAGAAATTTAGAGTGGTTATGAATCCAAATTGATTGAAGGAATGTGTCATTTGGGACCCTTTTGTGTGCAATATTCCAAACAAGTGTGGATATCGAGGTATTTAACAATAACTTATTAAAAAATATTTCCAACTGAAGCTATTATCATATTTAATAAATATATGATCATAAATTTTTTTTGATTCAATAATGTAATAATGATCAGGGTCCCAAATTTTAAAGTCATTAGTGGTGGTAAAAGAATAATTATCTATGACCTTATTAACATCATTAGGCAGGTAATCGTTTTTATAGATTAACATAACATTGATGGTATAGTTAGATTTATCTAGATATTGAGTTGTAGAAACCATGGGAATAAGATAAGCACAAGCCCAGTTAGCATTCCAGAAATTCAATGTAGAGTCTTTGCAAACCATTCATCTAGATTTAGAAATTATTCTTGAAAAATCATTCCTAATGGCTGTCTAGATGGATGAGCTCTTATAATTTATATTTCATTTATTTAATTTATTAAGAAAATAGTTTTTCAAGAAATCAATGGAGGATGATTTATTATGAATGTTATTCCAATTGAGTATAGATTGTATGGAATCAATGAAACAATTGGTGTTTTTGATTTCAATCCCACCTTTGTCCAAAGGCCTGAAATAGGTGGGCCAGGGGATAGTTACCAACATCATATCAAGAGTGATTCCACTCCACACAATGTTTTTTATGGAAACATTTATGCTATTTATGAGACCCATATGCCATTTATAGACCAACATGGAATATACCATTTTGGAAACAATCATAGACTTTACAAGATAGATTCTATCCACCATTGAGGGACTTTCCTTTCCACAATGAGAGATGATGATGAATTTGGTCAATAATGGAGGAAAAATAGTTATATTTGGGTCTGCCCAAAAAATGGGAACACCATTATAGATAAAAGAGATAGATCATTCCATAATTCCTAAAGCAATGATAATATTTGTTTTTCTGTTGGAAGCAAATATTTTTTCCAAAAAATATTCAGTATTTTCATTAATTGATATATTTATAAGAAATATCTTCATAGTACATGAAGGAAATTTTTAGGTTTTTGATATTTCTCTTATCACATTGTAAACATATGGTGATTTCATCAGCATACAATAGATGTGTGGGGCTATTCAAATTCTTAGAGGCATAAATCAGTTTAATATTGTTTATATCCACTAGGTGAGTAAGTAATCTACTTAGGTAGTCTTCAGAAATCATGAAAATAATAATAGATAGGGGACCACCCTACCTGACTCATTTGGATCATTTAATGTATCCTTTATGAGATCCATTAACAAGTATAGAGATGAAATACGAATTGAAAAGAATTTTAATTATTCTAATGGGAGAGTCATTAAATACAAAGTTCCTTAGATATTTGAAAATAAATCTCCAATAAATGGTAAAAAATATATTTTTGAATTTCGTGTTTGATGGCTTCATCCCACCTTTACTAGTATTATTTAAATGTTTGGAGTATTTTGAGCTAAGGAAAATACAATCTTGGATAGACCATCCTTTATAAAAACCAAACTGGTTCAATGAAATGGTTTTATCGATGCTAGAAGAGATTCTATTTTATAGAATCTTGGTCATAATTATGTATAGTCGATAAGGGAAAAGGGTATGAAAATGTGAATCTCATTAACATTCTATACTTTAGGGATTAGGGTGAGGAATTCAAACTTTGGACTATGAGGTATAAATCCTTTAGGAAAGAAAGTCCTCATCAATCTACAGACATCATTTTGGATCACATCTCAAAAATGAGGATAAAAAACTTTATTGAAAACATCAGGTCTCAGAGAACACTCAAGATTTAGGCTAAAGAAAGTGTGTCCAATCTCATGATCAAGAGGAATGATATTATGAAAAGAGTTATCTTCTTGAGTCACCAAAACAAGAATAACATCAGGTATGAGGTCCTTATTAACAGTATTAACATTGATAATATTTTCAAAATAAGAGACAAAATTATTAGAAATACCTTATTTAGAATCAATAAGGATGTCCACATCCCATAGAAAGGAAAGAGACCAACAATATTTTATGGATCATTTTAGGGAGTTAGAGAATTTAGTATTTCCTTCAATTTCATTGAGCCATCTAGTTTTATTAAAATTTCTACTGTTTTCATTGAATTTGATCATGGAAAAATGTTTAGTATATTTATTATTCTCATGTTGGGGTAAAAAGTAAAATTGGAGCTTGTATTGTTATTAAATGTTTGGTAGAGTTCCTCTTCTAGAAGAAGGATTTCATTTTTTATATGTTTAGATTTTGATCAACACCCCTCTTTAAGAACATTCTTTAGTTTTTTTTAATATTTAATGAAATATGCAAAATAATCATTGAAATTTTTCAATGTAGACCATCAAATTTTTATAATGTTTACAAAATTAAGTCTGATGTCCAAGAGATGTTAAATATAAAAGGTAAAAAAGTATTAGTGATATTGATATTAAAGATTACTATGATAGGATGGTGGTCGGAAATTTTTTTTGGAAGAGTGATTCTAGAGATGTTGTCCCATTTATCAAGAACAAGATCATTAGTGATAGATTTATCTAATTTTGTAGAAACCATCCTATTTTAATGTTTTCTATACCACGTAAAATTGTCACCAGTGAGATTAAAATCAATAACTTTTTTATCCTCTATAGATATTTAAATTCCCTTGAATAAATAGTGTAGTGTGAGGGACCATTTTCTCACCTAGGGCTACAATAGCATTAAAGTCTCCTATAACAAATGAAGGATCATAAATGATATTGCTAATATGGGAGATTTCATTCCAAATGGACCTTTAATATTGGTATCTATTATTGGTATATATAATGGTAGAGTAAATATTTGAGTTATAAAAGGTAAAGTCACTGGTAAAATATTTCTCAGATATACTAAAAATATCCACATTCTATAAAGATGATTGAACAAATATTCAAAGAGTTTCAAAAGATGATCCATTATTGCAAGCGCCTAAAAAGTATAAAAAAATTAAAAAAGAGGAAAAACATGTGAAGAAGAATTTATTTTAGGTATAATAATTGAAAAAATAATTAGGATGGTGATTATTGATAAACCCTTTTAAGATATTAATCGTTTTAGGGTTCACTATACCCTAACAATACCAAAAGAAAATATTCATAAAAACTTGTTCTTGGGGTTTGACCCCCCTTTTTACTTGTTCCTAGAGTTCTTATTTTTGGTTGATTTTCTAGGAGTGCTAGCATTGATAAGACTAGTTTTCTTCACTATCTTTTGTATAAGAGAAATAAGGATAATGTTATTAATACCTTCATTACCTTTCATAGATGTTGGATCACCGATTTTTGTGTTTGATGGTGAAACCAATTGACTGTTTGAAGAATTCAATGGTATCACCTTATGGATGGTCAGTTGTATCTCCTTCCCAACAAGGTATAGACTCTATAAATTCAAAGTGTTTCTATTTGGACTTAAAAATTAAAAATATGTCTTCATTGATATGATTAATAGAGTCTTTATAAAATTCCTTGAAAATTTTGGGGTTGTATTTATTGATGTTTGTTTCATATATTCAATGATTAATGAAGAGAATTATAAGAATATGGGTATTTTGTTGAAGACTTTAAAAATGGTTAAATGTGTTCCATGTTTATCAGGTGTGAATTTTGGATAATATATTTCTCCCTAATGGGTCACTAAAAAATTATAGAACATATATATGTGTGGAATTAATAAACATTAAGGGGATTTAAGAATATACTAGACCAACAACTAAAAATATATGAATTTTTATTTGATTAACAGGTTTATATATATTCATTAATAGAATTTTCTCATGATATTCAAATTCATTAACTATATTTAAAAATAAGGGAGGGATGTTTATCTGTATAGAATAATGTAAATATAGGATCATGGAGCATACGAAGAGGTTGGATGCAACCCCATTGTTTTGACTACCATATATTGGAGAACGGTTTTGTGTATAAAGTTATGATTCAATTAATTTCATGGGATGTTTCTTTATAAACAATGAAAATTTCATAGTTTATGACTTAGTTTAATTTATGACACATGAAAAAAATTACCCAATGTATGATTTAGAGCTACCTATAAGAATTATTGCATTACAAATATAGAGGTCATGTATCTATGTTGAAAAGTGAGATATATATACATATGAAAATATTATAAATTATATATTCATATTTAATGATTTAAGCATGCATCAAAGGATATGGATAAATTTAATTAATGATTATGGCTTATTAATACATTACTATTTAAATAATCAAGAAGCTACAATACTAGGTAAATAGTAAATATTTAACTACCATGTAATAGACCTTTAAATAATCCTTTATTCTTGAATTTACATGAAAATTTAATTTTATTAACTTTTATTGAAAAAGTTAATTTCATTTCATTAATTATCATATGGAAACTAGAGTAGTATGATTGTTTTTCTTTCTCTAAAAATGTCAATTTTTCTCAAAAATATTCTTGTAAAGAATCCAGTAATTTAAATAACTTTTATGTTATATAATAATGAACACAAAGTTTTAAAAACCTTTAAATTAAAAAAAATATGAATTTATTGGATAAAATATTCAATAGAAAATATTTTTTGAACTTATAAAGTCATATTTCCAACATTTATATAACTAATTAAAATGTAAATATAATAAAAATATTAGTTTTAATATTTTCATTGAATCAAGTATTTTAATAGGGGATTTAGTTTTTACTTGTGATGGAGGCCTCATATCATTTATTGGTATTATAATAAAATAAAATATGTAATCAAAATCAGTATACATGATAATTTATTCTTATATATAAATTTAATTCTTAAAAATAATATCTTTAGGAAAAATATTTTTACCTAATTATGTGTGTTTGTTTTAAAATTAATTTTTCACCCCATTAGAAAATTTTGTTGATAATATTTTTTCCAAATTTGGAATATTAAGTATAAAAATAGTTATAATGCACCAATATTAATTAATTTCAATAATTCAATTTCTTTGGTTATATATTAATTACAAAGGTAAAAGAAAAATAAGCTACAACTAAATAGTAAAAATACCTTAAATGCTTGTTTTTTAAATAAAATATGATTTCTTAAAGATATTTTAAAACTAAACAAAATTATTCCCACCACATTATTCAATTTTGTGGATATTGATCCTTTAATAGTAACCTTACACAGTTGAAAATGTAAGTGTTGCTTCAGAAATGACCATTTTCCCCACTTATAAAAGAGTAATATTCAGAACACTTCAATACTAACCAATACTTATAATTTCATATTGAATCTATGAAATATTTCTACTAATATACCCCTATTTTATGGTAAAAATATTCTAGTCACCATTATATTTCATGAGGTATTCTATTCCTATGTGGCTGTTATAGAAAAATTCAAAACCCTAATGTGAAAATTATCTACTACTCAACAATTCTTGTTATTTATCATCATTTAAATTTACTATATACACACTAATATATTATATTAGTATCATTTATATACATAAATGTTACATATTATGGGTATTATGATTATATATTCAGAAAAACCATATATTATAGAAAAATAAATCAACATTTGTGAGTACATGCATACTACCAACACCATGAGAAAAAAAACTATTTTGATCCCCACACACTATTTCTTGTTCATGTAATGGGATTAATTAGGGAATAATATTTTATGATATCATTAAGGTATTGGTATATTAACATTGATAAAAACAAAGATTAGATCAATAAATGATCATTGTTAATTTAATCGTTTAAAATAAGTGTTCGAAATGGATAATATTTTATTCAAATTTTGTAACATTTTCATACATATTAATTCAAAATATAAATAATGTATAATTATTATATATAAAAATAATAATCAATGAATATGATTATTAAGAATATGGTATTTGTGATATTATTTCAAAACCAGCTCAAAATCATTCATTGAATAAGGGTACATTAATATTTGTGTATGTTTAACCACCTAATTGAACAATAATATAAATTTTTATAATGATTGACTATAGGTACATAATTACTAGTATTACATAATATAAATTTAAAAATAATTATTTTTTGGGTTTAAAGATAATATTTTAATGTTTAATTCATTTATTAAGAAAACAAACTTTGATATACAGTTATCACTGAAACATGGTTGTTATCGATTGTATCTTCAATGATAAAGAATAAAACACTAATTATGGTAACTTTAAACATCATAAATAATTGTGATGATCCATATAGGAATCATTAATAACCTATATTTGTTTATTTATGGATGAATAATTAATACAAATAGTCTATTATAAACCTAATAAAAACTATCAAAACTATAATCACTGAATGTGGAAAATAAAAAGAATTCACCTAGAGAATTATTTTTTATGGATAGTTGGACTGAAAATGAGTATGAAAATAATTATGAATAAAATAATTAATATAGATATCTTTTTATGCAATAGGATAACTAAATTCATGACATTCATGGCAAGAGTAATGGTTTTTTGTCTAAAATTCCTCTCTATGAGACATGTTTTGTATTATGAAACTAAGTTGATTAATGTGATGTATATATACTACCTATGTGAGATTTCATGTCATTTAATATCCACAAAAATTTTATTTTAAGATCAATTTTAAGGCATTAATTTCAATAGGTAATGATTGAATTTCTACTGAAGCCATAAGTGGCATTTTTTAGCTCAATTTTCATACTTTTGGACTCATGTTATATTCATAACCTAAATCATTTTTTATGGTTCATAAATTGACATAAAATTATTTTACCATATAAATCATGAAACTTATGGGATTTAATAATCAATATTTTTAACCCTCCATCCTTTTATTTTGATTTAGGTGTTACCAAAACTATTATAAAACTCATTCTTTTCCATGGTCAAAAAACTATCCTTTGTTTTGGTAAAGTAAAAGTATGTGTTGTTTTATATATAATAAATATATATTTAGATACTATTTTTAAGGTAATTATATTTAGCAGATGAACCTAGGGGTATTCACCCAAAAATTGGTTGGATTATCATTGGGTTAATCATCACCCTAATTTATAATGATTGGGTCTAAGGTCACACACCTTAATGGAAATTACCAATGGATATTATTTGTAACCTCCAAACTCTCTTTATAAACCATGATAAATGATTTTTACTACCATTTCCTTTTTCAAATACTAATTAAAACTAGTTAAACCTATAATTTTCTTTCATAGATAACCCAACATGTTGTATGTACCCTCACCAATGTATTTCTTTTATAAGGGTACGTTATGTTACATTGATGATAACCTAATAATTTCATAATTATTATGGGATATTTATAATTTCCCATACTTTACATATATATTTTACTTCAATATTGATTAATATTTAATATATAACATAATAAAAACCATGCCAGGGATGTATAGGTTTTGTGTCTTTAGAAACTGGGAAATATTAACAACTGGTTAATAAAACATCCACATTATCTCCTGTATATTTCTTCATAACAAAACTACTTTTTTACATATCTTAATTAAGATAATCCTTCATGAACTGGGGAAAATAAACATATAAATGGGTGAGCATAATTTCTCAATAAGGTTAAACAAGGTAAATATCAATCATACAATAATCATAAGAACATAACATTTGAAAATATTATCCTGCATATAAAAGATCATATTATCATATCATGGGATAAATAATAAAATTTAAATGTAAAAAAAATAGTCTTAACATAAGAGATAAAATTTCATGGAAAACAAACATAAGAATATAGAATCATTTCATATTATTCAAAGCTCATTATCGAGACTATCATAGCGGACAAAGTCCATTACTGAACTGAGTTCACTCCTCATTCCATCCATGTATTACTGATCAAGATTTACTTGTCATTCCATTCATGTCTATATCATGGGAAATAAATATTTAACCAATGCATTGTAGGGATATATTGGTCCCACCCATCTCATAATGAATCCATTATTTTGTGTTCCACCAAAACATAAAAACCCTCACCATAACATAACCCATGAAATAAAATGGGTTTCTTAAATATCATTCTATCATAATTGATATAAAAAAATAAATTTCATAAATAACACATAATAAAATAATATTAATAATAGGGTTAGAAATATAAACCTATTTTAAGAGTTTCAACTTATATGGAAAATAATTTTGAGAAAACACATGAAAAATATTCCTAGGGAAAATATCTTTTCTTCTTCAAAAATGTTTTCCTTCTTCAAAATGTCTCACAATTTTAGAAGAAATCATTTTATGTAAAAATATACTTGTATGATTTTAAGGGAATCATCAAGAAAATAATTCATTATAAAAGCATAAAAATATGATCATGTTGTACAAGTTAAAAAATCAATCTACTCATAATTTAGTTAGAAATGTCCTAAAGTACCTCAAATTTTAAATGATAAAATATTCTATTCTTACCATTTAGTGTAAATATACCAATGGGTAAAATTTACATAAAAATATCATATAATGATATAAATAATATTTTGACATTCATATTTAGGAAACATGGACGTGGATGATAAATATACCATAGTTAATACTTACGAATAAACAATTTAAGATAAAAATGAGATTTGAAAAGATATCCCTTACCGTAGGTTCGATATACTTTATATGTATCTGAACCTCTTTTATAATGATTTAAAAAAAATTTATTGTCTTAATCAATAATAATAATATTTATTATGATATCATATATGAAAATATCATAATCTGTTTGTTAGTAACATTTTATTGTCACTTGTAATTTAGATATTGCCTACTTTAAGTTCATAATAAAGATTTGTCGGATAGGTTCAAGTTCCAATTTTTAGGTTATAGTAAAATAATTTATAGATTTATATTATTATAGAAAATATTATATTTATTTATTTAATTTATGTATATAATTATGGTTTAATGATGATCATGTGTAATGAATCACACCACATCTCGGAGACGGTAGGTCGTACGTACAGACGAGCGATAATATCACTCCCCAAATTATTTAATGGTATTAAATTGGATAGTGTATGATATTTAATAATTATTATCATGTTATAATAATTATATTTATAGTAATTATTTCTATCATTAAACCCATCCAAATAAAGTTGTGTTAAAAAACATATTATACCATGACATGGAGATGGAAAACTGTACGTACGCACGCGCAGATATTTAATTTTTCATAGGATGGATATAAGGTGACCAATGGTTGTATCATATTTATAATAAAATATAAGTATATTATTTATACTTATTTTATTACATTAAAATTAAACAATTAATGAAAAGTAATTGGAAAAGAAAGAAGTTTGAAACAATTGGTAGAAGAGATTTCCTCTTCCCTAACGTGCTTCCCGTAAATCTTATCTTAGAGTACTAGAGTTGGTTTATGAAAAAGACTATAACCTCTGGAATAAAAATAGGGGAGTTGGGAAGAAAAATGTTAAGGGTATGGCAGATCATGAAGGTTCAAAATGAAGTGAATATGTGATGGAGCGGGTGCCCTTTCATAATTGAGTTGGGGGGAACTTTTTGAAACTCCCTAAATAATAATTTATAATAAAATAAAATCCAACCCAAAAACCTCCATAATTTACCAATTTAGAAGATTATATGAGATAGGTTTGTAGTCTCATTAACCGATAAATTTTGGACACGTTATTTTTTTCAATTTAGTCCATATCTTTTTAATTGACACAAAGTTATTCTATTTAATTTTTATTGTGGTAATAACATTCTAAATATTTAATGGTTATAAATATTTACTTATATAGTGTTAATTGTTCATAAATATATATATTATTATATTTTATATCTTATAATTATAAATTTTTAAATTAAAAAAAATTATTTTTAAATAATTTAATAATGATTTATTTTTATAAAATTTCAATTGTGTCAATTTTAACACCATTCATTTATTTGACATTAATAAAAATCTACACATAAGATAAATTATAAAAAAATATTAAATACACTAATAAAATTTCATATTAACCTTTAAAATTTATGGGGATCATTAATTATTTCATATGATATTTCTTTTAAATTTTTTAAAACCCTTTATTTGATATTTTTATTAATAAAATAATTTTTACATCACTATTGTGCCATCATTAATAGTAATTGGTTAATATATAAAAATTAAAAATAAATATCTATTATATAGGTAATTATTTTATCTTTATCAATGCTACGTATAATCGATATTATCTCCTACTTATCCCTGTATTAAAATTAATGTACTTATGTAAAATGAGATTGTGACATTCTGTCACATTCATTACGATTTAATACATTCATGTCATATTCAAAGGTAAGTGTTCATCAAAAAATTTTATTTCGAAAAATATATGAAAAGGGTCAAATTTTTTCATCCAATAGGATTTTTATAGGTGTAAACGTAATTTTATAATATTTTTTTTACCTCTAATTACCAAATTTACCTTTAACCAAGGTAATAAAAATAATTACCAATGTTACAATTCATAATGCCCAGAAATAAAATAAGCCTATTAAAATTATTTATACCTACCAATTCCAAATATTTAGTCCATTTTTTAATTTTAAAAACATATAATTTTAAGTAATTAATTTAAAATCAATCTTGTTGTCATAATGAGAGAACGAGTTTTTTATGTTAAAACAATGTAAATGAATGAAATGTTTTTACATAGGAATTCAATGTAAAATTAATCCTAATGAAATAAGTTATTTTAAATGATAAAAACATATTATATTTATACTTTTAAACCACTGATTATTATAATTAAACCATTTAAATTATCTCGATGGAAAAAAATTTGTTTTTAATTAAAATTTAGCATATTTTTACTATTCATCAAAACATGAAAGTTATCGAAAAAATATCAGATATTTATCCAAATTAAATTTTTATATCTCAATTAAATATTAAATGTCTAATATTTCATATAAAAATTATTAATGTGTCAAAATATTAATTAAAAATGGGTTCACCATTCAATGGTTTAAAATTAAACTTTTACTTTACGCCCATAAATCTGAATTTTTCCCTCGAAATTCATCCCTTGGAAACAAACATAGGACGATACCTCTCCCTTATCATATCCTCAATTTCCAAGGTAACTTTTTCAAGTTAGTGGTTCCTCCATAAAACATTAACCAGATGAGTGTTCCTGTTTACTAGAACTTTTTTGTTATGATCCAAAATTTATATCACTTGTTCTTCATAATATTGATCTTTCTCCACCTGTAAAACTTATGACCATAGAACATGTGTAGTATTATGTATGTAATTTCATCAAAGAGATATATGGAACACATCATGAACTTGAGACAGAATTTATGGAAGCACCAGTCAGTACTTCACCCTACCAACACAATCCATAATTTCAAAAGGACAGATATACTGATGGCTCAGCTTTCCCTTTTTTCCCAAATATCATTACTCTCTTCTAGGGAGATATTTTTAGAAACTCCTTATAACCCACCTTAATCTCTAGGTATTTTCTTCGGTTGTCAGTATAACTATTTTTTCGACTCTGATCTACTATTATGTATTATTTATTAGATTTGACCTTTTTTGTTATTTCATCAACAAGATCATGTTGTAACAGCTTTCTTTAACCAAATTTATCCCATAAACATGAAGTTCTACTCTTCTTTTTATATATGGATTAAAAAAGAGCCATATTAATACTAGAGTGAAAGTTATTATTGTTAGAAAATTCAACAAATGGTTGGTCTTGATCACAACCACCATTGAAATCCATAGAGAAAGCTCTCAACATGTCTTACCAAGTTTTAATTGTCCTCCCATATTTATCATCTATCTGAGGATGATAAGAAGTGTTAAAACTTAACTATGTTTCATGAGAATTATGAAGATATCGCAATAATATTGAGGTAAACATCAAATCCCGATTGGATATAATGGAAAGTGGTACCCCATACAATATTACCATCTACATTACATATATTATGGAAATATGATCAAGAGATAAATCATCTCTAATAGTAATAAAGTATGCCGACTTTGTAAGGTGGTAAACTATAACCTAGATATAATTATTGACATTGGATGTTTTTAGAAGTTTTATGATAAATTCCATTGTGATGTTCTCCCATTTCCATTCTATTATGGGTAATGGTTAAAACATCCCCTTATAATTTTGTATCTAAAACATAACTTGGATTAAAACCAAGCATTGAGATATATATTTAGCAACATATCTTCTCATGGAATCCCAACATATGTACTCTTTTAGGTCCATGTACATATTTGTGCTTCCAAGGTTAATAGAGAATGAAGAACTATGAGCCTCATCCAATAGATCCTTCTATAATTATGGTATGGGAAGAATGAAAACCCAGTTCCTGAACCTTATAATTTCATTACAATCAATGTTAAATTAAGGAACATTTCTCACCATCTTTTGTAACTCTATATATTCCTTCTATTCCTTCTTAATATTCACTTGTATAGATGGTTGAACATTAATTTTAGAATGATAATATTTCTCCCCTTCTATTAAAGTGTCTAGATCCATTCTTTGAAAATCCATAAATATTGAATATTTCGTGATCCTCATCGTGGATAATCTATCATGGACTTTTTGACTCAAAGCATCCACCACCTTTTTCACATTCCCATGGTGGTAATGTATTGAGAAGTTATAATATTTAATCAGATCCAATAATATTATTTAGAGAATATTCAACTCCTTTTGAGTGAAAATATACTTTAAACTTTTATGATCAGTATAAATATCACACCATTCACTATATAGATCATTCATCCATATATTTATTGAAAATATTACCACAGCTAACTCAAAATCATGATTCGTGTAATTTTTATCCTGAATTATCAACTACTGTGAGGTATAATCTATCACCATATCATTTATCATGACAACACATCCCAACCCCTTCTGGATTCATCATATTATATCACAAACCTTTCTCCACTACAATGTACTGTGAGCATAGGTGAACTAGATTACCATATTTTTAGCTCTTAAAAATTCTCATCACATTCCTCCGTCCAAACAAATTTAACTCATTTCTTAGTCATCTTTTTTAGTGGATTAGATAAAAATGAAAAATATTTCCCAAAATGTTAATAATATCTATCCAAACCAAGAATAATTTGGATCTCAGTTACTTTTTTTGGTCTTGACTGTCTTTTTATAACCACTATTTTTGCTGGATCCACAGATATACCCTATCTTGATATAATGTGACCCAAAAACAAAACATTATAAACAAAAAATTCACACATTATAAATTTGACATAATTCTTATCTTTTATTAGGGTCAGAATTAAAATTCCCAAATATATCTTCTTGTTATTCCATTCTCTTTGAATTGAAAAAAAATATAATCCATAAAGACTATGACAAACTAATCAAGATAGTCTAAAAAATCTATTCATTAGATCCATGAAGATGGTAGGGTAATTAGTAAGACCAAAATGCATCACTATAAATTCATAGTTTTCATATCATGTACGGAATGTCATCTTTGGTATATCCACATTTTGACACTTGATTGATGATATCCAGAAGGATGATCAATCTTGAAAATGTATTTACATCCATGTAGTTGGTCAAATAAGTCATCAATGCGGGGAAGAGGATATTTGTTCTTGATAGTGATCTTGTTAATTTCTTTTAATCAATGTAGTGTCACATTAATTCAACTATCTTCTTAACAAACAGAATAGGTTCACTCCAAGGTGACACACTAGGGTGTATGAATCCCTTATCAATATTCTCTTGGAGTTTCTTCTTCAATTCTTGCAACACAATTGGGTCCATTCTATAAGGTGTTTATGAAATAGGAAGAACACACGGTATGAGTTCTATTGAAAACGCAACTTCAAAATTTTGTGGATGAACTAGAAATTCCTCCTGAAAGACTTCATCAAACTCCCATACAATGGGGGTATTCTTAATAATGAGTTTCTCCCCAAATATATGTGGTAAATAACCTTCATTTAATGTAATCAAGACCCATAATATGGAAGAAATTTATTTTGGAATGTAATAATCATCACTGCATCGATATATGATCATTGATTGATCTAGAATATGAAATATGGATTCCCTTACTAAGAAATTGTCATGATCTCTATATAGATAAATCCAATCCATGCCAAGAATCGCATCAAATTCCACTATATGATGGATTATAAAATTTTCCGAAACCATTATCCCACAAACTTCAACTGAAGAAGAATTATAAACTTTTTATGTGGATGTTTTTTCATTAGAAGTTGTCACAGCTAACTCAACATCTAATTGTGAATGTAATATGGAAATACCTCTAGAAAATTATTCATTAATAATATAGTGGGTTGATCCAGAATCAAATAAAACATTTACTACTTTAGAGTGGATGGAAAGTGTACCTTTCACCACTTCATTATTGTAGTTCACTTCACTGATAATGACTACATGTGAATTAGCTTTGTCTTTGGCTTTAATATTTTTTTAGGTTGAACATCATCAATAACCCTTGGATTATGGCATTGATTCCCATAATGATCTAGTTCATTGCATTTGTAACATTGAAGTGTTGGAGGTACATAATATGTTGACTTTTCATTATTTTCATTGTTAGGTATATTTTTTCCATAACATCAGCATTAACCCACACTATTTCCTTCTTTTCCACACTTAAAACATTTTCTATTACCTTTAAGAAAATTCCCTCCATGTTTATTTCCACACTTTGAGCATAACGAAAATCTCGTCTTTTTTTCAGTGTGGTATTTTTATTTTCCTTAGAATTCCATTTTTCTCTTCTTATCAAACTAATATGACTAATGGGTTACTGCTATATCAAAATCAACCTTGAGATCACATTAAACAATTTTCTTGTAGCTATGGAAGTCCCATATTGCTAATTCTCTTTGGAGACTTGGTTTTAATCCACTAAAGAATCGGTCAATTTAACACTCAAGTTGGATAAAAATTACAGGTGTGTACCTTGAAGGTCTAGTAAAATTTTCATCATAGGTACTAACAGATTCATCATAAATTTTCTTTAGTTCAAGGACATCCTTATTAATATTTGTTCTAAAAATACGAGGAATGTACTTATTGAAAAATAAATTATTGAACTTGTCCCATTCCAGGGACTCAATTTCATCTCTTTGCCTTGTATTCTTGATAATATTCAACCATTGATGAGCTTAACCTTCCAAATGATATACTTCTAATATGAACTTATCATGTTTATAACATTGTAGAACTAAAAATATATTTTCAGTGGTATTGATCCATTTTTCAACAACAAATGGATCAGAATACCCATTGAATGAAGGTGGATGCTACATCATGAAAGATTCAACAGAATTTTACTCCCTCTATTGCTCATTTGGATATACGGAATGATTATTATAGTAAGAAATTTGTTTGTCCATGGTGAAAATATATTTTATTCCAACTCCCATAACATTTGGTTTCTCAGGGGGACAATCATTACATTTCCCATCGCATTAAGCATTAATGTAGTTCCTTCGGGTTCCATCCATTGCCTAAAACCAATAAGCATATTATGAGAAACACTAATCATAATTGGAAAACCCCATAATCAAGAATAGAATTTCAATTTAGTTCACTTTATGTTTTATCCTAGGTTATTCATGGTCATATTTAAAACACTAGGATTGTATCCTATACTTAGACATATCCTTACGGTTCTTTACTAAGGCTTTCTAATTCTAGTTTCCAAAGGTTAACTATAAATTTTCTCTGATACCAACTATAATGTCCTAAACATTACATACATATATTACTTTAACATTGAATAATATTTAAATAACATAACAAATACCATTCTAGGACCCTATAGTTTTAGTGTCTTTAGAATGTTGGAAACATAAACAACTAGTTTATAAAAAACCCACATTGTCTCCCGCATATTTATTCATAACTGACACCTTTTGACGTATCATACTTAATACCATTCTTCATGACCTGGGGAAAAGAAACATATAAAATGGTGAGCTGAAATTCTCAGTAAGGGTAAACATGTAAAATATCAATCATATCATAATCATAAAAACATAACATTTTCACATCATATCCTACGTATAAAAGATCAAAATATCATGTCATGGGATACATCATAAAATTGAAATGTAATCGAAATAGTAATAACATAAGACATGAAATTTCATGTCATACACACATAAGCATAGAAAATAATTTAATATTAGTCAGTGATCATTGTCAAGACTATCATAGCAGATAGATTCTATTACTAAATCGAGTTCACTCCTCGTTCTAGCCCTGTATTACTGAACCGGATTTACCTGCAGTTCTTGTCATGTCTATCTCCTAATATATAAATCATTACCCAATTAATTGGAGAGAGATATATGTCCCACCAATCTCATAATGAAACCATTATTACATATTCCACAAAAACATAATAACATTCAACATTACATAACCCATGCAATAAAATGGGTTTCATAAAAATAATTCCATCATAATTGATGTAAAAAAGTGAACTTCCCAAATAAAAACAAACAATAAAATCATAGTAATAAAAGGGTTATAAAATTAACTCTATTTTAATATTTTCATCTTTGATGGAAAATTATTTTGAGAAAACACTTGAAATTAATTACTAAGGAAATTTTTTTTTCTTTTTTAAAAATGTTTTTGTTCCTCAAAATCCCACACGATTTTAGAAGAAATCATAATATGTGAAAATAAACTAGTAATAATATTGGGGAAGCATCTAGAAAATAATTCCTTATGAAAGTGTACAAATCCTTTCATGTCGTACAGGTTAAAAAAAATTATCTTCTCATAATATAATGGAAATTTCAAAAAGTACCTCGTACTGAAAACGAAAAAAGACTCCATTCATACCATTTAGTAAAAATTTACCAATGGGTAAAATTGAATTTATACAATTAAAGAAGGATATAAAGAAAATTTTGAAATACACATTTAGGAAACATGGAAGTGGGTGATAAATATACCCCAATAAATACTTACGAATAAACAATCTCATATAAAAATAATATTTCAAAAGTTATCCCTTACCTTAGGTTTGATATATTTAATATGTATCTGAACCCCATATATAATGATTTAAATAAATTTATTGAAATAATATATAATCATAATAGTTTTAATTATATTATATATGATTATATCATCATTTTTTTGTTAGTAACAATTCATTGTCACTCTTTATTTGGATATTAACTGCTTTATGTTCTTATGCATGATTTGTTGGATGAGTTCTTATTCCACTTCTTAGGATGTAGTTATATTATTTAAATAAATATATTAGTATAATAAATATCATATTTATCAATTTAATTCATGCATATCATCATTGTATAATGATGATCATGTAGAATGAATCGTGTTGCATCGTGGAGATGGTAGGTTGTACGTACGCACAATCGATGATATCATTCCAAAAAAAAGTTTGAATGGTATTTAAGTGTATAATTTATGATATTTTAGAATTAGTATCATGTTATAATAATTATATATTTTTATTATTTCCATAATTTTACCCATCCAGGTTAGGTGGTGGTTAAAAAAAATTACAACACGGTGTGGAGATAGTAAGTCGTACGTACGCAAGCGTGGTGATTTCAATTTTTGTATGATTGATAGAAGGTGAAATATGGATATTTCATATTTATAATAACATATCAGTATATTTTTGATACTTATGTTATTACTTTATAATGAATCTACTAATTAAGAGGATGTAGAAGAATAAATAAGTATGAATGAATTGGTAGAAGAAATTACCTCTTCCTTGACGTACTTCCTATAAATCACTTCTTAGAGCACTAAAGTTGGTCTTTTAAGATGACCAGAACCTCTATAAAAAATATAGGAGGTGGGAAGGAAAACAGGTTGGGTATGGCTGAGATTGAAGGATCAAAATAAAGTCAAGATGTGAGGGAGCAATGCCCTTTTTTGGTTGTGGTGAGCGTCACTTTTGGATACTCCATAAATAATAATATATAATAAAATCAAAACCTACCCAAATCCTCCAAAATACACCAAATTAGAATATGAGTTGAGATAGGGTTGTAATATCATCAACCAATAAATATTGGAAAAGATATTTTGAGAATTTAATAAATATCTTTTTAATTGACACTTACTTATTCTATTTAATTTTAATTATGGTAATAACATTCTAAATATTTAATGTTTATAAATATTTACATATTCAGTGTTGATTGATCATAATTTAATATTTTATAACCTTTTAGATCTTATAAATTTCCATTTGTAATTTTTTTTCAAAATTTATAATTTTTAAAGAATTTTATAAAATGGTATTTTTATAAAATATCAAGTGTCAATTTTAAAACAATTCATTTATTTGACTTTAAAAAAATCCGCACATAAGATAGATTCTAACCAAAATATTATATACACTCCAAACATGTCATAGTCACCTATTATATTATCAGAGAACATCCATTAGATCATATGATATTTCATTTAATTTTTTTAAAACCATTTTGAAAACCTAATGTCAATCAAATACTTTCTCTCAATGTAGATTCATTCTTGTGGTAACTTCATCATGTTTTCTATTCACATGAAGTTAATTGTAACAACTTTTGGCCTCTCATGGAAATCATTGAACTATCAGCTATGACTGGTTACCTTGAACATTAAATTGAAGATTCATTACACGATTAATGGTTTCAATCTTATTGTAGTCTTAGAAATAAAAAAATCTTTATTTTATATAAATTATATATATAACAACTTTTTTTACCAGACCATTTCAAACACATATATGCAACGGTCATGTTTTCCTATCACAAGTACTTTTTTAAAAAATATATAAACTATTTGGGATGGGCCCTGTCACAAATACTTATATATATTCAATAAAATAATGATTAATTAATATTAGAAAATAATTTTATTATAAATACTATTAATATAAATAATATTATAATATATAATAATAATAAAAATAATGAAAATAATTTATATTATTATAATATTAATAATAAAATAATACTAATAATATTATAATGTTGTTATTATTATTATTATTTATGAAAAAATAATATTAATGTTATTAAAATAAAAAAAATAAAACAATCTTATAATCTTAAATATTTAGAAAAAATATAAAAAAATAAAAAATTATTATTATTATTATTATTAACATAAACACACATTAATAAATATAATAAATATAATAAATACTAAAATATTAAAATATAAAAAATTAAAAATTAAAAAAAATTGCAATATTCACGCCAATATAAAAGACATAATATGTAAATAGTTAATATTACCAAAAAAACATTGAATTTTAATGTTTTGACATTAAAAAAGTCACTCAGTGTAGTCTTCTATAGGAGGAGAAGGATTTGGAGGGAACGGTGGAAGAAACAATATCCCTAAACTACGAGTCAAACAACACATGTACTCCATCTACTTGTGGTGCTGCAGCTGCCATCAACATGTCTCATTCTTATTCTGCTGCTACTGCTACTACTGCTGACACATCGCTTCCTAATACTTCTGAAAATCTCTATAAGATTAGTCTAAGAATGCAGCTACTCCTGATACTGTGAGGAAAAAGATGATGCCACTCCATGAGCTCCTCTAAAGCTAGATTCTGGCATCGCAGTAGTTCCATAATAAGTCCCAGGAGTCAAATGAGAGTCGATACAAACTACTCGGCCCTTCTCGAAGCCATACTAGGTCACCTGCAACCATGCTGCCTCATTGAAATGGTAAGTACTTGTTTGATTAGTCATCTCCGCCTCACTCTTTGCTTGTTTCTAAGAGGTCACTACCTTATATAACTCCCTCATTTCCAATTTTTGGATTAATATATATAAAATATTACATGCAGTAAATTTTTAAATTGAAAAATAAGTAATACTGACCACAATCTGACGTTGCTGATCACCTCTAATCTCTATATTGGCTGGATCACTGTGAATCCTACGATAAACATCATACTCTATAATATCAGGCTACCCGAGTGCCTATATGAATATAAAATAAAATGTTTATATTCAATGTTATAAAAAAATTTAAAAAAGTACATACTAGATGCTCTCTATGCATACTGAATGTACGGATACCATCTCATTGTGTCACCTCCTGTCTCCCTCGGTTCTGTCGGACAAAGTAAGATCTCCTCTGAAATCTACCACCCAACCAATGTGAAAATAATCCATCCCAAACATGATATGAAATGTACTCTGGTTGTTGTTCTCTATAAGACTCATCAAATACTGCCACTCTTATTTTCTCCATGGATATCTTTCTGAAATTGACCAAAAACTGACGGAAATAGTCACGCAAAGTTTCCTCCCATGTCACGTGGATAGTGTCATGCATGCTATCATCGATAGAATACCATAAACCCTATAAAAAATTTATAAGATCAAGTTATTAATGAAATAAATTTCAAAATAAATATTATTTATTTATATACCAACCAATGATTAAACATGCTGAGTTGCACATAAATGGGAATCTATTCCTATGTGATCCATGACTGAGAAAAATAATAGTGCAAGATAGCGCTATTTTTTCCAATATCTATATACACCAAACATTGAAAATAGAACAAATAATCAAATAACTAGTATATAAATAAATTAATAAAAGATAACTAAAATACACAGGTTTTCATACCTCCACGTACGTTGACCAAAGATAAGACTTGGACGTCGCATAGGGAAAGGGTCAGTAATCATCAGCCACACAGAATGTGCCCCCTCCGCGTACCCTCAAAACCACTAGTATGATGAGGGTCAAATGATCCCAAATCCTTTTCATTCAAAGGATGATCAGCCTCCTACAACTCACAAAATAGTTCATCTTCCATCTGAAACACAAAATGATTGTTGTTAGAAAATATTGTAAAATAACTATTAGATATAGATATATATTAGCTCGGATTATAACCCTTATTTAACTATGTCAATGTTCTCTACCATCATCATCTTCACATATGACAATGTCAATTTCTTCATATTCCTTCTCAGCATCGTCAATTTTTATATCACTTTTAGTTTCATCATCTCATGACATTTCAAATTCATTTATAACAACATTAACATTATTCTCACCATCGGCCCTTAATTGTGGGGTTTCATCATCGATGTTCATGTCTCTTTGTGAAAATGATGGATTTTGAGTAATCTCTTGAAAAATTCAATTCCTTACACTTTTGTGGAACCACATTCAGTGTGAGTAAACTAATTTTTCTGAGATTTATTTTTTATTATTCTCCATCAATCACTCAGGTCTCTTGAATTAGCACAGTACATTACGTAATAAATATGACATGCATGTTGAGACTGTAAATATGGTTTATTTACTACAAGAATAGTATGATATTAAATATCTACGATTCCATGAATCATATGTACATGAATTCCTCTCCCAGTGTCCAAACACCAACATTTAAACATCATTATGTAACTTTGTCCTAGATAACATGGTTCAAAAATTTAATCCAGTAGGCCATAAAAATTAGCTTTAGTTTCTCTATGATTCAATATTCTCAAGAAAACTCTATTATTCATTGTTTTTTTGATTCCCCATATGTTCATATATAAAATCAAAAATAATTCACCACTTATGCACTATACGATTTAAGCATTTTGGATGGTGGGTTACTCAATATACATAGTCTCTTAACAATTTTATCATCATGTTGAGACAACTAAAAATATATAAAACAATTACCAATATAATAAATAATAAACCATAAACTTACTGGATATGTTAAACCATCCATATTTTATGTTACCAGTTTTTGAAACCAATGGGATGTTTTGTTTGTCGACGT
The DNA here is from genome assembly GCA_963277665.1 of Viscum album. Taxonomy (NCBI): domain Eukaryota; kingdom Viridiplantae; phylum Streptophyta; class Magnoliopsida; order Santalales; family Viscaceae; genus Viscum; species Viscum album. The sequence goes on from OY728153.1 coordinate 599,124,336, forward strand.
TCTTTAAGAGAAACTGCAGTAATTTTTGGACGATATTTCATAATATGATTATAATATAACATACAAATAAAATAAGTTTACATACTATAACATAAATTATAGAATAATTTATTGAATCACTCACGGTAAAAATGATGTCATTTCTTCACAATTGACAAGAAAATATGTATGATCATAATCATGCTCATCATCTAAAAGCCATCATTCATAAAATCCACCAAAGCCAAGCTCTGGATGATTAAAAACTAATAATTTATTGTCCATTTCATCATAAAAATTCCCCTAGTTCTATCACATGTGGTTTTGTTCTGAGGGATATTCATATTCAAAATAATGAGATCAGAAAAAAGGAATTTCTTCTTGCAAATAATCTTTAGTAATTGAGCCTTCAACTGTTGCTTTGTAATGTACTATTTTCTTTTATTTTTTCATGAATCTCTCAAATAGATACATCCATCAAAACTGTACCAGACCTCCACATTTTGTTTCATGTTAAAAATGTATTATAAAATGTTCCATTGAGTCAACGAAATATGATTGAATGATTTTTTCTAATTTATATATAATTACAACAAAATATTATTCTATTTTCTTAGTGCATAATAGTATATTTTTGCAACACAAATGTCTCAGAAAAAACATGATATGTCTGTTATCGAATCCCAAATAATAGAATTCAACAAACCCCTTAATCCAATCTGCCTAAGTCATTCCATTATAACATGACACCCATGGATTTTTAATATAGTAATATGACCATTCATAACACATCTTCCCATATCAGAAGCATAGCCATCTTGAAGTCTCAAATATTTAATACACTAAAAAAATAATAAGCGTGTATCTTTAGAAATTGTCTATGCTGGTTTTGGATTCATTAAACTCTATGATCTGACATTTTCAAACAGTTCAACTTTTGGTCACTTACAAATTAGGGAAATATTTAATCATGCATTTACATTATCATTGGTCTTACCTAGTGTATCAAGAAAATTAAAAATAAATTACAAAAATATTTCTTCCCAATATTCATGATATCCAACTTGTGGTGGACTAACAAATCAAACCAATAAGGAAGATGCCAAAAAATGATATGTTTTATCCAATTGTGTTCTTCCCAAAGCCATGAATTTTTGGTTGGTTTATTTTTTGTCCATATTTGATGCCATGTAATGAAAATAAAACGAATTTTAACTATATACCTGAGACTCATTTTGGAGTTCTATACCTATCTAATATTCCATTTCTGAAATGAGATTTTTTCCTTTGAAATGGATGATTGTTTGGGAAAAATATATGATGACAGTCAAAATAGCAAGGTGTTTTTACATTGATGATAATAAATGGTTTTCTTCATTCATACTGTAATGAAATGATTTTAAAGCATGTGTACTCTAGCCAAATAGCATGCCATAAGCTTGGAAGTCACTAATTTTCCACATCAATACAGCTTTTAGTAGGAAATTATTTTTGCAGCAACATCATATGTATAAACACAATTACTCCACAATGAATTTAAATCATCAATAAATGGTTTCAAATAATCATAAATATTCTTTTTTGGATGTCTTGGGATTAATATTGTCAAAAAGATATAGTTCTCCTTCTTCAACATCCATGGAGGTAAATTGGATGAATTTATAAAGACATAAAAACATGAATACTAACTACCATAAGAACCAAACAAACAAAAACTGTCAATATAAAGACCCAATCGCACATTATGGGATTTTAAAGAAAAAGACAGATGTACTCAATTAAAATGTTTCCATGAATCAACTTTAGATGGATGTTTCATGATTTTATAGGTAGAAATCATGGTTTTGTGTCATGAAATCATTATCGCATTTTTTTGAGATATGAATAAACATTGCAACCTAAGTGTATGTAGTAAATATCTCATACGTTTTACAGGAATCAATCCAATGTCTCCTGGTTAAGGTTCCTTATGCCTCGATAGTCCACATGTGGGGAAACTATCCAAAAACTCATTTTCACTAGAATATAACATTCACTCATTTTCACATGAATGAATATTCTGATAACTAAGGCCCAAATTACAAACTATCCTCTTACACATATAGTAATTTATAGGCAACACATTTCCATCAGTTAAAAGTGTTTTAACCAAAGAGAATATCTGATCAAAACGGTTATTTGGCATTCATTTATATGATTTAATATCCATTAATTGTGCAACCACTTCTAATTTTTTTATCTTATAACCAATATATAATGCATCCAAAATAGACCTTGAAAAATAATAATATTCAGATAGTGCCAACTCAGGAGTTAAATTAATATCATCTTGAGTTTTAGTTTGTTGAAAATATGGACCTACTACATCATGTACTAAAATTTAAAAACGTGGTAGATCCGGAATCAAATTATTAGTATGTTCTATAGAATTTTTTTCACCATGTTGATACCAAAAAACATAATATGGTTGAAAAACAAAATGCAATAGATGTCCCACAATTTTTTCCAACGCGTCAAACAATCTCAGAGAACATTCTTTATAAGGAGACATAATTGTGCCTTCTAAAACAAATATTTGTTTTGATGATGTAAAGGATAAAAAACCTTCAACACCCTCAAAATATATATGATTTAAACCAGAACTATTAGGATTTCTATGATGATTTATCTAAGTGTGATCATCTAATAGTGTCAATTATCAACTTCCATGTTCCATAATTTTCTAAAAAATATAAAGTCATTTCTATTTTTGAGTAATTTTTTAATAAGAAATACATTACTCAAAAAAAGAAGATAATTAATTATAGAAACTTCTTACTAATTACCATTAATTATGGGTGACACAATTTTCAGTGGGTTGGCAGCTACTCTATTTTTTATGGCTTATTTACTTGTAACTTTCTCACACTAAAATTATAGTTAAGAATCCACTCAGAGGTACGCATATCAATACTTGTGCATACAAGAATGTATAAGCTTACCTTTGAAAAGATTCTTAATTGTGATCTTAGTATGAGAAAGATGCAAGTAAATGAGGCATCAAACAAAAGAACCCCCTTTTTATCGATGAATCATCTTCTTTCAACTTTCACCACCTGAAAACATTATGAAAAATGTGGTTCTATGAATTCATTTGAAAACTCATGCATACAATATTGTATATGCATATGTATGAAGCATATATTTCCTAAAATTTGGAGTCGGTGAGAGTTGAAAGGAGAAGAGTCATCGAGGAAAAGGAGTGCAACCAATCCACTGGAAACTATGTTAAGTTCTTACAATTTATTACAACTATTCTTAATTATTCCTAATTATTTCTAATTATTTATAATTATTTCTAATTACTTATAATTAATTCTAATTATTCATAATTGTTTCTAATTATTCCTAATTATTCCTAATTATTCCTAATTATTGCTAATTATTTCTAATTTATTCTAATTATTACTAATTATACCTAATTATTCATATTTATTCCTAATTATTGCTAATTATTGTAAATTATTTCTAATTATTTATAGTTAATTCTAATTATTGAAAATTATTGCTAAATGTTACAAATTATTGCAAATTATTGCTAATTATTTATATTTATTCATATTTATTCATATTTATTGTAATTTTTTCTTATTTATTTGTATTTATTCCTATTTATTTATATTTATTCCTATTTATTCCTATTTATTTTTTCTTATTACTATTTATTACTATTTATTCCTATTTATTCCTATATATTCTTATTTATTCCTATTTATTACTATTTTTTCCATTTTTTTCAATTTTTTTCAATTTTTTTCAATTTATTGCTATTTATTGCAATTTATTGCTATTTAATGGTAATAATTGCTAATTATTACTAATTTTTTCTATTTTTTTCTCTTTTTTGTTAATTAATGTTAATTATTGGTAATTATTTCTATTTATTGTTATTTATTGCTATTTATTTCAATTTATTACTATTTATTACTTTTAATTACTGTTTATTTCTATTTATTGCTAATTATTGCTATTTAATTTTATTTATTGCTAATTATTTTAATTATTGCTAATTATTTTTAATTATTTCTAATTATTCCTAATAATTCATAATTATTGCTAATTACTGCTAATTATTTTTTATTATTACTAATTATTGCTAATTATCAATTTTTATTAATATTTATTACTATTTATTACTAATTATAACTAATTATTACTAATTATAAATAATTATTACTAATTATTACTATTTATTACTATTTATTGCTATTTATTACTATTTATTACTATTTATTACTGATTATTGCTAATTATTTCTATTTATAACAAATTATTACTAATTATTATGAATTATTACAAATTATTAATATTTATTAGTATTTATTTGCAATTATTGCAAATTATTACTAATTATTAGTCTTTATTACTATTTAATACTAATTATTACTATTTATTACTATTTATTACTATTTGTTGGTATTTATTGGTATTTATTACTAATTATCACTAACTATTAGTAATTATTACTATTTATTACTATTTAATATTATTTATTAATATTTATTACAATTTATTAGTATTTATTACTAATTGTTACTAATTGTTACTGATTATTAGTATTTATTTGTATTTGTTACTAATTATTAGTATTTATTAGTATATATTACTAATTATTATTAATTGTTACTATTTATCACTATTTCTAACTATTTCTAACTATTTATTACTAATTTATTACTATTTATTACTATGTTTTTCAAATTTGTTACGATTTATTAGTATTTGTTACTAATTGTTAGTATATATTAATAATTATTGGCATTTATTAGTATTTATTACTAATTATTAGTAATTATTTGTAATTATTACTTCTTATTACTATTTATTACTAATTTATTACTATTTACTAGTATTTATTACTATTTATTAATATTATTACTAATTTTTAGTATTTATTACTAATTATTAGTATTCATTACTAATTATTACTAATTAGTTCGAATTGTTACTATTTATTAATAATTATTAGTAATTATTACTAAATGTAAATATTTATTACTAATTATTAGTATTTGTTACTATTTCTTACTAATTATTACTATTTTTCCTAATTATTACTATTTACCGCTAATTATTACTAATTACCGATAATTTGTACTAATTAGCATTAATTGCTATTAATTATTGAAAATTACAACCACCGATTACTAATTATCGCTAATTATTTATATTCATTACTAATTATCGTTAATAATTAATAATTAATACTAATTACACACAATTAGTACTAATAATTTCAATTTATTATTACAAATAACTACTGAGGACAAAACAATCTAAATATAATTTAATTACAATTAATTAACTATAATAAAAACTAATATAAAATATGACATAAATACTAAATTAAATAAAACATAAATACCATTAATCTTGATCTCTTATAAGTGTAGACGACTTTAGAACATGTACGTAAAAAAATGTCTCACATAAATTTTATCACTAAAATAACAGTTTCGAGAGAGATAAATTTGAAATTTAGAGGAAGAATGAAGAAACATATTGTGGTATATATAGGTTCGATTATTTGCGACAATATTATTTGTGACGGGATGCCCGTCGCAAATACCTTCGATCACATTAATTATTGTAGGCGGTTAAAAGGGTATTTGCGATGGGTCCCATCGTAAATAGTGACCTGCAGACACACTATTTGCGATAGGGGAATATCCTCGTCGCAAATAGTATGCACCACTGCCAAGTATTTGTGACAGAGAGGCACCCCCCATTGTAAATACCCTTCCTGTGGTTCGGCACGAAAACTGCACCAAACCATTTGCAATGAGACCCCTTATCCCTTCACAAAATAAAAAGTTATTTGCAGCAGGATACTTTCCTCATTGTAAATTACTTCTTCAACAGACTATTTTCAATTGGATCTATCACAAATAACATGTCACAAAAGTCCATTTTTTTCCGTGGTGGTATTTTTGTCACAATCATTGATCCATATAGTTTTCAGAAATGTTTTTAATGTTGTCATTGAAGTTGAGTATAGAAACATGTTTAGTAAAAATATTAATTTCATGCTGGGGTCCGAAGTGAAATTAGAGATAGTTTTGTTATTATGAATATGGTAGAGTTTCTCTTCTAGAAGAAGGATTTCATTTTTCAATTGTATAGATTTTTATCTACACCACTCCTTAAAAACCTGCTTTAGATTTTTTAATTTAACGACATTTGAAAAATAATCATTGCAATTGTTCATTATAGTCCATCAATTTTTTTTAAATGTTCACACAATTGGGTCTGAAGTCCAAGCGATGTTAAATTTAAAAGGTAAAACAGGCTTAGTGATATTTAGAGTAAAGTTGAATATGATAGGATGGTGGTCAGAGGTAATTTTAGGAAGTGTGATGCTAGAGATGTTTTCCCATTTATCCACAGCTAGAACCTTAGTGAATTCTTCGACTAATTTCCTAGAAACCACCATGCTGTAATGATGTCTATACCTTGTAAAATTGGAACAAGTGATATTAACATCAATAATATTGTTATCCTCTATAGAGGCTTTAAATTCTCTTGAATAAATAGTGTAGTGCATGGGAACATTTTCCCACCTTGGGCTAGAATGACATTAAATTCTCCTCCAACAAATGAAGGATCCTGAATGTTATTACTAATTTGGGAGATTTCATGCCAAAGGGGCCTCCTACATTGGCATCCATTCTTGGCATATAAAATGGTAGTGTAAATATTTGAGTACTCAAAGATAAAGTCACAGGTAAAATATTCCTCAAAAATACTAAAAATATTCACATTCGATAAAGAAGATTGAACAAATTTCCAGGGCATTTCAACCGTTGAACCATTGATATAAGCTCCAAAAAATGTATATCCAAATTAGAAAAGATGCAAAACCGAAAAGAAATTTTGATTTTAGGTTCAGCAATAGAAAAAATATATTAGGATGATGATTATTGATAATCATTTTTTAGACATTAAAGGTGTCAGGGTTCACTAAACCCTAATAATTCCAAATGAAAATGTTCATTAAAACTTTTTTCTGGGGACTGATCCTCCTTTTTTCTTGTTCCGAGAGTTTTTCATTCTAGTCGATCATCTAGGAGTGTTGTCCTTGCTCATAGTAGTTCTCTTCACATTTTTTCTCATAAGAGAAATAGGTAGAATGTAAGTAATACCTTCACTATCTTCTATAGATATTAGATAACCCATTTTGTATTTGAAAATGAAACCAGTTGACATCTTGGATATTTCAATGGTATCTACTTCTAGATAGTCAGTGGTATTTCCTTTCGAAAATGGTATGGGCACTATAAATTTACAGTGATTTTATTTGGGCTTAAAAAGTCAAAGCTTATTTTCATTTATATGATTAATAGAGTCATTATAAAATTCCTTGAAAAATTTGGGGTTATATTTATTGATGATTTTTTCATATATTCTAGGATTAAAGAAGATCATGATGAGAATTTGAGGATTGTGTTCAAGACATTAAAAAAGGGTTAAATTTATTCCATGTTTATCTGGTGTGAATTTTGGATACAATATTTTTCCTTAATGAGTCACTAAAAAATAATAGAGCATATATATTTGTGTGTGTGTGTGGAATCATTAAAAATATAGGTGATTGAAGAATATGCAAGACGAAAATCTACAGAAAAATTGTTTTTTTATTGGATTAACTGGTTACTATCGATTCATTAATGAAATTTTCCCATGAATTTCAAATTCATTAACCATGGTAAAAAATAAGGGAGGGAAGTTTATCTCTTTATAGACTAATGTATAGATAGCTTCAAGGAGCACATGAAGATGTTGTATGCTACCACATTATTTAGAAACCCATATATATAAGAAGGGTTTGGCATATATAGTTATTCTTTAATAAATTTCTTGGCATGTTTCTTTATGAATAATGAAAATTTTATTTTTTACGACTTAGTTCAATTCATGAATCATGAAAAAGATTACCCAATGTATGATTTAGAGTTAGGTGTATGAATTATTGCATTAAAAATATAGTGTTGTTGTCTCCATGTTGAAAAGTGAGATATATATACATATAAAAATATTATAAATTATATATTCATATAGAATGATTTTAACATGCACCAAAGGAAATGGTTAAAGTTAATTATGGATTATGGATTCATAGTACATTACTATTGTAATAATCGAGATAAAACTATAGTAGGTAAATACTAAATATTTATCTACCATGTAATGCACCTTAAAATGATCCTTTACTCCAAAACATAATTAAAAATTAAATTTTATTACTCTTTATTGAAAACGTAACTTCATTTTTTTAATCATCATATTGAAACTAGTGTGGTATGGTTATTTGTCTTTTTCTAAAAATGGTATTTTTAGTTAAAAAAATATTCTTTTCATGAATCATGAAATTTTTCTAAATTTAATGTAGTATAAAAATGACCATGAAGTTTTAAAAACCTTTTATTTAAAAAAATAATAATTTATTGAATAAAAATATCCAACTTAAAATATTATTTTAACTTATAATGCCAGATGTCCAACATTTATATGACTAATTAGAATTTTAATTTAATAAAATTATTATTTTTAAGATTTTCATTGAATCAAGTATTTTAACAGGAGATTAAGTTTTCCTTGTGATGAAGGCCTCATATCATTTATTGGTATTATAATAAAGCAATATATGTAATCAAAATATGTATACATGATAATTTTATCTTATATATAAATAAAATGCTTAAAAATAATATCTTTACGAAAAATATTTTTACTTAATTAAGTGTTTTTATATTAAAATTTAATCTTCACCCCATTAGAAAATTTATTTGATAATATTATTTCCATATTTGGAATATTAAAGATCAAATTAGTTAAAATGGACCAATACTAATTATTTCCAAAAAATCCATTTCTATGGTTATAAATTAATTAAAAGGTAAATGAAGAATAAGCTAAAACCAAATAGTAAAAAAATACCTAAAAAACTCATTTTTTAAATCACATATGATTTATTAATTTTATTTTAAAACCACACCTAATTATTCCAACCACTTTATTCAATTTTTTGGCTACTGATCATTGAATAGTAACCTTACACTATTGAAAATGTAATGGTTACTCCAGAAAAGACCATTTTTCACACTTATAAAAGATTAATATTTAGAACACTTCAACACTAAACAATCCTTAAAATATCAAATTGAAACTATGAAATACTTCCTATCATATACCCCTATTTTATGATCAAAATATTCTAGTCACCATTATATTTTATAAGGCATTGAATTCCTATGAGGCTGCTAGAGAAAAATTCAAGTCCCCAATATGAGTATTATCAACTAATTAGCATTTCTTATTATTTAAATTCAATTAAATTTACAATATACACAAAAATATAATTATATTAGTAACATTTATATACTGATATTTTACTATATTTTGGGTATTATCATTATATATTCATAAATTCCATCCATTATTGAAAAATAAATCAACATTTGTGAGAAAATGCTGACTACCGAAACCATGTGAAAAAAATCAATTTTGATCCCCACACACCGTTTCTTGTTCATATAATTGGTTTAATTAGGGAATATTATTTTTTTGATAACATTAATATATTTTTATATGAACTTTCAAAAAAAACTAAGATTATATCAATAAATGATCATAGTTAATTTAATGGTTTAAAATAAGTGTACTAAGGGGATAATATATTATTCATATTCTGTAACATTTTCTTACCTATTAATTCCAATTATAATTAATTTCTTAATATTATATATCAAACAAATAAACAATAAAAATGATCATTACTCTTATGGTATTGTGATATTATGTGAAAACCACCTCATAATCATTCATTATATAAGGGTTTGTTTATGTTTGTGTATGTTTTACCACCTAATTGAACAATACTATGGTTTTTTATAATGATTTAATATAGTACATAATTACTTTTATAAAATCATATAAATTTAAAAATAATTATTTTTTTGGTTTTAAAGATAATATATTAATATTTATTCCATTTATTAATAAAACAAACTTTGATATATAAGAATCGCTGAAACATGATTGTTATCGATTTTATCTTCAATAATAAAGAATAAAACACTAATTAAGGTAAATTGAAACATCAAAAATAATTATAATGATCCATATAAGAAACACTTATAACCTATAAATGTTGATTTATGGATGAATTATTAATACAAAAATTTTATAATAAACTTAATACAAACTATCAAAACTATAAAAAGTCAATGTGTAAAATATAAAGAATTCATCTAGAGAATGATTATTTATGAATATTTTGACAGAAAATGGGTATGTATATAATTATGAATTAAATGATTAATATAGATATCTTATAATACCGTAGGATAAAGTAGATTCATTAAATTCAAGGCAAGAGTAATGGTTTTTCGTCTAAAATTCATCTCTTCAAGACATTTTTTTATATTATGAACATAAATTGATTAATTTTATGTATATATACTAACAATGTGAGATTTTATGTTAAGTAATTTAAACAAAAAAAATGTATTTTATGATCAATTTTAAGGCATTTATTTCAATTGGTAATGATTGAATTTCAACTGAAGCCATAAGTGGCATTTGCTCGCTCAATTTTCATACTTTTGGAATCGTGTTACATTCATAACCTGATTGATTTTATATTGAGAATAAATTAACATAAAATAATTTTACCATATTAATTATGGAATTTATGTGAGTTATAATTCTATATTTTTAACCCTCCATCGGGTTATTTTAATTTAAGAGTCTCCAAAACTATTATAAAACTCAATCTTTTCTATGGTCATAAAACTATCATCTTGTTTGGTAAAGTAAAAGTATGTGTAGTTTGATATATAATACATCTATATATAGATACTATATAGTGGATAAGTCTATATAACTGATGCACCTTGGGGTATTCACCCAAAAAAATTGTTGGGTTATCACTGGCTTAATCATCAACCTCATTTACAATGTGTGGGTCTAAGGCTACACACCTAGATGGAATTACCCATGGGCCATTCTTTGGAATGTTAAAACACTCTTTATAAACCTTGATAAATGATTTTTCCTACCATTTCCTTGGGTAAATACTAATAAAAACTAGTTAAAGCTATAATTTTCTTTCATAGATAACCCAATATGTTGTATGTACCCCCACTACTCTATTTCTTTCATAAGGGTACATCATGTTACATTGAAGATATCCCGATATTTACAAGATTTTTAATGGATATTTATAATGCCCCATATATTAAATATAGTTATTAAATCAACATTTTACAACATTTTTTATAAAACAAAACAAAAATCGTTCCATGACTGTATTGGTTTTGTCTCTTTAGAAACTGGGAAACATTAATAATTAGGTCATAAAACATCCACATTGGCTCCTGCTTATTTCTTAACAGCTATACTCCTTTTCGACATATCATACATTATACATTTTTCCATGACCTGGTGAAAATTAACATTTAAAAGGGTGATCTAAAATGATCATTAAGTGTAAAAAATGAAAATATTAATCATATATTAATCATAAGACAAAAACATTTGAAAATATTATCCTGCATATAAAATATCATATTATCATGTCATAGGATAAATCATAAAATTTAAATATAATCCCAATATACATAACATATGACAATAAATTTCATGTATAATAAACATAAGAATACAAAATCATTTCATATTAGTCAAGTCTGATTGTCGAGACTATCATAGGTGGCAAAGTCCATTACTGAACTGAGTTCACTCCTCATTCCAGGCATGTATTACTAAATAGGATTTTCTATTCATTACAGTCATGTCTTTGTCATAAAATATAAATATTTACCCAATTCATTGAAGGGAGATATAGGTCTCACCCATCAAATAATGAATTCATTATTATGTGTGCCACTAAAACATTAAATCATTCACTATAACATAACCCATGGAATAAAATGGGTTTCTTAAACATCATTTCATAATAATTGATATAAAATAGATGAATTTCCTAAATAAAAAAAATTAAATCATTGTAATAAAATTGTTAAAAATATAGACCTATTTTAAGAGTGTCATCTTATATTGAATGTAATTTTGAAGAAACAATCGAAATTAATCCCTGGATAAAATATCCTTTATTCTTCAAAAATGTTTTCCTTAATAAAAATGCCTCAAAATTTTGAAGATATCAGTTTTTGTGAAGATATCCTTGTAATATTTTAGGTTATTCTTTAAATAAATGAGGCATTATGAATGTTTAATAATCTATTCTTGTTTTACATGTTAAAAAAATATTCTTCTTGTAATTTTTTCAGAAAAGTTAGAAGTAGCTCATACCAAAAAACAACAAAAGATTCCATTCATACCACTTAGTAAAAATTTACCTATGGGTCAAATTGACATTAAAATTTTATATAAAAATATAAATAATATTTTTAAATACATATTTATGAAACATGGACTTTGATGATAAATATACCCTGGTTAATTATTACGAATAAACAATCTAGGATAAAAATGTGATTTTAAAAGTTATCCCTTACCTTAGATCTGTTATCCTTAATATGTATCTGAACCACCTGTATAATGATTGAAATAATTTTATAGAACTTATCTAGAATAATAATATTTTTTATGATATAATATTTATAATATCATCATCCATTTGTTAGTAACATTTCATTGTCACTCGTTATTCAGATATTGATAACTTTATGTTCTTATGGAAGATTGGTTGGATAAGTTCATGTTCCACTTCATAGTTTATAGTTAAATAATTTTCAAAATTATATAATTATAATAAATATCATATTTATTCATTCAATTCATGTTTATTATCATGGTTTAATTACGATCATGTAGAATTAATCTCATCGCATCGTGGTGACGGTATGTCGTATGTATGCATGAGTGATGATATCATTCCCAAAATTATTGATTAGTTTTGAATTGGATGGTTTATTATATTTAATAATTAATATAATGTTATAAAAATAATATATATTTATTATTTCCATCATTATAACAATTCATGTAAGGTGGTTGTGAAAAATAGATTACACCGCAGTGTGGAGACGGTGAAGTGTACGTACGCACGCGCAGTGATTTCATGTTTCATAGGATGGGTATAAGGTGAAATATATATGTTTCATATTTATAATAAAATATCAGTATATGATTGATACTTAAGTTAATACATTATTATTAAAAAAATAATGAAGATTAATTAGAAGGAGAAAGAAGTTTGAATGATTTCGTAGAAGAGATTACCTCTTCCTTGACATGCTTCCCCTAAATCTTATCTTAGAGTACTATAATTGGACTTTGGAGATAGATATGAAGTCCAGAAATTAAATAGGTGATATTTTAAGGGAAAAGGGAAAGTTATTGATGAGCTTGAAGGCTCAAACTGAAGTGAATACGCGAAGGAGGAGGTTCCCATTTATAATTGAGGTGAGGGGCACTTTTGGAAACTCCATAAATAATTATTTATAATAAAATAAAATCTGACCCAAATACCTCTTGAATTTCCCAATTTAGAATATTAGATGATATAGGGTTGTAATATCATATACCAATAAATTTTGGACATCTTATTTTTTCAATTTAAACCATATCTTTTTAATTGACACTTATTATTCTATTTAATTTTAATTATGGTAATAACAATCAATGTATTTAATGGTTATAAATATTTACTTATATGATTTTGACTGATCATAATTGGATATTATATTTCAATTTGGATCTTATAATTATAAATTTGTATTTTTTAAAAAAATTTATGATTTTTATATAATTTAATAAAAAGTTATTTTTATAAAATATCAATAGTGTAAATTTTAACAACATTCATTTATTTTACTTTTACAAATCCACACATGATATAAATTCTAACAAAAATATTAAATACACTAATAATATTTCATATCCATGTAGAAAATTCATGTACCACATTAATTAGTTCAAATGATATTTCTTTTAATATTTTAAAAAACTTTTATTTGATATTTTTATAAATAAAACAATTTTTACAGCACTATTGTGTCATCATTAATGGTAATTGGTTAATCTCTAAAAAATATTAACAAATCTCTATCATTTAGGTAATTATTTTATATTTCTAGATACTATATATAGTCGATATTATCTCATTATTATCAATATATTAAAATTAATATACATATGTAAATTGAGATTCTGACATTCTGCCACAGTCGTTAGGTTTTAATACATTCATGTCATCTTCAATGGTAAGTAGCCATCAATTGATTCCATTTATAACAATATATGATAGGGGTAAAATTTATTCATCCAATAGGATTTTTATAGGTGTTATGGTAATTTTATAATATTATTTTTACCTTTAATTACATGATTTACCTTTAACCATGGTATTAAAAATAATTATCAAAGTTACTATTCAAAATGACCAAAACTAAAAGTAGCCTATTATTTAATTTATACCTACTAATTCCAAACATAGAGTATATTTTTTAATGTTAAAAAAAATAAGTTTCAGTACTTAATTTTGAATCAATCCTGTTTTTGGAATAAGAGAACAAGTTTTTTTTAAGATAAAACATTGTAAAAGATTGAAATGTTTTTATATAAGAATTCAACGTAAAATTTATTATAATGAAATAAATTATATTTAATGATAAAAAATTATTCTATTTAAAATTTGAAACCATTCATTATTATTATAATTTATCCATAAAAATTATCACTATGGAAAAAAATTGTTTTCAATTAAAATTTAGCGTATTTTTACTATTCATCAAATCGGGAAAGTTATCAGAAAAATATCTAAAATTTATCCTAATTAAATTTCTATATCCCACTTAAAAATAAAATATTTATTTTTTCATATAAAAACTATTAATTTTTCATAATCTTAATTCAATATGGGTTCACCATTCAAAGGTGTAAAATTAATCTTTTAATAAAATATGTGTTTACACATCAAATGGGGTTTTATTCACACCCTATGACAAAATTATCTATTGGATGAATATAACAAAGATTTTTTAAAGTATATAAACCATATTTATCTCATTAATTTTATTAAAAAATTTAATTCTCTAAAAAATACAAATATCTAATTGATTTATACTTTTCATAAATATTTGGTAGCCAATGTATTCACAATGAATTTTTATTAGTTAGTTATAATTATTTCTGATATCCTAACGGCTAGGATATAATGGTAATTTTATAATAATGTAATTTCTTGGATAATTTAAAGTCATGATTTCATGAAACACAAACTACTAAATAATAAAAATTATTTAAATAAAATATTTCACAAAATCATTCGGGTGTTACATTTTACACCCTTAAACTGAATTTCAACCTCGAAATTTGTCAGTTGGAAACAAACTGATGAGGATACCCATCCCGTATCATATCCTTAAGTTAATAGGTAGATTCATCAAATTAGTGGTTCCTCCTTTAAACATTTACCAGGTGAGTGGTCTTGTTACATAGAACTTTTTCGCTATGATCCAGAATCTATATCAGTTGTTCTTTATAAGAAATATCTTGCTCCAGTGATATGACTTCTGATATTAGTACATGTGAAGGATCTAGTATGTACATTCTATGGATAGATACATGAAACACATCATGATCTTGAGTTATATTTAGTGGAACTTCCAATCGGTACGTTACCTTCCCAACACAATCAATTATTTCAAAAGGACACATATACAGAGGTCTTAGCTTTCCATTCTTTCCAAATATTATTACTCTCTTCTAGGGTGGTATTTGTAGAAAACCCTTATCACCCACTTCTAACTCTAGGTCTTTCCTTCAGTTGTCATCGAAAAAAATTTGTTGAATATTATATAATCTTTTTTATTGTTGAATATATTTGACCTTTTCTTTCATTTAATCAACAAGATCAGGTCCTAATATCTTTCTTTCCCCAACATTATCCCAGAAACATGGAGTTATGTACTTCATTCCATAGAGGCCATCATAATGAGTCTTCTAAATACTAAAGATAAAGATATTATTGTAAGAAACTTTCACCAATGATAGGTGTTGATCCCAACCACATTTGAAATCCATAGAGCAAGATCTCAAAATATCATACCAATTTTGAATTATCCTCTTAGAATGATCGTCTATATGAGAACGATAAGCAATGATGAAGCTTAACTCTGTTTCTGGAGAATTACTAATACATTACAAAAACAAATTAGGTAAACCTTTAATCCTAATCGGATATAATGGAAAGTTTCACTCCATAAAATCTTACCACCTACTTTATATATATCATGGCAATATGATCAAGAGAGAAATCCTCCATACTAGTAATGAATTGTGCCTACTTCATATGGTGATCAACAATTACATAGATAACATTATTTTCTTTGGATTTTTTGGGATTTCCTATGACAAATTACATAGTTATGTTCTCCTGTTTCTATTCTGGTTTGGGTAATCATTGTAACATCCCATTAGACTTCTATATCTCACCCTTAACATGGGGACAAACCAAGAATCCATTGACATATTTGATGATATCTAGTTTCTTACCATCCTATCATAAGTACTCATTCAGGTCAATGTATATCTTTTTTCTTCCAAGGTTAATAGAGAATGAATAACTGTGAACCTCATTCAATAGTTCCCTCATTAATTCTAGTATGGGAAGAATAGAAACCCGGTTCCTGAATATTATTCTTTCATCTCAATCATGGTTAAATACAAGAAACTTTCTCACCTTATTTCGTAACTTTATTCATTTCTTTTGTGCCTCCTTAATCTTTACATATATATATGGTTGAACATTCATCTAAGAAAGTTAATATTTATCTACTTCCATTGAAATTTCCAGATCCAACCTTTGAAAATCCATAAATATTGGATATTTTGTGATCCTCATAATGGTTAATCTATCGTGGTATTTTCGACTCAAAGCATCTACCACCTTGTTCACATTCCTAGGGTGGTAATGTATTAAGAATTATTAATAATTAATCCACTCCAAACATCTTCTTTAGTGCATATTCTACTTCTTTTGTGTGAAAATATGTTTTTAAATTTTATGATCAGTATAAATATTAAACCATTCCCAATAAATATAATTCCTCTATATATTTAATGAAAAGATTACCATTGTTAACTCCACATCATGATTTGGGTAATTTTCTCTTGAATTTTCAACTGTTGTGAGATATAAGCTATCCCCATATCATTCTTCATGAGAAACATCCCAACCCCTTATTACATGCATCATTGTAGATCACAAAACTTTCTCCACTACCAAGTAGTGTGATCCCAACTTCACTAATTAACCTTCTTCTTACCTCTTTGAAATTATATTCACATTCCTCCATCCAAACTAACATAACTCATTTTTGAGTCAAATTGGTTAGTGGATTAGATAATCATGAAAAATATTTCAAAAAATGTTGATAATATCTAGCCAACCCAAGAAAAAAACATATCATAGTTACCGTGGTTCGTCCCGACCATCTTTAAATAACCACTATTTTTACTGGATTCAGAGATATCCACTCTCTTGAGATTATGTGACCCAAAAACAAAACATTCTAATGAAAAAATTCACACTTGGTAAACATAGCATAATGCTTCTACTTTATCAAGTTATTCATTACAATTCTCAAGTTATTTTCATGTTAGTATATGCTCTTTGAATAGACATGAATATAATCAAAAAAGACTACCAAAAACTGATCAAAATTTTCTCTAGATACTATATTCATTAGATCCATAAAGATAGTATAAGAATCAGTAAGACCAAAATGCATCACTATAAATTCATAATGTTCCTACGTTGTAAGAAATGTCGTCTTTAGTGTCTCCTCATTTTTTACCCTTAATTGATGATATCTGGAAGGAATATCAATCTTTGAAAATTATTGAGATCTACATAGTTGGTCAAATAAGTAATCAATGATGGGAATAGGATATTTTTTCTTGATAGAGATCTTGTTGTGTTCTTGATAATCAATGCATAGACTCATTGATCCAACATTCTTTATAAAAAACAGAAAAGGTGATCCCCAAGGAGACTCACTAGGGAGTATTAATTCATTAAAAATATTTTCTTGGAGTTTATTCTTAAATTCCTACGTCACCATTGGGGAAATTTTATAAGGTTTCTATAAAATATGCATATCACCTAATATGAGTTCTATTGAAAACTCAAATTCAAAATTTTATGGAAGACCTGAAAATTCCTATAGAAAGACCTCATAAAACTCCAATAAAATGGGATTATTCTTAATAATGCGTTTCTCCCCAACCATTTGAGATAAATAACATTCATTTAAAGGAATCGAGACCCATAAGAAGGATGGAATATCTAATGCAAGGTTATATTCAACACTACATTGATAGATGATCATATATTAATCTGGAATAAAAAATGTGACTTCCCTTCCTTGGAAATTGTTATGGGCTCCATATAGAGAAGGCCAATCCATGCTAAGAATCACATGAAATTCCTCTATCTGAAGGATCACAAGATTTTAAAAAAACAATTTTTACACAAACATTAGCTGGTGAAGAATTATAAAATTTTGATGTGACTATTGTTCCATTAAAAGTTGTCACAGCTAACTAAACATCTAATTGTTGAGGTAATATGAAAATACCCTTAAAAATTCATTATAAATAAAAGAGTGTATGGATCCATAATCAAATAAAACATTTGAAACTATTGAGTGGATGGTATGTGTACCTTTCACGACATCATTATCGTAGTACACATCACCGATGGTGATAGCATGTGACGTTCCTTTGTCTTTGGCCTTAAGAGTTTGTTGACATCGACCATCATCAATAACACTTATGTTAAGGCATTGATTCCCATAATACATTTCCTTGAAAATTTAACATTGAATTATAAGAGGTGTATTCTATATAGCCTTTTCGTTATTTTCATTGATAGATATCTCTTTCCCATCACTTCAGCTTTCACCCGCCTGATGATCTTCTTTTCCACAATTAAAAAATTTAATAGTCCCTTTAATAAAATTCATTCAGTGTTTATTTCCATAATATGTGGATAAAGGAAAATAATCTACTTTTAGTGTGGTCATTATATTTTCCTTTGAATTACATTTTTCTTTTCTTATCAAACCCATATGACTGATGGGTTACTCCAATATCCATATCAACCTAGAGATAACATCTAACAATTTCCTCATTGCTATGGAAGTCCCTAATAGATAATTCCCTTTGAAGACTTGGTTCTAATCCAGTAATGAGTCGATGAATATTACTCTCAGGTTGGATAATAATTCAAGATGTTTACCTTGCAATTATTATAAAAGTTTCTTTATAGGTACCAACGGATTCATTATCCTTTTTCTTAAGTTCAAGGAATACAATATTCAACTTTGTTTGAAGAATATGAGGAATTTACTTATTTGTAAATAAGTTATTGAAATTTTCCCATTCCATGGACTCAATTTCATCTCTTTGCCTTATATACTTGATAAGATTCCACCATTGATCAGTTTGACCTTCCAAATGATATAATGTTCAGATGAATTTATCATGTTCAAAACATTTTAGAACATAAAATATCTTTTCAGTGGTATTGATCCATTTTTTTAGCCACTAATGGATCAGAAGACCCGCTGAATGATGGTGGATACTACATCATAAAAAATTCTATAGAATTTTTCTACCTCATTTTCTCATATAGAATAATGGCATAACTTATAACCTATGAAATTTGTGTGAGCATTGATACATTATTTTTAATTCCATATCCTATAACATTTGGTTGCTCAGGGGGAAAATCATAGCATTTCTTATAATATTCATCATTAAAGTGGTTCCTTCGAGTTCAAACCATTGACTATTTTCCAAAGGTTAACTATACATTTTATATAATTCCAACTATAATGGAAATAACATTACATATAGATATTAATTTAACATTGAAGAATATTTAAATAACATAACAAAATACATGCCAGTACCATATGGGTTTAGTGTCATTAGAAAGGGGGGATCATATACAAATGGTTCATAAAAAATATATAGTATCTCTGACTTATTTATTCATAATTGGACTCCATTTTGATATATCGTACTTTACAGCATTATTCATGACCTAGGGAAAAGAAAAATATAAAAGGGTGAGCTCAATTTCTTAGTAAGTGTAACCAAAACAAATGTCACTCATATTGTAATCATAGAAATATAACACTTGTAAATCATATCCTACATAAATAGATCATAATATCATGTCATGAGATAAATCTTAAAAGGTAAATGTAATTCGATTATTTATAATATAAGACATGAAATTTCATCACAGACACACATAAGCAAAGAAAATTGTTTCATATTATTCACGGCTCTTTACCAAGACTATCATAGAGGGCATAGTTCATTACTAAACCGAGTTGAATCCTCGTTCTAGGCCTATATTACTCAACCATATTTACTTGTTTTTCCAGTCAGGTCTATCTCATGAGATATAAATATTACCCAATGTATTAGATGGAGATATATATCCCACCCCTCTCGTAATGAAACAATCATTACTTGTTCCACAAAAACATAATAAATTTCACCATAACATATCCCATGAAATTAAATGGGTTTTGTAAAAATAAATCAACCATAATTGAAGTAAAACATATGCATTTCCTAAAAAAACCCAATATAATAATAGTAATAACAATGTTATAAATATAACCTTATTTTAAGAGTTTCATCTTTGATGAAAAATAATTTTGATAAAACACTTAAAATTAACTCCTAAGGAATATATTCTTTCTTCTTCACAAATGTTTTCATTCCTCAAAATGATACACAATATTAGAATAAATTATTTTATTTTAAAATAACCCTGTATGATTATATGGGAAGGTTCAAGGAAATAGGGAATTATGAAAGTTTACAAATACATTAATATTGTACAAGTTAAAAAAATATATTCTTCTCATACTTTGCTGGAAAAGGCAAAAATTACCTCATATAGGAAACAACAAAAGATCCATTCAAACCATTTTGTAAAAATTTACCATTGGGTATAATTGAATTTAAAAAATTATATAAGGATATGAAGAATATTTTTAAATAAATATTTAGGATACATGGATATGGATGATAAAATACCCTAGTAAATACTTACAAATAAACAATCTCAGATAAAAATGAGATTTGAAAAGTTTTCCCTCACCTTAGGTCTGATATCCTTTGTATGTATCTAAACCTCCTGTAGAGTGATTTAAATAATTTTATTGACTTACTCTATAATCATAATAGTTTTTTGATATAATATATGATTATATCATCATCCATCTGTTAGTAACATTTAATTGTCCCTCGTTATTTAGATATTGACTGATTTATGTTATTATGAAATATTTATCTAATAAGATCATCTTACACTTCTTATGTTATAGGTATATAATTTAAATAATGATATTAGTATAATAAATATCATATTTATACATTAAATTCATGTATATAATCATGTTTTAATGAACATTAGGTAGAATTAACCACGTCGCATCATGGAGGTTGTAGGCCGTATATACGCACGATCATTGATATCATTCCAAAGATTATTGAATGATATTGAAGGGGATGGTGTATGATATTTCAGAATTACTATCTTGTAATAATTGTAATATATAGTTAATATTTTTATCATTATACCCATTGAAATAAAGTGGTGGGGAAAAATATTACACTACGATGTGGAGACGGTAAGTCTTATATACGTAGACGTGGTGATTTCATTTTTCATAAGATAGATAAATGGTGAATTATGGTTGTTTCATTTTTATAATAATATATCAGTATATTAGTGATACTGATTTTATTACATTATAATGAATCAACTAATGATGATTAAGTATAAGAAGAATGAATTTTTAATGAATTGGTATAAGAGATTACCTCTTCCTTGACGTGCTTCCTCAAAATCTCTTCTTAGAGCACTAAAGTTGGTCTTTGAAGATAACCAGAACCTCTATAATGAAAATAGGGGAGTAGGGAAGGAAAATGGGTAGGTTATGGCTCAGATTTAAGGCACAAAATGATGTTAAGAGGTGAGGGGTGAGGTGATTTTTATGATTCAGGTGAGGGGAACTTTTGGAAACTACAAAAAATAATAATTTATAATAAAATGAAAACCTACCCAAAAACTCAAAAATTTCCCAATTAAAATATGAGATGGGATGGGGGTCTAACATCATCAACTAATAAATTTGGGACAAGTTATTTTGTTCATTTAAACTATTTCTATTTAATTGAAACTTAGTTATTCTATTTAATTTTAATTGTGGTAATAATATTCTTAATATTTAATGGTCATAAATATTTACTTATATGGTGTTAGATGATGATAAATTATAATTTTATGGAATTTTGGATCTTATAATTATCAATTTGTAATTTTTAAATATTTTTATAATTTTTAATCAATTTAATAAAAAAAATTATAAAATATCAATAGTGTCAATTTTAAAGACAATCATTTTTTACATTCAAAAAAATACACAGAGAAGATAAATTCTAAAAAAATATTAATTACACTCATAACATGTCATAGTCACCTAGAAAATTCATGGAGCATATTAATTAGATCATATGAGATTTATTTTAATATTTTTAAAACCATTTTCAAAACCTAATTTCAATCTAATATATTAAATCAATGTAGATTCATTCTAGTCATAGATTCATCAAGTTTTATATTCACATGACGTTGATTGTGACAACTTTTAGTCTCTCATATAAATCATGGAACATTCAACTACAGCTGGTAAACTAAAAAAATTAATTGAAGCTTCATTATATGATTGGTGGTTTCAATCTTGTTGTAGCTTTATAAATAATAATTTTTTATATTTTCAATTGTATATTATCTATTAATCTAGGGTCATTATATTTAGTCAAATTCAATCACATGTAACAACCGGTTGATCTAGAACGTAAATTATTTATAATTTTTTTATTTCATCGATTATCATGGACATTTTCCCTTCATAGTTGATCAATGAATTTGAAAAAATTTCACAGGTAGTTGATCCGTTTTTCATGTGGTCTATCTATTTAAATGAATAATTGATCAATAATACCTTATGGTAGAAGCAACATGTTTCATTTTTTCATCAAAACAAATTCCTTCTATAAAACAAAAAACTAATTATAAGAATATAAAATAGGATTTCGGACCATTAAAAATGAACCAATAGACTAGGATAATAATATCATCATTTTTTATGACAAAAAATACTGTTATATTAATTTTAAAATTAAGACATTCATTTACCAAATCATAAATTACTTACAACAATATTCTATAAAATTATCTAAAATTTTAAAACTATATTTTCTACATCGTTTGTTATCATTAAAAATATATTATAGATATAATAAATGATGTTTTGGAACATAAAAACATTTTGGTAATATAAAATTCACAGTTAATATTATATAATTTTTTAATGAAAAACATAATAACAGAATAACACATTTATTATCTGTTCAAATAAGTTTTTAAAAATTTCATAAAGTTAATGATTCTCCACTAGGAATCAAATTGGGATTGGTGCTATCATGTCTCGATGATTTAGAATCAATATTTTCTTTTTCGTATCCATGATATATTTGAGGAGTAAGATTATGAAGAACTGTATTAGATTAAAAAATGAAAATAATTTTGAGAAATAGGCCTAAGATACTAGATAGTAGGAGCAAGTATGTAGTAGAATAGTTCCAAGGTAGGTTTACTTGGGTATGAAGAGTTATTTTCTATAAAAAATGAACATGTATTATATGTAGTATATCATAAAGGAATGAAAGAATGAAATACCAAAATGGTATTGTAAACATGAAAATATAGTTCCATTGGCAAGGTTATGTCACCAAAATCACAAATTACATTCTCTATAGGAATGATACGTTACATATTTAATTTTAATATATCTCCAATAGTGGTCCCAAAACACTAAAATGGTTATAAAATTTCTTGAAATCTCTAATCACAAGTGGAATCTTTAAATTACAAGATAAATTATGTAATAAGGGCATTATGTCATCCATAGTAAAAATATATGATAAACAATACTTAATGGCCTTTATAAATCATTTTCTATCTCTTATAATAATTTAAAATCGTCCCTTACCAAATAAAAGATCATATTTTCCTGGGATTAAATGGTATATTACATCATTACACGTGTTTTGTAAAAATCATTTAAGATGTTTTTACCTCATCATATATATTCTATGTGATGAAATATTCATTAATAGATGTTTCAAAAGGAGGTGAAAATGAAAATAGGAAAATGATTCTATTTTTTATCTGGATATAGAGGCAAGTTAAAAAACAATGGTCTGTATCATCTTTATCCCTTATAAAGTAAAAAACGTTTGTTGAAGAACTATCATTTATCCATCCTACCTTTGATTATATTCTTCCATTAAATAAAATTTACTAAAGAGTAGTTGATAGATCTATAGAAAAATGGAGGATATGGACAAGGATAATCATTATTCTATTGTTATATTGAATCTATTGAAAAATTATATAGAATTTACTTCATCATGTTTAATAGATAAGCCTTAAGATTATTCCATTATCCTATAATAAAATGTTAAGATGATGGAGGAGTTGATCATACACCCTGGAAAAGAGAGGTCTCCTATCAACCACAAAAAATTTATTATAATTTTTTATTTAATCATAGAAGAAACATGAATTTGTTCCACACATATTGTTTGATTTAGAAACATCAGCCAACTATGTAAAATCATCAAGAATTACATGATTTCTTCAAAATATGACATCTAATATGTTTTCCATAATTAGATTCAATTCCTCTACTTATTTAGATCTAGATGATATTTTATTAGGTACATCAATAATTTTATATATATCAACCAGATCTAATGAATACATTTCAATAGTTACACATTCATGTAGAATTTAAGTTCCTTTATTCATTATTGGACTGCATCCATCATCAGGATCATCATAATCTTCTTCTAAAAGAGGTTAATTGATACCTAATATAGATATTAAAGGTGAAATATACCGCTATATAATGTATTTTAATTACTATAGATTATCACCATACCCCATGAAATGATCTATTCTATTTCTTACTTAAATCCACTAAAGGAGTCCAATCCACACTAGATTCATCTCTATCCAAATTAGAAAAGATTCTTCAGTTAATATTTATCATGGAATGTTCATTAATCTTAGTATCCTCATCAAATATTTCTTATATTGAAATAAAAATATTTGATGGGTTTATGAAGATCCAAATGAAATAGTTCTAGAAGTATGAAATTTCATAGTTGTTGGCAAAGGATCTGCGACTTGAATAAGAGGTAACTCATATCCACTAATTTTGGATTTGAACTATTTTCTAGTGATTCTATCACAACTTGATCAGTACCAACATTTAAATATTTCTAAAAAAAATAATATACATCTTCAATAGGTTTATGAAATTGGTATGATTTATTGTCTTCCTCGTATGGGATCTTTGTAATAATATATTTCACATAAATTTTCCTACTTTTAGATACCCATATATTTTTCCATGGGTCCAATTTGAATTTCTTCATATTGAAAAAGATCTAGTTCGAAAACATTCAACATGAAGACATAGATTCTATTCCCCTTAAAGAATTTTTTTTCACTTAATCGAAAATGATATCAGTTTAGGGTATAGAATAGATTTTACCCTATAAGTGGTATTATACTATTATTTTATTTTCCAAATCTAAAAACCAATGAGGCATATCATTAACTAATTTATTAATCAATGAAAAGTGTAAACATGTTGGTGCCTCCGGGTGAAAAATTAAATTTCCTTAGGAATATCATGTATTGGGTGAAATTAATCATTAGTATACATTATCCATATATTTTAATATCATTGGGTCTCCGAAGGTTCCTATTCCCAAATAGATCCAAAATATATTTCTCAAGAAAGAAACGTGAATGACCAATGGGATAATAAAATTAGAAATATTTAAATTCATATTCATGAAGAACATTAAGGTATTTTTCAATTTTTTTATAAGGACAATAGGTATTCCCATTTTATATGGTTTTCATGAAATATTTCATGTCACCATATTTGAAATGAGAATTCAAATGAATATCCATATCCAATATCATATTTAAATGTAATAGATTCTCACATAGACATACACTCCACCATCAATTCTGAATATATTTATAGACTAGTGATTTGATACACCTACACCAATTTTTATTGACTTATATCTCCTATATTACTATCATAATTGAATTACACGAGTTTTGAGGTTTTTTAGATGTTGTTGATCTATTTATTGTATTTCAACACAAAAGGATACCCATCAACTGGAGAAAATTCCATTGTTCTATTTATGTGTACCATCATTTTACAGGATAATATGGATTAATTATTAATGATAAGGGATTGGGAAGAGAAAAATAGATAACAGATAAATTGATTGGTTTGGTAGAAGTATTTTCTATTTGATTATGGATTATTTAGATCATTCCGGGAATGAAACTATATAAATAAAATAAATCAAGATAAATAAATTAAAATAACAATATTTGAGTTTTAATTTTTACATAATTATTCAGGTATCTTGACTAGACAAGTGAATTTTAATAAGTCCAATTAATAGAATAACAGTAGGTTGGTATTCCACAAGAATACCACAACAAAATCTTTAATATTTAGGGTAGCTTAACCCACCACATGACTGATCCTCAGGGTAGCATAATTATTATGGTCAGTAATGACATGTAGGATTAAAATTATCATAGATTAATATGTAATGAATACCATATATAAATATTCAATATATCATTATGAATAACATTGATAGGAAATTACAAAAGAAAATAATTACATTAGTTCATGAGGTGGTAGTCTAACATATGCATACTCTAAGGTTCCCATTTGATGGATGTGGGTATGGATTTAGGGATTTCTATTAAAATAATAACATCATATTCTATTTTTTATATTGGTATAATTATATAACCATGTTAGAATAATATTTGAAGAAGGTAGAAGAAGAAAAAACCATGATGATCAGTTAAGAACAAAACCTCTTTTTAAGATAACCTCTGTTAGATTATACTTAAAACTCATAAAATAAGATTTATGATCAATAAAATTCATATATGATGTACTGAGATAAGTTATAAAGGAACATGGGTTGGTTTTATCTAAATCAATGGGTTTGTATAGTATATGATATGGGATTTACTTTTATAATGGCAGAGGAGTGACATTCTTATAAATTCTCAAAACTACTCGATAATGGGAAGTCACTCTCAAGAAATGTGACTAAAAAATTGATAAATAATGGATTTTAGGGTTTATATGGCTTATAAACACATCCAAAATTCATAAAAATGGATTGATGTATTTTATTCCATTTAACACATAAGTGTACACCCCCTGATAAACCAATTACTATATTAACTGTGGTAATAGATTTTTACTATTTTTACTACTCCTTATAAAAAAATTTATGTTTACCATATTATATAATATCAATTATATTGATTCCAAAAATAAAATATATTTTATTAAATTAAACTCACACAGGTTGTTATGTTTAATTTAAATTTAATCCCATGAATGTATCAAAAAAGTTTTTCAAGAGATTCATTTTCAAGCATAAGATGATATTAAATTAAAAATAATAAATCTAATCATATTTAAATGATTTTAAAGTAATATTTATTGAAATATAATCAATAAAATTAAATTCAATCATTCCACATTAGGGAAAATTTTAATTAATTAAAATTGAGAGGCATTTTCACCTTAAAATTTTTTCTCATAAAATTTGTTTTTGAAGATCCTTTATGATGTTTTAAAATTGTTTTATTATTGAAAAGGATGTACTTTTAAGATATTTTTTTTAATTTAGGTGAAATATGTATTGATGGAGTATTTTAAAAAAATTAAAAATAAATGAAAATATTAATAAGTAATGTTTTTATGCAATGATGTTGATTAGACGATCCATCAGACCCAGACCATCGAATTTAAGTTTTTTTTAAAAGGAAGTAGTTTTTGAAATGATTTAATTTTAATGTTTTTAATATAAGGTTATATAACATTCTAAAGTTATTAAAATGATTTATTTTTGAATTTTATGTTCAAAAAAATGTGAAAAATGTCATTATATTTGCCTTTAAAGAATAGTAGATGTTTCTGTTATTTGTTTATAAGTTTTCCAGATATAGATCATCGGATCAAGAACCATCAAATACAGAATTTTTTAGATTAATAAAAGCATTAAGTTCATGATTTTTGAAGAAATGTAACATTTCTTATCAGACATAGATCATTAGACCTGATTCACCTGATTGGAATCCCATTCAATTTCTATGTCATGAGTTGTTACAGTATTGAGAATATAAAAGAAATATTAAGAGGCATCATACCCACATAAATAGATTAATAATTTTTCAAAAATTATGAAGTATTTTCATCATTTAGATTGTGTGGTTCTTAAAATATTAAGAATCCAAAAGCTAATTCACCTCATTAGTTCATCAAAGGAAAAAAAATTTGAATATTTTGGTTTTTCAATATTAAATATCTCATTGGACAAGAAGAAATTAATATGTTTTTACAAATGGAATCATTCATCAAAGTTATTAAATACAGATACCAATTCATTTTATGAGATGTAGACACCTATTGAATGAATGTGGTTTGATACCAATTTGTTATCCAATGTTGAGTTTAGTAAAACACTGTTTGATTGAACATAAAAATAGATGAAAAAAATAGAGAATGATAATGAAGACATAAAACTTATAGAAGCTGTTATTATAGAGCTATTACTGGTTTCTAAAGTGTTTATAAGTTTCAACAATGTTTTCAACCCTTTCCAGTTTTCTAAGAACATCATAGAAAGAAGTCATAGATTTTTTATAATGATTCAAGAGTTGACTAAGTGAGTTATTTCAATTGTGTTAAATGAATCATAATGATAAATATAGTTCTGGAAAAAGATGTTCTGAATTATCAATTTGTAGATAGTGAAATTTAAAATATATCATTCAAGTAATACTAAGAATTGAGATGATCTGAAGAATTCAAGAAATTTCTAGAATATTTTAAAAGAGATGAGAAGGTCTATTGTGGTCAATTATAAATTTTAATTTTTCATCAAATATAGATTTTTAGAATTTGGGTGAGCAGGAAAAATATTCCAATCCCCAACCTTTACTATTTTTGGAGTACCTATAAATATAAGATGAATGTACAGTGGTATTTGAAACTATTCACTCAAATATAAATTTTTTTTCTCTAAAGAATATTTTTCAGAAGTGATTTTGAAAAAAAAATGTTTTTCAGTGTTGAAGAAGAGTTTTTAAACATTGGGTTTTAATAGTAATATGGGATTGGTGATAATTTGGATTACCAGACAGAGGATTATCAATCATAGAAAGATAGTACTCAATATTTGAGTAGAGTATCAAAAGGTGATGAGTTTGTTAATTAATCAGATCATAAATTTTGATTTTAGTGCATATTCATATATGGTACATGAGACTAAATCTCTATGACTGGGTGCATTAGATTGAGGAACATTAGACCCGTCTATATCAGACTGATTTTCTTGATACAATCATATGGATTATAATATATTTTTTATTTCAATTTGTTTAGTAGATTAAACTATTTTGTAATAAAAAACTTATTAAATAAATAGAGTTATTATAATCATTCATATTAGGATATATAAAGTGTATAATGGTAGTTGACATTGGTTTTGTTTATTTCTTCATAATATAGAATTTCCATATACACATGGGAGTGGGTGTAAAAAAGATGTAGGTTCTTTCATTAATGATAAACCCTATAAATAGGGTGTCCCTTGTTTAATTTTATTTTTCAATAGGCACTTGAGTTTTTCTAAATAGAGATACGTAATAAACTTTAATATATTTCAGGGGTTAAATTTTCAAAAGTATATATTTGTAAAAAGACAAAAACCAATTCACCCTCTTAGTATTTATTCTACCCATTGGGACTTTATTTTATATCAAAGGGAGGTTCCCTTGTTTAATCCCTATCTTGAATAATATCAATTCATTCTACAGTAAATATTTTCGGAATTTGGGGAAAATTTATTTTGCTTGGAAAATTTTGATGATTCCATATATCTCTTCACATTTTTTGGAAGTTATTGAAGTCAGAAAAGATGCTGTTAAGAAATAAGAAGAATACATCAAGGGGATCTTAAGTTATAGACTAAGAATGTATGAATAGGGAAAGATGTTTGAATATCTTAGTATGAAGTTGGTAACTAAGGAACAAGATGTTATTATTTCTCAATCCATACCTCTTGATGTATAAATTTATTTAATAATAATTAATGAAATTTCCATTAAGTATTTTGATGTAAAATTTGAATCATATAAATATGAATAATAACACCACATCATGAATCAGGTGAAATTTACCCCCACTATACTAAAACTTTCATCTAATTTTACTGATATTTCATGTGTGGAAAAAAAATTTCTGAAGGATTGGGTTGGGTAGTTATGTGAAAAATACCATGAATTTCAAAAAAGTTTATAATTAATCCAAGAATTATGGTTTCAAGTTCCCTGAGGTAACTAAATTAGAATTATTTTATGAACCTCATAAATCTTATTAGAATGAAAGATCATTATTCTTTAAAAAAATATTTTTATTGGTTAACTTTTTATATTTAAAATTATAGACTCAAATCTTACAATAGTTAGAATAATATTTATTTATCAAAAAACATGTTTGATAAGAGTGGAATAAATGGTGGGATAATAAATGATTAACTTTTTTAAGGTAAAGGAAGTAAAAATAGTAAAATCTCAAGATGTTAGAAACATTCCAACAAAAAATCAGTTTGATTATATAGATAAATTTTGTGGAATATTTTATCAAACATTTGGATTTTCTTAAAAATTAATGGCAATCCTTTCAGAATAATTTCCATAAAGTAAAAAAATTAAATGAACTTAGAAAAGAGATATTCTACAAAAGTGATTTTGTTGTTGAGACAGCCTTCAAATCATAGAAAAGGAAAAAATCCTTGGATAAATGATATTTTTTTTCATCACACATGATATGTGATTTTAAAATCATAAGTGATATTTAAAATCATAATGTAGGATTTTTTACCTTTAGGGATAATACTTTCTTGAAAATCATAGGAATAGTGGTAGCTGAGTTATAACCTCCTAAACTAATGTCTAAGGAATTTTTATTTGTTAATGTGATAAAAAAATATCTTAATTAGTGTGATACAACTCTTTGATGATGAAAAATATTTTTTTAAAAAAAATATTCATGTATCATCAGATGTTTAATGGGTGGAAATTTTTATTCTAGGGGAGAAAGAATAAGTGGAAATTTCATTCAAATAGGGGAACCATACAACTCCTATTACTTGAATTCTAAAGATGAAAACATGTTGTGGTACTAAAAATTTTGGAATCTTGGATATAAAATACTAAACATAATTTATAAAGATTATGTTTAATGAAATTTTCCATAATTAAATCAAAGAGAATAATATGTTTTAATAACATTTAAAAAAGAGAAAATTACTAATAAAAGTCTTAAATAAGTTGAGATTATGTATATAGGACCTCTTAAACATGTTAATTCTGATTTATGTGTTCCAAAGAGACATTATAAAAAAATTATTTATTTACTTTATCACATTCATTGATACTTTCACTAGGATGACCAATATCATGTTTATGAGAAAACGTCAGAGGTTGTTGAAATGATCAATTTTTATAAGAATTAATTTGAGAGAGAAATTTTGGTTAATTAAATGATGTTGAGAAAATATAATGGAACCTAATTAAAAATGAATTATTTTGAATATTATCTGATAATATAATGAATAAAATAATATTAAGGTACAACATGCACCCCACAACAAAATAGAGTAGTAGAATGGAAGATTACAAGTTCAATGGTAATGGGAAGAATATTTTAGAAAAATAAAAACATTAAATGTTCTAATAAAGAAGAGATGTTAGTAATATTGTACATGTACAAAAGAGATTTTTTTTAGGTTGAAATCTAGAATGAATTTTTATTAAAAGTAATAAAAATCAATCTTTTAATTACATTAAAATTTTAGGAAGTTCATTTTTACTAAAAAACAAAAAATTCAAATCATGAAAAATTTGATGAGAATGATGAAGAAAGAATTTTCATGGATTTTTCTCCCAGTTAAAGAAGTTCAAAATAATGAAACAAAAAATTTACAATACTTGGTGGGTTTATATGATGTGAAATTTTTTTGAAATTTGAATGACACAATAAAGAATGACTAAAATGTTGAGGAAGAAAAATTGAATAATTGCAACAAAAGATGAAGTGAGTGAAAATAGACTTATCAAGATTTAAGAGAATCACATGATGAGGAAAGGGAAGTTAGAAGAGAAATTTTGAAATATAAAAAATTATACAAAAATATTGAAATCAGAAAAATATTCTTGGGAATCATAAATAAATAGTTTAGATAATAATAAGATTGATATTAGAAAATCATAAGTCACTAATTTCATAAGATAAACCAAAATTAGTTTCATAAGTAGCTGAAAATTAATAATGGGATTATGCAATGAATTAAGAGTTGGATCAGATTAAGAAAAAGCACTTAGGAACTTATTCTATTAAAATAAAACAAAAAAATATTGGAAAAAATGTGTATATATATACATATCAAATTAATATAGAGAAGTTTCATGAAACAAAGGATGACTAATTAGAAAATGTTGTGACAGGTTGAAGGGATGGAATTAGTGATACAAACATTTCCATTGTTATAATAAGGATGAATATTTTATAGGATCCTCTTCCCTCAAGCACCCATCGAGGAAATTCTTACATTTTCTGTCATCATGGAAACTAGGATGTAAGATCCTTCTTGGATGTTGTCATGGGCCATTCTCCATTGACATATTCAAAGACCTATGAATGCATTAAACCGAAACATTTACACAAATGAGGTCTATTGATTATATCATTCTAAAAATATGAGGTACACTCTCTCTCTTCAAATATATGGTTTTCCTTGGTTGTGAAGTTCTTTAAACATAGACCATCACTAGTATTTCTGTGAAAACCCATTGAAATCACCAGATTCATCAATTTTCATATTAGATTATTGAACTCTTTGCATATTTTTTATCAATTTTTGTAGTACCCCTGGGTTATGTTAAGTAACCCTTGTTTTATGATTTTTATGTACATGAAGCATATGAGAAATGGTTGGGGAAAGTATGGAGACTTTTAATGTGTCTAAGGGAAAAAGGTGGTGACACACGGGCTTCACACGGTTTTCTCAAGCCATGCGGAAGCCATGCAGGTGGTGTCACCTTGGGAAGAGGAGACTGTACGATGTGCGCACAGAAGGTGGTGTCACCTTGGACCTAGGAGACCGCACGGTGTGTGCCCAGTTTGGGAAAACCATGTGAGGAGTTCATGTATTGTGCCCCTTCCAAGCAGTGACTACCACACAGATAGTGCATGGTTTCACTAACCGTGCGGACTAACCATGTGCGAAGTAAACTTAGATCCTATTTTTAAGTATCACATCCATTTTATATTTAAACCACCTCGTTTTTTCTCCTATATGGCCCTAACTCCGGATTTCTCTCTAGTGAAGGTTGGAGAACACTTACCAGAAATTTTGGAAGCGATATAGAGGCATGCCTTGGCGTTGAGAGGCCGGTTGATTAAGGTAAGGCTCGTTTCCTTTAGCTTTCATAGATCTTCTTATTCCCTCTTGATGGATCCTTAGATCTACGCCCAAGGTGGGTAGATCTAAGGTAGCGGATGACCTTTAAGTTGTGTTTTGGTCTTTTTGGTGATAGGGGAAGTAATCTAAAGAGGCTTCGTGGTGTTTCGACCCGGTTCTTAGTTGGTTTCGCCTACATGGTTGAGTTAGGTGGATTCACTCTCAATTCCTCTTTCTTAGAACTTGAAGGTTTAGTTCAAATTGATTTAATTACTTGGTTTTTATTGTGAAATTTTGGTGCAAATCATGTTATAAATCTTTTTTAGTGATGATTTATGTGTTTTGATGAAATTATGGAAATTGAAGAAATGGTTTGTGCAAACTGTTTTGGATTCTTGATTTTAAAATAGTTATTTTAAAATATGGATTTTCTAGATTTAAAAAATGGGTTTTAGGAAAAATGTTTTCAATAAAAGGGTTGTTTTATTGAAATGGTTTTGGCATGGTTAGAATGGTGTGGTTTTTGGGAATACTTGGTGTGTGTGTTTATATTTCAATTATGATGCTTGGTTGAAATATGAACTTATGCTCGGTGCCAAAGGGGTAATGGCACATAGTAACTACTTGTACGATGCTTGGTTGAAATATTACCATGTTCTCGGTGCCAAAGGTGTAATGGAACATGGGGAATAATTAACTTGTGACAACTTGGTATATCGAAGAGAGACCGATCATGAGTATGGAACTGTTATAACAAAGCATTCATGGTTGGTTTCATGGGTTGTGAAATGGTTGGGTGTGCCAAAAAGGGATGTTGTGAAATATAAAGGCAAATTTGGTTGGAAACTTTGCTTGGTTGCTTTTATTGAGAAAGATAGTTTTTCTTGGAAAATGGTTTTGACATGCAACTTGTCATATTGTGAACTATTTTGTAATTTTTTTATATAAATTGTTTTATATAAATGTGCTAACATTTTTTATCCTAGAGGCATGGGTTGGGATGTCATAGGGTAAAACCTACTGAGTTTCATTACTCACCCTC
This sequence comes from Viscum album, assembly GCA_963277665.1. Taxonomy (NCBI): domain Eukaryota; kingdom Viridiplantae; phylum Streptophyta; class Magnoliopsida; order Santalales; family Viscaceae; genus Viscum; species Viscum album. The sequence goes on from OY728153.1 coordinate 599,159,131, forward strand.
ATCTTTGGCACGTTGGTGCTCTTGCAGATGTTATATACTGGGATGTTGAAAATGGTGTAGTGTCACATGTTTATAGAACTACTTCAGGATACATGGACTCGTTCATGAAGATTAGATCTTGGAGCTTGTGGAGCATGGAGTTGGGTTGTCAGCTTGTAGTATTTTAGTTTGTCTTTCCACTGTTTACTCTGATAGAATGTTGGTTTCCATTGTGGTACTCTTGGATGGTTTATGATAAAATAAATGGTTGAGTTGTATTGGTTTTTATCTTGCATCATTTAGTTGATTTGTTTTGTTCTGGTTGTTGGCTTTGTAGTGTGTTCAAAAAGAGTAAATCATCCCCCAATTGTTTTGAAACCCTTGAGCATTTATTGCCAGACTTTGGTGCATTTGGGATGTCTCTTAAGGCCTAGTAAATACTCATTGTACTCTCAAGCCAATGAGAATTGGCGGTTCATTACAAATGGTATCAATTTGTTCGGTCCTTGGGGTATATGCAATCGGCTCATTCCTTTCTTTTTTGAAAATGTAGTCATCCGTTCTGTTGGTCTTGGCGTTGAATTCTTGCATGTTAATTCCATGGGTGGTCATCTTAGGAAGGAGTAGGATTGTCGAAACATGGATTGTAGAGCATAAAAAGATGTATATAACCTTTTTATGTTGAACTTCAAGTTATCAGGTAGTTGGGTACATAAGTGTTTTGGAGACACTTATAGGATAAATATATCATTTTCATGGGTTTATCCAATGAGATGATAATGACATGCATTAGAGGAATGAATTCCCACTATGTGTGTATATATCACTTTGAAAAATGCATTATGGTTTGATGCAAAAGTGTGATTTCTGAAAATTTTAAACTTGTTTTCAAATGAAAGACTTTGAAAAGAGAATGGTTGGTGTATTTTATAAATGGATTTATTTTCAAATGAAAGAAAATATTTTTTATAAATGGGTAAATGGGGAAAAACTGGATGTTTGGAAAACAATGTTGTGATTGTGATGTGATAGAAATTGAAATGATAATCCTTCAGTTTCTAGGAAGTGAGACTAATGGCGTGCATTGTTTGAATAGAAAATGGAACCATTTAGGTTTCTTAGAAACCTAATGTAAGAGGCTGTGGAGAATGTGGTCACACTTAAGACACAGGTGAACCAACACGTAGTCCAATGTATAGTTCAAGCATTTCAGGGTATGGACATGGGGAATCGGAGGGATGAGTCAAGGCATGTAGACCATTCTATCCATTTCCAAAAGCAGAATCCACCCATCTTTTGGGGTGATTCCGAACCTGAAAGGGCGGAGGTGTGGCTGAGTAAGATGAATTGTATCTTTTATTTCATCAGCACACTAGCAAAACTGAAAGTAAAGCTGGAGATGTATATGCTGGAGGATCTTGTACACTAGTGGTGGGAGCTAGTGGTGCTGGATAAGGTGGATCAAGGCCTGGCCTATGAGGAATTTGAAGAATTCTTCAATAAACAATTCTATCCTCACATGTTCAAGATATAGGGGACGATGTAATTTTTCAGACTAAATCAGGAGAATCTCTCTGTCACGGATTTTGCAGCTAAATTAATGAATTTAGTGTGCTTTTCACCGGAAGTTGCTGCAAGTGCATCACTGAACGAAATCATCTTTGAATCAGGGTTGCGACAGGAGATTAGCTTGAAGATAGTTTTTCATTGTATTACGGATTATAATGAGATGGTAATAAGAGAAATAGTAGTTGAAAGAGACATATCAGCAGTTATGGGAGGAGGAAGTATAATGATTCCCATGGGAACGGGTGGGAACTCTAATGATGGGAACAAGTGGAAGAGGGACACCGACTTCCAAGGTGGGAGTGCGAATTAGAATCTGATGGCTGGATCGGTGAATCTTCCTCCACAACCCATGATGAAAGTCGGGTGCTTTCAATGTGGCATGATTCATCACATGAAACGAGAATGTACAACACCACTAAGAGCATGCCACAATTTCAATAGGATGGGGAATCTTCAAAGATATTATTGCAGTGCTCCATGGTCAGGTGTTCGTGACACTTCTCAGGTGTCGCAAGCATCATATGCTTCGACAGGGCGAGGATAGATAAATCAGTCTCGTTTTTAGAATAGATCTATCCATGGTGATTCCAGGAATACCATGACTCCTCAGGCAGGGAAGTCTCAACAAGGCAATAAGGATCAAAGTGCAGCAAAAAATCAACTGTATGGAGCGGTACAGGTGATTATGGAGGAGAAGTCTAGACCGTCTACGGTGAGAGGTATGATTCTTTTTAATTCTACCCTCATGCAAGTGTTGTTCGATACTGGCACATTGCATTCTTTTCTTGATTCTCATATTTCTGATTTTCTAAACTTAAAACTTGAAATGATTCCTTCTGTGATAAAACTTCAATCTCCTCTTGGTGAAATAAAGTGTAGAGCCTTCATGTGTAGAGAATGTTCTATAACTGTTGATGGAACTGAGCTGAAATTGGATTTCCCTATGCTGGAGATGAATGTCTATTATATAATCCTGGGTATGGATTGGTTGACAGAGTTTAGGGCTCACATCGACTATTATAGTAGAACAGTCAGTTTCGCGACTGAGGATGGTGTCGAGCATCTCTTTAGAGAAGAAAGAGTGGCGAAGGCAGGTGCAACGGGCTTGTTGGCACCAGTAGTGGAACGATCTCATACCAGTTGGCTACGTTAAACTTGTAATCGATAGATGAGATCCTGAATAATAGTTTTTCCAGTAGTCGTGGATCATATTCCTGATGTTTTTCTTGAAAACTTCTCAGGGTTACAACCTGTAAGAGACGTCGATTTTACGATTAACCTCCTTCTAGGGACTAGTCCTATCTCAATTCCATACTATAAGATGGCACCAATAGAGTTAAAATAATTGAAAATTCAGTTGTAAGAACTGGAAAACAAAGGTTTTATTCGGCCAAGTGTGTCTCTGTGGGTAGCACCAGTTTTGTTTGTAAAGAAATCGGATGGAACATTGAGACTATATGTGGATTATCGTAAACATAACCAAGTTACGATAAAGAATAAATATCAACTTCCATGCATTGATGACCTATTTGATCAATTGAAGGGAGCTCAGTGGTTCTCTAATATTGACTTGTGGTCAGGATATCACCAGTTGTGAGTTCAGAAGGAGGATATTCCAAAGACATCCTTCAGAAGTAGATATGGCCACTAAAAATATGTAGTCATGCCTTTTGGTCTTAAAAATGCACCAGTAGTCTTTATGGAATTTATGAATCGGATATTCCAGTGATATCTGGATTATTATGTTATGGTGTTTGTAGATGACATATTGGTGTATTCAAGAACAAGGGCTGAGCATGAGCAACTCTTGGAAATAGTGTTGGAAATATTGAGAGACCGTCAGTTGTATGCCAAATTATCAAAGTGCGCTTTTTAAATACAATAGGTACCCTTTCTGGGCCATGTTGTTTCTGATAAAGGTGTTTTAGTGGATCCAGAAAAGAGAGAAGTTGTTCTTTCTTGGAAACCGCCGAATAATTTCTTTGAAATATGAAGTTTTCTTGGTCTAGCTAGTTATTACCGACACTTTGTGCATATCTTATTACGATTAGCTACACCTATGACAGCATTGAAGAAGATGTACAATGTGTTTCAATGGACAGAATAATGTCAAAAGACTTTCCAGGAACTGATGGTTCATCTTACATTGACACCTATCTTGATTTTTCCAGAATCAGGACAAGGGTATGTGGTATATTGGGACGCTTCAGGATCAAGGTTGGGTTGTTTTATCATGTAAATAGATCATGTGGTTGCTTATGGTTTGAGGCATTTGAGAGTTCATGTTAAAAATTACCCAACACATGATATGGAATTAGTTGCAGTTTTCTATGCTTTGAAAACATGGAGGCATTATCTCTTTGGTAAGAAATTCATTGTGTTTATAGATCACAAAAGCATGAAACACATTTTATCACTATGATATTTGAATCTATGTTAGGGGAGATGGATGGAGTATCTTCCAATGTTCGACATTGACTTGATATATACACCGGGTAAGGTCAATTCGGTGGATGATGCATTAAGTAGAAATTTGTATGCTCAGTTAGTGAAAGAAGCTTTAGATGAGTGGTAGTTAATGTCTGTCTTAGCCAACATGCATGTAGAATGTGAAGACCAAGCTGATGTTGCAGTTTTCATTCTAGTTTTTCTTGTTCCTAATTTGGAGGAGGTAGTAAATGAGGCACAAGCATCTGATATAGACTGTGTTGCAATGAGTTCAAAACTCAATGTTGGGGAGACCATTGAGGAATGGAGGCTGGATTAGAGTTCAGTTTTTTAGTTTCGAGATCTAATGGTTGTACATTTAACTAATTTGGAAGAACTCCTTCATGCTTACAACCATTCAAGATGGGTTGTACACCCAGTTACATAGAATATGTATAAGGCGTTGAAGGCGCAGTTTTGGTGGAGTGGCATGAAAAGGAAAGTGGTTGATTTTGTCTCACGGTTTTTAACTTGTCAGCAAGTTAAAGTAGAACATCAGCGGCCAGCGATTATGTTGCAGTATTTACCTATCCCAGTGTGGAAATGGGATCAGATAGCAATGTATTTGGTTATAGTTCTTCCAAAAAAAGGTTCGGAAACACGATGCCATTTGAGTGATAGTGGATCGTCTAACCAAGTCACCCCATTTCAGCCCTATTCGTGAAACTCATACGCTGGAAGATCTTTCAAAAATCTATATCCGAGAAGTGCTAAAAAGACATGGCATACCAGTTTCAATCATTTCATACAGAGATTCGAGGCTCACATATCGTTTCTGGGGATCCTTATAGAAATCCCTAGGAACTCAGTTGAATATGAGTACGGCGTATCATCCTCAGATGGATGGACAATACGAAAGGATGATACAAACGTTGGAAGACATGTTGTGGGCTGGTGTAATGGATTTTGGTGGCTCATGGGAGGAGAAAGTACCTTTATTGGAGTTCTCATATAACAAAAGTTATCAGGCCTCGATACACATGGCTCCATTTGAAGAATTGTATGGGTGTCCTTGTCGTTATCCACTTTGTTGGGTGGAAATAGGTGAGACTTCGCTTGTCAGGACAAGACTGGTATAAGAAACAATGGAGAAGATTTGGTTGATAAAAAAGAGGACGGAGACGACATAGAGTCTTCATAAATCTTATGTGGACCATCGCCAAATACAATGGTCATTTGTGGTGAGTGATCATGTCTTTTTGAAAATCTCTCCAAGGCTTGGACATCGTCATTTTGGGAATCAGGGGAAATTATATCCTCGATATATAGGCCCTTTTGAGATACTGGAATGGGTTGGAGAGGTGGCGTATCAGTTGGCATTACCACCACGGTTCATTGTAGTGCATAATGTGTTCCATGTATCTCATTTGAAGAAGTATCAGCCCGATCCTAACCATGTGATCAGATGGGATCATGTTGACCTAGAGCCAGATGCTTCATTGGTAAATATTTCGATGTGGATTATGGATAGAATGGATAAAGTCTTTCATGGAAAAAGCATTGGTCTAGTTCTGGTTTTATTCCAACATGGTCAGATATAGGAGGAGAATTGGGAACACGAGAATGAAATCAACGATCAGTGGCCAGAACTCTTTCAGGAAAGAGATGGTTTTCAAATTTATAGGTACATAAAGTCCAATGGTGGGGAGAATGTAGTACCCCCAGTTTCTGGAATGTATCCCTTGTTTTATTCTTTTTAAGTACATTAATCAAATGAGGAATGATTGGGGGATGTTATGAGACTTTTAATGCATTAAAGGTAAAAGGTGGGGATGCAAGGGCTTCGCATGGTTTTCCCAAACCTTGTGGAAGCCATGCAGGTGGTGTCACCTTGGACAGAGGAGACCACACGGTGTGCGCATGGTAGGTGGTGTCACCTTGGACATAGGAGACCGCACTGTGTGCGGACGGTTTGGGAAAATCGTGCGAGGAGGCTGTGTGGAGCGCCCCTTCCAAGTAGTGACTACCGCACGGTTAGCGCACGGTTTGACTAATCGTGTGGAATAACCATGTGCGACGTCTACTTAGATAATATTTTTAAGTATCTAATTTGTTATATCATTAAACCCACTCATTTTTTCTCCTAGACAGCCCTAACTCAGTATTTATCTATGGTGAATGTGGGAGAACACTTATCAGGCGTTTTGGAAGCGATCCTAAGGCTTGCCTTGGCGTTGACAGGCTGGTTGATCGAGGTGAGTCTCATTTCCTTTATTTTTCATAGATCTCTTTCTTCCCTCTTGATGGATCCTTAGATCTATGCCCAAGGTGGGTTGATCTATGGTAGGGGATGACATTTATGTCTGGTTTTGTTCTTGCTGGTGATAGGGGAAGGAAGATTCGTGGTGTTTCGACGAGGTTCTTGGTTTGATTCTCCTATTTGGTTGTGGTAGGTGGCTTCACTCTTGATTCCTCTTTCTTAGAACATTAAGGATTAGTTAAAATTGATTTCATTTCTTGGTTTTTATTTTGAAATTGTGGTGCAATGAATTTTATAAATATTCTTTAGTGATGATTTATGGGTTTTGATGAAATTGATGAAATTGAAATAATTGTTTGTGCAAACTGTTTTGGTTTCTTTATTTTAAAATAGTTATTTTATAATATGGAATTGATGGATTTGGAAAATGGGTTACGGGAAAAAGGTTTTCAATAAAAGTGATGTTTTATTGAAATGGTTTTGGCATGGTTTGAATGGTGAGGTTTTTGGGCATACTTAGTGTGTGTGTGTGTGTGTGTTCATATTGCATTTACGAGTCTTGGTTGAAATATGACCTTGTGCTCGGTTCCAAAGGTGTAATGGAACATGGTAACTACTTTCACGAGGATTGGTTGAAATATGACCTTGTGCTCGGTGCAAAAAGGTGTAATGGAACATTGGTAATAATTACCTTGTGACGACTTGGTAGATCGATGATAGACTGCTCATGAGTATGGAAGTGTCATAACGAAGCATGCATGGTTGGTTTCACGGGTTGTGAAATTGTTGGGTGTGCCAAAAAGGGATGTTGTGAAATGGAAAGGTGAATTTGGCTGGAAACTTTGCTTGGTTTCTTTTCTTGAGAAAGATGGTTTTTGTTGGAAAATGGTTTTGACATGAACTTGTTATATTGTGAATTGTTTTTCAATTGTTCTATATAAATTGTTCTATATAAATTGTTTTATATAAATGTGCTAACATGTTTTATCCTAGAGGCATGGGTTGGGAAGTCATCGAGGAAATCCTATTGTGTTTCATTACTCACCCCTTTCTTTGGAACGTTAGTGCTCTTGCGGATGTCATATTTCAGGATGTTGGCAAAGGTAAAGTGTTGCATGTTTATAGAACTACTTTGTGATACTTGTACTTGTTTGTGATGATTAGATATTGGAGCTTGTGGAGCATGGATTTGGGGTATCATCTTGTAGTATTTTAGTTTGACTTTCCACTATTTACTCTGATTGAGTGTTGGTTTACATTGTGGTACTCTTGGTTGGTTTATGATAAAATAAATGGTTGAGTTGTCTTGGTTTTTATCATGCATCATTTAGTTGATTAGTTTGGTTATGGTTGTTGGCTCTATGGAATGTTCAAAAAGGGTAAATCATCCCCCAAGTGTTTTGAAACCCTTTGTCATTTATTGTCAGCCTTTGGTGCCTTGGGGATGTCACTTAAGGCCTATTAATGACTCGTTGTACTCTCAAGCCAATGAAAATTGGCGAGTCATTACAATTTTCATCAGAGGATGAATATTTTAGATTTTGGACTTAGGGTTATAGGTCTTTTGGGGGTTGTGAAATGAAGGTGCTTAAATAGAATGCAGACTTATTTTTTGATTATGATCCACCGATTTTCACCCTATTTCAAGGATTCTTGACTCTTACCATACACATTTTCAAACAGAATGCCTTATTTTCCAAAGCTGTCCAACTAAGTCATACCATTATGTTAGACTATGTCACCTTAAATCTAATGCACCCCTCTTTTACTTTAATTTTCAATGAAGTAAATATTTCTAGAACCTTTCCATCATGATTATGGATTCAATATTGGGATAATGGTTTCATAAAGGATGTTCTATTTGATAATGTCCCAACATTATATAAAAAATAGACACTTATTGGTCATTCTATGAATGAATATGGGAATCAATGTAACGACCCTCAATCTCCCACTCTCTTCAAATCAATTTGGGTGAAAATAAAACCTTACAAAGTTCCCTCTGTCTACACTAACATGATGAATTTTTCTAGATGCTTTGAAAACAACTCCACTAGCCTCTGTGATGCTGAGATATTGCAAAACCTAATGATTTATAAAGAAGAAAGATAAGATATCTCCAATTCCTAATCATTAACTCTTGAGGTAAGACAATATATGAAAAGTGATAAATAAGTTGTGAAATTTAAACACGAAGACTCCTTACCAATTGAGCTTAAAAATCTATCAAATTAGAAGAAGACTACTTAAAATAGAGTGCTATAAAATGGAAAAAAGCAATAACTTACTCTGACGACTTCATAATGCCAAGTGCTTGGAACACCTAGCAATGTAGGGATAATACCAATGTAGAACGAATAATTTTTACACATTCCCCAGTTTATATAATGAAGGAACAAAACACACTACCCCCATAGCCACCCCTATTGATAATGTTACTGTCTCCTCAGATGTTGTAACAAGATCTTCTGATTCAGACTCAGAAGCATCTTCTAGTTAAAATGAAGACGATACATATAATGATTCATATCAAACCTTGAAAGAACTATATATTCCAGATGATCTTGAATCATGGATAGAAGAGAAAGATAACAATTATTTTAAATACCATAAAAATGGATAGATGTCAGCTGATACCTATCATGATAACAAAAAGATGATATTCATAAAAGTGGTTGGGGAAATTAATGAGGATACAAGCATAAATTTTAATGATATCCCTTAGTAATGAATCTTCTTCGGGGATCCTGGTTGCATAATTTGGTTGTTGAAGGTCCACTGTCGAATTACAGTGGATCTTGATTGAAGTGTGGCATATTTTACACTTTTTTTGTATTTATTTGTTTCTTATTCTTTCTCTCATTGTATTATCTATCAAGTAGTGTGCACAGTTTTTTTCAAAACTATGTTTCACTGCTCTCTAATGTAGCATAATCAAGATTGATTGAATGCGGTTTTCTTCTATTATGTATTGGATTGATTCTGTATCAGCTTGTTCTCATACCCACATTAATGAATGGGTGTCTTCCTTGGTATAATACATTGGTGGTTCTCACAATAGAAGTGACCTACCCTCTCTATATTAGGAAGGCCTGATTGCAGGTCAGGTCTTCAGATGTTTTTTGTTATGTTTTTTATTGAAACAATTACCTTGTATCCCCTTGAATCCCTAGGTTGGTGTAAGATCATTACACATAATGATTTTCTTGTAATTTACTTTCTTGAATAAATTCCTTTGGGGTATGAATTGGGTGACCAATTCATGCCACCGATTTTTCAAGAAAAAGGTGGATGGTGTGGATTATGAATAATCATTCCCTCTATTTTATGATTGGAAACTATCTGAGTTTTTGTAGAAGTGTTTTCCCATTTAAAAAAATTATCAAATGTAAATAAATATAACATTCCTTAATATTTATATTTTAGAAGATGTTTACATTATAAAACATATGGGTTATTACTTAATAAATACAAATAAAAGTATTATAAATTATAAAAATCCTTTTATGGGATGAAACAATCTCTACATTTATATTATTACAAAATATAAAATTATTTGAAAAAGTACAATTTTTTTAAAGGAAAGGTTGAAAGATATTATTATATGAAATAATTTTACTCCATCGGCCTGATTTTAATTGTATATTTTGATGATAAATTTTTTTGAGATAAATAAAAATTTTGTAAATAATTTTCAGGGAAAATGAAGAAGAACATTGATATTTAAATGTTGGGTGAAATAAGATTTTTCCTTAATTTACGAGATCAACAATAGAGAATATTCATTTTCCTATCGAAATAATATTGTGCTAGGTAATTTTTAAAGAAGACTGGTATGGAATAATATAAATAAGACTCCACTTTTATTGCATAGAGAACAATTTTAAGTGACTATGAATCCCAAGAAAAGTGTTACTACAATTGTTTTTGGGAAGATAATAACATGTTGTATATATCTTACAGCATCAAGAACTGATATTTTTAATACTATGATTTGTAAGACATATATTATAGTGATTCAAAATAATCTCAGATACTAGCAGAAATAAAATTTTTAGACATGTTAAAGGATGAACAGAACATGGGATATTATATAAAGTAATTTTTAAAGTGAAATTTATGGATTTTACTAATGAAAATTGGGAGGAAAATTGATATGATATAAACCAAACTCATTAAGGAACATTTTCTTCGGAGAATGTTGTGTGAGTTTGAATAATAATTTATAGATTTCAGTAACATTTAGGAAAGAATAACCAGAATATTTTATTGCTACACAGGCATGTAATTAGATGTTGTGGATAAATGTTTAGTTGTAATATTTTCATGTTGAAGTTTAAAAATCATTGAATATATATTGTGTTAAATAGTGTAGAATTATTTTTTTTAAAATTTTGTTTATCAAAAAATATAAAATAACATTTATATCAGGTTTCCCTTTCTAAAAGCGAAATTTTTAGGTGGATATTATTTTATAAAATAAATTTCATCGAAATCTCAAATTGTTGTTATCTTCAAAAAATCAATGTCTAATGAATTATTTGTGGAATTGAGGTTGAAAAAGCATTTTCATCCTCTACTGATGTCTTCCAAAACAACATTAGGAAAACCCACACTATGTTTTGGATTATGTAAAAAAGTGGATAATTTTTAAAACATTTCCCTAAAAAGGAATGAGTTAAACTTATCTTACATAAAGGAATCTGAAGCTCTCGTTATCATAAAATGGGAGAGAAAAAGAAAACATAGAGTCAAAGATAAAATCAAGGGGCTCTTATCTTGACATGGATGGAAATTTTCTTATCATTAAGTGATTTAATTGCACCAAAACCATTAAATTATCCAATAGTTTGGTGTTAGGATACTCACTTATGATAAAGGATGTGTTTTGAAATATTTTATAAACATCATTTCTTTTTAAATTTCATTTCTAGAAATTTTTTGTTTATAAAAATTTTAATTTTAAAAATTTATTTATGATTTTTTTTGCAAATACAAAGGGGATATTGAAGATACTTTATGATGTTTTCAAAAAAATTCATGGAAACTAACACCTAATAAAATAATGTTTTTTCAAATAATTTGAAAGATGTGTTACTAGATGTTTATAAATTGTTTATTTATATGTTTCAGAAAACATGAATGGGAAACTTTTTTTTACAAAAGTTATTTATCAGATGATCCATTGGACCCAATCCATTGGATTAATTATTTTTTAAAAATTTATATGTTTTTGAAATTATGTTTGTTTTAATATTTCTGATGGGATGTTATAGAAAGTTATAAAAATAGTGAGATGATGATTTTAATATATTTAAGTTCCTAACATCATGAAACATCTCATGATATAAGTTATTGATAAAAGGGATAAGGTTTAGTTCTCTGTTCACAGGTTTTACAGACACAAATAATCATATCATGAACCACCAAATGTATAAGTGTTTAGATGAATTAAATTATTATGTTTAGGAGGTTTGAAGAAATGTAATTTTTTATCCCATGTGGTTCATCTGATTGGATGCACATGAATGGACAGAAATTCTATTTCTGAGTTCTTATTTATTACAGTATTGAAAATTTTAATGATATATGAAGAGAGATCAAACACATGTCTTTAGATAAAGAATATATAAGAAATATGGAAGTATTGTGGTGATGATATTCTGATGTTCCTGAAATATGAAGATGTTATAAGCAACTTCATCTCAAAAGGAGAGAAGATGTGTAAGTTGTTTGAGAAGATTGAGTTTGATTTCATATAGAATTGATTCAATAAAAGGTAATTGGTATGTTATAAAAAAGTGTGTTTTGATCCATATACTTAGATACATATATTGATTAATCATATGAGATACACACATTGATCTATTAAATATTATTTGATACTGATAAGTCATAAGATGCTATGTTTCGTCGGACGTTGTCTGATCAAATTGATGAAGAGGTGAAAATATGGACAATGAAGATGAAAATTTGAAAACATATATAATTTATTACAAGAACATTTTTGTAGGGTTCTAAATTCATTAGAAGTTGTATATGTATTTCCCCCCACCTAGAATCCACTAAAATGGTGCCCCAATTCGAGTCACCAAATAACCTCAAGTGAGCCTCCCCATACTTTATAGGTTTCCAACTAGCAGTGAGGCTCTAACAGATCTCATGGGGTGACTATACCCTCTCGAGCAGTGTGGGATGATAAAGACAAGGAAGTAGTGGTCATGGTATAGGTAGCTAGACGCCAGTTACATTATTACATTAGAGTGGGCCTACTGTGGAATGTGAGGTTGTTTCACATGTCCATGGTATACGATAAATTTATTCTATACAACATATCCCTGAGGAGCAGGGTGTCAAACTGTCAACAGTGATAGGAACAATCTTTGTAGCCTCTACTATTTCATGTTCTATTTTGGTTATAGGTTAATCTCATAGTTTCATATATACACATGTGGTTAAAATCATTGTCCTTGTTGTGTGGTCTTATAAGGGAGTTTTGATGCTAGACATACTATTGTGAAACAGAACGGATGATGTGTGCCATTGTAAGAAGTACCCCCTTGATTTTGGTTGGTGTCACTTCTTCTAGTATCTTTATGTCCTCGAGATGATAGGTTTTGACATCATTCTCAGGATGAAATAGTTAATAGCTTATCGAGCTAATGCTGACTGCTATCACTCAAGGGAAACTTTCACATCACTAGAGGGTGTAGTTTTACTCACAAGGGTGAATTAGATGTCCAAGAAAGTTTAGATGGACTAGAGCATTGTGAGATCGGTGGGATGACATCCTAGATTTCTAGTATGTTTCTGGATGGCCCTGTAGTGAGTTTGGAGGACTTTCCTATAGTGGTTGAGTAGTTCACGGATGTGTTACCAGATAACTTTTCTAGTTTACCTCATGAAATATATGTTGAGTTCTCCATCCAACTAGTGATCAGAGCTACACCAGTATCCATTCCTCCTTACAAGTTTTCTACGATTGCATTTGATGAACTCAAGAGGCCATTTGAGGATTTGAAGGCTATAGGGTTTATTTGACCCAATACATCTCTATGGGGTTTTCTGGTCCTTTTTACGAAAAAGGCAGATATAACTATTAGGAAATGTGTGGATTATCATAAGTTTAATCATCATACAGTTAAAAAGAAATATCCCTTTCCATGGATATATGACCTATTTGATCATCTTCGAGGAGCTCATGTTTTCTCATGAATCGAATTGAGTTCAGGATATCACCATTTATGTGTTTAAACTGCTGACGTACCTCATACTTCATTTCGTAGTATGAATGATCTATACAAGTATCTTGTTATTCCATCTAGTCACACGAACATGCCAGTAGTTTTTAGGGAATTGATGAACCAATTGTTTTATCCTTACTTGGTTCTTTTGTGATGGTTTTAGTGGAAGATATCTTGGTTTATTCTTACAACATAAAAAACTATGATAACAATATTGATATTGTTTTGAATACACTAAGGGAGAATCAATTATATGAAAAGATAAAGAATTGAAACTTTGGGATAGATCAGATTTACTTCTTGAGTAAAATCATCTTGGTGAAATAAGTATTATTAGACCTAAGGATGATGAGATCTATAGTTTCCTGAGACCATCCAAAGAACATTTTTGACATGTGATGTTTCTTGAAGTTATCTGGTTACTACATGCATTTCATAGAGGACTTATCACACTTTTAATCACCACTGAAAGGCCTAACTAAGAAGGGCATGAAGTTTTTATGGTCATTTTTATGAATGAAATCCTTTTCAGAAGCTCAAATTAATGTCAAAATCAGCACTAGTCCTCATACTACCAGAGCAGGGAAGGATAAACACATTATATTTTGACGCATCATGTATCAGGGTAAGAGTAGTGCTAATGTCGGTGGGATAGATTCATGGCATGTAGATCTCAAAAGTTGAGGCCACATGAGAGGAATTTGTCAACTTTCAATCTTAAGTTAGCTACAATGGTTTATTATTTATGATGTTGGAGACACTCTTTAATTGAATAATATTTTGTGGTGTACACATAACAAAAAAGCCTCATATATATATTTACTCATTGTGATTCGAATTTGAGGAAGTGATTTTTGGTGTAGTGCCTATAGTATTTTGACATTGAGATTTCATACATTCTTGGTAAAGGAAATGTCGTAGATGATGCACTGATCAAGAGGACTCAGATATGGGCATTGTAGTATTGTAGTATTGAGTGGATTCATAAGGTGTTTTTCTCATAGATGCATATAATGGTTCATGATAGTCAAGGACAAACATATCTATCCTCAATATATATTACCTATACCCTAATGGGTATAGTAAGGATGAGCCAACTATCGGATTTAGGGGGCCTAGTCCCACAAGATTGTGTGGAGGGTGAGGACCCTTCTCTTAGTTGGATCGTAGGCGTTGATGAGATCCTGTGTATCCATGAATGTGTTTGGGTTACAGTGGATATACATGAGGAGCTAATGTAGGAGTTTCATTCTTCAGCTTGGGTAGTGAATCCCAGAGTCATGAAGATTTATCAGGAATTTTTTCATTAGTATTAGAGGCTAATTATGAAAAGATAGGTAGCTCATTTTGTTACGAGGTGTACAACTTTTCAGCAAGTGAAGGTGGAACATAAGCAACAAGTTGAGCTTTTGTAGTAGTTACCTATCCTGGAGTAGAAATGGGATGATGTCATGATAGATTTCTTAACTGGTTTTACAAGTTCTCCTTGATGTAATGATTTTGTGTGGGTTGTTTTTTATATTATTACAAAGGTTTCTCATTTCAGTCCAATAATGGAGACCTTTAGTGTTTATGATCTTGGAATGTTTCATATCTGTAAGATATTAAAAATCCACGGGGTCCCATGCACTATATTTCAGATATGTATGACCACTTTAAGCCTCATTTCTAGAAATGATTTTAGTGGGAACTGGGTACACAGGTACTTCTGAGGACATCATACAACCCTCAGAATATTGGCCAATTAGAGTGTATAATACAGGTGCTACAGAACATGCTGAGATATTATGTCCTGGATTTTGGGGGCTCTTGGGAGAGGCACATTCCCCTAGATTTGTTTTCCTATAATAACAGTTAACAGGTGATGATACAGATGGAAACATATGATGATTTATGTGGTTGGCCATGCTATTCACCACAATGTAGTTTAGTGGTTGGTGAGGCAACTTTACTAGTATTGTGTCTCATGCTGAAGACTTCTAAGATGGTATAGTTGATTCATATTTGGATGGATACTACACAGTCACAATAGAAATATTATGTTGATCATCGTAGAATACCAATAGTGTTCAAGGTCATGTATTGTGTCTTTTTATGTGTTTCACTAAGATTGGTAGATAGACGGATCAGGAGACAATGCAATATTTCATTGCAATATGTCGACCCATTTGAGATTCTAGAAATAGTCAGGTGTGTATCCTAACTATTGTAGTTATCTTAAGGGTACCTATACTAGCATGATACCTTCCATGTATCTTAGCTAAGCCATTATCATTCGGACCCATCTCATTCTTTTCTACCTATTGAGGTTGATATGTAGGTTGATTCATCCTTTGGGGAGTATCTGATTCGTATTGTTGATAGGAGAACAAATGTTTTCTAAGACTATTCAGTTACTCTATTATGGGTGTTATGGCAGTACATCCATTTATAGGATGAGACTTGGTAGTGGGAGGCTGACATAAGTTATTACTGGCTGGAGTTTTTTTCAGATGAACCATTACCACCCTTGATAGGGAAATTCGGGGATAAATTACTTTAAGGGGAAATATTATATTCTACTAGGTTTTTCTTGAGGTATGTATCATTTACATTTCCAGTTAAAATCTTATTTACATTCCTTTTTAGCTTATACCCTAAGTCGGTTTTTTGGCCAGTTGGGTTATTTTTGACAAAGAATAGGTAGGAAGGTCATGTACTGGTTGAAGGCCAATTACACTATGTGGAACTAGGATACATGCTATCTAGTCCCATTACACAGCCTGTAATGGTCTGGCCTGGACATTTTCACGATGTGTAATGTTTATCCCCTAGTAAGGGAAAACTAATCATTACAAAAAATGAAAGTTAATTACACTACATGTAATTTTCCAATAATTTTTTCTAAAAAAGACAAAGAGGCATCTATTTTGTCTCATAGAACCCTCTCCTCATATATTTGAAGACAAAAAGACCTTGTTTTCTAGTTTTCTAGATCTAGCACCCATCCAAACTCTATTTTTTTCATTTTTAGTTACATTGGAACTGTATCAATAACTCCTTGATATGTTTTTATCAGTTCTTGATTATTTATAATAACTGTTTCCCTAGTTGGATTTTGGAACTTATACCCTAATTTATCATTTTAATCTATTCTTTATATTTACACCAAACTAGGATGAATCAAGACTTGATACTAGAAAGAACTACATTTCCAAGATAAGGCATGTGGTCTGTAATTTTCTTTCGACTTTTGATGCTTTATATAGTTATTAGCATTTTTGTCACCAGTTTTAAATTTCAGTGTGGAACCAGATTTGAAATGCTAAACTAAAATAGATCAATTAGGACTTTTTAGGCATTCCCTTAGGTTATTTGAGTTGATTTGGTGGTTTTACCCAAATAAAGGCAATCGATGGAGTGTGCCCTGCCTTTCATTTTATTTTGACCATTAATGAACTATCCAAGGGGAGTTAACTTGAGTTATTCATGTTTACAGAATCTCATTTGTACTTAATTGTGGATTAATTTCATGTTTAGAAGATTTCCCACCTCCTTTCCTTATGTTACCATAATATTTCATGCTTAACTTGATTATATGGATTCAATGGAATTGGTTAAATGGGGGGGGGTATAATCATTGGTTGATTTTAATTTCTTAGATTTAATTTGTTAATATATGGGTTATACTCGTTGGATGTTTTTTTTCTGATTTAATAAATAGTTTTTATTGGTAATTGTAATTAATCGGTGGGTATACCTATGTGATGTGTTAAATTAATATTTTTGATAAATGGGTGGGTATACACATGTGATAAGTTTAATAGTAAATGGATGATAAATTTGTGGGTATACCCATGTGATTTGATTAATAGTAAATGGATGATTAATGGGTGGGTATACCCATGTGACTTTAATAAATATAAATAGAATACATGATTTGGTATAATCATGTGTTGTTTTGGAATGAAATGTATGAATTATTATATAAATTCTATAGATAACTCTCCTTGGATCTAGAATGTTATAGCGGACACCTTGGATGAGTATGATCCTTCAGTCTTGATTCTATGGGATTCCTTTGGCTTTGGTAACCCTTGGATCTGACATTCCTCGACTCACATAGGACATGTTGGTATACATGATCCTAGGACTCCAACTGGTTCTTATACCAAGTTTTCATTGATATGCTCTTGGGAATTGATGTTGTTTCCTTGGTCTTCTACACATTAGATCTAGCCCTTTGTGGTCTACACATCATTATACGACATGGTCATGGGATATATGACTATGGTGTATGGCATGGTCATTTTTTTTCAATATAGTTTTCTTTATATGGTAAGGTCTTCTGTATAGGATATGGATTGTTATACAGTGAGGCCTTGTTGTTTGTTTATATTTATTATAACTTCCTTGCTAAGAGATGAAACTTGTTTTAGGGATCCACATGAGGTTTTTTGGTATTACTTATTTGTAGTAATTATATTCCTTTGGATTTCACAATTACATTACTACATACTTTCACTTGTTTAGCATATTTCATTTGCTTCTTAGAACTGTATAGATATTTCGATGGAAACCTATTGGGATGTTTATCTCACACCCTTTCTGGGACTCCTTGGGAACCAAGAAGATTATATAGTTACATGTGATCATAAGGAAAAGTGCCCAATCACTGTTTTTTAATTATTTCTTTAAATAATGGGAGCATGGGAACATGATAAGGCTTGCGATGCTAATGGGGAACTTTTTGGTGTTTTTGTGTTTTGGATACTGGTATTGTAATGTATATCAATGTACCTATTTTAGATGTTTTCTAGATACTTGTATCCTTTACATTTTGGTATGTGAGACACTTCTGACTTGTTATTGATTCATGTCTTGTTTTTTTATATTATCTTTTGTCTAATAATTCTATGTTCTCATGCTATTGAATGTGGTTGACTTTCACTATGATATACTCTAATAATGAGGGAATAGTCTCCCTAATGAATCACCTAGGCCCTCATTGCTAGTCGAAATCCTCTGTCTTTTAGGGAGATTCCATTAAGGCAATGTAGCCCACCGAGATCGAGGAACAATTGAGTAGCATCAGGGTCCAGGATATTACAAAAGAAAAAATTTATCTATTTTTCATATTAGGATTAGAAAAAGATTTCGAAATCATTAGGGATAAGAAAAAGTATAAGAAAACATCCATAATGATTGGTAAAGTATAGAGTATGTTGTTTATCAGGAAAATAATTCCCTCTCTAGAAACTACATGTGGATGTGGTTATACCAGAAATGTAGATAGGGGTAAAACCTGAAAACACCATATTGATCTAGACTCAACTTGGAACTGGGGGATGACTATAGGCTTTATTTTACCCCCAGTTTGACACACCCTGGTGATATGCTTTGGTAATTAATAATCTCCTTATGAACCATTATTATTGTAACAATAATTCACATAAAATTATATGATAGGAAATAGAAACGGATAAAATATATGAAACAATGTAAATTCATATGTTATGGAACAAACATCATTTATAAGTTATCCCATTATTATCATTTTTGTGTTATTGACTTTCTAATCTCCCATCATAGATTTATGATTTTGTGTTCATTGAATTTCTATTAAATTTCTTCTCAATAACTCTTTATTAGTTCTTTGGTGTCATTTTTCTCTTCCATGGTTATGTTCTCACTTCACAAAAATATTATCCTACTTGGAAACATAGTTATGGGATTACCTTTGTACTTACCTTTCCCTCTAGTCAAGTAGAAGTCTTTTAAACCATTTTTATGATGTGGTTTCTCTAATAAATATATTTTAACGAGTCAAACGATTGGTTATCGAGTTTATGTTAAAATCTTGAGGATTAAATTTATTATAGGGGATTTTTAAAATAGAAAACTATGTTTGATAGTGTATGTGATATGCAACACCGAGCCAAAAAAACAATTATTATTTAAATGCATCCATTTTAAACATTATATTAAATTTGTAGATATGAGTAGGATTGAAAAAATTATGAAATATTTATATATCTGGAATATATTGACAAAATCTTAGTAAATAATAAATCAGCTTTTTATAAATTTTTTTGTTCTTTAAAATAAGTTTTCTTTAAAAAATATTTTCATTTTTTTATAAATAAAATATTATAATTATTTCCTAAAACATTTTTAGAAAAATATTTTATTAGAAAAACACCATTTTTGAAATCATCATATTAAAATTATCTTAGGGTAAAAAAAATAGTTTTTTTAGAGAATAATTTTTTTACTGAATAGTGAAAAACTACCATTTTTTGCAGAATTTTCATTTATTTTGATAAATTTATTAATTTAAAAGTATGATATTTATTTCAATTTAACTTAAAGGAAAAAATATGTATTATTTATTTATATTTAATCAAATTAGTTACATTTAAATTATCTTTATACCATAATTTAATACAAGATTTTTTATGATTAAAAACACATTTTTTTGAATACTATTTTAAAATGCATAATATTTATCTAAAATAATTATTTAAAGTAACACATAATGGTAAATGATTTTTATTAAATTTTTATATTACATATAACCATTTATTAATTTAAATTTTTATATTTAATATTACTAGTTATATAGTAAAGGTAAAATCATCTTTTCCTTGAAAAATGAATTTTTTAGATAATCATCTTGTATTAACCTTTCAGGTTTTATTTTTAATAATTTATTTTAAATTTATGAATTTATTTTTGAAAAAAAAAATATTCAATATTTTTAATAATAATAATTGATATTATTTATTAAATTCAAAAAAAATTGGAAAATATGAATAGTAATTTTAATAAATATTTATCACCAAAATAAAAGGAAAATTAGTTAATTAAGTGTGAAAACAATTTTTCAAAATTAAAAATAAATTAACTCTAATATCACGAAATATATATTCGATTTTCCTTGAAATAATTATTATTTTTATTAGATATTGTTTTTACCCTATAAATGACTAAGAATTTAGTTTAACAAAAATTATATTTTGATATGATTAAACATAAATTATATTTTTAGGTAATATGCAATTTATATTAATTCATTCCATTTGATAAAAAAAATTGATTGTTATAAATAATTAATATTTTATAAAATATTATTATTCAATAATTTTTATTAATTATAAATGATTATATAATTTTTGGGAAGTCCAATATAATTATTATAAGGGTTCAAAAACTCTTATAGTCAAAAAAAGCCAACATTTTTTAATAAATGGTTACTATTATTTTAAGAGTAAAAAATGAAGCTATTTAGAAAATTATTTAGATAAAATGAATATTTTTTCTTAATAGAATATCGAAATTATTCAATGGTTAGTTTTTTATAATTTTTGGAAATATTTGAATTTTCAGGTAAAAACTAAATACTATATAAGTTTATTGTGTGTATTATGACATCATAATGAACCAATGGTGATGTAATAATTACTATAAAGGGTATCCAAGATAAAATATATGTACTAAATTTAATATAATGTGATTTTATGTAAATTTTATTAATTTCATAACACCATTATAAATCATCCAAACTATTAATATATTTTATGGGTCTGAAATAATTTCTTTAAGTGTATGACTCACTTCAACATTATCAAGCTTATTATTCAATTAATTTTCTCCCTTGGAAAAATAAAATAATTAAATACACTCCCTTTTGGCACAAACCCTTGGAAAAAAACATTGGATTTTTTTTTATTTCTAATTTTATTATATATAGTCCAAAACCTATGTTTGGGAAATGATAAATAATTTCTCCCACTATTTTCGTATATAATCCCACCCAGATCACACTTATTTTCACTAAAAATCCTTGGAGATTGTCCTAAATCTCCCTCCCCAATCTATATTCCTCCCATGGTTCCCCTAATCTCTCTAGAATCACCTCTCTAGAATTATTTATCCCATTCTCACTGTAATTGATTTCTCTCTTCTCATTTCCATTCAAGCACCTATTTCATGATATGTCTCTTAAATGTTATTTTTTGTTATTATTTTTATTTTCTAAATATTTATTACTTCCCACATAATTTCCATGTAATTAGAGACCAATTTTTCTATCATTAATACCTCCAATGTGCCCTTATGTACACTTGTTACCATGATGAAATTTAGCTTGGGTTCTTTTCTTTCTCCTCTTTATTCAAGATTCCATATAATATTATTCCTTATATTTCAAATTACTAATGTTTTTATAGTTTTTTACAAGTACCTATTAATTTTATTTTTATATAAAATTTATAAAATTCCCCTTTTCTCTCTCATTAACCAATTTTGTGAATGCTTAAGTGGCGTCATTGAGCTGTTAAAATTTCATCGTAATTTCCCATGCCAACACAATTGTGAGATGAATATCATACCCATTTCCTATCATGGGTGTTCAAATTTATACACTTATACTTATTTTATTTGGGACTTACATTTATTTTTTCTATACTTCTTTTCCTTGGAAGAAAATATGATGATGAGTGAATACATATTGTACGATATATATGGAACACTTAAGTATTGGAATAAAATAAACATGATGGGTACACCTAAAATTATATTTCACTACAATGTATTTGTTAATATTTTAGTCTCATGAGGCATCATGTAAGAGATTATGGTGTTAACCTAATCAATTACAATACATTTTTTGTCATGATGTCTTGGTAGATTTCCTTGACCTACGTTTTTGGTGCATTGTTTTGAGTTGTTCCCACATTTCTTAGGATGACATTTTTATTATCATTCTATATCATGTATTATTTCTAAAATTTATGATTCTCAAACTTTTTATATCCCATTGATATTCCTACTTCCTAATCTATAAAATATTCTTTAGGTCATTCCATGTTTTTCCCTTTCAGGGCTTTATAGCTCACTGGTTTATTATGTATGTCCTAGGGTTATCCCATGCAGTATAAGTATGACCATGTCAAAAAAGTTTTCAATAAATATGATATATTTCTTTAAATTATGTTGTTATGTAATGTAACTAATTTCCAAAGACACTATACTTCCTGATCTTCAAAGAGGAATTATGTGTAATCATGTGTAATAAAACATGTATTAATGTGTAATAAAGAGAAGGTTTACCACAATTCTTAGTCTATGATAACATTAAATAAACTATATATTTGATAGATATAAAGATATAACCTCTATTGAGATTATATGAACCAAAAATAAAATCTTTTGCAGCCATATTCTCACATTGTAAATTTTTTATAAATCTTCTCATTCCTTAAGGAATTCTATACAATTTATAAGTGATATTATTTTTCTAAAATTACATTTTAAATGATCAGAATATTCTCTATAAAGATTAGAAAAAAATTATCAAGGTAGTCTCTATATATATTATTCAATTAATCTGTGAATAAATAAGGGGTATTAGAAATACATAAATGAGTCACTATATATTCGTAGTGTTCATACCTTGTGTGGAATTTTTTCTTAGGTATTTGATCCATCTTGAACATAAATTAATGATATTGATAAGAAATTTAAATTTTGAAAAATATTGAGCTTCATGTATTTGATCAAACAAGTCATCAATACGGGGAAGAGGATACTTGTTCTCAGTTGTGATCTTTTTTAACACTCAATAATCAATTCATAGTTACATTGATCCATATCTCTTTTTCCCAAAAGAAATAGGTGTACCCCAAGGTGATACACTTGGATGAATGAATCTCTTTCCAATGTTATATTAGAGTTTATTAATTAATTCCTACTACTCAATCGGAGCCATTCTATATGGATTCATTGAAATTTTTGTGGAACTAGGTATGAGAAATGTTGAGAACTCGACTTCACATTTTAGTAGAATGTTAGAAAAATCTTTTGAAAAAAAATAAACAATTATACAAGAATAGGAATATCCTAGATCTTGAGTTTCTCCCCAACCAGTTGAGATAACCACCACATCCGAGTATGAATTAATATGCATACACTGGATGTAATCTCTATAGAAGTTCATAATTTTATTAACATTTATATAAGATCATACGTTGGTTTAAAATAATGAATGTAACTTCCCTTAATTGATCATTAATGTGATATTTATTTATAGAAATTCAATCTATGCCTAAGATTATATCAATTTCAACTAAATGTATAATGAAATGATTTTCTGGAATCAAATTCCAACTAGTGTTAACTTGATAGGAATCCCATTCATGAGATGTGGTCATCATATCATTAAGGGATTTTACTTCTAATTCCATATCTAATCAACAGGGTGGCATATTGATATCCTTAAAAAATTATTTGGATATTAATATTGTGTAAATGAAGAGTAAAATAAGTCATTTTTAGTTCATGATTGGATGGTAAGTGAACTCAGAAACATTGGTCACATGTGATTACCCCATATCCCTCATATTAAGAAGTTAATGATGTCAATCATCATCATAGACCCTAATGTTTCAGAATTATCTTGTATAAGCCCCATTCTCTTTACACATTAAGCATTGAAGTGTGGGATGTGACTTTTATGTATCTTTCCCCCATTCACATCATTATCTTACTTATTCCCATCACATCAACAATCAATTTCCAATAACCTCCCCTTTCACACTTAAAACAGTTCCTAGACCCATTATGGAGATTTCCTACATACTACATCCCATACATAGATCATAAAAAAATCTTATATTTTTATCTCTATGGTTATTATATTTTCCTTTGAACTCAAACTTCTTTTTCTTGTTAAAACGATGATATTGACACAAAACTCTATCTACCATTTCCATAATGATTTAACATCAAAAAACATATTCATAACCACTGATTTATCTTATGGATAACTCCATTAATATAAGTTTTTTTAATCCACATATTAATTGATCATCATTACATTTTGGTTTGATGATAATACCATAATTTTAACTCACAACTCTTGAAAAAATTTCCTAATAGATACCAATGAATTCATCTTCCTTTTTCATTGGCTCGAGGAACAATTTCTCCAACCTCATTCAGAGAATGTGAGGATATTAATGATTTAAAAATAAGTTCATAAAATTTTAATAATATATTTATATAATTTCTTAATAATACCTCATATTCTGTATAATATTCATCCATTGATCTGCTTCACCTTCCAAATGGTAAAAATCCAAAATGAATTTTTTATGTTGGGAACACTGGAGAACATAAAATAACATTTCAGTGAAACTGAACCAATATTATACAACTAGTGGATCAAAATACCCAATAAAATATGGTGTAGTTTCCTCATGAAGCACTCAACATAATGTTGTTCCCTCCATTATTCATTTGGAAGTCTTATATGATTCATATTTTTAGAATATTTCATGACCATAACAATGGGATTTTTTAATCTAGATCCCATAATATATAGATTCTTTATAGTAAAATGATTGAATTTTCTATTTCACATAGCACTAACATGGTTCCTTTAGGTTCCATAAATTTACTGAGACTATAAAGTACAATGTATGAAACAATAATAATTTTGGGAAACCAAATATTACATGAAATCACTTGGTTATCTAAATTATGACACTTTCTTTAATCTATGACACCTTAGTTTCCCTAGGTCATCTATAGGTATATTATTTTTAAATCCATGATCATTGTTTCTGTAGAGTTTGTTAATTTATAAATGTTATCCCCTAAGAGTGTCAAACGAGGTGTATACTAAGGAATATTCCCAAGAACCAGTTACCAATTGATTCTAGATCAACATGGTGTTTTCGGGGTTTTCCCTCCCAAATACATATATACAAGAGATACATACATTTATAATATATTGATAGGGGTGTATTTTTTTGAAACCAATCACTCTATCCTTTTCCAAAATTCAAAGATATTTTCCTAAACTTTTACTCATCCTTAGACTTATCATTAGACATGTCCCTAGGGATCTCATTAAATTATTCTTACCCTATATTCGAAAGGTAAGCTAGAAATTTTCATTGATTACAACTATAAAAAACCAAGACTTTAATTTATATAAATTAAATAATTTTTTATAATATTTATTCCAATACATAAATACACACTTGGGAATCATAATATTTTACTCCCTTTGGGAATTATGAAAAATACATACTATTTCAAAAGTGAGAAACATCATCTCCCACTATGTTATTAATGAATAACGACCTTATAATAAATATCATATAGAATGAATATTTTTATAACATTGGGAATGGGTTTATAAAAAAAGGTGAGCTCATTTTCTCAATAAGGTAAAAACACTAAGATACATATACATGAAAAGAATATAAGGGCATGAAAAAATGATAATAACATTTAAA
Source organism: Viscum album (assembly GCA_963277665.1). NCBI lineage: Eukaryota > Viridiplantae > Streptophyta > Magnoliopsida > Santalales > Viscaceae > Viscum > Viscum album. The sequence goes on from OY728153.1 coordinate 599,184,897, forward strand.
AACCATACCATACTTATAAAAACCATAATCATGGGTAATGGAATAAATATTGTTAATTCAGAAGACATGAGTCATAATGGAATCAAATAACATGATCCCTATGATCATAAGACATAGAATTTTTGCCACACACATAAGCATAGAAAATAATTTCTATATTGGTCAAGGATCACATCCAAGATCCTCATAAGAAGTCAAATTCTTTTGATGAACTGGGTTCACTCCCCATTTCATCCTTATATTAACGAAACAGATTCACTTCCTATTCCTTCCATTTATTACTAAACCAATTTTACTCCCCATTCCATGACTTTCTCTCTCATGATATATAAATATTTATCCAATGCATTGGAGGGAGATATAGGTCCCACCTATTACATAATGAAGTTATACATATGTCTTCTATATAATCATAATAATTCAATATATCATAAAACATTAAATTAAATTGGTATCATAAACATTTTTTCATATCATAACATAAGTAAAATAGATATGTTTCATCATCATTTCACCATATAATAACTCATGATATAAACTCAGTTTCATATGAATTTGTGCATGGTATAACCTGTAGAAGAGAAAAGAGTTTCATAAGCATCACACCATCAAAAAATAAACCATTCAAATAAATAATATGAATGATATACTTAGATAATATACCATGTAAGGAATAGGTAACACCAATAGATGTTATCTTAGTTAGAAAATAATTTTTAATGATTATTTAAAAAATTTCTAGAGGAAAATATTCTTTTCTCATTAAATGATGAATTCTTAAAACATAAAAAAAATTAAAAACCATTTTTATTTGAAAATAACTTTGAAAATATATAAATGTGTATTTTATTAAATAATTTTTCATGATCTTGTAAAACAATTTTCATGTCGTACAAGTTAAAATGAATATTTCTTTTACATTTTCGGTAAAATAGAAAATGGAATTGTTTTATAAAATGACACAAAGATTCTGTTAAAAACTATAAAAATTAAAACAATAATGATTTGTTTAAAAAAATAATATAGTAATAAAATATTTTTGGCAACAATTTTAGAAAATATTATTTTGAAAGGAAAAGTATATTCAACTGAAATGATAAATAAAGTCATGTTTTATTAAAAACGTTTTATTAATTATATTAAGAACCAAATAGTTGAAACTGATACCATTATATGAATATTTAATGAATAAAAATAGGATGAGAAAATTCATGAGAATTTTTGAGAGGTGCATCATGAGATTTCAACATTGGATACGTTATCACAAACAATCCCAATATATGATGATATTTTAACATAATATCATTACCTCTTTGGTAAAATCGATTCATAAGACCCATGAAGGAATAAAATATAAATAAACATAAAATATAATTTTTATTAATAAATTCATGATATTACATTTAAAAGGATCTATATTTATTCCCCATGAAAAGATATAGGGGCATAACAAAACCTACATATCGAAGAAAATAAATTGAGACAATATTCCCTTAACATAAGTCTTTACTTCCATCGTAAATGTACAACATCTTGTATAATAAGTATATTTTATTATACATATATGATAGAACCATATTCAGATATAACATTCCATATATCATTTCCTTTGTACATTTTATTACCCATTTATTAAAAATTCCATGTTAATGTTACATTTTAGGAAATAACTGCTTTTTTCATACTTGTTTAAAATTGTTATTCTTGATCCTCTAACATAGAATATGATTTCATAATTTCTGGATTTTAAAACATGATATATATCATATATATTCATTTTATATGTATATATAATAATCTATTAAATTTAGGGATGGGTAATCAAATGCACTGTTTATATAGATGGTAGGTCGTACGTACACATCAATGTTGTTTTTCATTTTCAAAGCAGTTTGAAAGAAATAAAATAAATTGATATTTTATCATTATAGAAAAATATTTATTTCATATTTATCACATATTTTTAGGAAATTCATCCTTAAAACATTCCATGAAATGTGTGAAGGAATCGCATCGCTTCACAGCGCGGTAGTTTTCCATATTGATGAATGACATTGTCGTAATCCCACAAAATGGAAATCACAAGGGTATATGTGATATAATGATTAAAAATAATGATAATATCATAAATATCAAAAATAAAATTTATAAAAAGCATTTCAATCATTAATTAAAACCTTGATTGGTGTTGATGGAAAAATAAATGGCATTCATTCTCGAGGTGGAAGTGCATTGTACACACGAACGTTGATTTCATAACACATTTGATGGAATTTTTTTTGGTTACAAGAAATAAATTTTAAAAATAAAATATATTTATATTTAATATTTTTTTTACATAATACATATATAAGAATAATTTAATGGGTTTTAGGAAGAAATAATACAAAACATTCATTGATGAACATTACCCCTTCTTCGAGTATCTCTATTTGGTATGCACAAAATTATATAATTGGATTGTTTTTTGTATAAATGATGTATTATATATTGATATTAGGGAATATTATATGTGAATTTTTTAGGTCTAGACCAAACCAATTGGTTTTCAAGGTGTCAATAATGGGGGAGAGTGGTCCCTTTTATAGGTTAGGTGAGTGACAATCTTTTAATTTTTTGAGAAGAGAGAATTCCACCAACATTTTTCCATTCCATGTGGATAAAATATTTGAAAAATAAATATAATATAATAAATAAGGTCAATATGGATATAAAAAGGTTTTTCGTTAGGATTTTATGTCATTATTACCCTTAATTTTAATGTTTAGTCACTTAGTAAACTCATTTTTCTCTTAATCACGATGATTAATTTAACTTTATCACTCATAATTTTGGTAATATATTCATTTGGACATATTTGATATTTTAAATTTCTATTATTTTGAATATGGAATCCATTTTTCTAAATTAAACTCACATAAGTGGAAATTTTTAATTTGAAATTAATCCCACATATGTGTCCAGAATGCGTGTTTCTAAACGATAATGGTCAAATGTTTACAGTGTTTTTATATCAAATTTAAATTATAGAATAACTAAAATGACATAATTTTAATAATTATATATATATCTGAACTAATTATACATCAATATTAATTTAAAATTTAATTTCAAAATATAAAAAAATTAAACTAAAATGTTTTTTCCAATTAAAACTCAATATTCTTCAAAATTGAAAAATTTCGTAAAAATCCAAATATTTTAACCCAACTTAATTTTGATATTAATAATATTAAATTTATTTTTATTTTATCACATTTATTTTATAGGTGTTTGAAAAATTAATTTATTTATTTTTCAAAAAAATATATAAAAAGATGTTTTATTTTTAGAAAATGCTATTTTCAAAATATAAAAGACTTTACCAAAAATTATTCATTTTATTATCAATATATTTTCATTATATATATCCACTGCCTTTAAAAAATATTTATTACTATTCATGTTTCAATGTTTAACATATAGGTTATAACGGTCGGTTTTAAATAACTATATTAATAAATTATAATTTTTTGTTAAAACTTAATATCGCTTGTAAAGCAAGCTATGATGATGTTTCATGTAGAATTAGATTAAAATATTGTAGTGTGTAATTGAATACATGAAAAAAAATTAATATTTTGAAAAAGGAACATACAACCTTGGGGTGTTACAATCACCCATGTTATAATGGGGTCTGATGTGATATCTATCAAACATACTCTTATCTCCATATAGACATGTCTTCCTGATCTAGTATCATAAACCTATTATGTAAGCCTATAAAATAACTTTTACCATGATATATCATGACTATTATATAAGTAACATGTAAAATTCATATAGGCTAACTCATACAATCATGATTTTTTGAAATAAGCTAATTGGGTTGAGCTTGTCCTTAGACATTACAAATTAATTATTTATATTCCTATAAAGATCTAATATAGTTAATAGTGAGTTCAATATATAGGGATATACATGAATATTATTATGTGGGAACAAGGTAAAAAAGACAGAAAACAAAAAATGAAAACAATAGTAATTTTATAAAACATATATCAATGGTGAGGGAAGTAGGTGAAGTGAATGCAACTGCATCTATGTAGTTAGGCATATTGAGAGAAAAATATATTACAGATAAGATGGTTATGAATAAATATATGAGGTAGGGTAATTATTTTTTATGGTTATAAAATATTTCATCCTCTATATATGAACTTAAATCTTTGGAACAAAATAAAAAGTGGCTAACCAACCATGTTGGCTGACCAACCATTTCCAGGGAGAATCCTACAGTTTTTTACTACAGTTTTCACCCATTCCAGAAATGATGATTTTGTTATTACCCAACAAAAAAAATTTATCATGGTTTTTGAATTTCAATATTATATCTCTTATCAAAATATGCCCCTACATCTATGTAGATGACGTTAATTTTATCCAGATCAATCATCACTGATACTTGAGGTTTTTTTTTAAATCTAATAAAAAACAATTTGATGTTGTGAGTGACATCCAACAATTTAATCCATGAATAAAGTAATAATTTTTAATATCACAATACCATTCAACACTATTGTTTTATCCAATTATCATATTTTATTCCATATTATTTATGAACATTATTACAAATAGACAACATAAAGATGGAAAAAATGAATAGGTATATTCTCTATCGTTGAGCTCCTCTTCTAGTTCAATATTTATCCCATCACATTATAATTCTTCAATATTACCCAGTAGTCCCCATTTCCTATAGTCTCTAATGATGGTGAATTTAAAATATCTCTATCTTTCTCTCTCTCCCTAATTAATTTTCATTCCATGTGTTATTTCCTAGAAATTATGAGATAGTTAATAGTAATAACTTGGATCTCATTCCACCATGTGGTACACTTGATATTTATTATTATCTCCCTGCCATAACATGAAAAGAATATAAATATTTATGTTCTTTTAAAATGGTTTAGATTAACCCACTTGTAACAAGGTTTAACTGTTCCATATAACTTTATATGTTTTCCCCTCATTCTTGTAGTGCTTGGCTAGCCCCTTACATTCAATTTCACAATTTGGAATTTAGGAACCCTATGCTTGTTGCTTCATTCAGATGACATTTAGGTAGCTTAAAATAAGTATGAAGGACCCTTCTATGGAATCCTTTTACTTTGACATTAGGAAAAACACATATATGTACCTTTAAATGGGCCTAGGTGTAGATATGTACCATTGCAGAGATCTCTTTGCACAGTTTTTTATAAATGTAGTATTTACACTTCGGTTGGCCTAACATCACCTTTTCATAGCCCTTAACACCAAAACCTATCATTTATATAGTTTTTTATGTACCTTTTATAGCTTTTTTTTTGAAAAGTACTATTATTAATATTGGGTAATATCCTCCTTACATATATAAAATAAAAAAATACTAAAAAATTAAAAACACTGAATATGAAAATAAACTCTAAATGAAAATATTGTCGAGTAGAATTAGACAACATGCACAATGTTTTACTATAAAATAAATATAAATCAAAATAAATAACAATTAATCATATTAAAACTCACAAAAACCCATTTTAATCATGATATTCAATGAATAACAAATTCCATTAATAAGTTAACCAATTTACTAAAATTGTCTATTAAATGAACATTTTCAATTAAAATCTCATTAATTTTTTAAACCACAACTCTACTAACCAAGGGAGTAGGGTTAATTAATTACATAGAAATTGATACAGGGGCTCTAATACTGATTAACTGATTGGTTTATTAGTCCTATAGAACCAGATACATACATGATACCTGTTTTACATTAGTAATACAATATAACACATAACAAAAGTAAATTCTCAACAACATTAAAACTCATTCATATGATTCATCTTCATATCCTAAGAAATGGGAAAACAATTGTGTGATCATATTAATAGTAAATGTTGCATACAAAAAAAAATATATCATGATTATATAAGTAATAAACAGTATAGAAAATTAAATAACTAAAAATACATTCCACTAAATAAATAACTTGAGCACGAAGAGTAATATGGATTGAATTAATTATGAAAAAATAATTCCATATAAATAATCACATGATCTTAAAGCTAATAAATGGATAATATTAATAAAATAATCTCATTGAAAATAATAAATAAATTATCAATTATGTAAATGATTAATATTGGTCATTATAATATCACAGATCATGATATCTATACCTTCATGACCTTTCACTAAAATAGTTAAAACCCTTGGGTAAAACCAAATTTATTTTGGCCAACTAATTTTTCTTATGAAATCTTACAATGAATTACTGGAAGATATAATTCAAGTCCCCTCCCATCACACCATATCAAAATAATTCCTCATATATCAAATGATTGATTTAATTCATGATCTGTCTATCTTATCAACAAATTTCTGTATTTAACAAAGAATAAAAAAAAATATTTCCTTATTCAATCAAATAAAATTAAAAGTAAGACACTATATGTAGACATGATATATGGTTTAATAAATTAGAATATCTATAATAAATAATATAGATATTTAAGGGAAATTTAATATACAATGATCATAATAAAGTTAATGATTCAACTGAAAATTAAAAACCACATTTTTTAAAATATACAAGAGATTAAAATCAATTCATCGGGAATATAAATTTTTTAATAAAATCATGTGATTTTAAAGGATAAGTGAAATGAAGTGAAATATTGAAAAATTATTCATAAAATATATTTATTTCTAATACCATTGATAATGTTTAGAGTAATCTATATTTTTGAAAATGATTTGTAATTGGGGAATTTCGTTACCATCGTATGTGTTTAAAAAACATTTATTTGAATTTTTGTAAAGAAAGCCAAAAAATTCCCATTCTGAAAAAATTGTAAACATTAAATTAGATCCCTTTTCAAAAAATTCAAGTTTTATATAAAATTTCTTAAATAAATAATTTGAGTAAATAAAATTTCTTTTTTAAAATAATTTTACATTAACCTAGGCGTCAAAAATAATATATCCAATTAAAAGAGAGACAAAACATGGTTTTAAAATTTAACATTTCATTTCATGATTAAATTAGAAAAGATTGAAAAACAGGAAGAAAATACTGAATTTCATTAAAAATATAGCTGACAAGAAAATCTTTACACCTTCTAAAGGATAAATTATAATATTCCTTTAACAAAAATAATAAAATCTGAAAAGAAAGTGATATTGTAAAAAAGATTCTTACCTCTCTTGTATGTTTAAATTTGTAAACCCCATAAATAATATATGTGAATTAAAGTATTAAAAATCATCATTAAAAAGGTATTAATATTAAATACAACAATTATATAGTATATAAACTACATAAAATTGAATTTTTTCATAATAAAAAAATATTTCTCAATAAAATGGAAATTGAGGTGAAAACCCATACCTCATGATTCACTTTAGTTAACCATTATTAAAACTACTTTATAATGGTATTAAAAATGTAATTAATTTCTAAAATATCCATTATAATATTTATAATATCACATATGATCCTCTTATAACATTTTACCACTCATTTGTTAATAATATATCATTATTACCGTCGTTTTTGGTGTTAACTCAATCATTTTCTTATGAATGTTATGTCATGAAAGAATAGGTCATCATCTATAGGATATAGATTCGTCTTCAATTGAATAATATATATGTTATAAATATCTTATTTTTTCATTATGTTCGTTTTTATAACCATTCATGAATATTTTACTAGAAAAACGAATTTCATCACATCGTGGAGATAGTATGTCGTTCGTACTCAAGAGAGATGATATCATTCCCTTGTGTACCGAATAGAGTAAGTAAGTAGATGATATATTAATTTTATCGGATAAATACCATGTCATATGTATCATGTATATTCATAATTTCTGTCATTATGACTATCTATGTGAGTTGGTTATGGAAAAAATGTACATAGAAGGTGGTAGTTAGTTTTACACAGAAGAAACCACTTTGTTTTTCATTGGAGAATGAAAGGGAAAACTATTTTCCATAAATATAAAAAAAATATCAGTATAAGAGATATAACGGTATTATTATAGCTTAACTTTAAGAAAAATTGAAGGTGATAAAATAGAAATTATTAAAGATGGGGCTTAGTGAAGGGAGTAAACTTCTATTAAAAGAACCACCTTTGGATATCATTTTAATGACCCTAGAAATAGTATTTTGGAATTACTGTAAGAACCATAATTCATATGTGTATGTTAATGATATATTTATTAATAATATTTTTTTCTAAAAATGGCCTGGGTGGTGTAATTATGTGAGGGGAGGGAGATCCCTTTTACAGAAAAGGTTGAGTGGCATTTTTCTCAATACCAAAAACTATTTAGTAATTGGATGTCACTCCCAACCCAAAAACATAAAAAATGATTATTAATGGGTTGGAAGGATTATAGTGATTAATCAAACCTAAAAATAAAATTAAACATGTCTTAAAAATTTATTACTTTTACCTCCAATGTTACACACTTTTACCATTATAGTTTTCACCACGGTATCTAATTTTTCAACATATATAATTTATCCCTTAATAAAATAATAAAATTATACCTAATATATTATTTTAACTAAATATTTATAGAAAAGAAATCAAATTTTTCATATAAAAATTTTATATGTGTTGAAAATTAATTTTAACACAAACGCCTGTAACATGCTAAGCCCCATTTTAACCTTCAGTGTGGAATTAATGGTTTCTATTTTTCTTATTAATTATTATAAAAAATTGGTTTGAACATATTATCTATTATTAATTATTATTATCTAAAATATGGAATCCATTTTAGCAAATTCAAATTAGAGAAGTGGGATAATTAATTTTAAAATCAAGCCCACAAATCGGGTAGAAAAGTTGTTTTTTTTTGGAAATTAAGTTTTTAAGAATAATATGATCATTTTTAACTATATGAATTTTAATATTTTTTATGGACATAAAATATAATATATTTATGTATATTATATTAATTTAATTTAAATCACTCCTAATTACATAATATTTTAATTAATTAAAATGGATACACATTATGCCTTTTAAAATAGGAATTGTTTTCAAGATAACATCCTCTTTATCTCCATATGATCTAATATTTATTTATATAAAATTTCTATTTAATTAAATATTAATTATAAATATTATTATAAATTATTATAAATACACTTTATAATGGTTAAATAAAAAATTTTAAATTATTCATAAAATCTCATTTATAAGGAAAAATTTCAAGAATTTATTCTCAGCGAATTTGAAAAAATATGTTAAAAATAGATATTCATCCTATAATATTATACATTTACTTACATGAAATAATAAAAGGGGAATTATGATTTTGTTTTATCAAAATATTATTCGCACTTACTAAAATTTAGGCTTATATGTTACGTTAATTTCAAAGAAAATATGTAAAAAATATATTATGAAAATAAAAATCTAATTCCCCAGATATAAAAATTGTATTGTCCCTAAAAAATTACTTTATCAGGATAATTGGAATAATTAAATAATTACAAATTTAGAAAAAAAAAATATTCAATGTAGGAACTTTAAAAATAATTCTTTATTTATATATTCAATAGAGTAAAAAAATTCACAAATAAGCTAATAAGGTTGCATGTTAAACATTTATTCACACCTGAAACAACATTTTCAAATAAGTTTTACATATTGTAGTTCTAATTTCATAATATTTAATAAATAAATTAAAGAAAATAATAATCAATAATTGAATTTTTCATGCCTATAATTTTATATCACTCACAATGTCACTTAAATCTATGTTCATGTTCTTGTTCTATGAGTGTAGATAAATAAATTTATGAGGAATTAAAATCCTAAACAAAAATAATGTACAATTAAAACATTTCCATAGGTTCGTTAAAATAAATATATATTTTTCCATTTCATTTATAGAACTCAAATACGTTTATTATATTTGAATCCCCCTTCTTTACTTGGGTCTAATAATACCCTCATCTTAATGAATTAAATTTGGATAATTTGAATTTTGATTTGAATTTTTCTTATCCATGAATATAAATATAATATATTAGAATTAAAATTGGATATTATTAACCCATACACTAAAGCTCTAATGCCTTATATATATTTTTTTGGATCAAAATATCCCAACATACTCTAGTTTAAGTGGACATATTGAATATATTTTTATTTTTCTTCATCATATTTTCTATTTATTATTGTTTTAGAAGACTATGTTCACATTCTTAGATTCTGTTTCCTAATTATATAATTCTTACTCCACTATAATATTTCCTATATCACTCCTTTTACAAGTTCTTAAATTTAGTTTCAAAAAAATAAATGAAAAACATCACTTTAAAGTTACAAAAATAATATATTTTAAACTCAATGAAATCATAATATAGTGGTATGAAACTATTTTGAAGACATAGAAACATTAAAATAAATTGATTCTCAGAGCATTAATGTTTGTAAAAACAAGGAATCAAATCTAAAAAATAAAATACTCAACTACCAAAAATATCCAACTCAACATTACCCATAATATAAAATACTATGTTGGGTGAACATTAAAAACACTTTTTCCCCAACTAGATCGTAAAATCAACAATTTGTATAATGTTTATACATTTACAAGAAAGTTAAAAAATCATTTCCTATAATGTTTTTGGATTCCAAACCATTTAATGGGTTTTAAGAATGTTGTTTCAATTTGATCAACTTCATTTTAAATTCCCTATTTATCAGTAATATAAACACCCAATCAATGAAGAAAATATTCACTTGTTCATACGAAAATATCCAAAAAACTACCCCACACATTTCCCAATGCATTGAAAATTATTAATGAATACGAATAATTTTTTAACCAAAAAAAATTACTCCCCTAAATAATGAAGCTAAATAAACAATGTAAACTAAATATTTAATCCCCTAGGATTACCTAATATAAATTACCAATTTGGTTTATTCTAGATCCAATAAAATCCCAAATAAAAAGTAAGACACTAAAATTGATAGCTCAAAGGTAAATATAACACGAATTTTGAGTTTAGTTATGTTTTATAAAGATATATTTAGCTAAAACCACCTTATTTTATTAAAAATTAGGTGAAAGGTTTCTAAACATAATCATATAATTACCAAGAATCATCTTTCTATGTAGGACCTCAACTAACTATGGATAGATAACATGGCTCAAAAAAAACTAAAATAGTTATGAACTTATTGACCATAAGTGGTAAAAAGTGGTACTACCTCCAATACACAATATAATGATAGTCCATTACACATTGAAAATTAAAAATATGCTAGATCAAATATTATAAGTAATTATTGAGCGTACATTATTCTAAATGACCACACTTAGGAAAGATGAATGATTATAAGGTTTATTCATAGGTCTATCTACCGTAATAATATTTCCTAGAAAATCATAAAATTATTGGACCAAACATTTATTGATGAGACTATCAACCATGTTAACACCAAAAACCACAAAAACAAAATAGTGAATATGAAGAGACAAGTGACAGAAGATGACCGAACCCAAAAATAATTATTCATAAGAAACATAAGAAACAATTACAAGGAACCAAATTCTTAATCCCATTAATCTTTCTATTTATTTTCTTTAGTTTTACTTAGTTTATTATCACCATTCAAGAGGATATGGAATCCAAGCCCTTTATCTTCCCATCAAAGTGGTATTTTATTCTCTAATAATTAAACCTAATTTTTTATTATCCTCTAAAAAAATCTCAACAAAATAATTTAAAAATAACCACATGATATTTAAAGAATATTAATACCCATTATATAGTTTTCTTATGAAAGGTTCCAGCCTATAAAAAAATATCAGTAAACTTTGGACTACCCTATGTCACTGTTTTGAATAGAGTGTTAGGAAATTATTTTTTTATCCTCACATATCAGGTAATTATTACTAGAATTTATTTTAATTTAATTCACTTCACTCAACTCCAACAACCATCTATAATATGTAAATTTGATGAGATAATTCTGGAATTGAATATCCAAAAATGATTTGTTTTGAAACCTGATAGACAAATGTCATGTTTTTTCAAAGATATTTTTATAAGTAGATGTCCCTATCAGAGTATTAGAAGAGTACTTATATGACAGAAATATTCATCTAGATTCCTTGGCCAAAAATTTCTTAATATACAGACTATTTTATTCATTAAAAAATTTGATTTCTCTACTATAAATGTAACTCCCTGAAATTCTAAAGAGAAACTTTTTATTGGATAGAGTGTTTGACATGCATCACACCAAACATAAGGGAATATAATATCCCTAGATCCTACTATATATTTAATATTTTAAATAAATTAAAAACATGAAATATCTTGTAATTAATGAAACACTTTGTTACCTTATATCAAACATAAGTGAGACCTTCCTTGACAGCTTGTGTTACCCCCAAGACTGAGTTTCACCAAACAACAATATATTTTTAAAATATTATTATTTAATGTAATATGATATATACTAGATGTTATATTAGTGGTTATTAATTTTATTAACCAACTTATTAAAATTTATTTTTTATATAAATATAAAATGAATTCATTGGTTACTAATTGATGATTAATGAAAATAAGAATCAAATGGATATAAAAATAATATTATTTTTTTTCTGCTTTCGAAGGAATTTTGTCTTTATAGACATAATTAAAATTAGTTAACTATTTTAATAAAATAAAAATATTATATATTAAAAAATAAAAAAAAATATGCATCCATTTGGATTGATAGGTATAAGATAAGAACAAACTCAATTTCACATATAAAAACCTATATTTTTCTAATACCAATTTTAACACCTTTTAATAGTGAACCAATTTTAAATATGAATTTTGACATTTTAATTTATTTAATATGTCAAAATTAAATACATATTTTAAATAGAAAAATAAAAATTAGGTTATGGGGAATTATTGATATTTTTTGAAAACATATTATTTTTATGTGAATAGTTAGAAAGACTAAATTTTAGTTCAAAACTTTATTTTCATCTAATTTATTTATAAATTTTAATTTTAATTTTAATTGATTTTAAAGTTTAGTAAAGTAATTATTTTTAGATAAATACATTTTATCTAATCTGGATCAATTTCACTTTGAAATTGAATGTAAAAAATTATCAAACGTTTGATCATTTTTACTTTAAAAACATGTATTGTCGTCCCGCCTACGGGTTGAATTTTAAATTAATTTTTCTCTACATATTTTATTGAAATTTATAAAATTATATTCCATATTTTGAATCATAATTATTTATAGTATCTAATAATAATAAATTATTTTTACCAAAAATATTAGTGAATCTGTTTTAAAATAATTATAACAATTAAGGTCAAATTATGATTAATAAGAGACTAAACCTTAAACCTTAGGCCCAAAAAGACTTGTACAATTATCCAAGATCTATTGGATAGCCATGTATAGACCCTATACTATCTTTTATATAAATCATACCATTTTTCAATCCACATGAAACATGAAATATAGGCATGGAATTTCTATGTCAAAATATTAGAATAGTGTCACTCATCTTCCACTATAAAAAGGTCCCCTCTCCTTCAACTTCCTCACACCTCTAAAACCACTTTGGATTGAAAAATATAAGGAAAAATAGATCATAAACATCCCTCTCATAATAATATAATCCTTACCTTGGGTAGAAATAAATCCAAAGAAGTCTTCGGTTCAAAGCAAAAGTAGTTACCCGAATCAAACGTAACAAACATACTCAATATTTTTAGTTTTATTAAAATTCTACAATCCCTCAAATATTATTAGTATTATTATATAAAAATTACATTATCATAAATATAATATAGTATTTTATATTGTTTTATTTGAGCTAAACTAACACACACATCCATCTATTTGGTAAAGAACATATTGTTTCTGTGTACGACGAACTAACGCCTCACGAAACGATGATTGTTCATATTTACTTTACCCACTAACATGGATGGGAATTATGATGAAATAAATATTTATATATGATATATATATAAAATTTATTATGTTTTTATTCTTCTTTAATTATTTTACAACACATATCTTTATACATTCCATTTTTTGTAGAAATGATAACATCATTTGTGGATGTGTAGACTACCTCCCCGTAAAAGCGATGTGATTAATTCAAAAAATACCTGGAATGTATAAATAATGGATTTAATTAAACATTTGTAACATATATAAAATATATATTATAATAATGATCGAATTGTCGTTCTTTAAATATAATATATATCATTTTTTACTACCATTTCAGACACTTTAAAAGAGATAATGTCATTCGTGGACATGTGTCCTACCACCAACTCAACATGATGTGATTCCTTTTTACATCACAGTAATTATAGATATAAGTATATATGACTAAATTATATGGTATCTTTAATAATTATATCTTTTAAAATATATAATTCTACTTACCCACTTTCTATAATGATCATTGAAAATTAGAATGTTACTCATGCATATGTACGACCTACCATCTCCATGACTGTAACATTGATTCATTTTTAATAAACATATTTAATTATTATTTTTAAAATTATATTTTATTTATAAATATTATAATTATTTCAAAATTATTATTTTATATATGTTTTTGGATTAACCCATTTGACTATAGTTTAACTTCCAAAGTTGTTTTTGACACATAAACAGAATTTGTTCCAAACTACTGGTTTAAACATAATTATTAATGGAATTAAATAGAACATATTAATAAGTCAAATAAAAGTAATTAAGAACATGAAAAATAATATAAATAAATTAAATAATTAATATATGTTTATTATTTAGGAACTTCAATAATCATGAGTGATGTCAGGTGCAAGGTAAATAATTTCGTATAAATTTACATTCCACTAAGATGTATTTATTGTTATGAACCTAGTTTCTTTTTCATGGTGTATATACTACCCTTTTACATGATATGTCATGAAACTACTTAATCTCATGATATTATTACTTTTATTTAATTTTATTCCTTCATGAGGTTTATGAATTAAAATGTTTCAAAGTGGTATTGGACACTTTGGAATTTTTAAAGATTATTTTACACAAAAATAATACTTAAAATATTTAAATTATGACAACCCTAGTTTTTACTACACAATTAAACACAATTTATTACATAAAATTCACTTCATAAAACATAGAATATCGACGGGTTTGGTGTATTTAAGACTTAGGATAAATACATAACAACATAAAACAATAAATACAAAATCTTTATTGAAAACTTTTTTTACATGACTACTACATTCCCTCAAACTTAGAAATGCATGGGATAACCTGAGGAAAAGCATAAGAAAATGGTGAGATATAAAACCCAATAAGGGAATAATCTTGGAATAACATGAGGGATATAATACATGTTAGAAAATTGGCCTTTCAATAGAGCACAAGAGAATCATAAACATAAGGGAATGATAAAGCATGATAATCACAACATGGAAATTTGGCAACAATACTTAACATGGAATTAGCATGAGCCAAGGATCATTGCACATTGAGCATGAGTAAACCATCATTGCACATGAATCATGAGTAAAACCTCATTTCACATGAATTATCATGAGTCAAAACCCATTTCACATGACTTATCATTATAATTTACTTTACCCAATGCATTGGAGCGCTATCAGGGTGAACCCTTCATAAAAATTTTATTTCATGCATAAGTGTGCCACATTGATCATATAACATGGAATCAATCAACATCATAAGTTCTTACATTATTAAGTAATTTAGAGAAAATACATTAATGTACCATTCAATATGTATATGTGCATAAAGGTGAATACCCTTGATAGAGACATGTGTATGGTATTCAATACACAATGATCTTGGTTTGGAAAAATGTGGTGTAATTTCGGCAGCAAAACGGTGTGACATAATGATTCGTGAAAATGGTTGATGAGAGAGAAAAAGGTTTCTCATAATATGTACATGAAATGGACAGTAAGGGGTTCATATAGATACATGTCCCAACAAACGTAATGGAATTTAGATGCACAATACAAAATAATTACTTGGATGTAAAAGAGGATAGAGAAATCCCTTACGGAATTTCGGCATATTAATAGGTGTACATGGGAGGCATTTAATGAGAGAGAAATGGGTCTCCCATAATTCAATCATAAATAGGGTAGTATGGGGGAGGTTTGAAACAATACCCCAACATTTATAATTGAATTTAAATTGGAATAACAATTTAAAGAATATTGGAAAAAAATGAGAAAGGAAGAAAAACCCTTACTCGGAAGTGTGCTTCCAAAGGCTTGAGAGAGGCTTGAGAGAGGATTCATGGGAGCTTAGGGCACCTTTTGAGGATTATATAGAGATGATATCAGTGTTTTAAAGAACTCTAAAGGCTTTTAGTGAGGAGGAAGAGGGAGCTTGGTTGGGTTTATATAGGAAAGGTAGGGAAATTCATTATTATTTAGGTTTGGGACACCTCACATTAAACAAATCCAAACCACAAACCAACCCATGTTTTTTCCCATGGTTTTTGGAAAAGGTAAGTAGAGAAAAATATTTTATTAGGCCAAAGTCTGAACTTATTAAAAAAAATGGGGTTGCTTATGTGGAGGTGAGTCACACCCTTAAGGAAAACAATTTAAAAAGAAAAAATGTTTAATAAATCTTGGAGGGTCCACTAATGATTTGTAAAATAAATAAAACAAACCTAAAATCACATTATTTTAATGATAAAACATAAATCGGATGATTGTAATGTTTATAGTATTTTATTTCATCATTATTGTGTCATTATGTTGTCGTAAATCACATTATATATTTAAACGTTATTTGATTTCTACCTAAAAATTTAACAGTATCAGAAAATTATAAAAAATTCACCAGTGGATAATTTCAACCCTCTGATTCCAAAAATAATATTCATTTTATCTAAATATTTTTCTGAATATATTTATTTTCACTTTTAAAATAAAAACCAACATTTATCGAAAATTCATCGGTTTCGTCAAAAATTTCATTCAAACATTATTAAAAATTACAATTGCATTCATAAAATTATATGATCATTTATATTTAATAAAATTTATCATAATAATTATAATAATATTTTATTAAAGTATTATTTTTTTCAAAAATCCATTAATTCATCAAAATATATTTCTTAGTTGAACATTAACTAAAAATATTATTTTTGCTTTAAAAACAATTTACAAGGTATCAATAATAAAATAAAAGTATATTCATTATTATATACAAAAAATGTACATAACCATAGTACTAGGGTATTGTTACATAAACCCTTATAACACCTGCATAATTCCAAAGAGTTTGGTGTAAGATGGTGATAGACTCTTGGGGAGGCTCGGATAACATTGCTCGGGTGGTAATCTCTATCAACTTCCACTTCTCTCGTAAGCAGTCCTGCTCGAGCATAACATATTCAAGCTCGGTTGGGGCTTGGTCAAGAGAGAACCCCAAAGACACAACCACCTTTCCGAGCTCTAACAAATGGGCTTCCTATGGGTCACACCTACTGAATGAGGCTATCACTTCCTTTGTCTGAGTAAATTGGATTTGTTAAATCCCTATATTTATACTAATCATGTGATCATTGTTCAATGGATATATTATCAATGGTAACAATTCATAAAATTATTTCAAAATCCAAAAACATAAAACCAAAGAAGTTGACAATTTAAATAAACATTTTACATGTAGAGACATATAATTAGATCAAGAGGGATTTCCATTAATGAATGTTTTGGTCCTTACAATCTTCCCTCATTAAGAAATTTCGCCCTCGAATTTTACTTTTCCCATACTAAAACAGATGTGCATAACTCTGCTTCATCATTTCCTCTGATTCCCACATCGCTTCTTCAAACTTGTGGTTTCTTCAAAACACCTTGACGAGGTGAATTGTCTTATTTCATATAAATTTGTCTCTACGATCTAAGATCTTCCCTGGTTACTCCTCATAAAAAATACCATCCTCTAAATGTACCACCTCTAAAGATATTACATGTGATGGTTTCAGTATGTACTTCCCTAAGAGGGATAAAAGAAATAAATTATGTACTTTTTCCATGGTAGGTGGAAGTGCTAGTAGATAGGCCACAACCCCATCACGATCAAGAATCTCGAAGGGGCCTATGTATCTTTGACTTAATTTCTATTTCTTTCCAAACATCTTGACTTTCTTCCATGGAGATATTCATAGAAATACCATGTATCCAATAATAAACCGAAGGTCTTGTCGATGGTTATCTTCATAACTCTTATGTCAACTCTGGGCTTCCTAGATATGCTGTTGAATGGTTTTCACCCTCTCCACCATTTCATCAACCATTTCTGTTCCAAGCAGCATACAATCACCAACCTCAACCCAACAGGCCAGGGTTTTGCACCATTTCCCATAAAGGACTTCATATGGTGCCATTTGGATGCTCGAGTGGAAACTATTATTATAAAAGAACTCAACCAGAGGAAGATTTTGATCCCATCCTCCTTTAAAGTCCATTGATCATGCTCTCAACATGTCTTTAAGTGTTTGGATTGTCCACTCAGATTGGCAATCATTTTGAGTATGATAGGTCATACTGATGTTTAGTTTATTATTCATAGCATGTTTAAGACTCTTCCAAATATATAGGTGAATCTTGAATCTCGATTGGACATAATAGATAGTGGTACTCCATGTAGCCTTACCACTTCCCAGATATATATTTGTTTCAGTTGATCCAATGATAAATCCTCCCAAATAGCAATGAAGTGTGCACCTTTTATAAGATGATCCACCACAACCCATATTGCATTGTTGCCTTTGGATTTATTTGGACGTCGGTTGACAAAGTTCATGGTGATGTTCTCCCATTTCCATTCTGGTATGGTCAATGGTTGCATCATCCCCTTAGACTTCTGCCTCTTTTCCTTCACTTTCTGACACACCAGGCACTTTGATGTATATTTAACAATCTTATTCTTCATATTATCCCACCAATAATGCTCTTGGAGATCTCGATACATCTATTTTTTCCTGGGTGAATAGATAAATTTGAACTATGTGCTTCATCCAAAAGTTCCTTCTTCAGCTCTAGACTTCATGGAACACAATGAATTTTCCCAAATCTCAAAATTCCTTCTTCATTAACATTATACTCTGAGGATTTTCCCTTTTCTAATAGCTTCCACTTTTTCTTGAATTCCCAAATCATCATTTTGAGCATCCATTAACCTTTCCAAAAGTGACAGTTGAGTAATCATTTATGAAAGGATTGATTATGTTCCCTTCTTTATGATTCTCATGTCCATATTCATCAAATATAAGAATATTGTATCCTTTTCAATTCTCTTCAATGATTGAATCACTGGGTCCTTTCTACTTAATGCATCGGCCACCTTGTTCACTTTACCAGGGTGGTAATGGATTAAGCAGTCATAGTCTTTGATTAGATTTAACCATCTTCGTTGGCGTATGTTCAACTCTTTTTGTGTGAATATATACTTGAGGCTTTTGTGGTCCATATATATTTCACACTTCTCCCCAAAAATATAATGCTACCTATTTTTCAAAGAGAAGATCTCTACATCCTACTCGAGGTCATGTTTTGGATAGTTCTATTCATTAACTTTCAATTTCCTTGAAGAATAGGCAATGACATTGTAATTTTGAATCAACACACATCCTATCCTCTTCTTCAAAGAATCACTAAATACCACAAAACGTTCTCCAATTGTGGGTAAAGTGAACACGAGTGCAGTGATAAGCCTCCTTTTCAACTCCTTGAAGCTTTCTTCACATTCATCACTCCAAGAAAACATTACTTCATTCTGAGTTAGCTTGTTAATAGGGTTTGACAATCATGAGAAATTTCTCACAAATCATCGATAATAACCAATGAACCCCAAGAAGCTATGGATATTCGTTAATGATGTTGGCCTCCTCCATCCCTTAATTGCATCTATTTTGGAGGGATCCATAGATATCCCATTACTTGTGTGATATGAACCAAGAATGAGACCTCCATCAACCAGAACTCACACTTGTTGTACATTTCATAAAGTTGCTCCTTCCGCAAGGTCTATTGTATAGTTCTTAGATACTCCTCATGATCCTCCTTGGTTTTGGACTATATCAGAATATCATCTATAAAGACTACCAAAAAAATTTCAAGGCAATCTCTAATGACTCTATTCATCAAGTCCATGAAAATTTATGGAGCATTAGTGAGTCCTAAAGGCATTACTATGAATTCATAGTGCCTATATCTCGTATGAAAAGCAGACTTGGAAATATCTTCCTTATTCACCCTTACTTGATAATTCCCGACTGCAAATCCACCTTGGAGAAGTTTTGTGCTCCACATAGCTGATCGAACAAGTCATCAATTAATGGGAAATGAAACTTATTATGTACCATGATTTTTTAAGCTCACAATAATCGATTCAAAGGCGCATTGACCCATCCTTCTTCTCGAAAAATAGGACTGGGGAACCCCATGTTGAAGCACTTGGGTGTATAAACCCTTTATCCAAATTCTCTTGTAGTTTTTTCTTCAGCTCCTCAAGCTCTTCAACATCCATTCTATATGGAGTCTTGGATATTTGAAACTCCCCTAGTATAAGATCAATTTAAAATTCAACATCTCTTCTAGGAGGAAGAACAGGAAATTCCTCAGGAAACACTTCAGAAAATTCCCTCACAATAAGAATGTCTTCTAGGATGGTTTCCTCCTTAGACTTAATAATATATACTAGTTATGTGTTCTCATAGGTTAGTAATACCCACACTTCATATTATAGAGAAAAAAAGGTTCATATTCCTCCTTGCACTTGTAAAAAATCGGGTGTTGATTCTTCACATGGAGAGTGATTTCCCTCTCATGGAAATTTATGTTGGCTCTATATAAAGAAATCCAATCCATGCCAAGAATTACATAAAATTATACCAGAGGTAGTATTAAGAGGATCACTAGGAAGTTTAATCCACATATTACAACACAGGAGGATTTATAATCATGGGATGCAATGATTACCCCTTTTTTCGTACACACTGAAATCTTCACTTCCATGATTTGTTGGGGTGTTGGGATAGTTCTACTAAACTTTTGAGATATAAGAGAATGATTAGAACCTAAATAAAAATTATGTTTTCTATTCTTGATTTAATAACTAGTGTACATGTCACCACTTCGTTTTCGGGGTTCACTTCAGCAGTAGTGATGGAAAAATCTCTTCCATGCTACCTTGGAGGTTGTTGGTTGCCTCAAAAAACCCTTGGCATAGGGAACTGATTTTCAAGATGCCCTGGTTCTTTGAAGTTGTAGTAATAAACCACACATTAAGGTAAGAACATAGTGTTCCACTCCTATGTCACAACCGTGGGTATTTCTTACTGATAGTTAATATCCAGGTGCCCTTCTCTTCCACACCTAAATCATTTCCTCATCCCCTTTAGGAAGTTTCTACGGTGCTTCTTTCCACACCTTTGGTAAGTGGGGTCCGGGATCTTCTTAGATCCTTTAAATTTATCCATAAGACTGCTAGCATTGAATTCCAACTTACGCTTCTTATCCCCATTAAACCCCTAAAATTCTTCGATCTCCATTTTGACCTTGAGGGAACATCGTACAATTTTTTTCATAGCAGTTGAAGTCACAGAACGACAGTGCTTCCTGCAGGCTAGGTTTCAGACCACCAAAGAAGCAGTCAACCTTGCATTCAGGGTTAATGACAAAGCCAGAGGCATATCGTGAAAGCATTCTGATTTTTTCTATGTATGCTCTGACAGATTCATTATCTTTTTTCTTGAAGTAAAGGAAGTCCCTTTCCATTTTAAGTTGGAGGGTGTGCGGAAAATATTTATCGAAAAATATCTTCCAGACATCCTTCCATTTCAACACCTCGATCTCCTCCTCAGGATTCATATTTTTTATCAACATCCACCATTGATCAGATTCACCCTTCATACAATATGTAGCTAGGAGAAACTTCTCTTGTTTAAAACATTGAATGATGGAGAAGATCTTTTCAATGGAGTTGATCCATTGTTAAACAAATGAGGGATCAGATGATCCATTAAAATTAGGATTCCTTTGTCTCATGAAGCTACAGATAGAAACTTTTTCTTTCATAGGGGGTTTAATGTTCCTCTAGACCCATGTTTCTATTCAAATATTGAGTTAGCTAAGAGGTAAGCATCAAAAAGTTCACAATTCCCACTCCCATTGGATTGGGCATCTCATTAGTATAGTCATCACATTGATCTTCAAATTGGTTGTTAGCCTGAGTCCTCGTATTACCATCCATTGGCTGGAATAAAAATAAATTTTGGGGTAACACATAATGGATAATACAAGGTAAAATTTGTTGACTTATACATAACTTTTATTTCCTTAAAATTGGAATCTATTGGCTTCAGTCTATGCTATTCATGATCTACTTTCTATCACATATTCTTAGAGAATTTTTTTAGTCCCTTTATAATGGATCATACTAAGCATGTGAATTTTACAAAGAATATTGCTTTGGAGTGTCATAATCAAATGTGTAGAACGGTTCGTTTTCATGCACCATTTTCCATTCGAGTCTAGCTCAAAGTGGTGTTTTCGGGTTTTACCCCTAGGATGCATTTGTGCCAGAGCCGCCTCTACCTGCTCATATGCAAATAGGGATGTATTTTATTGATAAACCACTTACTCAATACTCACCAAAACATAGGGATGTTTTTATTATAATTAGTCTTGTATCTAAGGATTTACTAGGGTTTTCTTATCCTAATCCCAAAAATAAATAAACCTTTCCTCTAATACCAACAATGACAACCCTGCTTTTTATTACACAATTAAAAATAATTTTTTACATAAACAAAACTTGATATAGAATAGATGATCGAGAGGTCTAGTGTCATTGGGGATTAGGATCATTACATAAAAACTTAAAACATGAAATACAATATATTTATTGAAAACATCCTTTACATGACCACTACATTCTCTCATACATAGCATTGCATGGGATAACCTGAGGAAATGCATAAGAAAAGGATGAGCTATAATGACCTGTAAGAGAATAATCATGGAATAATATGAAGAATACAATACATGTTAGACAATATTAATATCAATATATCACAATATAAGCATAAACATAAGGGCATGATAATTCCTGATAATCATAACATGGAAATGTGCCAATAACACTTAACATGGAATTAGCATCATCCATGGCTCATTGGACATGAAGCATGAGTAAACCCTCATTGCACATGAATCATGAGTAAAACCTCAATGCACTTGAATTAGCATGAGTCAACACCCATTTCACATGATGTATCATGATACTATACTTTACCCAATGCATTGGAGCGCTATCAGTGTGCACACTTCTTAAACATTTCATTTAATGCACAAGTGTTCCTCATGGATCATATAACATGGAATCAATCAACATCATAATTTATTCCACAATTAAGTAATGTGGAATAAGTAAATGAATATACCATTAAATATGTATATGTTCAAAAAGGTGAATACACTAGATAGAGACATTGGTAAGGTATTCATTACACAATGATCTTGGATTTGAAAAATGCGGTGCAATTTCACCAGCATAACTGTGTGACATAAGGATTCATGAAAATGGTTGATGAGAGAGAAAAGGGTGTCTCATCACACGTACATGAAATGGATAGTATGGGATTTACATATATACATGTCCAAACAAATGTAATATAATTTAGATGCACAATACAAAAAAATTACTTGAATGTAAAAGAAGAGAGAGAAATCCCTTACGGAATTTCGACATAGTAACAGGTGTACATGGGAGGCAATTAATGTGAGAGAAATGGGTCTACCATCATTTAAAAATATTGGGGTCCGAATGGGGGAGGTGTGAATCCATACCTTAACATTTGTAATTGAAATTAAAAGGGCATAATAGTTTAAAGAATATTGGACCAAAATGAGAAAGGAAGAAAAACCCTTACTTCGAAGTCTGCTTCCAAAGGCTTTAGAGAGGCTTGAGATAGACTTATTAGTAGAATGGGGCACCTTGGGTGGATTTTAGGGAAAGGAGGGCCTAGGTTGGAAGAACTCCAAGGGATTTTAGTGATGTGTAAGTGGGATCTTGGGTGGGTTTATGTAGGAAAGGTGAGACAATTCTTTATTATTTAGGTCTGGGAAACCTCACATTAATCTAATTCAAACCGCAAACCAGCCCATGGTGTATTCCACTGGTTTCTGGAAAAGGGAAGTGGAAAACAATATTATATAATCCAAAGTCTGAAATTATTATAATAATAGGATTTCTTATGTGTAGGTGAGTCACACTCCCAAGGAAAACAATTTAAAAAGACAAAATGTTTAATAAATCTTGGAGGGTCCACTAATGTTTTTTAAAATAAATCAAACAAACCTAAAATCACATTATTTTAATGATAAAACATAATGTTTCTAAAAATAAATTTTATAGTATTTTATTACATCACTATTGGGTCATTATGATGTTATAAATCACATTATATATTTAAACAATTTTTATTTTTACCCAAATATTTGACTCTCAGAAAATTATAAAAAAAATCACCATTGGATAATTTCAATGTCCTGATTCCAGAAATAATATTTATTTTATATAAATAATTTTCTAAATATGTTAATTTTCACTTTTAAAATAATAACTGACATTTATCGAAAATTCATGGGTTTTGACAAAAATAGATTTCAAACCTTAATAAATATCACACTGCATTTAGAAACTTATATGATCATTTATATTTTATAAAAATTAATTTTATAATAATAATTATAATTTATTAAAATATTATCTAATTCAAAAATCTATTAATTCATCAATATAGATTTCTTATTTGAACATTAACTAAAAATATTATTTGTGCTTTAAAAACTATTTACAAGGTAACAATAATAAAATGAATGTATATTCATTATTATATAAAAAATAATGTACATAAATATAGTACTAGGGTCCTGTCATATAACCCCTTATAACACCTGCATAAGACTGAATAGTAAGGTGTGTGTTGCTGACAAACTCTTGGGGTAGCTGGGATAACATTTCTCAGGTGGTAATCTCTATCAACTTCCACTTCTCTCGTAGGAGGTCCTACTCGAGCATAACATATTCAAGCTCGTATTGGGCTCGGTAAACAGTGAAACCCAAAGATGCAAACTCCTTTCTAAGCTATGAAAAATGGCCTTCGTATGGGTCACGTTTACTAGATGAGGACATCGACTCCTTTGTCTGAGTAAATTGCATTGGTTAAATCCCTATATTTATACTAACCATGTGATCACTATTAAATGGATATGTTAGTAATGGTCAAAATTCGTAATAGTATTTTAGAATCCAAAAAACAAAAAAACAAATAATTTCACATTTTATATAAATATTTTACATAAATAGGCATTGAATTAGATCAATAGGTATTTCCATTAATAAAATTTTTGGTCATTACATCAAAGGTATTTACATTTATTTAAATTAAAGGAAAATTGTTCAGTAAATCCTTTTTTTCTACTCTAGGTATTCATGATAATTTTCATGTATATGTAACATTTTTTCACTCTTTGGTACTGAAAATTGTTTAAACTTGTTCTTATGAAAACCCAGCATCATTTATCTCTTTAGTTGGAGAAACTATTCTCTTATAAAAACAATGTTTTTTAAAAAAATAAAATAATTTGGTAAAGATATTTTTAAATTTTTTTCTTTTAATAGTGTTTTCAATGGAAGCTTCTTTTCACATTTAAAACAATGTATTTTTCTAGCCCTTTTTATCACTAAAAATGAATGTATTATTTTACCTCATATGAAATGTATGGATTTATCCACCTTCATTTCTCTAAATCTTCCTATGAATGTTTAAAAGGATTATTTTTAATGAAAATGTTTTTAAAGGGTATTTTAAAAATAAAATCACTTTCAAATGGGTTTTCAAAACAAAAGGTTATTTTCCTCAAGAATATTTTTGAAGTTATTATTTTATTTAATTAATTAAAAATAATATATTTTTACTACACTTGGGAGATATTGTGTTGATAACATCCTTATCCTTCTTAGGGATGTTTTTTGATTGATTTTTCCTAGGAGAGTATACCCATTCACTTCTTTGATCACATTTTGACCCCTTGAAATATTAAATTATCTATTATCATCTTACATTTCATTTCTTATAAGTATCCATATCATTTTCTCATGGATTTGATCCTTTCCTAAAACATAAACCATGTTTCATATAGTATTTACATTCAAAGTTATTTGATTACATTGGGAAATATTTATATACCGATATCTTCTATTTCATATAGATATTTGATCAGGAACATTATCTAATTTATTATTCAGTATATGAGGAATGCTTTGGATATGTATGACATGGGTGGGGACCAGTTTTAGATAGCTCATTAATGCACCAATAATCTCATGGGGCGAGTTAGTTGGATAGCCTTTTTAGATTGTTTTTTACCTGATAGTTTAATCGTATTAGGAAATGTAATTACCCGTACCTCTCATGTCTATTACTTTGTGGAAATATAGAGTTTGAGGTGTTTTGGAAGGTTAAGTTGACTTATCCCCAACACATTGCCAATTTTTTTCCCTTTCTTTGAATAGTAGAATCACTGACCCTTGGTGAACAGTTCCAACATTAGATAGTTGTGAATAGTGCATCGGTATCCTTTTGTGAACAGTGGAAAGGATGAGGTCTAACTATATCCTCTCTTTTCTATTCCAAATTTTGAGTTCTGTGAATAGTTCCATCGGTGAATAGTTCTATCGGTAACCTCTATTTCCATTGCCAAATTTAAAATTATTTGAACAATTCCATCAGTGAAAAGTTCTATCAGTAACCTCTAATAGTAAACTCTATTTCCTTTATCAAATTTCTATTTCTATGAACAGTTCCATCCATGAATAGTTCTATCTGTAACCTCTAATTGTAACCTCTATTGGTAACCACTAACGGTAGGTGTACAGTGTTTCCAGAATGGTGAGGTCTAACGGTAACCTCTATCGGTGACCTCTAACGGTAGGTGTATAGTGTTTCCAAAACAGTGAGGTCTAATGGTAACCTCTATCTTTAACCTCTAACGGTGGTTGTATAGTGTTTCTATAATGGTACTGGTAACCTCTAATAGTAGGTGTAAAGTGTTTCCAAAATAGTAGGTGTATAGTGTTTCCAGAATGGTAGGTTTACAGTGTTTTCAGAATGGTGAGGTCTATCAGTAACCTATATTTCCATTATCAAATTTTTAGTTCATGAATAATGTTTCTAAAATGGTGAGTTTCTAATGGTGAGGTTCATGAATAGTGTTTTTCCTTTGCCAAATTTTGAGTATTTGAACAGTGTTTCTAGATTCCAACAGTTTCACCCCTTTGACGTTTCCTTTGACGTAAAATACATTTAAAGCCTTATTTTAAGGAATATAAGGCCAATTCAAAGGACATAACACCTAAATTGATTATTTCTAAGGCTCGGGATGTTTTTACATAGTTAAACTGCCTGGTTTAATGTGATCCTCTTTTAAAGGGAAATTCGGCTTACATTAAACCATCGCTCCGTTAAATCTTCTTAAGGTATGGGATATCTTCCTCTCTAATTCTTTCTCCGTGTTCTCAGTTGTTAGATGCTCGAACATCCCATTCCTTCTCATTTTAGTTACACAATCAAACGTTCCTCCTTAGATTGGTTCTGCTCTATTTTGATGCAACCAAGCTGTATCGATCAATCTTCGATATAAGGTATGTTTATTGTTATTCTGTTGGTGTTCATATTCTCCTATTTATCCTTTCCATATTATAGCATGAAATCTGCATACTTCTAATAGAGTTGTTTTGGGTTTTTTTTGGTGCGATTGTACCTTGGAAACCTCTGGTAGATGCAGATGTCGTGAGAGGAGTATTGTGACCTGTTGTGTAGATAAAGAATGTCATGAACTATTTGTTGTAGTGGATTCACTATTTCACTTTTCTTTTACATGAAACTATATTGTTAAAATGTTTAATAACACTATATGACAGTGGAATTTACATAATAAATATTTTAACCAGATAAATAAATTGATATTGATCGTATGTTATTGCCTCATGTTTTTCTAGATATTGTGATATCCTTTCTTGCTTCGTATAGTTTGTCGTTCTTAAAATAAATTGTTAACGATTGTTAACCGGGATTAATTGATAATTGTTTTTCAAAAGATAAAGAGGCATGTTATTGAATCTGGTTCTTCTTGTTGTAATTTTTATGTTAATCAAAATGGTGGAGTAAGCATATTTAATTTATTTTTGATATCTTACTAATTGGGTTTCCAGAATTCGGAACCTAATAATAAAAATTAGTTAATATAAGATGGATTAAATAACTCTTTGATTGATAAAAGATAACTCCTTATTGGGTTGTAAGTTAACCTATTGTTTTTTAAAGGGCCTAGAGCCCAATTGTTAAGATGTTTGTTTTCATGCTGCATGTGTTGTGATTTGATCATGGAGGGATATTGTAATATGTTGGGGCATGGAGGCCTTTTAGTTATGGCAGTAGATGATGCCTAGAGTTGCGAGATGCATCAGTTTATGCATGTGGGTGTCGGTGAGGACACCAAGGATGATGGAATGGGATGGATGTGATTGTTGGATACTCACTGATTCTTATTCATTTTTTATCTACTTTACATTTCCCCACTGCTTCAGGTAGATGGTCTTACTTACCCTTCTTCCGAAAGAGGCGAAGACTTGTGGGGTATGCCACGTGCTTTCTATGTTTTGTTTCTCAAGGGAGGATGGGTATATGCTCTTTCTATATGTGGAAAAGACTCTATGGGTAGTACATCTACTCACCGTGTTGAGCCCCCTTGTGTTTAGTAGCATATAATGTTTTTCTAAAATTCCTGGGAATGTGGGAAAGTAATTATGTAATGAATAATTGAATAAATGGTGTTAACTAATGGGGATGGAGTTTGCTGGAACATAACGATGAGGTTGTAATTTTGAAGGAATAGTGGATTTGGGTGTGATTCTAATGAAATTTAATTTGGAATTTTTCATGGTTAATTAATGATTAAAGAATTAATTAACGTAAATTAGAACTGGTAAAAAGGGAATAAAGTAATCTAATAATTCTCTTTAAATGGTTGTGTTATTATTGGATATATAGTCTTAGAAGTAGTAGCCCGGAGTCTGAGAGACGTTAGCTACAGTTGTTTCTAAGACTAGGTTTTTCCCACAGTGTGGTTGTGAGATATAGTATACCCTATACTGTTTGTGTTTCAATACGCTACTCCACCCTGTCATTAAGGGCAATTGACAGCCTAGGAATTCTAATCCATGGGGGTGTTTTCCTCAACATTCTAGTGGGATGATGGATGGATGACTACCCCCTTTGACCCCACTCTCTTATCTTGGTAGTTACTTGTGCTAGTAGGAACATTGGTTAGTTTTCTCTATATATGTGTGTAGAGGGTTGTAATGGCTTGTTATTATTCAAACACGTATATTATAGAAATAGTTTTCTATGGACTATTATAGGTGTAACTTGTATAGGTTGTGTTTTCTTGAGAATCCTTACTCAGTGTATGGGTTGTAATGGATTGAGGTATAATACCCAACATGTGATACATGTTATGTGATATGTGGTGGATTTCAGAAACTACCTGGTTACTTTGGTGTGTAGACGTGGTGGTTTTGTTGCACGAGGTGCATATTGTGGTGCTTCGCCCAAGTGTCTGTGGGCAAGACTTTTTAGAGAGAGATGCTTAGGACATATGACATTGGGAAAAAGCAGCAAACCAGTGGGGAAGCAGTAGCGGGTACCCTTTATATTCTTTATTTTATGATATATTCTTGTAAGCGTTACTTGGTGAGAGTAGCCATGGTGAGGCTGGGAACATTGTATAACTATTTAGGTGATGTGTTAGTTTCACTTGTTGTTCACTGTGCTTTATCATGCGTTCTTTTCTTTTGCACGAGAGTCTTCGGGGAGGATCGTACTGAGTATACTGTTATACTCACCTTATGTATATACAAACTATTTTTTAGGTCACTTGGAGCAGGTTGGAGATCAGGCTGGTTTCTACTAGCTTGTGGTTGCAGGAGCTGTTCGGGCTTGTGGTTGCTACTGTTTTAATTTATTTTGGGTACTTGCGGTTTTCCCCATCCAGTTGTAGTGATTTAAAATTACATTACATATGTTCACTTGAGTTATCTTTTATATTTCAGTTCTGTGTTGGAGTTGGTAGGTGTCTATCTTATCTCTCTCTTTCGCATGTGTTCTCTTAAAGGGGAATTCCTCACATTTGTGTGCTTACTATACCCTCAGTTCTACTCACCAACCCAGGGCCTACTGGAGGTGGGACTCAGGGGGTCATTATCTCCCTTATCACATTTCCATCCCAGGAGGGGTACACTTTGTGGGGAGGGGGTCATGATAGGGTAGTATCAGAGGTCAGGTTGAGGGATAGGATGGAGATTGGTGTTAGGAACAAGTGAGGTTGCATGGTTTGGTAAGGAAATGGTGTAATTCATGTTTAGAAAGTGATGTAACCACAGAAGACTGGCTGAGACAAAGGCATTTAGGGCCCCCTATGATCTGATGTACGGACCTTAAAGTTTATAATGGCTACAAAACAAGGTGATACTAGTTGCAGGGTAGAGACATAATAATGGATCATGCATCATTATTCATTGTTCCTATGTTTGAATGGGTAGACCTTGGGATAGGATAACCAAAAATTAATGAAAGAAAACAATTAACTAATTAATGTTGAGTCTTCTATATACCAGGTTTAGGAACTCTAACGATTTGTTATTTTACAGGCATGGCTCCATGTTGACGTCCTCGTCTGGTTTGCAAAGAAAATGTCCAGTAGGCTATTCTATAAGATCGCCATTGGGTAGAGGTTGATTACAATGACATTTGGATGAAGACACTATGGGAGTTTCAGCACCAGAGTCTGCATAAGAATGAGGGATCTGTTTCAAATGCAGTCACGTAAAACTGGTAAGAGGAGGTTGAGATCAGCCTCAGTTTGTTCCATACTCAGAAGGAGCACTGGGTGTCCTTGGTTGTGATGATGCTGCGTGGAGCAGTGTGTAAGTGGTGGTTCTTGTCCCTCAGGGATTGCAAAGTGTCATCAATCTCATGGGAGGAGTTCCGAGACAAATTTAGGGTCGAGTTTCTTTCTTCGACCGCGATGGCGTCCAGTTTCTAGGAGCTTCTTACCCTTCGACATGGGAGCTACAGTGTTCGAGAGTATGGAATCCATTTTAGGAACATTTTACAATATGCCTCGAACCTATTTCTAGATAAGGAGGCAAGGACGAGACATTTCGAGGAGGATTTGCATCCTGATATCCAACGCCAGTTCACCCCATTTATGTTGAAGACATATCATGAGATGCTGGTGATGTAAGAGTTCATTGAGAGGACTTTGGTCAGGACAAGATCATCACAATAGGGGAATCATCTTGATTCCTCACAAAGTAGAGTTGTGGTTCAGGTTTCCCAGTTTTCAAGGAAGAAGAGTTTTCCTTCAACCAGGGGTAGGTCTCAGCCCATCACATGTTTTTTCTCTAGAGGTAGCAACTCTTAGGCCTATTCCAAGGGATCAAGAACTTGTTTTTATTGTGGTGGTCATGTTCATCAGTAGTGGGAGTGCCTGGCCTTTCAGATTAGTCATCGTGCACCAGGTGCTACACTCTAGGTTCTTCTATTGAGGTAGTTCGATCTGAGGCAGTAGTAAAAGCAGGTTACACGAGCTTTAGATCAGCATAGGGAAGATTGGGCTAGCAGAGGACAGCCCCATAATGCTCCCTGTCCTCAGAGAGTAGAGCGTGGCCGTGGTGGTGGTCTTTATTAGGGTCAGAGAGGTCATGGAGGAGGTTGTGGTCAACTTCATGCTCTATCATTGCCAGCTCCAGGAAATCCAGACATCATTCGAGGTACCCTTTGCTTGTTTGCTACCATGGTGTATGCCTTGTTTAATTCAGGAGTGACATGCTCCTTCTTATCACCTACCCTTGTCCATGCTTTGGGACTTGAGGTAGAGAGGCTTCTAGTGCCCTTGGCATTGACTATGCCAGTTAGAGGTCAAGCTAACTTGTTTGAAGTATGTGGAGACTGTGATCTAGTGTTGGGGAAACACCGCTCTTGGGGAGATTTCCTATGTTTATGAATACGACTATATGATGTCATCATTGGCATGGATTGGCTGTATTCAGTGCAAGATATCGTGGATTATCTTAGGAAGAAGTTCATTTTCATTGGTGCGGATGGAGAGCCAGTGGTGTTTATTGGTGAGAAAGATCCTCAGATGGGTCATAGGTGTATTTCATCCTTGTCATCCATGACAGCGGAGATGATGCTGAGTTATTCATAGGTTTAGTAGTTGTAATTTCCTAGGGTTGTAGAAGATTACTCTGATGTCTTTCCAAAAGAGGTTGTAGCATTACCCCCTCGACGAGAGATCAAGTTTGGGATCGAGCTACAACCAGGAGAATCTCCTATCTCTATGTCTCCATATAGGATGGACCCTTCTGAGTTTTGAGAGCTACATATTCAGTTTGGTGGTCTGTTACATTTTGGTTTTCTTCAGCCAATTATGTTGTTGTGGGGTGCACCATTATTGTTCGTGAAGAAGGCTGACTGTAGTTTACAGTTGTGTGTCGATTATCATCACTTAAACAAAGTGACAATAAGAATAGCTATCCTCTTCTACGGATTGATTATTTATTTGATCATATAAAGGGTTCAAGTTGCTTCTCAAAGATAGACTTGTAGTCAGGATATCATCATATGCATGTGAAGGATGAGGATATCTTGAAGACTGCTTTCTGATGTCACCATGGGAATTATGAGTTCATTGTAACGTCGTTTGGAATAATGAATTCTCCAACTTTATTCATGGGATTGATGAATGTTGTGTTCTGTGAGTTGCTGGACAAGTTCGTGGTAGTTTTCATCGATGAAATCCTTGTGTACTCCACTTCTGAGGATGATCATGCAGAGCATCTACAAGCTGTTTAGGGTGTTCTTCATCAACATCAGCTATTTTTCAAGTTGTCAAAGTGTGAGTTTTGGGGATGAGAAGTCCGTTTCTTGGGGCATGTTGTGTCCTAGTAGGGATTAGTTAAGGATCCATCGATGATAAAAATAGTTGTGTCTTAGGAAGCCCCCAAGATAGTGTCAGAGGTGTGATATTTCCTTGGACTTGTAGGCTACTAAAAGAAGTTACTAGCCAATTTCCCATGACTTCTGACTCCTCTGATAGCTTTGACCAGGATGGATCCAACATTCATATGGACTGATCAGTTTCAGGAAGATTTCAAGTATCTAAAAGAAAAGTTAGTAAGTGCTCCAGTTCTTTGTCTTCTAGCTGAGGGAGTTCATTTTGATGTTTTCTGTGACGCTTCACATCTAAGATTAGGCTGTATTCTAATGTAGAAGAGGTCAATTGTTTCTTATTGGTTTGAGCAGTTGTGTCCCCATGAATGTAACTATGCCATCCATGATCTTTAGTTTGTTGTCATGGTGTTTACTCTGAAGTTTTGGAGATATTACATCATTGGTGAGAACTTTATAGTTTTCACTGATCATAAGAGTTTGAGTTATGTTTTCTCCCAGTGTGACTTGAACTTACCACAGCATCGATGGATGGAGTTTTTATAGTAATACGACTTCGAAATATTGAATACACCTGGAAAATGGAATGTTGTAGCTGATGCGCTGAGTAGAAAGTCATGTAGTGATGTTGTGCGTGAATCTGGTGATTCCTGGAGAGTAATGGAAGAACATTCAACATTACATCTTGATATGAGAGAATTTGGGGGTAGAGGTTGTCTTTTTCAGATGACGGTATAGTCATCCCTGATGCAGAAGGTGGAAGAGTCCACGTTGGGGGATCTAGAGGTGGAGGTCTGGAGAGATTGAGTTGTTTGTGGCGAGGCCCTTGATGGTTGGACTGAGGATGAAAAACACTGAGTGTTGTATCATGGAAGGCTTTTTGTTCCATTGACGATGTGCGATATGGTTGTCACAGATTTCCATAGTTCTCCTTTAGCGGTGCATCCTAGCATGGAAAATATGTACCGAGCCTTGAGGAGTCAGTTTTTGTGGCTTGGGATGAAGCATGCAGTTGCATAGTTTGTGTCTCAATGTTTGATCTGCCAGAAGATGAAGGTCGATCACCATGTCCTTGGTGGTCTACTCCATCAGTTAGAGATTACTCATTTTAAGTGGGAGGACATCTCAATGGAATTTTTTACTGGTTTACCTCAAACTCCGGGAGGACATGATTCTATTTGAGTGGTAGTGGATTGTTTATCAAAATCAGACCACTTTATAGAAATCAAGGAGTCAATCTGAGTGTAATGTTTATTGAGGCAGTATCTTGAGGAGGTGGTGAGACTTCATGGATCCCAAGGAAAATCATTTTTGTTCAAGATCCTAGTTTTAACACCAGGGTGTGGAGAGGTCTCTAACATGTTTTTGGTTCTCACCTATGGCTTAGAACTTCTTTTCATCCTCAAACATATTGTTAGACAGAGTGAACCATCCAGACTCTTGAAGACAGGTCACCCTCTTGTGTTCATGATTTTGGAGGTTGATGGATGAGGCACTTAACCTTGGCAACGTTCTCTTACAATAATTGTTTTCAATCCACCATTGGTATGGCACTGTTTGAAGCCTTGTATGGCCGGCCTTGTCATTCTTCATTGTGCTGGATTGGGGTTGGAGAGTTTTCAATTCACGAACCAGAACTAGTGCATAATACAACAGATATGGTCCAGGTGATTTTTGAGAGGATGAAGACAATGCAAGATCATCAAAAATCATATGTCGATCAAATAAGGATGCCCTTATAGTTTAATGGTGGAGATCATGTGTTTTTTAAGGTTACTCCCCATCGTGGGCAGCAAAGGTTTGTTTATGGGAGTTAGCTTTCTCCCCGGTTTTTTGGGCCTTTTGAGGTGTTATCTCATGTTGGAGTTGTGGTGTATCGAGTAGCACTTCCCCAAGAAATGAGTCAGATACATGATGTTTTCCATGTATCACAGCTCTATCGTTATCTTTATGATGACGCTCACATCATCAATTGGGGAGAGATCGATGTTGATGATGATGCAACCTTTGAGGAGAGAGCTGTGGAGATCCATGACCAAAAAGATAAGGTGTTGTGCGGGCACTCTATCCCCTTGGTTTGTGTGTTATGTTGATACAGTGTCATGGAGGAGAGTACTGGGGAATGTGAGTCAAAGATAGTTGCTCAGTACCCAGAGTTGTTTGATGTTTAACTCTTTTCATGTAACGATGTCCCCTTTGTGGTTAGTCCTTTCATTTTTTTATGAATTTATTTCTTTCCTTTTGTGTCTTACTCTCTTTTGAGAGGTATCTTGATGGGTGGTTGTTTGGACCCCGTTTCATGTTTCTTTAGGTGTGTTTTGAATTCTCGAGGATGAGAATGATTTGAGAGGTATGTAATGCTATGACACATACCTCTCTAATCCATTACATTGTGAAAATATGGTGTTTGAGGTGTTTCGAGAGGTCAAGGTGACTTAACCCAAACACATTGGCAATTTTTTTCCCTTTCTCTGAACATTAGAATTGGTGACCCTTAGTGAACAGTTCCAATAATATATAGTTGTGTACAGTGCATCAGTAACCTTTTGTGAACAGTGCCAATGGTGTGGTCTAAAGGTAACCACTCCTTCCTTTTCTAAATTATGAGTTCTATGAATAGTTCCATTGCTGAATAGTTATATAGGTAACCTCTAATGGAAACCTCTATTTCCTTTTCCAAATTTCCAATTCTATGAATAGTTCCATTAGTGAACAGTTCTATCGGTAACCTCTATTTCCTTTTCCAAATTTCCAATTCTATGAACAGTTCCATCATTGAAAAGTTCTATCATTAACCTCTAAAAGTATCATCTATCTGTAACCTCTAATGGTAGGTGTACAGTATTTCCAGAATGGTGAGGTCTAACGGTAACCTCTATCAGTAACCTCTAACAGTAGTTGTACAGTGTTTCCAGAATGGTGAGGTCCAACGTTAACCTCTAATGGTAACCTCTAACGGTAGGTGTACAGTGTTTCTAGAATAGTGTGGTCTATCGATAACCTCTATCAGTAACCTCTAACGGTAGGTGTATAGTGTTTCTATAATGGTAGGTGTACAGTGTTTCCATAATGGTAGGTCTATAGTGTTTCCAGAACGATGAGGTCTATTGGTAACCGCTATCGGTAACCTCTATCGATAACCTCTATCAGTAACAAATATTCCAATTTCCAAATTTTGAGTTCATGAATAAAGATTCTAGAAAGGTTAGGTTCTAACAGTGAGGTTTTTGAATAGTATTTTTCCTTTGCCAAATTTTGAGTTTGTGAACAGTGTTTCCAACTTCCTACAGTTTCACCCCTTTGACATTTTCTTTAACATAAAATACATTTAAAGTCTCATTTTAAGGACCCTAAGGCCAATTCAAAGGCCGTAACTCCTAAATTAATTAATCATAAGGCTCGGGATGTTTTTACTTGGTGAAACAATGTGGTTTAATGAGAATCGATTTTAATGGGAAATCTGTATTACCTTAAACCGCTACTCCATTAAATATTCTAAAGGGACGGGATATCCTCCTCCATAATTCTGTCTCCTTGTTCTCAGGTTTGAGATGTTCGAACATCCCATTCCTTCTCATAGTAGTTACATAATCAAACTTTCCACCTCAGATTGGTTCCTCTCTATTTTGATGCAACTAGGTTGTATCGATCAATCTTCGATATAAGTTATTTTTATCATCATTCTTTTGGGGTTCATCTTCTCCCCTTTATCCATTCCATATTATATCATTAAATCACCATACTTCCAATAGAGTTTTCTTGGGTTTTGGGTGATGTGGTCGTATCGTGGCATCCTTGGATGGATGAAGTTGTCACAAGAGGAGGATCTTGACTCGTTGTGTGGATAAAGAACGTCAATAACTATTTGAGTTAGGGGATTCATTACTTCTCTTTTGTTTTACATGAAACTGTATTGTTAGCATGTTTAATCCCACTGGATGATAATGGAATTGACATAATAAATATTTTAAACGGATAAAAAAATTGATATCGATCTTATGTTGTTTCCCCTTTTCTTGCTAGATAGTGTGATATCTATGCTTGATTTGTATATCTATTTGTTCTTAACAAAAACTGGTAAAGAACGTAAACCTGGATTAATTGATAATTATTTGGATAAAGATAAAGAGGCATGTAAATTAATCTAATTCTTCTTGTTGTAATTTTGATGTTAATCAAAATGGTGCAGTAAGCATGTTAAATTTATTTATGATATATTAGTTATTAGGTTTCCCAAATTTGGAACCTAAAAATAATAATTAGTTAATTTAAGATGGATTAAATAAATACTTCAATGATTAAATATAACTCTGTGTTGGATTATGAGTTACCCTATTATTTTTTAAAGGTCCCAAATCCCAATTTTTAAGATGTTTGTTTACATTCTTCTTTTGTTGTTATGTGAGCATGGAGGCATGTTGTGATATGTGGGGATAATGAGGATTTTTGTTTGTGGCAGCAGATGATGCCTAGAGTGGTGAGATGCATTGGTTTATGTATGTGGGTGTCAGGGAGGACACTAGGGATGATGGAATGGGAAGGATGTGATTGTTGGATGCTTGTTGATTCATATTGGTTGTTTATCGACTTTAATTTTCCCTAATACTCTAGGAAGCTGGTCTTACTTACCCTTTTTTCAAAAGAGGCAAAGACATGTGAGGTATGCCTTGTGATTTATGTGTTTAACTTCTCAAGAGAGGATGGGTATATGCTCTTGCTATAAGCGAAAAAGACTCTATGGGTATTACATCTACTCACCATGTTCAGTCCACTTGTGTTTAGTAGCATAGAATGTTTTTCTAGAAATCCTGGTAATGTGGGAAAGTAATTCTGTAATGAATAGTTGAATAAATGGTGTTAACCCATGGGGTTGGATTTTATTAGAACATAATGACAATGTTGTAATTTTTTATGGAACAGTGGACTTTGGGTGTGGTGCTAATGAAATTTATTGTGGAATTTTTCATGGTTAATTAATTTTTAAAGAATTAATTAACATAAATTGGTACTGATAAAAAGGGAATAAAGTAATCTAATAAATCACTTTAAATTGTTGTGTGCTTATAGGATACCTAGTCTTATAAGTAGCAGCCTAGAGTCTAAGAGCTGTTATCTGCAGTTGTGTCTATGTCTTAGTTATTCCCATAATGTGGTTCTGAGATATAGTATATCCTATACTTTTTTGTTTCTATACGCTACCCCACCCTGTCAGTAAGGGAAACTGACAACCTTAGGATTCTGA
The DNA here is from genome assembly GCA_963277665.1 of Viscum album. Taxonomy (NCBI): domain Eukaryota; kingdom Viridiplantae; phylum Streptophyta; class Magnoliopsida; order Santalales; family Viscaceae; genus Viscum; species Viscum album. The sequence continues at coordinate 599,223,330 of OY728153.1, forward strand.
GCCCTAGGGGTGTTTTCCCAAACATTCTGGTGGGAGGATAGATGACTGACTACCCCATTTGGCCATGCTCTCTTCTCTTGGTAGTTACTTGTGCTGGTAGGCACATTAGTTAGTTTCCCCATATATGTGTGTGGAGGGTTGTAATGGCTTGTGGTTATTCACACACAGATATTCTGTATATAGTTTTCTTTGGAATACTATAGGTATAACGTGTTTAAGTTGTGATGGCTTGAGGATCCTTGGTGTATGGGCTATAATGGGTTGAGGTATAATACCTGACGTATGATACATGTTATGTGATCTATGGTGGCTCCCAGAAACTACCTTGTTACTTTTGTGTGTGGACGTGGTGGTCTTGTTGCATGAGGTGCATATTGTGGTGCTTCTCCTTGGTGATTGTGGGCAAGCCTTTTTAGAGAGAGATACTTAGGACGTACAACGTTGGGGAAAAGCAGAAAACCAATGGGGAAGAAGTAGTGGGGTACCCTTGATATTCATTATTAGATGATATATTCTTGTATGTGTTACTTGGTGATAGTATACATGGTGAGGTTGGAAACATAGTATACCAGTTTAGGTGACAAGTTAGTTTCACTTGTTGTTCACTATGCTTTAGCATGCTTTCATTACTTTTTCACAAGTGGTGTTGGGGAGGATCTTATTGAGTATACTGTTATACTCACCCTATGTATATACAAACTATTTTCAGGTCACTTAGAGCAGGTTGGAGATCATGCAGGTTACTACTAGCTTGTGTTTGCTGGAGCTATTCGGGCTTGTGGTTGCTACTATTTTACTTTCTTTTGGGTACTTGTGGTTTTCCCCTTCCAGTTGTAGTAATTTTGCATGACATTACATATTTTCACTTGGGTTATCTTTTATATTTCAATTATGAGTTGGATTTGGTTGGTTTTTATCTTATCTCTCTCTTCTGCATGTGTTCTCTTAGAGGGTAATGACTCCCATTTGTGTGTTTACTATACCCTCGGTGCTATTCGCCAACCCATGGCCGACTGGAGGCGGGACTCAGTATTAATTATCTCTCATCTCACATTTCTGGCCCAAGAGGGGTACATGTTTTGGGGAGGGGGTCGTGACCGAAAGGACTTGACGGTACGAGTTCTATGTACCTTGGAGAAATGGAATCTAATAATTATGAACTTTCTTTATTTAGTTTCAATTATTATTTATCCCTGATATTTTCTGTCGGCATATCTATGGATACATTTAATTTTCGGTAATTTATATGTCATTTATATTAGTTTTTTACATTTCCATATTTATTTTTCCTTATATAGATATTTGAATGGCATGTGTTTCTAATTATTACCTTTACAGATTGTTTATACACTTCTATTCAGTTTAATGATTACATGAAATTTGTGTTCAATTATTTACCTTTCCCTATTGACTATTCTCATCTATTTATTATTTCTTATACTATATTTTTCCTTATTGAAATTTTTTTCTTAACCTTATTATGTATCTTTCCCAATGAATCCAAGAAGCATACTATAAAACATATACAAGGATTTACTAAATGGATTAGAGTTATCCTTAAAGTAATTTATTTAGAAAGATTGAAAAATTATTTTATAATATGTGTCGTAATTTATAATAAAAGTCTCATTTTTTGTATCTGGTTTACCAAGACTATTAAACTCTCGATCCTTCAGGATTTGATTCATTATAATTATGCCAATGTAATTGATAACATACACCAGATCTAGGCTATCTAGGGTCAAGTCTCTATAGTTGGAATCAAAGTAATTTCAGTAGAAACCATGGGAACTAGATTACGGAAAACATATGTTAGAGAACATAACACTAAGGTATAATTTTATGATAAGTATAGAAGAATAACCTATAATTTTGGTGAGTTAAAGATTTTTTGGGTATTCCTAGCAATACATTCATGTCTTGATAAAAACGTGGATGTTATTCTATAATAGATGTACCTAGGAGTAATTACTCTAACAAGGTGTTTTGATCCTGAATTGAGGTATCATGGTACATGACCACAGGCCCTACTATGCACCGAGTTTGACACCATTTTAGGATATTGTTAGGATAATTCACATTTTATTTACAAACCACTCTGAAGGATTTTTAAAATGAGAAACATAGGTTAAACCTGACGTGTGTTATATATAATATAAGGTGTAAAGGTTTATAAATACTACAAATTATATTATGGATAAACCCCATACCAAGGAAGTACTAATGTAAAAATAAATGGATGACGTATATATATATATTAGGGTTATATTGATAACCATTTTTAAAAGACTGTTTAGTGATTAACATTATTTCAAGGATAACCATCATATTTATTTTTGGAAATTATATTAATATGGTCTTAGAAATGCATTGAGATGTAACCTATGTGACAACTGATCATATCTAGAAAGGTTTTGGGTCTTGAACCCATGACCGAAGGATGATAAGGGTTTCATTCCAACCAATATCCTACGTAATGTCCTAGTTAATTTTTCTATGTCTATATTCAAGAAATTTGGTGGAAAAATGTTAACAATGAACCTGTAATATCAATTTTTTGGATTTGAGATTAACCAATTAAAGATATTGGTTTTGGAAGATATTTTGAGACAAATAGTTACACTATTCACTCTTCTATAATCCTTATGATCCTTTAGAAGTTTTTTTAGTGCTTCAGGAATAAAAAATTCATTATAGGTAATTAATTTATAGGAGTGAAGGGGTAAATATTAATTTTATCCAAGAATAACCAAAATTCAGGATTGTTCATATCAAATTAATACATATAAAGTAAGAATATTACCTTATGCTCCTGGTGAGTGAAATAATTACTCAACATTAGGAAAATGACTTTGAAATACAAGTTTTCTTAATACCTTAATAATTTGTTCAACTGATAGTCAGTTAATTAATCAATGATTTATGGAATTGTGTCTGTCTATTTTTTATTGATCATTCACTTGTTTTTGATTGATAACCTCATTCACTCCCAATAAATATATGGTTTTTTCCTCTGAACGTGTATTTTTTCTTGCCACTAGTGTTCTCTTACCTACATACCAAGTTACATTGTAGTTCATGTGAGATTTGCACTTATAGAGGATGTTTTATGAATTATTCTAATTATGTGGGATTTCAGTATAGGATATATAAAGCAATCTATTTCCATGATCGAGTTTAAATTATGATGAAACAATTTAGTTAAGGTGGGTAAAATGTAACACTACAAAATTCTAAAGTACAACTTTGTATTTGATAGAGTGTAAAACATACATCACCAAGAACATAAGGGAATATAATATCCTATGAATTTAAAAATATTTAATATTTTAAATAAATTCAATACATAAAAAATCGTATAATGCATAAAATAATGAGTTATCATACATCTCACATAAGAGCGACCTTCCTTAGTAGATTGTCATGAACATATGACCGAGTTTCACCAAATAATGATATATTATTAAAATATTATTATTTAATATAATATGATATAACATGGAAATTATGTTATCAGTTATGAGTAGTATTAACTAACCTATAAAAATTTATGGTTTATATAAATATAAAATGAATTCATTTTTTTCTTACTAATGAGAAATGATGATAAGAACAAATTGGATATAAAAAAATATTATTATTATTATGCTTCTAAAGGAGTTTTATCATAATAAGTATAATTATAATTAGTCAATTATTTTAATTAAATATAAATTTTATATAGTAAATAAAATATTTTTGAGATTAATATAATTGGTTTGATAGGAATAAAATAAAAACAACCCCAATTTCAAACATAGAAAACTATATTTTTATAAAGGAAATTTTTCCACCTTTCAATAGAGAACCCATTTTAAATATGATTTTTAAAACATTAATTGATTTAATTTGTCAAAATAAACTCCATATTTTAAATTTAAATATTAAATTTATTTTAGGATGAATTTTTGATATTTTTTTGGAAACATGTCGTTTTTAATGCACAGTTTAAAATACTTAATTTTAGTTCAAAAACTTCATTTTCATAAAATTTATTAATAAGGCTGAATTGTAATTTTAGTTTGTTTAAAAGTTTAATTGGATAATAATTTTATCAAATAAGAAAATTTAGGTCATTGGGATCAATTTTAATTTTAAATTTAATGTAAATATTTATCAAGATTTTGATCATTTTTACTTTAAAAACCTGCACTATCATCCCGCCTACTGGATGAATTTTAAATTAATTTCTTCCACTTATATGATTAGAATTTATAAAATTTTATTCCATATTTTGATTCATCACAATATATAATTTATAATCAGTCTTACTATCTTGTTAACCAAAAATATTAGTGAAAGTGATTAAAATCAATTTCAATAATTAAGGTTAAATTAAGATTAATAAGGGACTAAACATTAACCTTAAGGTCCAAAACGACCTATAAACTTTTCCAAGAGAGATTTTATGACCATATATGGATCAAATATTAGTTTTTCTAGAAATTTTACCATTATTGGATCCACATGAAACATGAGAAACATGCATGGAATTCCTTTGTCAAAATATTAGAAGACGACCACTCCTCCTCCACTTTAAAAAAGCCTCTTCTCCTCGAACTTCCTCGCACCTCTCAAGCCACATTGGATTGACCAATATCAGACCAAATATATCCTAAAAATAACTCCCCTAATAATTTAAGCCTCTCCCTGGGTAGAAATAAATCCAAGGAAGTATTTGGTTCAAACCAAAGGAGTTACCTGAATAAGAGGTAACAAACATCCTTAAGATTTTTAGTTTTATTTAAAATATCTAATACATAAAATATTATTATTTAATTATTTTATAACAAAAAATTTATCCTAAATATACTAGGATGTTGTTATACTATGGTTTAGACCTACAGTAACACCCCCATCCATCAAATAGGTAACGAACGTACTGTCTCTGTGAACAGCGAACTACAGCCTCACAAAATGATGATTGTTAATTTTTTCCTTTACCAAAATTCATGGTTGGAAATTATTTTAGAAACTATACTTATATATGATATTAATGAAATTTATTATGTCTTTATGCTTCATTAATTCTTTTACAACACATATCGTTATAATTTCTATTTTTTGTAGAAATGATAACATCGTTTGTGGAAGTGTAGACAACTTCCCCCTCAAAGTGATGGGATTCGTTCACACAATACATGGAATGTATAAATAATGGTTTTGATAATAAAATTCATAAAAAACAAATATATTATACTCATGGAATAATTTTCTTTCTAGAAATATAATATATATCATTCTCTTTACTACCCTTTCACACACTTTAAAATAGATAACATCATTCGTGGATATGTGGACTGTCGCCTCCTCAACATGATGTGTATTGGACAGAGTAGGACACTCATGTGGGGCTGAATTGAGTTCTTATAAAAATTTCTATCTTAAAACACTTATTTAAATCTTTTCCAATTTCAAATATAAAACATACCAGTTAACCAAAGTTACAAATTTATAAAATGTTTCATTGTTTGAAATAATTATCAAATATTTATTAGTTCTCAGTAAAAATTAGGTATTATTATTTTAAATGTTGAAATAAATCTACTAAATAAAACTCTAATATAAAAACTATCTAAGATTAAATATAATAAAAAATAATTTTTTTCAATGAATAAATAAAATAGTGAAAAAAAACTTTGAAAGGCATAGTGTATTTTAAAACAGGTGGTTCAGTTACTAGCTAAGAATTTTTCCTCTCCACATGGTGATCACCTTACACCAAGAAAATTATATAAATAAACTTGATCCACACCCAAGATAGGGGTACATAATAGTATACCCAACATTACATGTGAACTATATGTCTTCCACAGTTGTCATGGGAGTGAAAATTAAAAATAGGCCACAGATGGACCTCTTCCACTATTATTCATGGGAGTGTAGGTATAAAAATATAGTTTTATGAAGATATCTGTAATGGCCCGGACCTCTCTAGTCCATTACATTGTGAAAATGTAGTGTTGGAGGTGTTCCGGGAGGTCAAGGTGACTTATCCCCAACACTTTGCCAAATTTCCAGTTCTTTGAGCAGTGTTTCCAGTTTTATGAACAGTAACGGATTGGTTTCACAGATCGGTCTGACAGATCGGTTTCACAGATCGGTCTGACAGATCGATTTCACAGATCGGTCTGACAGATCGGTTTCACAGATAGGTCTGATAGATCGGTTTCACAGATCGGTCTGACGGATCGGTTTCACAGATCGGTGTGACAGATTGGTTTCACAGATCGGTGTGACAGATCGGTTTCACAGATCGTTCTGATAGATCGGTTTCACGGATCGGTGTGATAGATCGGTTTCACAGATCGGTGTGACAGGTCGGTTTCACAGATCGGTCTGACGGATCGGTTTCACAGATCGGTGTGACAAATCGGTTTCACAGATCGGTCTGACAGATCAGTTTCACAGATCGGTGTGACAGATCGGTTTCACAGATCGGTATGACAGATCGGTTTCACGGATCGGTCTGATAGATCGGTTTCACAGATCGTTCTGATTGATCAGTTTCATAGATCGGTTTAACAGATCTGTTTCATGTACAGTAACAGTGGGTGAATAGTGTTTCCAGATTCTTACAGTTTTGCCCCTTTTGACATTTCCTTTGAGGTAAAATACATTTAATGCCTTATTTTAAGGGCTCTTAAGGCCGTTTAAAATGCCATAAATCCTATATTAATTATTCCTAAGGACAGGATGTATTTACATGGTCAAACCGTGTGGGTTAATGAGATCCATTTTTAATGGATAATTAACTGGATCGTAAACCGTCGTCCCATCAAATCTTTAAAAAGGAACGAGATATCGTTCTACCATGTTCTTCCTCTTTGTTCTCTATTATGAGATGCTAGAACCTTTCAAACCTTCTTCCAAGAGTTTCATAGTCAAACTTTACTCAAATCAGTTCCGCTTTGTTTTGATGCAACCAAGCTGTGTCGATCAATCTTTGATATAAGGTATGTTGTATTGTCGTTCTTTTGGGGTTCATCTTCTCCTATCCTCCTTTCCATAATTATACCATGTAATTTCCAAGATTATAATGGGTTTTTCTTGGGGTTGGTTGGTATTGTCATAGCGCAGCATCCTCCGGTGGATGCAGTTGTCGCGAGAGGAGGATCGTGACCTGTTGTGTGGATAAAGAACGTGAGGAACTTTTTGAGGTAGGGGATTCATGGCTTCTCTAATTGTATATGTGAAATCATAGAATTAGCATGATTTAGTCCTTTGGATCACAATGAAATTGACCTAATTAAATACTTGAACCGGATTAAAAGAATTGGATGATCGCATGTTGTTGCTTTATACCATGATAATAGTTTGCCTCATGTTTTTCTAGATAGAGTGATATCTATGATTTTCTTTTATTAGTTGTTTGTTCATGATAGAAATTGATAATGAACGTAAAGCCGGAATTAATTGTTAATTAATTGGCTAAAGATAATGATGCATGTAAATTAATCTGGTTGTTGTCGTTGTTGTAGTTGTTCTAATTTGAGGGTAATAAAATTAGGGAAGTAATCATGGTTATTTAATTTTGATAGCTTACTGATTAGGTATCCAGTAATTGGAACCTACGAATAACAAATCTGCTAATTCAATATGGATTAATGAACAGATTATGTGGGAATTTCTAAAAAGGGTTCTGAGTTACCCTCTTGTTTCTTAAAGGGTCAAGATCCCATGGTTGTGATTGTTGTTTTCTTACTGCTTGTGTTGTGATGTGAGCCTGGATGGATGTTGTGATATGTGGAGGCATGGAGGCCTTGTGGTTGTGGCAGCAGATGATGCCTAGAGTGGCAAGATGCATCAGTTTATGCATGTGGGTGTTGGGGAGGACACCAGGGGTGATGGAATGGGATGGATGTGGTCACTGGATACTTGTGGATTCTTTGAATGTTTATTTGCTTTACTTTTCCACACTGCTCAAGGCAGATGGTCTTGCTTACCCTTCTTCCGAAGGAGGCGCAGACGCGCGGGGTATGCCACGTGCTTTCCGTGTTTAGCCTCTCGAGGGAGAATGGGTCTATTCTTCTTCTATAGGCGGCAAAGACTCGACGGGTAGTATATTTACTCACCGTTTTGAGCCTCTTTGTGTTTAGAAGCATAGGATGCTTTTCTAGAATTCCTGGGATTATGGAAAAGTAATTCTGTAATGAATGTTTGGTTAAATGGTGAAAATCCATGGGGATGGAGATACTAGAATTTAAAGGTGATGTTAATCTTAAAAGGAGAATTTGATTTTTGAATGTGATTCCAAATCAGTTTAATGTGCTATTGTTCATGCTTAATTAAATGTTTAAAGAATTAATTGATGTATAGTGGAACTGAAAAAAATGAGAATGGAGTAATCTAATAGAGCACTTCAAATTTATGTGTTCTTAGAGGATATCTAGTCTTAGAAGAAGCAGCCTGGAGTCTGAGAAACGTTAGCTGCAGTTGTATCTAATACTAGGTAATTCCCATAGTGTGGATGTGAGTTATATATATATTCTGTACTTTTTTTGTTTCTATACGCTACTCCACCCTGTCGGTAAGGGCAACTGACACCCCGGGGATTCTGATCCCTGGGGGGTGTTTTCCCCAACATTCTGATGGGAGGACGAATGGCTGACTACCCCCTTTGGCCCCGCTCTCTTCTCTAGGTAGATACTTGTTCCATGAGGCACAGTGGCTAGTTACCCCATATATGTGTGTAGAGGGCTGTAATGTCTTGTGGTTATTCACACACATATATTCTGGATATAGTATCCTATGGGATACTATAGGTGTAACGTCTATAGGCTATAATGGCTTGAGGATCCTTACTCAGAGTATGGGCTGTAATGGCTTGGGGTATTATACTCGTCATATGATACACGTTATGCGAGATGTGGTGGCTCCCGGAAACTACCTGGTTACTTTTGGTTGTGAGGACGGTGTGGTGCTTCGCCCAGGTGTCTGCAGGCAAGCCTTTGTGGTGCACGAGGTGCAGATTGTAGAGCTTAGCCCAGGTGTCTGCGGGCAAGCCTTTGGAGAGAGATGCACAGGACGTATGTTATTGGGGAAAAGCGGAAAACCAGTGGGGAAGTAGTAGCGGGGTACCCTTGATATTCTTTACTATATTCTATATTCCTGTATGCGTTACTTGGTGATAGTATCCATGGTGAGGTTGGGAACTTATTATACCTGACGAGTTAGTTTCACTTGTTGTTCACTGGGCTTTAGCATGCTTTATTTACTTTTGCACAAGAGGATTGAGGAGGATCCTACTACGTATACAGTTATACTCACCCCATGTACATATAAACTGTTTTTCAGGTCACTTGGAGCAGGTTGGAGATCAAGCTGGTTACTACTAGTTTGTGGTTGGAGGAGGATCTGTTCGGGCCTGTGATCGCTTCAGTTTTACTTTCTTTTGGGTACTTTTAGTTTTCCCTTTCAGTTGTTGTACTTTTGCATGACATTTCATATATCTACATTGTTTTCTTTTATATCTCAGTTTTGAGTTGGAGTTGATTGGAGTCTATTCTATCTCTCTTTTCTGCATGTGTTCTCTTAGAGGGTAATGCCTCCCATTTTGTATGTTTATTATACCCTTGGTGCTAGTCGCCAACCCGGGGCCTACTGGAGGCGAGACTCGGGGGTCATTATCTCCCTTCTCACATTGCCGACCCAGGAGGGGTACACTTTGTGGGGAGGGGGTCGTGACAGAGTGGTATCAGAGGTATGGTTGAGGGATATGTAGAGACCCGTAGCTTATCGTACATGGACATTACATTACTTTTGCGGAATACTTAGTACATTACAAAAAACACACACACAAGGACCGTAATAGTTTAGTGTCTTTGGAAACTCGGACTATAATCTTCTAATCGTGGTGAAAGATCTTCAAAATCTCCCATAAAGATCTTCCTTTTTTTTTACCTAAAACCTTTCTTTATATCCTGGGGAAAAGAAAACATAAAAGGGTGAGCTCAAATGCTTTGTAAGGGTAAACAAAAGAAATATCAATCACATCATATACATAAGAACATAGCCTTTGGAAATCTTAACCTGCAAAAGAGCTCATAATATCATAACATGGGATAAATCATAGAAGTGAAAATGAGATCCCCATAATCATAACATAAAACTTGAATCTTTGTGGCATGCACACATAATCATGGAAAATCATTTCTTGTTAGTCATGACTCATTTCCAAGACTATCTTAGTGGACAAAGTCCCTTTCTGAACCGAGTTCACTCCTCGTTTCAGTCCTGTATCACTGAACCGAAATAACCTTCCGTTCCAGCCATGTCTATCTCATGAGATATAAAATCATTACCCAATGCATTGGAGGGAGATATAGGTCCCACCCATCTCTTAATGAATCCTTTCTTATGTGTGCCACAAAATCATAAATCATACATCATTGCATAACCCATGTAATAAAAAATGGGATTCTTAAACAACATGACATCATAAAACCATTCATATAAGATAAAGGAATTCATAAACATAATTCCATCACAACATAGTCAAATCAATGTAAAAATATGGATAGAAATAGAACCCTTTATTATCTTATATGGAAAATAATTTTGATAAAACACTTGAATTGAATTCTTGAGGAAAATATCCTTTCTTCTTCAAAATCAATTTCTTTTCACAAAACATCATGCAATTTTAAAAGAAAGAGATTTTATTGAAAATAGTCATGAAATCTTTTAGAGGAAGCTTCATGAAAATAAGGCTTTATAAAACATTATAAATCCATTCGTTCCGTATAAGTTAAAAAAACATTCTTCGTACTTTTGTCGGAAAAGTCAAAAAGTACCTCGTACGAAAAACGAAAAAAGATTCCTTTCATATCCTTTACTAAAAACTCATAGAAGGGTAAAATTGGATTTAAACAACTGTAGGTGGATTGAAATAATATTACATATTTAGGGAACATGGATGTGGATGATAAAATACACCCCAGTAAATACTTACGAATAAACAATCTCGGATAAAAATGAGATTGTGATATTTCCCTTACATTAGGTCCAATTTGCTTCGTATGTGTCCGAACCTCCTGTATAATGATTTAAATAATGTCATTGACTTATTACAGAATCATATTCATTGTTATGATATCATATATGGTTCACTTATGACATTATATTACCCGTTCTTTTGTAAATTCCATGTTAAAGAAGCATTTTGGGTAAAATCGTTTCTTTTATCGTAGGTATTTTGACTTGTTGTTATTGACATTATTATTACTTATATTATGATTTACTTACTTCCAGAATATAAAATATGATTTATATATCATATATATTCAGTATATATATATATATATAATAGATAGATAAATAAAATAAAAAACACCGTTCATGGAGACGGTAGTCCGTACGTACGCATGAACGCTGTTTTTCTTTCCTTATTGTCTTGAAATGGAAGTAAGTAGATGACATACATATGTATATATATACATAAATCCAGTAGCTTTATAATGTCATATATTTCATTATTATTTCTTATATATACATTATAATCATTCTTAAATGGTTAACATGGAGAATGAATCTCATCGCGTCGTGGAGACGGTAGTCCGTACGTACGCACGGGCGATGATATCATTTCTATAAATATTGAATTGAATTGGAGTGGATTATACAATATATCAGAATCAATATGATGTTGTAATAACTATGTATAGTTATTCTTTACACCATTATACCCATCCATGTAAGGTGGCGGTGGAAAATAGATTACACCACGGCGTGGAGACGGTATTCCGTACGTACGCACGCGCGGTGATTTCTTTTTCCGTAGGATGGATAGATGGTGAAATAGGGTTGTTTCATACTTATAATAACATATCAGTATATGAGTGATACTGATGTTATTACTTCATAATGAAACAACCTAAGAAGAAGAAGTGGAAGAAGAAATAAAGATGAAAGAATTGGTAACGGTAATTACCTCTTCTTTGAAGTGCCTCTTTGAGACCTCCTCTTAGGGTACTAAAATTGGTCTTTGAGGAAGACCATAACCTCTAGGATGTTGCTAGGGAAGTGGAGAGGATAAATTGTCAGGGGTTGGCCGAGCTTGAGTGCTCAAATTGGTGTGAGGAGGAGGGGGAGGAGGTGTCCTTTTATAGGGGAGGAGAGGGGCACCTTAGGAATATCTCAAAATATTATTTTATATTAAAGTCAAAATCGGTTTATAATGGTTCCAAAGGGTCTTATTTCGAAGCTAAAGTGGGTATGGGTCGAAATCCTATCAACCAATAGGATTTAGACAAGTTTAGGGTATTATTTTAACCTTATCAATTAGATTTAACTATAAGTTAAATAATTTAACTTTTACCGTGTCTTTTTGTTTTCTTACACTATATGGTTAATACACTTACTATAACATGCCAAACGAACCCCAAATTGTTTATTATTAATATATATATCCTTATCTAAGTCATTTGGCCGAACCTTAGATTTTTAGGAATACAATAACAATTAATAATATAATATTTGATTTAAAAACTATTTTGTGTCAATTTTGACACTATTTGATATATGATTTTTGTGAAAGTCATAACAGAATTAAATGTTCGAACCAAGTTGCTTAAATCAACATTAATATATCATAGTAACCTAGAAAATTAGTGGAATTCATAAAAAGTCTCAAATTACATTTATTTTGGTGTTTATAACATCAATTATGTCAATATTTCATTAATAAGATAATTACTGCATCATCGTTGTGTCATAAATAAATTAAATTATTTGATGTCTAAAAAATTACAAATAAAATACCATAATGTAGGAAATCTTTTTAGCTTTCTAATGAATATTTATAGTCGAATTTATATTATGTATAACCCCATATTAAAAATGATTTACTTATTAAACTTTGATTTTAACTATTTTAACCCTTCTTTAAATAAATTAATAATAAAAGTCCTAATCTAATCCAAGTGGGCCTAAATGGTCATATTTTATTCCTAAGTTTGTTTTTGGTCGAATTACACTTTTCCAATAGAATTAGGACATGTGTTAGGGTAATATTAATATCATATTTACCCTTAGTTACCCTATTTACTATTAACCGCGGTAAAAAAAAGTAAAAAGTTACTATTCACCAAAAATTATTTTCATCTCATTGAACCACATTTTAGTCCTTGATATTAACCGTGTCTCTCGGATTTTCGAAATTCCATTCACAGAAGCGGTAAAATTAAGTTTTATGCAAAATTCAGTTTTTAACCTACCACTTAGTGGTTTCACTATTCATCAAAAATTGAAGTTTTTCAGAAAAATGCCAAAATTTCACCTTAGGCTAAATTCGATACTCCGAATCCAAAAATGAAGTCCATTTTGAGAGTTAAAATTTCTAAAATTTAAAAAGTGGTTATTACTATTCATAACGGCTAGTTTTAATAATATTTTAATAGCATATCATTGTTTCGTGAAACTCAGGATTACGTACCACACACGCTATCAAGGAAGGTTGTGATTGCGTGTAATGCAAGGTAAGTCAAGGATGCGTGTTGTGCAAGCTCCTTTTGGTGTAGCGTATAACACAAGACATTAGTAAAATAAAAAGAATATTTTTTCATAAAATCTCGGGCTGTTACATTCTACCCCCCTTAAAATGAATTTCGCCCTCGAAATTCGTCGGGGTTATAAATGGTTTACTATTTGAAAGTTTCTTTAATAGAAACCCACATCGTAAAAGGGAATACCAAAACTTGGCTTTTAAAAACTAAAGTATGAAATGTAACGATTACCCAAATAAACTAATCACTGGGTTTCCACATAGGTGAAAATATGGATATGGAAGAGAAATCTAACCATCAGGTTCTGATGGAGAGTGGTAGAGAACATGGCTATGGAAAAGCCAGTAATCACAAATCCATAAATTTTTGACGATCTAAGGTACCATCTGATTCATCAGGTATAAGAGAACTAGGACAACATTTTTGGTTTTCAAGATCATTTCCCTAAAGTTAAAGAATTTGAATTAGAATAAATACTTACTTTATTTCAGTACAATCTCACTGTTGTTCGTGCCTTTAACAATTTCCACTTCATCTCTTAAATAAATGAAGTTGAATTTGTTATTCGTGAAGTGCTAGCAGATCATGTGATAGAATGACGGGTCATTCCATCTGTTTCAAACAAAAGGTTAGCAAAATTATATACATAAGTCGATCTATAGTGAGATTAATCATATATGGTTCCTAAAATGGACTTATATATCTTATGTCATACAACATAATATAATAAAACTAGTTTCTACTAAACAGGGACTTCCTGTAGGCCAGTGGTAGGCGATAAAGGCCAGCCGCACTTCGGTTGTGGGTTCGATTCCTACAGCCTTGTCCGAAGCGATGGGCTGGCGCCCGTCCTGCAGGTTGTCCTTTTTCTAAAACTATAATACTATAACATCCCATCAATAATATCAAAAAACAAACAATACTAACTTATGTCCAACATAATCCATTCCAATCTTTAGGCTTATCCATAATACTGCAGTCCACTCTCAGAGATTAAATACCATCGTTGATCCCATATATCATAAGATATATCTTGTTGGTCACATTCCCAACATTTAAAGGCCTTAATCTTGTACTCTCTTGAATACCCATTGAACCTTATTGAAAACATGAGTGATGTTAAAAGTTAACTCTTTCCACATACCAAAATCCTCAAAATTCTATATACTCAAACCATGATACCACTTAGTCCTTATATCAATCATGAGCTCATGAATACTGTCAAGCATTTCATTTTCTCTTTATCACTTCACTATGCGCATATCATCCACTTTCAAAAAAAAATATCTGAATAACCTTTCATTGTTACTCATACCATTCATCATAAACTTTCAAAACTTAAGGAAAGACAACAGTGTAACAATCCTTAGATGTCTTTTTATTCTATAGTACAACATTACACTTGATAAACATGTAATCATTCCACTACATTCTTAAACCATTGACCGAGATTCAACAATTCTTTCATCTCACATATCATTTGTAGTCTCTTCATCATCATCCACATAAATACTTCCCATACGACCATACTGATTATCTTCATGAGACTTTCCCGTTGGGCATTGGTTTGCATAATGCCCGTACATTCCACATTTAAAACATTTAACCATTGTTGATGTCATAGCAATACCATTATCCTCATCCACGTTGTTAACTGAACCTTTTCCTTTGCATTTACTTGCTTTGTGTCCTTCTTTTCCACACCCAAAGCATCTTCCAGTTCCTTTGAAACATTCTCCTTGATGCCTCTTCCCACATGATTTACATAGGGGAAATTGAACTTTCTTTCCTCTATGATCATCATGAACCTCCATCTTTCTCTTATTAGCCGAGTCAGGAAACTTACCAAATTATACTTTATTGATCATATTATGAGATTCCTGATTCGGCATAATAATGATCTTTGGACTTCCAAATCGCATTTCATTTGGTTGCTCATGAAGAATATCATTCCATTGTCTATCATATCCTCCATTATCGTGAATCATCTTGTTTCCAGCCATTTTCTAAAACCCAAAAAAAGAATAGTGTGAGAGGCAAAAATCATGCTAGGGAAAACAACATAATAAAGGTGGAGTATCCTCGATATCTAACAACTTAGGTTAAATTCTATGATCGTTACCGTAGTTCTAGGACTGTATCCTATACGTATACTTATCCTTATGGACATCCCTAGACATACCTTATAAATATCTCTAGGGATCTCACTAAAGTTCTCGCATCCTAGTTTCCAAAGGTTGACTAAACCTTTCCTCTGAAACCAACTGTAGAGACCCATAGCTTATCGTACATGGACATTACATTACTTTTGCGGAATACTTAGTACATTACAAAAAACACACACACAAGGACCGTAATAGTTTAGTGTCTTTGGAAACTCGGACTATAATCTTCTAATCGTGGTGAAAGATCTTCAAAATCTCCCATAAAGATCTTCCTTTTTTTTTACCTAAAACCTTTCTTTATATCCTGGGGAAAAGAAAACATAAAAGGGTGAGCTCAAATGCTCCGTAAGGGTAAACAAAAGAAATATCAATCACATCATATACATAAGAACATAGCCTTTGGAAATCTTAACCTGCAAAAGAGCTCATAATATCATAACATGGGATAAATCATAGAGGTGAAAATGAGATCCCCATAATCATAACATAAAACTTGAATCTTTGTGGCATGCACACATAATCATGGAAAATCATTTCTTGTTAGTCATGACTCATTGCCAAGACTATCTTAGTGGACAAAGTCCCTTTCTGAACCGAGTTCACTCCTCGTTTCAGTCCTGTATCACTGAACCGAAATAACCTTCCGTTCCAGCCATGTCTATCTCATGAGATATAAAATCATTACCCAATGCATTGGAGGGAGATATAGGTCCCACCCATCTCTTAATGAATCCTTTCTTATGTGTGCCACAAAATCATAAATCATACATCATTGCATAACCCATGTAATAAAAAATGGGATTCTTAAACAACATGACATCATAAAACCATTCATATAAGATAAAGGAATTCATAAACATAATTCCATCACAACATAGTCAAATCAATGTAAAAATATGGATAGAAACATAACCCTTTATTATCTTATATGGAAAATAATTTTGATAAAACACTTGAATTGAATTCTTGAGGAAAATATCCTTTCTTCTTCAAAATCAATTTCTTTTCACAAAACATCATGCAATTTTAAAAGAAAGAGATTTTATTGAAAATAGTCATGAAATCTTTTAGAGGAAGCTTCATGAAAATAAGGCTTTATAAAACATTATAAATCCGTTCGTGCCGTATAAGTTAAAAAAAACATTCTTCGTACTTTTGTCGGAAAAGTCAAAAAGTACCTCGTACGAAAAATGAAAAAAGATTCCTTTCATATCCTTTACTAAAAACTCATATAAGGGTAAAATTGGATTTAAACAATTGTAGGTGGATTGAAATAATATTACATATTGAGGGAACATGGATGTGGATGATAAAATACACCCCAGTAAATACTTATGAATAAACAATCTCGGATAAAAATGAGATTGTGATATTTCCCTTACCTTAGGTCCAATTTGCTTCGTATGTGTCCGAACCTCCTGTATAATGATTTAAATAATGTCATTGACTTATTACAGAATCATATTCATTGTTATGATATCATATATGGTTCACTTATGACATTATATTACCCGTTCTTTTGTAAATTCCATGTTAAAGAAGCGTTTTGGGTAAAATCGTTTCTTTTATCGTAGGTATTTTGACTTGTTGTTATTGACATTATTATTACTTATATTATGATTTACTTACTTCCAGAATATAAAATATGATTTATATATCATATATATTCAGTATATATATATATATAATAGATAGATAAATAAAATAAAAAACACCGTTCATGGAGACGGTAGTCCGTACGTACGCATGAACGCTGTTTTTCTTTCCTTATTGTCTTGAAATGGAAGTAAGTAGATGACATACATATGTATATATATACATAAATCCAGTAGCTTTATAATGTCATATATTTCATTATTATTTCTTATATATACATTATAATCATTCTTAAATGGTTAACATGGAGAATGAATCTCATCGCGTCGTGGAGACGGTAGTCCGTACGTACGCACGAGCGATGATATCATTTCTATAAATATTGAATTGAATTGGAGTGGATTATACAATATATCAGAATCAATATGATGTTGTAATAACTATGTATAGTTATTCTTTACACCATTATACCCATCCATGTAAGGTGGCGGTGGAAAATAGATTACACCACGGCGTGGAGACGGTATTCCGTACGTACGCACGCGCGGTGATTTCTTTTTCCGTAGGATGGATAGATGGTGAAATAGGGTTGTTTCGTATTTATAATAACATATCAGTATATGAGTGATACTGATGTTATTACTTCATAATGAAACAACCTAAGAAGAAGAAGTGGAAGAAGAAATAAAGATGAAAGAATTGGTAACGGTAATTACCTCTTCTTTGAAGTGCCTCTTTGAGACCTCCTCTTAGGGTACTAAAATTGGTCTTTGAGGAAGACCAGAACCTCTAGGATGTTGCTAGGGAAGTGGAGAGGATAAATTGGCAGGGGTTGGCCGAGCTTGAGTGCTCAAATTGGTGTGAGGAGGAGGGGGAGGAGGTGTCCTTTTATAGGGGAGGAGAGGGGCACCTTAGGAATATCTCAAAATATTATTTTATATTAAAGTCAAAATCGGTTTATAATGGTTCCAAAGGGTCTTATTTCGAAGCTAAAGTGGGGATGGGTCGAAATCCTATCAACCAATAGGATTTAGACAAGTTTAGGGTATTATTTTAACCTTATCAATTAGATTTAACTATAAGTTAAATAATTTAACTTTTACCGTGTCTTTTTGTTTTCTTACACTATATGGTTAATACACTTACTATAACATGCCAAACGAACCCCAAATTGTTTATTATTAATATATATATCCTTATCTAAGTCATTTGGCCGAACCTTAGATTTTTAGGAATACAATAACAATTAATAATATAATATTTGATTTAAAAACTATTTTGTGTCAATTTTGACACTATTTGATATATGATTTTTGTGAAAGTCATAACAGAATTAAATGTTCGAACCAAGTTGATTAAATCAACATTAATATATCATAGTAACCTAGAAAATTAGTGGAATTCATAAAAAGTCTCAAATTACATTTATTGTGGTGTTTATAACATCAATTATGTCAATATTTCATTAATAAGATAATTACTGCATCATCGTTGTGTCATAAATAAATTAAATTTTTTGATGTCTAAAAAATTACAAATAAAATACCATAATGTAGGAAATCTTTTTATCTTTCTAATTAATATTTATAGTTGAATTTATCTTATGTATAACCCCATATTAAAAATGATTTACTTATTAAACTTTGATTTTAACTATTTTAACCCTTCTTTAAATAAATTAATAATAAAAGTCCTAATCTAATCCAAGTGGGCCTAAATGGTCATATTTTATTCCTA
The DNA here is from genome assembly GCA_963277665.1 of Viscum album. NCBI lineage: Eukaryota > Viridiplantae > Streptophyta > Magnoliopsida > Santalales > Viscaceae > Viscum > Viscum album. Next base: position 599,242,372 of record OY728153.1, read on the forward strand.
AGTTTGTTTTTGGTCGAATTCCACTTTTGCAATAGAATTAGGACATGTGTTAGGGTAATATTAATATCATATTTACCCTTAGTTACCCTATTTACTATTAACCGCGGTAAAAAAAAGTAAAAAGTTACTATTCACCAAAAATTATTTTCATCTCATTGAACCACATTTTAGTCCTTGATATTAACCGTGTCTCTCGGATTTTCGAAATTCCATTCACAGAAGCGGTAAAATTAAGTTTTATGCAAAATTCAGTTTTTAACCTACCACTTAGTGGTTTCACTATTCATCAAAAATTGAAGTTTTTCAGAAAAATGCCAAAATTTCACCCTAAGCTATAATTGATATTCCGAATTCAAAAATGATTTCTATTTTACAAAATTCCCAACATATAAGTTGCATTAATTAATTTTATAATTAAATCCCGTTGTTAAAACAAATAGCGTGTTTTTAAGAAACAAAATCTATCAAAAGATTGACACTTGTTTATGTCTAGTTTAAATGTGAAATTACATCCAATGACCAACATTGTATTAAATTGTAAAAATATATTCTAAATATACTTTAAAACCACTCAAATTAATGATTTATCACTATTAATTATTTCGATTAAAAAAGTTGTTTCTAATTATAATTTGGTAATTTTCACTATTCATCAAAATATGAAAGTTATCCGAAAAGTACCAAAATTTCACCTTAGGCTAAATTCGATACTCCGAATCCAAAAATGAAGTCCATTTTGAGAGTTAAAATTTCTAAAATTTAAAAAGTGGTTATTACTATTCATAACGGCTAGTTTTAATAATATTTTAATAGCATATCATTGTTTCGTGAAACTCAGGATTACGTACCACACACGCTATCGAGGAAGGTTGCGATTGCCTGTAATGCAAGGTAAGTCAAGGATGCGTGTTGTGCAAGCTCCTTTTGGTGTAGCGTATAACACAAGACATTAGTAAAATAAAAAGAATATTTTTTCATAAAATCTCGGGCTGTTACAGGATAGGAATGAGTTTGGATTTAGGCACATGTGAGGATGGATGGGATGGTAGGGCAATGGTGTCATTCATGTTTAGCAAGTGGGGTAAACACTGGAGACCGACAGATACATAGGCGTTTAGGGCCCCCTATGATCTGTTTCATGGAGCTTTATGTTTATGACGGCTACTAAACAAAGTGATACCGGTTGTAGGGTAGAGACCTAAGAAAGGATCATGCATCATTATTCCTTGCGCCTCAATTTGAATGGGTAGACCTTGGGATAGGTAACCTAAAATTAATAAAACAAAACAATTAATTAATTAATGTGGAGTCTTCCATATTCAAGGCTTAGGAGATCTAATAGTTGTTATTTTACAGGTATGGCTCCAGGTCGATGTCCTCGTCAGGTTTGCGCAGAAGATGCCCAGTAGGCTGTTCCAGAAGATCGTCGCCGGGTAGAGGTTGACGACGATGACACTTGGAGGAAGACACTCCGAGAGTTTCAGCGCCAGAGTCTACAGAAGTACGAGGGCTCTGTTTCAGATGTATTCACAGAAGACTGGTTGGAGGAGGTTGAGATAGGCTTCAGTTCTATTCGTGATCGGAAGCAACATTGGGTGTCCTTGGTTGTGATGATGCTGCGTGGAGTAGCGAGGCAGTGGTGGTTCTTGTTCCTCGGGGATCGTGAGGAGTCAACGATATCATGGGAGGAGTTTTGAGACAGGTTTAGAGTCGAGTTTCTTTCTTCGAATGAAAAGGCGTCCAGTAGCCAGGAGCTTCTTACCCTTCGACAGGGGAGCTCCAGTGTTCAAGAGTTTGGAATCCATTTCAGGAACCTTCTACGATAAGCTTCAGACCTGTTACCAGATGAGGAGGCCAGGGTGAGGCATTTTGAGGAGGCTTTGCGTCCAGAGATCCAGCACCAGGTCACCCCATTTATGCTAAAGACATATCTTGAGGTGTTGGCGAGGGAGGAGGTTGTTGACAGGACTTTGGCTAGGACCGGATTTTCACGAGAGGGGAATCATCATGATTCCTCACAAAGAATAGCTGTGGTCCGGGGTTCCCGATTTTCAGGGAAGAAGAGTTTCCGTTCACCTGGGGGTAGGTCCCAGCCCTTTCCATCTCGTTTCTCCAAAGGCAACAACTCTCAGACCTATGCCAAGGGATCAGGCATTTGTTTTTCTTGTGGTGGTCGTGGTCATCAGCAGCGGGAGTGCCTGACTTTTCAGAGCAATTATTGTGCACTGGGCGCTCCACTCCAGGTTCCTCCATTGAGGCAGTTCCAGCCGAGGCAGCAGCAGCAGGTTGCACCAGCTTTAGATCACTAGAGGGAAGATGGAACAGGCAGAGGATAGCCCCATGACGCTCCCCATCCTCAGAGAGCAGAGTGCGGCCGTGGTGGTGGTCGTCATCAGGGTCAGAGAGGCCGTGGAGGAGGTCGTGGTCAGCTTCATGCTCTAGCGTTTCCAGCCCCAGGCGAGCCAGATGACGTTTGAGGTACCCTTTTCTTGTTTTCTACCTTGGTGTATGCCTTGTTTGATTCAGGAGCAACACACTCCTTCATATCACCTACCCTTGTCCATGCTTTGGGACTTGAGGTAGAGAGGCTTCCAGTGCCCTTGGCGTTGACTATGCCAGTTGGAGGTCGAGCCGACTTGTTTGAAGTATGTAGAGACTGTGAGCTAGTGTTGGGGCCACACCCCTCTTGGGGAGATTTCCTATGTTTACGAATACAACCATATGATGTCATACTCGGCTTGGATTGGTTATATTCGGTGCAGGCTGTTGTGGATTGCTACAGGAAGAAGATCGTCTTCTTTGATGAAGATGGAGAGAAAGTGGTGTTTGTTGGTGAGAGAGATCCTCGGATGATTAATAGACGAGTTCCATCCTTATCATCCATGATGGCTATGATGATGCTAAGTTCTTCAGAGGTTCAACAACTGGCGTTTCCTAGGGTCGTAGAGGAGTACCCTAACGTCTTTCCAAAAGAGGTTGTATCCTTACCCCCTCGACAAGAGATCGAGTTTGGGATCGAGCTACAGCCAGGAGCGTCTCCTATCTCTATGTCTCCGTATAGGATGGACCCTTATGAGTTACGAGAGCTACATATTCATCTTGATGGTCTGTTATAGTGCGGTTTTGTTCGGCCAAGTGTGTCACCATGGGGAGCGCCAGTTTTGTTTGTGAAAAATGCTGACGGTAGTTTACGGTTGTGTGTCGATTATCGTCGATTAAACAAAGTGACAATAAAGAACCGATATCCTCCTTCCGCGGATTGATGACCTATTCGATCAACTGAAGGGTGCAAGTTGGTTCTCAACGATTGACTTGCGGTCAAGATTTCATCAGATTCGTGTAAAGGATGACGATATCCTGAAGACTACTTTTCGTTGTCATCATGGGAATTATGATTTTGTTGTAATGCCATTCGGTGTGACGAATGCTCTAGCTATTTTCATGGGGTTGATGAATGATGTGTTCCATGAATTCCTGGACAAGTTTGTTGTGGTTTTCGTTGACGACATCCTTGTGTACTCCACATCTGAAGAAAAGCATGCAGAGCATCTACGAGCCATTTTGGGAGTTCTTCACCAACATGAGTTGGTTGGGAAGTTGTCCAAGTGTGAGTTTTGGACTCGAGAAGTTCGTTTCTTGGGGCATGTTGTGTCTCAACAGGGAGTAGCTGTCAATCCGTCAAATATAGAATTAGTGGTGTCTTGGGAAGCCCCCAAGACCGTGTTAGAGGTGCGAAGTTTCCTTGACCTCGCAGGCTATTATAGGAGGTTTCTAGCCAATTTCTCCCGAGTTGCGACTCCTCTGACAGCTTTGACCAGGAAGGATCAAGCGTTCATATGGACTGATCAGTGTCAGGCAGCTTTCGAGTATCTAAAGGAGAAGTTGGTAAGTGCTCCAGTCCTTTGTATTCCAGCGGAGGGAGTCCAGTTTGATGTTTTCTGTGATGCTTCAAATCTAGGGCTAGGCTGTGTTCTCATGCAGCAGAGGTCAGTTGTTTCTTATGGGTCTCGTTAGTTGCGTCCCCATGAATGCAACTATGCCACCCATTATCTTGAGTTGGTAGCTGTTATGTTTACCCTGAAGTTGTGGAGACATTATCTCATTGGGGAGCACTTTGTGGTTTTCACCGATCATAAGAGTTTGAGGTATGTTTTCTCCCAACGTGACTTGAACATGTGGCAGCGTCGGTGGATAGAGTTCTTGCAGGAATATGACTTTGAAATATCGTATACACCTGGAAAAGGGAATGTTGTAGCTGACGCACTAAGCCGAAAGTCACGTAATGATGTTGTGCGTGAATCTGGTGATTCCTGGAGAGTGATGGAAGAGCTATCAGCTTTGCATCTTGATATGGGAAAAGTTGGGGGTAGAGGTTGTCTTTTCCAGATGACGGTGCAGTCATCCCTGATGCAAGAGGTGGAAGAGTCTCAGTTGGGTGATCTAGAGGTGGAAGTTTGGAGAGACAGAGTTGTTTGTGGTGAGGCCCCTGATGGTTGGTCAGAGGATGAATAACACAGACTGTTGTATCATGGCAGGATTTTTGTTCCCTTGGTGATGCGCGAGACGGTTCTCCGAGTGTTCCATAGTTCACCCTTGACGGTACATCCTGGTGTGATGAAGATGTACCGATCCTTGAGGAGTCAGTTTTGGTGGCTTGGGCTGAAGCGTACAGTTGCAAAATGTGTGTCTCGATGTTTAGTCTACCAGAAGGTGAAGGCTGAACACCGTGTTCCTGGTGGTCTTCTCCAGCACTTACAGATTCCTCAGTGGAAGTGGGAAGACATCTCGATGGACTTTGTTACAGGTTTACCTCGAGCTCTGGGAGGACATGATGCTATATGGGTGGTACTGGATCATTTAACAAAATAATTCCACTTCATGGCGATCAAGGAGTTGAGCTCAGGGGAAGTTTTGTCAAGGCAGTATCTAGAGGAGGTGGTGAGACTCCATGGAGTACCTAGGACGATCATTTCTGATCGTGATCCTCATTTTACCTCCAGGGTGTGGAGAGGTCTCCAGCATGCTTTTGACTCTCAACTGTGCCTTAGCACTTCTTTTCATCCTCAAACGGATGGTCAGACAAAGAGAACCATCCAGACTCTTGAATACATGTTGCGCTCTTGTGTTCTTGATTTTGGAGGTTCATGGATGAAGCACTTACCCTTGGTATAGTTCACTTACAATAATAGTTTTCACTCTACCATTGGTATGGCACCGTTTGAAGCCTTTTATGGCTGGCCATTCCGTTCTCCGTTGTGCTAGACTGGGGTTGGAGAGTCAGCAATTCTCGGACCAGAACTAGTGCAGAATACAAAAGAGATGGTTCAGGTGATTTGTGAGAGGATGAAGATAGCACAAGATCGTCATAAATCATATACTAATCAAAGAAGGAGACCCTTAGAGTTTAATGTTGGGGACCATGTGTTTCTGAAGGTGACTCCCCGTCGTGGGCAGCGAAGGTTTGGTCATGGAAGTAAGCTTTCTCCCCGGTTTGTTGGGCCTTTAGAGGTGTTGGCTCGTGTTGGAGTTGTGGCATATCGAGTAGAACATCCCCCTCAGATGAGTCGGATACATGATGTTTTCCATGTATCACAGCTCTGTCGTTATCTTCATGATGAATCTCATGTTATCGATTGGGGAGAGATCGATATTGACAAGGATGCAACCTTGGAGGAGTGACCTGTGGAGATCCAAGACCGCAAGGAGAAGGTGTTGTGTGGGCATTCTATGCCCTTAGTTCATGTCTTGTGGCGACACGGTGGCATGGAGGAGAGTACATGGGAGCGTGAGTCACAGATACGTGCTCAGTACCCAGAGTTGTTTAATGTTTGACTCCTTTTATGTAATGATGTTTCCTTTATGGTTAGACCATTCATGTTTTATTTATGTACCATTGATGTGATGTTATGAATGAATTGTTTGGATATGGATTGTTTTTTCCCATACTCCCGGATGTCATAGTTTTGTTCCAGCTTTCGAACAACTCGTGGTGGTTTTCCCCTAAGAGGTATCTTATGGGGGGGTTGTTCGAAACCCTCTTTTCTTCTAGGTTGGTTTTTAATTCTAGAGGATGAGAATGTTTTGAGAGGTATCTAATGTAATGGCCCGGACCTCTCTGGTCTATTACTTTTTGAAAATGTGGTGTTGGAGGTGTTCTGGGAGGTCAAGGTGACTTATCCCCAACACTTTGCCAAATTTCCAGTTCTGTGAACAGTGTTTCCAGTTTTATGAATAGTAACGGATCGGTTTCACAGATCGGTCTGACAGATCGGTTTCACAGATCGGTCTGACAGATCGGTTTCACAGATCGGTCTGAGAGATCGGTTTCACAGATCGGTCTGAGGGATCGGCTTCACAGATCGGTGTGACCGATCAGTTTCACATATTGGTCTAACAGATCGGTTTCACAGATCGGTGTGACATATCAGTTTCACAAATCGGTGTGACAGATCGGTTTCACAGATCGGTCTGACTGATCGGTTTCACAGATCGGGGTGACAGATCGGTTTCACAGATCAGTCTGACAGATCAGTTTCACAGATCGGTGTGACAGATCGGTTTCACAGATCGGTGTGACAGATCGGTTTCACAGATCGGTCTGCCAGATCGGTTTCACAGATCGGTCTGACAGATCGGTTTCACAAATCGGTTTCACAGATCGGTTTCATGTACAGTAACAGTGGGTGAACAGTGTTTCCAGATTTCTACAGTTTTTCCCCTTTTGACATTTCCTTTGACGTAAAATACATTTAAAGCCTTATTTTAAGGGCTCTTAAGGCCGTTTAAAATGCCATAAATCCTATATTAATTATTCCTAAGTCTAGTATGTATTTACTTGGTCAAACCGTGTGGGTTAATGAGATCCGTTTTTAATGGAGAATTAACCGGATCTTAAACCGTCGCCCCATCAAATCTTTAAAAAGAAACGAGATATCGTTTAACCATGTTCTTCCTCTTTGTTCTCTATTATGAGACCCGGGAACCTTTCAAACCTTCTTCCAAGAGTTTCATAGTCAAAATTTACTCGGATCAGTTCCGCATTGTCTTGATGCAACCAAGTTGTGTCGATCAATCTTCGATATAAGGTATGTTGTATCGTCGTTCTTTTGGGGTTCATCTTCTCCTATCCTCCTTTCTATAATTATACCATGTAATTTCCAAGATTCTAATGGGTTTTTATTGGGGTTGGTTGGTACTGTCGTACCGCAGCATCCTTCGGTGGATGCAGTTGTCGCGAGAGGAGGATCGTGACCTCTTGTGTGGATAAAGAACGTGAGGAACTATTTGAGGTAGGGGATTCATGGCTTCTCTAATTGTATATGTGCAATCATAGAATTAGCATGATTTAGACCTTTAGATCACAATGAAATTGACCTAATTAAATACTTGAACTGGATTAAAAGAATTGGATGATCGCATGTTGTTGATTTATATTGTGATAACAGTTTGCCTCATGTTTTTCTAGATAGATTGATATCTATGATTTTATTTGATTAGTTGTTCATTCATGATAGAAATTGATAATGAAGGTAAAGCCGAAATTAATTATTAATTAATTGGATACAGATAAAGAGGCATGTAAATTAATCTAGTTTTTGTCGTTGTTGTAGTTGTTCTATTTTTAGGGTAATAAAATTAGGGAAGTAAGCATGGTTATTTAGTTGTGATAGCTTACTGATTAGGTATCCAGTAATTGGAACCTATGAATAAAAAATTTGCTAATTCAATATGTATTAAAGAACAGATTATGTGGGAATTTCTAAAAAGGGTTCTGAGTTACCCTCTTGTTTGTTAAAGGGTCAAGAGCCCATGGTTGTGATTGTTGTTTTCTTGCTGCTTGTGCTGTGATGTGAGCCTGGATGGCTATTGGGATATGTGGAGGCATGGGGTCCTTGTGTTTGTGGTAGCAGATGACGCCTAGAGTGGCGAGATGCATCAGTTTATGCATGTGGGTGTCGGGGAGGACACCAGGGGTGATGGAATGGGATGGATGTGGTCACTGGATACTTGCGGATTCTTTGAATGTTTATCTTCTTTGCTTTTTCCCACTGCTCAAGGTAGCTGTTCTTGCTTACCCTTCTTCTGAAGGAGGCGAAGACGCACAGGGTATGCCACATTCTTTCCGTGTTTTGCCTCTCGAGGGAGAATGGGTCCATGCTCTTTCTATAGGCGGCAAAGACTCAATGGGTAGTATATTTACTCACCGTGTTGAGCCTCCTTTGTGTTTAGAAGCATAAGATGCTTTTCTAGAATGCCTGGGATTATAGAAAAGTAATTCTGTAATGAATGTTTGATTAAATGGTGAAAATCCATGGGGATTTAGATACTAGAATTTAAAGGTGATGTGAATCTTAAAAGGAGCAGTTGATTTTTGAATTTGATGCCAAATCAGTTTAATGTGGAATTTTTGATGCTTAATTAAATGTATAAAGAATTAATTGATGTACAGTGGAACTGAAAAAAATGAGAATGGAGTAATCTAATAGATCACTTCAAATGTTTGTGTGCTTATAGGATATCTAGTCATAGAAGAAGCAACCTGGAGTCTGAGAGACGTTAGCTGCAGTTGCATCTAAGACTCGGTAATGCCCATAGTGTGGATGTGAGTTATATATATATTCGGTACTTTTTTTGTTTCTATACGCTACTCCACCCTGTCGGTAAGGGCAACTGACACCCCGGGGATTCTGAGCCCTGGGTGGGTGTTTTCCCCAACATTCTGATGGGAGGACAAATGGCTGACTACCACCTTTGGCCCTGCTCTCTCCTCTTGGTAGATACTTGTGCCATGAGGCACAGCGGTTAGTTACCCCATATATGTGTGTAGAGGGATGTAATGGCTTGTGGTTATTCACACACATATATTCTGGATATAGTATCCTATGGGATACTATAGGTGTAATGTGTATAGGCTATAATGTCTTGAGGATCCTTACTCGGAGTATGGGCTGTAATGGCTTGAGGTATTATACCCGTCGTATGATACATGTTATACGAGCTGTGGTGGCTCCCGGAAACTACCTTGTTACTTTTGGTTGTGAGGACAGTGTGATGATTCGCCCAAGTGTCTGCGGGCAAGCCTTTGTGGAGCATGAGGTGAAAATTGTGGAGCTTAGCCCAGGTGTCTGCGGGCAAGCCTTTGGAGAGAGATGCACAGGACAAATGTCGTTGGGGAAAAGTGGAAAACCAGTGGGGAATTAGTAGCGGGGTACCCTTGATATTCTTTACTATATTCTATATTCTTGTATGCGTTACTTGGTGAGAGTATCCATGGTGAGGTTGGGAACATAGTATACCTGACGAGTTAGTTTCACTTGTTGTTCACTGGGCATTAGCATGCTTTATTTACATTTGCACGAGAGGCTTGAAGAGGATCCTACTGAGTATACTGTTATACTCACCCCATGTACATATAAACTGTTTTTCAGGTCACTTGGAGCAGGTTGGAGATCAGGCTGGTTACTACTAGTTTGTGGATAGAGGAGGAGCTGTTCGGGCTTCTGATCGCTGCCGTTTTACTTTCTTTTGGGTACTTTTAGTTTTCCCTTTCAGTTGTATTACTTTTTCTTGACATTTCATATATGTACTTGGTTTTCTTTTATATCTTAGTTCTGAGTTGGAGTTTATTGGAGTCTATTCTATCTCTCTCTTCTGCATGTGTTCTCTTAGAGGGTAATGCCTCCCATTTTGTATGTTTATTATACCCTCGGTGCTAGTCGCCAACCCGGAGCCTACTGGAGGCGGGACTCGGGGGTCAATATCTCCCATCTCACATTGCCAGCCCAGGAGGGGTACACTTTGTGGGGAGGGGGTCGTGACAATATCAATGTATCTTCTAGTTATGAACAGGAGGTAGAGTGTTTTTATTAAACATAGACACACACACTGCCCAAAATACAAAATAGTACCCAAATATAGAATAAATTAAATAAAATGTAGTTATAAGGATCTATGTGATGTGATTTATAGCTTTTGGACTTCATAAAGATGGCCTAAGTAAATATAGAGTCAAATTATGGAAACAAACAGAAAAGTAGAGTGTCATTATTTCTTTTGTCTTTTATTTCCAGTTTGATTTATGATTTAGTGGATGAGCACTTCTTCTTATAGAAAAATGTTCTACCTTTTAGGATTTAAGTAGTATCACATGGTGTGCACAACGAGAAGTTCTTGTGTTGTATTAAGGTGCATGAGAAGCTTTGTATATTCTCTCTAGTTGTTATACTACCTTTTTAATACAATTTGAGATTTATAAAATGAAGATGATGATGAGCATGTTCTCTGATACCACATACCTCGTACACATCTCTATCATCCATTAAAATTTGTCTACAAAAGATAGACATTAACATTAATATAATAAGAAATACTAAGTTTGATAAATATGACTGTTAGAAGTAATTTTGAGTTTAAATGGCAGATAAGATATTTTTCTATGTCTTGAATGGTAGCTCGAATCAGTTTTTCATTCTGTCAATGTCTTATACTTGTATTAGTAACTAAATATTTGTATTTAGGTCAGTTTATAGGTAATGTTTTGGTAAATTAGCTATTGGTAGCTTATACTTTGAGAAAGTTATGAGTGTCGGACAATTTCTCTATTGGTAGGTCAAGCTGTTAGTGACCCATGCCATCGGTAACTCATACATCAATGGTGAATCATTCTTAGAGAAACTTCTGAGAGGATATTGGTAACTCATCTATCATTAGGTCAAGTATCGAGGACTTATCCTTATCGATGAATCATACTTATCCAAAAAAAATTAACATGTCTTATGAGGTAAACACTAACATAATAGATTAAGGTTATATGTAAACATTATTGTATATGATAGAACTTAATAAAACATAAGTAAGACTGATTTATGTGTATTAAAACTTGAGGAGGCCCACATATCCCCTACTGATGATCACAAATCACGGAATTATATAGCACAAAAGTTGATTTATAATGATCAATTTATGATTCGCTTATCATATTATACAGATTATAAGACATGATATTTTAAGATAAATATAAATATCATTGATTTAGTTTTTCCATAAACATTTTCCACAATTTGGGATTATCAAAAAGGAAGAAAAAAATTTAGGGAATGAATAGAAACTGATTTGAAATGTGAGAATAAATGTCATTAAACAAGCATTATTGGATATAACAAAAATGTTACAACAGATCCCTATCAAGGATCCATCCAATCAAAAATTCTCCAAAGAAGAATATGTCACACCTTTGCCCTAATCAGTAGAGTTGGTGGAAGGAAAAGTATGGTAAAAATAGGTAGTGGTTGGAGTTACCTTTGGGATACTTGTGGAATGAATAGGAACACTAGTAAACGTAGAAGGAGAAATGTTTGGTCTAGATGATATAGGAGGGCCTGTAAGTTCTCAAAGAAAGATAGGTCTGATTTTTCTTAGAGTCTGAGCAAGAGGCATGGAAAAAATAGAAAGGGTGAAAAGGTGGTGTAGAATAGTATAGGATAGGTCTGAGGGGAGATGCAATTGGAGAAATAATTACAGTACTCTCATGATGCATGTAAGGATTCAACAGATTGATAAATTCCATTATGATCTATCCATTTTAGTCCCCAGTATTTGTCAAATCCTCCATATTTTCCATAAACTATTGTAGAATATGAGTTAATTATTTATGCTAATTGACCGGTTCTTTGAAGGCTTGAGTGAGCAGAGGTAATCTCAAATTCTTAACTAAATACTTGAAATTAGTATCCATCTTTTGCTTAGTATAAACCCTCTTAAAGTAGAAGTCTACTTTCTTGGTTGTCTCTTCTTGAGAATCATTGGATCCCATAGTGTATAATCATACAATATCATTCACATGATCACTATTTTTATTAATTTTAGATAGTATTTCCTGATTTAAGACACCGATCATAGTCTAAATCCTGTCTCTTATTATAGTTCTGATCATCTCAACATTATGATTCTAAATAGAAGGAGCATCTGAGGTTGAAAAACATTTAATTACATACTGAACTAATATTTTAAACTGATTCAAATCTAGGGTTGGAGGTAAAGGAGTATCATCCTTATATGACTCTGAAGTGGTGTCTCCAAGAGAATTAAAAACCTTTTCTAAAGATTTTCTATATTCAATGGTCAGAATATTAATATCAGAAACTATACAGACTATCTCATTATGCATATTTTTATTGTTTTTCACTATTTATTCAACCACTGTAATCATACGAGGTTCAATTTGAGAAACCACCCTCTCTGTTAACATAGATTCATAACTTTCATTTATAATATCCACTAGATCTGGTTTATGTGGAAGGATGGATCTAACTACTAAGAAAAACTCTTCCATAAACTTATTAAGTTTATCCTTAGTCAAATAATATACAGGATCTGGTACAACCATAGGAGAAAATATAGGAGCTAATGCTTGGTCAGTTTCAACAAATCTATTTCATCTTCCATATATCCCTTAGGATCAGTTTTCTCATCCAATGAATGAGGGTACTACAAACCCAAAGTCATATATAATGGATCCATTTCCAATTCAGGAACAACTATATCATCATACGGAGTAAGAATATCAATTCTAACACTTTTTGGATATTGCTACCCCTCACCAGATTCTCTCCTCTCAATAAGAGATTTCTTCTTTACTGGAGCTATTGGAACCTCTTTTTCAACATGATCTTCTTCATGCATATGAACATCTGGAGATATTTCCTCAAACACAACTGACTCGAGAGATTCATGGAATTCCAAAACTAGCTAAATTTTCACTAAAGGTGTATCATTATGATTTCCAATCTCAATGTTTTCTAGATTAAGATTAATAGGTTCTAAAACAAGACCTTGATCATCATCAGGATGGTTTGATCCACTATTAAATTCACCACATCCTTCTTATTATTCATAATTTTCATCATCTTCATTTTCTTTTCCATATTATTCATCAGCTTTTACATTACCTTCTTCATCTCTATCACCACTATCCTCTTCTTCTTACTCATTGTTACTTTCTTCATTTTCACTAATTGAATCCTCATATTTTCCACTACCAAATTAATTGATATATTCATCATTTTCTAATTCTATAGTCTCATCATCATCATCTTTATCCAGGAGAGGTTCCTTCAAAGGAGGAGGCCTAAGGGATATGGAAGGTTCATAGGTCATTCCTTCTATACATCTATCTATTTCTGAGTCACTTTTATCATAAATAATTGATTCATTTCTTTGGTTTCCCTCATCTCTATTTTCCTCATCATAATACTCAAAAACATCATCTAGTCCTAGAACCAGGTCAACCATGTCTCTTGGCCACGTGGGATACTCAATAAGATTAATCACTTAATACAGCTGCTCATTTTCCACAACCCAAAGTTTCTTATACGTATTCCAATTGAAATTCATCCTCTTAAAAATGATTTTTTAGATACAAAATCCCCGATAGTCAGTTATTTATTCTCCAACCTCATTCACCAAACCTTTAATATTCAACATTTCAGAAATAATCTTGAAATAAAACAAATATTTTTTCTTGCAGTTTAGTTTTATCATCACATTCATATGCACTATTCAATACCTATACAAATTAGTCTTATATACCTTCTACAACAAATAAAGAAAATACACATTGTGGTATTTTAGGGAGGAAAAGTTTCATTTTCTTAGACATAACTAATGTTCAATAAACTTGGTAAATAGCCAACATTCACAATTAATCTCTATTTTTATTTGAATTATATGATCTCCATTACCAGTGATCTTAGCCAAATCTTCCTAATAACTGAAAATATCACTAGGTGGAGTTACACTTCCCAGATGATCTTCAAACACACCCTTTTGGGGTACCATAAAGCATTCTCCCCAGTTCATGGATGAAAAAAAATTCTTCTTCCATTTACAATATAATTAATCCAAATTACCTTTGATCCTTCAAGATTAAATTCCCCATACATATAGAACTCATATTTTGTCCTTGATTAAAAAGATATTTTTTATTGGAGAACCACTACAACCATCCTTGTGATTTCAACACAGTCAATAAGAGAGACTGACATGGTATTAACCATTTGGCATCCACTTTTTTCTCTAGAGTGATGGTTTAGCTCTGGAGTTTTGGATGGATAGGTTTTTGTTTAGGTGAACTGGATTTACATTTGTTCCTATTAGAAGGATACAACTTATCAAAAAACTTCTCATATACATGCTTAACATGATCCATTTGTGAGATTATTTGGTTTTAGGTTCAAAGGAGAATGATTTTAAGAGTTTGGGGAGAAAGGTTTGAAGGTAAGAGTGTGAGAGAAGGAGTGTGAAAGTAATAATAGGAGTAAATGAAACTCTAATTTTATCATTTAGTATTCAAAATCATAAAATAATAAATACAGAGTAGATTAAAATGAAACAAATAAAACTACAAGATTTTATCTTCCAGAAAGAGAAATAAAAAGGTAGATCAGTGAGACCCATTGTTGAGTCTTATCAATGATTCCTATCAGCGAGTCATCATCGGTGAGTCATTAATGGTGAGACCTCAATTGTGATGCAACAATTGTGATATATCAAAAGGTGATCATTCCTAAATAATTTATGTTGTAACTCATTCTTTTATAATGTAATGTCTAAGTAAAAAAATTGTAAGCTGATGTTCAGTGCCAATGAATTATAATGTTGTATCATCTTTTTGATAATGATCTCTCAAAATGTGATATATTACATCAACATTATTTGTTCTTGAATGAGAAATTGGAATCGTAGAAAATTTAATAGTGGTTATATTATCATAGTTTATAGAAAAGTGACTAAATTGATAACTATAGTCTAATAAAGTGTGTTTCATCCAAAAAAATGAGTGAAACAACAAACATAAGATATGTATACAACTTCAGCAGCTAATAATGCTTTAACATTCTATTTCATACTATATAATGAAAATATAGACTTTCCTAAAAAGTGACATGTTCCTGTTGTTCTTTTTTCTATCAAACATGAAACCTCCAAAATTAGCATCATAATAACTAACTAATTCCACAGGTTGTCCAATATAAATGAAAAATCCAATGTTGTTAGTATATTTTATGTATTTAAAAATTCTTTTAATAGTAATTAAAAGAGACTCTTCTATATTTTCTTGAAAATGAGCACACATACATACACTAAACATAATATCAGGTCAGCTAGAAATCAATTAGAGAATACTTCCAATCATACATCTTCAATTGGATTGATCAAATAATTTTCCATCATTATCAATATCTAATTTACAGGTGGTTAACAAAGAGGTATCAATATTTTTAGTTTTATCCATATTAAAATGTTTTAAAGGAATATTAGTCTATTTATTTTGATTTAAAATAATAACTTATTTTAAAATATTTGATATGCAAGAAAGAATTTTAGTTCACCCATTAAACTCATTTCAAACACATTTTTCATCGTTTTTGAAAAATAAACAAATAAAACAAATTTAGAAGAACCAAAATTAATATCATGAACATAATTTTTAACAACTAAAACATCTTTATAAATTTTTTTTATGAAAAGAGTAGGATCAGAAATCTCTTTTAAAAACCAGTAGAAATAAAAAAAATGTTGATCATATCATACCAGTCTCTTGGGGCTTATCTTAATCCATAAAAATATTTTGTTAATTTGAAAACATGGTTTGGAAAATAAGGATTTGTAAATCCAGGGTGTTGTTAAAAAAATCATCCTCAACTATATACGAATTTAAGAATACACTTTGACATCCATTTTATAATGTTTGATGTTCAAGTGTTCCATATAAGATTGTATGATCCTAATTCATTAATGTCTAGAAACAAGTGAAAAGGTATATTCACATTAAATTCCTTATTCTTTACTATCACCTTGTGTAACTAATATAGCCTTATTTCTTAATATAGTTTCAGCATCTCCAATGGTTATCTAAAACCCCATTTAGTTTCTATGGTTAGGGTGTCTTTGAATATATCAACAAGATTACAAACATTATTTACTCAAAATGGTTCAATTATTTTTTCATAGACATCACCTAAAATTTTTCATTGATTGCATCATTGATGTTTCATGTTCAATATATGATAAAAAGGCTTGATGTTCAACCTGGTCTGTTAAAGAAGCTCAAGTCTGTGTTCCCTTATCTATGTATCCGACTAATTCATATAAATTATGATTCATAAGGGATTTAACAGATCTAAAAAACAAGGTCTATTTATTTAAGGTTCATCTACAGGTTTAGGTTCATTAGGATCAAAATCTATAAATTTTATAGAATTGGAATATTTTTTTGCTTGCTTAATAGTAGAGTCAAGAGGTATATAATTCACATAATGATTGTACAAATCATCCTCAATATTTTTTAGGGAGGTATTTGGTTCATGTGGATTTTTTTCATCAAATTTTACATGTACATATTCTTCCACACACTTGGTCCTTTTATTGAAGACTCTATAGACTTTTCTAGAGGTTAAATAACCTAGGAATATTCCTTCATCACTCATGGATGAAAATTTTCCAAGACTATCATTTATATTAATGATATACACTTTGAAACCAAAAACATTAATGTAATTGAACTTAGCCTTACTATTTTTCCATAACACATAGAGAGTTTTCTTAAGGATAGGTTTCATTAAAACTCCATTAATTATCAAACAATCTATATTTATAGATTATATGCAAAAAAAACATGTAAATAATATTAATTAATCATAGTTTGGGTTATTACTTATAAGTTTCAATTTCTTCTTTGTACAAATCCATTCTATTGGGGTATCATAGGAGCAAATATGTTATAACAATATTCATTTTGAGAGGAAAAAAGATTCAAACTCTTGATTTTCAAACTCACGACCATGATCACTTGTTATGGTTTTGTATAACAACCTAGATATTTATTACACACTTTAACATGATTTATAAAATAAAATTGTATATAAGACAACTATGAAGATCAATAGTTCTAATGTCTTGGGAAATTAAGAACATTACATGACAATTTAGAACTTAAAATACAACATCTTTATTGTAAACTTATTTTAAATGACAACAACATTCCTTAATAGTTAGTATTACATAGGGTAATATGAGAAAATATAT
Source organism: Viscum album (assembly GCA_963277665.1). NCBI lineage: Eukaryota > Viridiplantae > Streptophyta > Magnoliopsida > Santalales > Viscaceae > Viscum > Viscum album. Next base: position 599,259,457 of record OY728153.1, read on the forward strand.
AATAAAATGGTGAGCTGTAAAGCCTAGTAAGAGAGTAGAAAAGACATAAAATTAATAATATAACACATTTTAGGCAATATTCATATCAAGGTAGAAGAATAGAAACATGATCATAAAGGCATGATAAAGCATGATTATCATAACATGGAATTGTGGAAACAAAATTTCACATGACATTGGCATGAGACGAGGCTAATTTTACATGGACTATGATTAAACCATCATTTCACATTAATAAGAATGATTAAAACCTTATTACACATGGTGTATCATGATATTATTCTTTATCCAATGCATTGGAGCGCTAATAGGGCGCACCGTTCTTAATCATTTCATTTCATGCATAAGTGTGCCACATGGATCATAAAACATGGTTTCATTAAAAAAATTAATATATTCCAAGAATAAGAGATATGAAATTCATAAATGTAAGTCCTCAATCAAAAATTACTTGTTCATAAAGGTGAATACCCTTGATAGATAAATTGGTATGATATTCACTTACGTGATGATTTTGACATGGGAAATTTTGGTGCAACTCTGGTAGCATAATGACATCAAATAGAAATCATAAAATGGATTGATGAGAGAAAAAGGGGGAACTCATAATTTATACCTGAAATGGATAGTAAGGGATTCATGGAACAAAATATCCCAACATATGTAATTGAATTTAGATGCATAATATAAATGAATTGCTTGAATGTAAATAAGAAGAGAGAGATTCCTTACTGAACATCGGCATGGTAACAGGTGTACATGGGAGGTATTAATGAAAGAAAAAGAGGTCTCTTATAATTAAAAAATACTTAGGGAACTATGAGGAGGTGTAAAACTATACCCCAAATTTTTAATTGAATATAAAAGGTTACAACAGCATAAATAAATTTGGAAAAAAATGAGAAAGAAAAAAATCCCTTACTTGGAAATGTGATACTAAAGGAATGGGAGAGGCTATAAAAAGGATTATTGGGAGATTGGGTAGCCTAATTAGGATTCTAGAGAGAGGAAGGAAGGGTTTAGTTCAGTTTTAAATGGTTTTAGTGAAGATTAATTGGAGATTGAGTGGGTTTATATAAGAAATGAGAGGGAGTTATTTATTATTTAGGTTTTGGACACTACACATTAAACTAATCAAAATCACCAACCATTCCATGGGTTTTTGGTTTTGTTTTTTCCAAATTGGAGTGGAATATATTATTTTATAAGGAAAATAGACGAATTTTCTAATGTATAAGGACTACTTATATGAAGGTGACCCACACTCATAAAGAAAATCATTCTAAAATGTTAAAATGTATTATAGTTCTTATAGGGTCCACTAAGGCATTGTTAAATAAATCAAACCAATATAAATCTAATAATTTTAAATTTAAAACATATATTTTCCAAATATCACATTTACAAGATTTTATTACATCGTTATTGGGTCATTATGATGTCATAAAGCACATTATATTTTAAATGGTACATAATTTTTACCCAAAAATTCAATCGTCTAAGAAAATTATGAAAAATTCACCAATAGATAATTTCAAAGCCTTGAATACAAAAATAACATTCATTTTATCTGAATATTTTTCTGAACATGTGAATTTTTACTTTTAAAATAGAAACTGACATTTGTCAAAAATTCATGGGTTTTAATAAAAACATCATTCAAACAATGATAAAAATTACAATTGTATTCATAAAAATTATACGATAATTTATATTTAATGAAAATTAATTTAGTAATAATATTTTATTAAAATATTATTTAATTAAAAATCCATTAATTTATCAAAATATATTTCTTGATCAAATTTAAATATTATCAAAAAGTACTATTTTTTTAAAAAAACCCTTTATAAAGTAACAATAATAAAATGAATGTATATTATTTATGTGAAAATAATACACATAATCATAGTGGTATGGTATTTTTAAATAATCCCTTATAACACATGAATAAGTCCTAAGGGTAAGGTCTGTGATGGTGATAGAATCTTGGAGAAGCTCAGATAACATCACCCGAGTGGTAATCTCTATTAACTTTCACGAATCTTATAGGTGGTTCCGTTCAAGATTAACGTGTTGATGCTCATCATGGGATTGGTAAAGAGTGAATCCCAGTGATGCTACCTCCTTTACGAGATCTAAGAAATGGGCTTCGTATAGAGAAATTCAACTTGTTGAGGCCCTCTTTTCCATTTTCTAAGTAAATTAGATTTGTTAAAGCCCTATATTTATACTAATCATGTGATCATTGTTCAATGGATATATCAGAAAGGGTAAAAATTCATAATGGTATTTTGAAAACTAAAAACATAAAACCAAGGAATTTCATGTGTTTTATATAACCATTTTACATAATAATAAATTTATTTAGATTAATAGTAATTTTCCTTATTAAATGTTTGTGTCATAAAAATCTTCTCTTCTAAAGAAATTTCACCGTCAAATTTTCCTTTTTCCCACACTAAAACAAATGAGGTTAACTCTGCTTCATCACTTCCTTAGATTCCCATGTTACTTCTTAAAATGTATGGTTTCTCCACAACAACTTGATAAGAGGAATTTTCTTATTTCTTTTAACTTTTCTCATATGATCTAAAATCTTCTCTAACATCTCTTTATAGGAGATGTCATTTTCCAATGGTACCACCTATAGATTGAATTCATGTGATGGGTTATGTTTGTACTTCCTCAAGAGTGATACAAGTAATACATCATGTACATGATATTGGTTCGATGTGAGTTCTAGTCAATAAGTCACAACTCCAATGTGATCAAGGATCTCAAAATGGTCGATGTACCTTGGCCTAAGATTTTCCTTCTTCTAAAATCTCATTACTCTATTCTATTATGATATGTAGAGGAATACTATTTCCCTAAAATCAAACTCTAGGAATAATTGAAGATTAGCAGCATAGATTTTTTTTAACTATGAGCAACTTTAATGTGTTGTTGGATGGTCTTATCCTTCCCCACTATTTTTTGGACCATTTCTGGACCTAAGAGTTTTTCCTCCCTAACTTCATTCCAACTTTCGGGTGTTCTACACCACTTCCCATAAAGGGATTTATAAATATCCATTTGGATGCTTGAGTGGAAACTATTATTGTAAGAGAACTCAACGAGAGGAAGATTTTGATCCCATCCTCCTTTTAAGTCCATTGAGCATGCTCACAACATGTCCTCAAGTGTTTCCATTTTTTACTCAGATTGGCCATCATTTTGAGCATGATAAGCCATGATGAGGCTGAACTCAGTATTTAAAACATGTTGGATACTCTTCCAGAACATAGATGTGAATCTTGGACCTCAATCGGATACAACTGATAGTAGTAATCCATAAAGGCTTACCAATTTTCTGATGTATATCTATCCCAGTTAATCTAATGGGAAATCTAGTTGAATTTCAATGAAGTGTGAAATATTTGTAAAATGATACAAAACAACCTAGATTGAAATTTTTCCTTAAGATGTCTTTGGATGTATGATGGAATGGTCCGTGGTGATGTTATCCCATTTTCATTTTGGTGTGGGTAATAGCTTCATCATCCCCTTTTACTTCAACCTCTCAGCCTTCACTTGCTGACATTCTAGGCAATTTGATGTATACTCAACAATCTCCTTCTTTATGTTATCCCACCAAGAATGTTCTCAGATATTTGGATACATCTTTTTGTTTCCAGGGTGAATGGAGAAATTTGAACTATATGAATCATCTGAAATTTCCTTCATTAAATTAGTTTTTAATAGAACATGTAGTCTTGTCCCAAATCTCACAATTCCTTCTTTATTAAAATTTAACTTCAAGGATTTACCTTTCTTGATAGTTTACACACTCTTCTAAATTACCATATCATTCTTTTGAGAATCCTTTACCTATTCCAAAAGCAACAGTTGAGAAATCATTTGTGAAAAGATTGGTGATATTCCCTTATTTATGATTCCCATGTTCATATTCATCAAATATAAGATGATTGGATCCTTTTCAATTCTCATAAATTATAGAATCATGGGGTCCTTTCTACTTAGATCATCATCCACCTTGTACGCTTTCCTATGTTGGTAATGGATTGATCAGTCATAGTATTTTATTAGCTCTAACAATCTTAGATTTTTCATGTTAAACTCATTTTATGTGAATATATACTTGAGGATTTTGTGATACGTATATATTTCACACTTCGCCCCAAAGAGATAATAATACCAAATTTTTAAAGCAATTATTACTACAACCAACTCCAAATCATGTGTTGGATAGTTTTTTCTCATGAAATTTCAATTGCCTTAAATCATACTTAATGACTTTTTCATTTTTCATCAATATAGAGCTCATTTCCTTCTTCAAATCATCACTAAATACAATAAAGGTTTCTCCACCTGTGGTTAGTGTGAACACAAAAGCAGTGATAAGCCTCTTTTTCAACTCCTTGAAGCTATCTTTGCATTCATAACTCCATAAAATCTTGACTCCCTCCTGAGTATCAGGGTAAGAGGGTTTGGAGGTCTTGAAAAATTACTCACAAATCAGTAATAATATCCAGATATCCCAAGGAAGCTATGGATATCTGTCATAGATATTGGCCTCATCCTTCCTGTAATTTCATTTTTCATGGATGGATATACAAATATCTCATGGATTGTGATGCACAACCCAAGAATAATAATACTTTAAACCAAAACTCAAACTTGTTGTACTTTTCATAGAGCTTATCCTTTCTTAAGGTCTCTAGTAAAGTGCTTAGATTCTCATCATGCTCCTCCATGGTTTTTCAGTATATTAGAATATCATATTTAAATACTACCACAAATTTGTCAAGGTAATCTCTAAAGACTATATTCACCGTGTCCATGAATATTTCTATAGAATTAGTGTGTCCAAAAGGAATTAGTATGAATTCATAGTCCCCATACCTTATACAAAAAGTAGTCTTGGGTATTTCATCCTTATTCACCCTTACTTGGTAATATCCCGACTACAAATCCACCATAGAGAAGTAATGTTCTTCACATAGTTGATTGAAAAATTCATCAATTCGTGGAAGAGTGTACTTTTTATTAATTGTGGTTTTGTCGAGCTCACGATAATCAATGAAAAGGCACATTGACCCATCTATCTTTTTGATAAAGAAGATTGGTGCACCCCATTGTGAAGCACTTGGGCATATAGAACCTTTATCTAGATTCTGCAATACTTGTTTGTTTAGATCCTCATTTTCCAAAACAACCATTCTATATAGATTCTTGGTTATTAGAAAAGCCCCAATAATAAGATCAATAGAGAATTAAACATCTCTTCTAGGAGGAAGACTAGGAAATTCTTTAGGAAACACTTCCATGAATTCCCTCACAATAAAAATGTCTTCAAGGATGGTTGCTTCCTTAGACTCCATCATCTGAGAAAGATATGAATTCTCATAGGGTAGTAATATCCACACTTGATATGATGGTTATAAAGTAGATTCATCCTCCTCCTTTCACTTGTATATAATCGGGGGTCGATTCTCCATATAGAGAGTGATTTCTCTCTCATGGATATTTATGTTGGATCTATATAGGAAAAGCCAATCCATGCCATTAATATCATCAAATTCCACTAGAGATAGTATGAAAATGATCTCCAAGAAGTTCAACTCACAGATTACGACAGGGGAGGAGTTATATTCATGGGAAACAATGATTTACCCATTTTCTGTCCTTGACAACATCTTTACATCCATGGTTTGTGGTGGTGTTGGTATTATTCTACTAAAATTTCTAGATATAAAATAATGTGTAGAACTAGAATCAAACATTACATTCGTTTTTATTGAATGAATAACTAGTGTTATTTTCACCAATTCATTTTTAGGGTTATCTATGATGGTAGTGATTGAAAAATCTATACTTTTCTGCCTTGGTGGTTGTTGGCTTCCCCCAATACCCCTTTTATTAGGTCACTAGTGTGAAAATTTCTCTTGTTCTTTGTATTTTAAGAAATTAATAGTGCATTGAGGGATGAACAGAACATTCATTTCCTCTATTGTAGCCACGAGTTTTTATTTTCGGCAGTTAATGGCCAGGTTCCCTTCTCTTCCTCACTCAAATCATTTTCTCATACCATTTAAGAGTTTTTGAGGTGCTTCTTCCTGCATTTTTGGGAAGTGGTATGTTATAATTTCTTAGAAACATTGGATTTATCCATCGGACTACTAGTATTAAAGTTCACTTTCTATTTTTTATCCTCATGATACACCTGAGATTCACTGATCTCTTCTTCAACTTTGAGGGGGCATCAGACAATATTTTCATAGTTATTGAAGTCACGAATATCCAGGGCTTTCCATTGGCTAGGTTTTATCCCACAAAAGAAGTTTCCAACCATGAATTTTTGGGTAACAAAAAAGCTAGAGACATATCATGCAAGCCTTGTAACGTTTTTCCTGTACTCTCTGATGTATTCTTCATTATTTTTCTTGGGGGAGAGGAAGTCCCTTTTCATCTTAAGTTATAGGGTGTGCAAAAATTATTTATCAAAAAACATTTTTTAAAAATTATTCCTTTCCAACGCCTCAATCTCTTCTTTATGATTTGTATTTTCGATAAATTTCCACCATTGATCAGCTTCAACCTCAATATGATAAACAGCTAGAAGAACCTTATCTTGTTTGAAACATTGAAGGAAGGAGAATATTTTTTCAATGGATTTCATCCATTGTTTGGTGATTGAGGGATTGTATGATCCATTAAATGTATGAGGAATTTGTTTCATGAATCTCTAGATTGTGGCTTGTTCTTTCTTAGGGGGGTTGAACATTCCTCTTGATCAATTTTTCTATTGAAAACATGAGTTAACTAATTGAGTATTGTGAAAAAATTTGTAATTCCTACTCCCATTGGATTGGGAATATCATTAGAACAGTCATCACATTGATCATCAAATTAGTAGTTAGACAGAGACCTCACATTACCAGCAATTGGATTGAATAAAAGGAAATTTAGGGGTAAAACAAAAAGGTTAATCCAATGAAAAAAATATTACTTATAAATTACATATATTTCCTTAACATATGAATTTCAAGGATTCAATCTATGTTATTCATGATCTACTTCCCAACATATATTCTTAGGGTCATTTTTATATTCCCTTAATAATGGTTCATACTAAGCTTATGAATTTACCAAAGAATATCCCCCAGGAGTGTCGTAACTAATATTGCATCAAGGCCCATTGATGGGCACTAGTTCTCTTTTGAGTCTAGCTAAAAGCAGTGTTTTCAGGATTTACCCCTAGATACGTTTGTGCCTTATCCACCTCTACTTGTTTGTATCCATACATGGATTTATTTGATTGATAAAACACATAATCTATAATAAAAAAAATTTATGGATTCTTTTAATATAATTATTCTTATCACTAAGGATATCACTGAGGTTTGCTAATCCTAATCCCAAAAGATAACTAAGCCTATCCACTAATAAAAACTATAACAACTGACCTCTTTATTACACACTTTAACATTATTTATTACATAAACATGCACTTAAGACAACTTTGAGGATCTATAGGTCAAGTTTCTTGGTAAATTATTAACATTACATAACAAATTAGAACATAAAATACAACATCTTTATTGAAAAATTCTTTTACCTGACTATAACATTCATTCATACCTAGCATTGCATAGGGTAACATGAGGACATATAGAAAAAAATGTGAGAAATATATCCCAGTAAGGGATTAAATAAATCATGTCCTGAAGAATACAACACATTTTAGTCAATAGTCATATCAATGGAGAAAAAGAGAAACATGATCATAAAGGCATGATAAAGCATGAGTATTCATAACAGAGAAATGTGGAAACGACATTTAACATGATATTATAATGATCCAAGGCTCATTTCTCATGGATCATATGTAAACTCACATTTCACTTTAATTATCATGACTAAAACCTCCTTTCACAAGGTGTATCATGATACTATTCTTTAACTAATGCATTGAAGTTCTATTTGGTTGCACCCTTTATAATCATTTCATTTCATGCATAAGTGTGGCACATGGATCATACAACATGGATTCATTAAACATAATAATTTATTACATGAATAAGATATGTGGAATACATAAATTTAATTCCTTAATAAACATGTACATTTTCATAAAGTTTAATACCCTTTATAGTGAAATGGGTATGGTATTCACTTACACGATGATTTTGATGTGGGGAATTTTAATGTAACTTCGGTAGCATAACGACATCAAATAGAAATTGTAAAACTAGATTATGAGAGAGAAAAAAGTTTCTACCGTAATTTATACATAAAATTTACTATTAGGGGGTCATGGAACATAATATCCCAACATATGTAATAGAATTTAGATGGATGATATAAAACAATTTCTTGAATGTAAATGAGAAGAGATAAATTCCTTAATAAATTTTGGAATGGTAACAGGTGTGCATGGGAGTCATTAATGAGAGAGAAAAAGCTATCTCATCATTAGAAAATAAGAAGTTTAGTATAGGGAAGAAATCATACCCCAAAATTTGTAATTGAATATAATAGGGTATAAAAATATAATGAAATTTGGACAAAAATGAGAAATAAATAAATCCCTTACTTGGAAATGTGATCCCAAAGGCTTGGGAGTGGTTTGAGAGAGGATTATTAGGAGCTTCTGATGCCTTGGGAAAACTCTATAGAGAGGCGGGAATTGGTTGATCAAGATCCAAATGGTTTGAGTGAAGAGGAATGAGAGATTGAGTTGGTTTATATAGTAAAGGAGATGGAATTGTTTATTATTTAGGTTTTGGACACTATACATTAAACAAATCAAAACCACAAACCATATAATGCTTTTTTCCCATGGTTTTTGTCAAAGTGGATTGTAAAACATTATTTTATAAATCCAATGTCCAACATTATTAAAATATTAGTCTTGAGTTGGTGGAGGTGATTTACACTCTCAAGGAAATCATGTTAATTGTTAAAATGTTTTATAAGTCGTGGAGGGTCTACTAAGGCATTTTAAAATAAATAAATAAAATATAAAATTACATTATTTTAAAGGTAAAAAATATATTGTCCAAATATACCTATTATAGTATTTTATTACATCACTATTGAGACATTATGATGTCATAAACACATTATAGATCTCAACAATATTTAATTTTAACCAAAAATTTGACACCCTCTAAAAATTATAAAAATTTTACAGTTATATAATTTCAACATTCTAAATCCAAAAATAATATTCATTTTATCTAAATAATTTTCTAAATATGTGAATTTTTACTTTTAAAATAAAAAATGATATTTATCGAAAATTCATGAGTTTTGACAAAAACAGAATTCAAACCATGATAAATATTACAATTTTATTCATAAAAATTATATGATAATTTATATATAACAAAAAGTAATTTAGTAAAAATATTTTATTAAAATAATTTTTAATTCAAATATACATTAATTCATCAAAATGTATTTCTTAATTGAATTAAAATATTAACTACAAATACTATTGGTTCTTTAAAACCCATTTACAAATTAATAATAATAAAATGAATGTATATTCTTTATACAAAAAAGAATAAACATAATAAAAGCGATATGGTCTTCTTACATAACCCCATATAACACCCGCATAAGACCTAAGGAAAAGGTGTACGATGGTGACTGACTCTTAGAGTGGCTCAGATAACATCGCTCGAGTGGTAATCTCGGTTAACTTCCACGTCTCCCATAGGTTTTTCCATTCAAGCATAACGTGTTGAATTCCAGCTTGGGATTGTTCAAGAGCGAAGCCTAGTGATGCTACATCCTTTACGATCTCCGGAAAATTGGATTCGTATAGAGTAATTCTACTGGTTGAAGCCATTAATTCCTATTCTGAGTAAATTGGATTTGTTAAAGCCCTATATTTATACTAATCAAGTGATCACTGTTCAACAACTATATTAGAAACAATAACAATTATTAATAGTATTTTAAAATCCAAAAACATAAATCCAAGTAAGTGAATATGTTTTATATAACAATTTTACATAATAATATATTCAATTACATCAAGAGAAATTTTCATTAATAAAATTTTGTTTTGTTAAATTTTGATTCTAGGTCTATATAGGCTTTTTACATATCTCAAATACTTGGTAAAATAAGAAAAAGTTTTGATTTTTTGAGCTAAAAACAATTTCCAAGTATACCTACAAAAGTCATGTACTAAAACATAGACATAGTGTTTCCCATTTAAACATTAAAATATAGAGGGTCCAAAAAATACATGTGAACCATCTCAAGAGGTTTAGAAGTTGAATCCTCTTTCTTTTGGTTGAAAGATATTTTATGTTGTTTTTCTTTTTGACAAGGATTACTTACTTTATCATTTGGAATTTCTGGTTTATATAGATCCTTTACTAGTATGTTTCTAGTAAGAATTCTAAGTGACTGAATATTACAGTGGCCTAGTCCCCTATACCAAAGCTAAGAGTCCTTATGAAAGGCACTTAATCAAGAATTTTTTTTAGAAAATAAGGAATCTAAATTTAAAACATCTACATTTTTATTTCTAAAAGAAGAAAATATAAAATAAATATTATAATTGAAAACATTACAATCATAATTTTCAAATTTAACATGAAAGCCATCATCACATAATTTTGTAATTCTAAGAAGATTTTAATGAAGACTATAAGCATAAATTACTTTTAAAATTAAATTTGATTTATTGTTACTGATTTTTCCGAGGCCAATAATTTTCCCTTTTTCATTATCATCGAAGGTAGAATGCCCACTATAAATCAGAGTAAGGGACTTAAAGCTAAATTAGTGCCCTATAATATGTTCTGAACACCTGAAATCCATGTAATATAAGCTATTATAGTAACTCTTCATACATTTTTCCTAAAAAATAGATCAAACAAAAAAAATACTTTAGTACCCATATTTTCTTCGATCTAGTTTCATTAGTAATTATTTCTTTTGGAACCCACATTTTCATCATGGGTTTATAAAAGGAAATTTTTAATGATTTAATAAAATATATTTAATCTATAAAAACTTGATGTAGTAAAATAATTTCCAGTGATAGAACATGCAACAAATATTTCAATTCTATACATAAAACCAAATTTTCTAGATTTTGATACACTGTTGTTTTTAAAAAACATTTGTTTTTCTTGTTAATGACATGTACCAGTAGTGTATTTTGGAAAGAATTTCTTACAAATAATTTGAGTAAAAGTATTTTTATATTTTTAAATTTCCTTAAATCATTCTTTAATATTTCATTAGACAGTTTAAGATCATTATTCTCCTTGAGTATCTAATCACTCTTATCATTTTCAATTGAATATTAATACTTAATAGAAACTGAAAAGGTGTGTTCCATTGTGAGATGATTATATTTATCCTTTTATTCATTTAATTTACCCTCAAGAAATTTTCAATACTCAAACATATCTTCATTTTTCAAATCTTAATAATTATAAAAATCATATCTTGAATAATACGAATTTTGTACCAGAGATTCTAGAGTTACCTCTGATGTGTTTTTCAAAAAATAGAAGTTGGATTTATCATCCTTCTCATCATGTGGTGATTCTGATTCACCAGAGCTATCATTAGAATCACTCAAAATGGCCTTTATTTCCTTCTTATATTTTATATATTTTTCCTATTACTTCTCTTTGTAATTTAATTTTGGACATTCTTCTTTTACATGTCCTTTTCTCTTGTACTCATAGTAAACTATCTCATTAGTATTATCACATCTCTTACAATCATTTTTCTAGTTCCCCTTGTTGACATACTACAATTTATAACTATAATTTTTAAGAATTTATTATTTATATAAAACTACTAAAATATCATGGGTCGTTGATCTGTTTAATCATCACTATCACTTGATGTATCTTCATCACTGGAACGTTCCGCATGAACCTAAACATTATCTATTTATTTATGTTTATAAGTAGTGGTTTTGAAATAAATTAATTGTATTTTATGTTCATCATCTACATCTTTTTTTATGTTCAATTATTCTTAATATATCATCAACTTAACTAAAATTTATATTATAGGTAGTGAATAAATGCCATAAGATTATCTAATCATAAAATTTTCATGATCTGTTCTTTTGCAGTAATTATCTTTCCCATTTAAATTTTCATATTCACAATCTCATTGAACCTGAGATACTAATCAAAAATAGGTTTTTTATGCTTAATTTTTAAGTTATCATATTTAATGGTATATATGTTAATCCTTATTTACATAACATTAGTGGTTCCTTCATGTGAAACAGCTAAAGTATCCCAGAATTCAAAGGATGTTTTACATGTAGAAATCAAATTTAATTCTTCCTCGCCTAAATCATAGTATAAGGAACTAATATATTTTAAATTTATTTTATAGGATTCCATAGTGGTTTCATATCAAGTTTTTCTAGAATTATCAGGTATCTTATACTGATCAACTATAGAAGACCATATTTTGAAACCCATTATTTCTGTATGCTCTTTCATTTTGAGTTCTCACTGAGCATAGTTTATTGCATCGAATTAGGGAGGTCTACTAGTAGCATCACCTACCGTCCTATTTTCCAATTAAAACATATTTAAAATAAATAAAATTTTGAATAAATATAAATTTATAGATCTTTAAAACTGAGCTAAAATCACAGTTGAAATGATTTCAAAACTTTAAAAATACTAAAACTCAAAAAGTACAAAAATTGTTCACTGATACCAAATGTTGGTCAGATTAGCACACTCAATATGGGGTGAATTGAGTTCCTATAAAAATTTATTTCTTAAGAAACATATTTAAAACTTCGCCAATTTTAAATATAAAATATACCTACTAACCAAAGTAGTATATTTTTAAATGTTTTTATTTTTTGAAAATTTTCTCAAATAATTATTACTTATAAATAAAAAGCATATGTATTATTATTTTATCTTTTGAAATAAATTTACTAAATAAAATTATAATATAAATATTATATAATATTGACAATCAAATTACAAAAATATTTTCAATCAATAAATAAAATATCAGAAAAAAAAACATTGAAAGGCATAGTAGATTTTAAAACATAAGGTTCAGTCTCAAGATGAGACTTAGTCCTATCAACTTGGTGTTCACCTTCCACGAAGAAATATTTATAAAAAACATGATCCATACCCTGGATCTGGGTACATAATAGAATACACATATTTCCATGTCCACTAGTCCTCTTACACAGTTTTAATGGGAGTGTAAATTACAAATAATGCCCATAGGGGCCTCTTCCACTGTTATTCGCTGTAGTGTAAGGTGTAACTATAGAGGTTTTTGATGATGTCAATGTATCTTCTAACTATGTACATGATACAGTGTGTGTTTTTAAAATAGAGGCACACACACTGCTCAAAATAAAAAATATATCAAAAATAAATATTAAATTAAATAGAATAGAGTCAGTAGGCTTTTGGTGATGTGATTTGCAGCTTCTAGAGTCTTTAATGATAGAAGAAGTAAAGTTGAAGCCAACTTCTAGAAACACACAACAAAATAATGTTTCATGAGTGCTTCGACCATCAATTTATAGTGATATGTTTGATTTCATGGATGATGTTGTATTCATATATAAAAATGTTCATCCTTTTGGGATTTTAACTTTATCACATAGTGTGTACAATAAGCAGTTCTTCTATTTTTATATGGTTCATAAGAAGATCAATTTATTTTATATAGTCTCTATAATACCTTTTTGAGCTAGTATTAAATTTATAAAATGTAGAAAATGAGAAACATGTTCTCTAGGTCAAGCTTTTGGTGACTCATTCCATCATAAACTCAAACTTCAATGGTGAATTGTCCTTAGTGAAAATTCATAGAGGTTATATGCAACTCGTCTATCGGTAGGTCAAGCATTGGTGACATATCCTTATCGATGACTTATAATTAACTAAATTTTTTCAACATTTATAATGAGTTAAACTCTAACAGAATAGATTAAGTTTATATTTAAACATGATTAAACAAGATGTAACTTAATAAACATAATTAAGCCTGATTTTTTAGCATTAAAACTAGAGGAGGCCAATAATGTGAATAATTTACACATCATAACAATTCTATATAAAAGTAAATATGAATACATAATATTTTATTTATTATATAATTATTATATTAGAAATATATAATAATACTTTACTTCGTTCTATAATGATCATTGAAAAATGACAACATTACGCATGCGTACGTATAGCCTACTATCTCCATGTTTTTCATGTTGATTAATTTATCATAACAATATTTAATTATTGGTTTTAAAATTAAAATTAATGTATAAATATGATAAGTATATCATTGTTATTATTTTGAATATATTTATGTAATGACCCATTTGACCATAGTTGACATACCAAAGATGTTTTTGACACATAAACCGAATTTGGTCAAAACACCCGATGTGAAATTAATTGTTTAAGTAGTTGTATACGACATAGTAATAAGTGAAATAAAACTAGTGATAATAATGAGAACTTTTCTAAAAAATTAAATAATTAATAAAAGTTTGTTATTTAGGAATTTAAAAATGCACGAGACAAGTCGGATCCATGGTAAGGGGTTTCTTCTCAATTTTCATTCCATTGAGACTAATTTGTTGTTATGCACCTAGTTCCTTTTAGATTGTGTATATGCTACCCTTTTACGTGTAATATCATTAATATCCTTTATATAATCATATTATAAAATTATTTTAGTTTTATTCCTTCATTATCCTTATCATTTAAAATGTTTCACATCAGTATAAGACACTTTGGAATTTTTAAAGATTATTTTCCTCAAAGAAATACTAAAATTATTTCAATAGTGTTCCCATTTGAGGAAATTAAATTACAAATTTTCAATAAATAATATTATTATAATCTATTTATTCATGATCATCTCCATATATTTTCACCATTTCCACTCTTCGATACTCAAAATGTTTTAAACATGTTTTTAGGAAAACCTGACTTCATTTATCTCTTTAGTTTAGGAACCTAATTTATTCTAAAAACCCAGTTTTAGTAAAAAAATTAAAATTATTTTTTAAAGTAATTTTTACCCTTTTTTGTCTTTTAACAATATTTTCAAAATAATATTCTTATAAATTTCAAAACAAAGAATTTTTTCTAACACTTTTTACCTTGCAAAAGGAATGTTTCTTTTTACGTCATATGACATTTATGGATTTATCCATCATCATTTATCCGAAGCTTACCTTGAAAGATTAAAAGTTTTATTTTTAATGAATTTTTTTTAAAAAATGGTTTATTAAAAAAAATTCAAAATATTTTTCAAAACAAAATTTTATTTTCCAAAAGAATATTTTTTAAGTTCTTTTTTTTCATCAACAAAAAACCCTATATTTTTAATCTAATTGGGATATGTTGTGTTGATACCATACTTTTCCTTTATTTGGATGGTTTTTATTGATTTAGAAAATGATATTATTCAAGTTAACTTACTCAATCCTTTTTTCCCGTTGAAATATTCAATTTCCTATGATCATTTGACATTGAATTTTTCCAAAATATCTATAATATTTTTCATGTATATGATCATTGCCTAAATTGTATACCATTTCTCATACGGTGTTTTTTTTAAATTTATTTGATTATTTTTGGAAATATTGAAAAATATATAGCTTTTATTTCATATGGAAATTTGATAAGGCATGATCTTAAATTGATTATTTGATATGTGAGCAGTTATTTAGACATGTATGACATGGATAGGGCCTGTTTATAGATTGCCCCATGATACATGTGTAGTCTCATGGGATGAGTTAGTAGGATAGCCACTTTATATAAGAATCTACTCAATATTTAAACAGTCTTATGAAAGGTATTGATGGTATTGGTTCCATGTACATTATAAAAATGGTGTCTAATAATTAAGAACTTCCCTTATTTAGTTTATGTTATTATTCATCCATGAGTTTTTTTGTCAATATATCTATGGGTACATTTCATTTTTAGTTATTTAGATGGCATGTATTTCAGTTTATTAACATTACATATTTATTTTTCCTTATCTAGTTAATTAAATGGCATGTGCTTCCATTTATTACCTTTCCATATTATTTAGGAAATTCCATTTAGTTTATGGATTACATGAAATGTTTGTTTAGTTATTTAACTTCCAAATTGATTATTAACATTGATTCATAATTTATTCTGCTATATTTTTCCTTTATTGAGAATTTGAGCTCACCCATATTATGTTTCATTCCCCATTAATCCAAGAATCATAATATGATATAAATGTATGTATTTACTATATGGATTAGATTTATACTGGATGTTATTTATTTAGAAATAAGAAGAAAATTATGTTGTAATTAGTGTAGTAATTTTTAATAAAAGACTAATATACGTATCTAGTTTACGAAGACTACTAAACTATAGTCCTTTATTATTTTATACCTTGTAATCATGTCAATTTAATTGATAGTAGACACTAGCTCTAAGATATCGGGGTTTGGGTCACTACAATAATTTTCAGCATTAACATTAGACTATGGATGGTTGGTTATACTAGTTCTATGAGTACACCCATACTTCACTAATAATTATTTGAATATATAATTCTTTAAATGAGTTCTATTATTTCTATTAAACCCCTTATAAACTCATAATTAGGGAAATATATTTTTTAATAATTTAATGACAAGAGAATCTATATTTTATGGATTTTCCAATACATCAACCCACATAGACATAGAATTAGAAACCATAAGAATATATTAATTCCCATAAGATGACGAAAATGGTCACATGATGTCTTGGACCCAAACATTGAAAAATATATATCACTAGAATTATTTTTACTATATCATATGTTTCCTAACAAAATTTCCCATCATTTGAAACAGGTTACATCCTACCAAAAGGATCCTAGAATCCCTGAACATGGTGGGCTGGTGGAAATAAGTCTAGATGATCTTTAAGGAAGTCTCATCACCCTCATGGTGTCTAAAAGTTGGTGAAGTGTTTAAACACCCAAGAATATCAATAATTTCATCCTAAAACACACATATCTATAGTGTACCATTATAAAATCTCATAAATAGTAAATTATACTCCCAAATATAGATTTATAAATCAAATATTAATCCCTTTATTTTATTTTATAAAATGTATATGGGCATGAATCCTATAGCTAGAAATATGGAAAGAATATTTAAACTAAGAATATACCTTCTCTAAGATATAAAGAGTTATTCATCAAGAAAATATGTATTTACAACTTTTTTTAGTAGTTGGGGTTTTGGGTGATCTATAATATTTTTCTATAACCACATTTTCAACAAAATTCTTATCCTTGATTTATTATCCAAAATGTCTCTAAATAAAGAGTCAATATCATATGCATTGGATTTTATTATTTTTAATAAAGAGGATATTTGAGGGACTAATGGTCAATGAAAATTATAAACAAAGATACTAAAAAATATATTTAAAAATATCTATATAAAACATAAAAATAGTCAAATCATTTATTGTATTAGTGAAATTTTTCCAGTAGTCATGTAAAAGAATACTAGCATAATAAATCACAAGAAAAGTCTTCTCCACTGTTTTCTATAAATTATATTCCACATTCACAACACTAGCATCACACATAACATTAAAATGTAATTTCTAATCATGGGTATTAATAATCGAGATGACGCGGGATATTAATTTATAAGGGGAAAGGATTATAAACACATCTTATCATACACATAAGGAGTATATTTCATAATAAATGAGCATAAATTATAGGTGGTCATGGAAAATACTTTGACAACCCTCTTATATAAACATTCCTGACAAAAGAAGTTTCTGATTCCATTTAAATTTTTTGGTTGTAGAATCTTTTAGATTATGTTAATCATAAAATTAACAGCATTAGTCCCCCTATTTCTGAGACTCGGTGACCTAAAAATATACCCTCATTAATCATGAATTGAAATTTCTCCCAATTTGAAACAAAAATTGTCACTAGACTTGTTTAAAAAATATTTTCCATATATTTAAGATATCATCTGAAATTACATACAACTAATGAGAAAACCTACCCTAAAAAACTCAATTTTCATTTAAATAATTATCATTAATTTTTTTCACACATTATTGATTGGTAATAAAAGATCCACAAAAACATAAGGGTATTTTTCTGTAATAAATTTTCGAAAATGTAAAAGTGAATGTTATATTTTTCTCATCTTCAGGGGCTAGTAGAAGTTTTTTATAACTTGAATAGTTTTCAAGAAAATAGAATATTTTATTTTATCCCACCATATAAAAAATTTTCCGCTAAATAGAATTGGGAAATTTCCCTTCCTAATTATGCAATATTTTTTCTATAATCTATGTAGATTCTACACTTATTAACTTTTTGATTTTAGGATTTCTCATTCATATAATTTGTAACAACATTATCTCTACAATTTTTAAGGAATAACATTAAATCACTAAACCTATGGCTATCTGAAATGGGATGAAATATTTCAACATCAAGAAATATTTTCTTTTAAACCCTAACCACATCTTTCTTATTGAGTTTAATTCTTCTATACCCTTTAAATTTTGGTTTATGGATAGTCTCCATGGTAATTTTATGCATATAGTATTAAGGGACTTACTCCTATTATATCATCTATGTTCCACTATATAATAGATTTAATATTCTTCAATGAATTTAACAAACACTTCCCTTGACATAATTATAAATTGGACTAGAAGATTATTGTTAATGAATAGAACTCACCCAGAAGATAGTATTTCAAATGATTTAGAATTAGTTTAATCTTATAATTGAGTTCATTTTTACTCAATCAAAGATACATAAACCTATGAAGTCCCAGGTCCTAAAGGTTCCTCTTAATGATTGCATTTTAGAAATCCTCATCTTTATCACTACATTCCAAAAATAATATTTCTTATATTTAGATTCTATGACTAGGGTTAGAATTATTTTTAAGTAAAACTCATCTAGATATTCAAAGAACTCTCACAAAATGTTATTGTTAGGATCATACTCATTACTATAGTATATTCTCATTTTTGTTTATATGGGGATTTTTTATATATTTATTTTATATATTATTCTAAGAAACTTCAAAACTTATTCAGAAATAGGTTCTTCAAATTATAAACACTCATACATTGGAAACATTAACCTTCTCAATGTTTTTTACTTCTTTAAAAAAAATTAATTCCCATTTTTTTACCTAGGATTACTATCATCTTACCAATGGAAACATCTATGGAATGTAATCTTATTTCTAGGAAGGTCCTTTAAAGGATTATAAGAACTTAATGTCAACACATTATATATAAAATAATAAAATAAATAGGTAGCTATAACTTATATAATCCATACAGTAGGACATGATCACCCCCTGATTTTGTTGGTATTAGATTTGTCTTATAACTATAGCAAAATAATGGTGTGTTTCGTTACTGTAAATTTCAATTATTGAATTAATTACAATGTAATTAGATTTATACTCACACCATGGTCGCAAAAATATTTAATCATTATACAATTCCCTAAAGTAATATGGATGGCGAAGCTTATTGGATCAAGAAGCATTGAAGGTATATTATTTTAAAGAAACCACCACACTCTATTATGATATTATAAAGAGAAAATTATTCTATGTAAATTTTACTTGAAAAAAATTATATTATGATTTAAAATTAGATGAAACTTGTATTAAATCATTAAATAAGTTAATATTGACTTTATTATTCTTGAAAAGTTAAATAAATGCGATAAGTTCTTGTTTATGATACTTCTTAATTATTATTCTAAGGAAGGTAATGGTTGGAGTAATGTTCTTGATTATGGTTAGAACCTATTAATATTATCCTCAGTAATATTCTCCCCTATATTATAATTTTTTCAAAACTTTACTATTTTTGTTTTCATAAAGAACAATAGGTTTAAATGTGGTTTTAGTATTGTAGTCAAAATTTCTAGATTCAAGGTTTTCAAGATTTGGATTTTTCTCATTATATAGAATTTCATTTTGAAAAGTATTAAGATATTTTTTATTTATTATTGTGGTTTTAAAATACTCTAAATTGTGATATCCATTATATTTTCTCTATGATTCACTTCTATGACTCTTAGTTATTTACCTGTATCTCTATTGTTCATTTCCCTATCCATCTACAATAATAACTATTCAATATTATGAATCCTATCATCAAACAAAGCCTTATTTGATTAAGGATAATCTTTTTTTCCAAAAATTTGAACATAAAATTTTTCATCTTAGTGTCCAAACATTTAATAGTGTTGAAATAATTCCCTAAGTGAGTTTGTATTATTTTTATTATATAATCTATTATCTTATACCTCATCATGCTTAATGTGATTTTTTTATTTCCTAACCCTTGTACTCATTTATGGTCATTTAATTTATTAATTTTTGGGAAACTATATTGAAAAACTAATTTAATTCTTCAATTGTTTTATAAGAAAACTCCCATCCATATGATTGACCCACTATTGATCCATGACATGTTTTGATGAAATTGTAAAAAAAAATACTTAAGGAAATATATGGAATTCTGATGGTTCATACACTAGTTGTGTAACCCCATGAATTTATCCCAAAATTTATGGAACATATCACCCTTATCAGATATATATTCAGTGATTTTATTCCTTATTTACATTTACATTTTTTTTGGAAAAATTTCTCCAAAAAATAATTTAATAGTCTGTACCATGTATAAAAAAATTCATCATCTAGTTTCTATAATAAAAAATAGTATTTAACTTTATGAAAAATGGGAAAAATCTATTATGAAATTCATCCTCACTCAATCCTTTCAATGGATATTGTTGCACCACAATATCTATTTCTCCTATAAATCAATAGATTATTTTGGAATTTATCCATTTTATGATCACATCATTGATATGCGGTATTTTATAACCATATAATTTCACTAACTAGGGGATTTCCTAATTCAATATGGGTTGCTCGAAGCCATAGAAGCATGGAACTCTTTATGTATGACTCTATAATCCAATTAAATTCAAGGTTGAGATGTATTAGTTTTATGATTTTGGTGATTCGTAATATTTTTTTATATTCCAATTCATTTTTTTTAATTATAGAAAACATATATGCCTTTTAATTTTAGGACTATAAGGCCCTAATTGTTTTGGATTCTACCTTCTCTATAATAACCAAAATATTTCAAGATTTTCTATTTTTGTTTTTATTGTGCAAAATTGGATTGAATGTATTTTGAAAAAAAATCTTGAGATTATTTTATCCTGTTTGTTCTAATGTACCTTCCCTAGTAATGTCACAAAAAAATTATTTTTAAATTCTTATTCAACAAGGAATATTATTTATTTATTTTTATAATGAGATCTATTATAGATGTGATCAAGGTTAATCCACCTAGAAGGACTCACAAATGTTTGTGTGAGTGGACAAGGAAAAAAGGAAAAGCACAAATGAAAAAAAACTTCATTAGTAAAAATAGAATATAGAAATGGTGAAAGTAATATGTGAATTTAATGAAATACTATCTAAGTAATTGAACTGATTGAGATAATAATAGATCATAAAGAAATTGAAGATAAATAAATATATTAATTAACAGAATTTAATTTTATAGTTTTGAAATGTTTCTCCTCCACCTATGAATGAAATTGAAAGAATTGAATAAAAAAATTGACTAACTATGCCAATGATTATCCTATTCTTAGGTGAATCCTATATTTTTAAAATAATAATTTTCACTCATTTGAAAAATTATGATTTAGTTTTTTAACAGCATCTTCTTTACATTTCATCATGATGTAATACTCTCAAGTGGATATATATTTTTATATGATTATTATACGATTAATAAGATTTATAAGATTTTACAAAGTCCATTAATCATTAATACTCGATTTTTATCTTTAAAAAATTACTACCAAATAATTTGATGTTGAGAGTGAAATCCAACAAAATAAATCATGAATAAATTAATACAACTATCATCAAAATATCATTCCCTTGATGATTTTTATCCAATGATGACATTGGGTTCCATATAATTCAATAATTTTATGAAAATAGAAAATTTATAGTGGGAAGAAAGGAAGAGTAATCATTTCTATCAATGATCCCTTCTTATAGTTCTTCTACATAATGATCTCCTGGATATTTCTCAATTACACTCATTATACACTTGGTATTTTAGTGTGCATTGATGGTAAATATTTCTTATCAAAATTATTTCTTACTATTTTAGTAAAATTCGATTCATTCAAAAATGACCATTATCAAGTGCATACTCTACAACAAATACTCATATATCAATCCCCTATATGGTTCACTTTTTATTACACATAATCTATATTTTGTGACTCGAACAGACTCTCAAACTAAATGCACTGCTCACATGGGAGGGATTCACCCCTATGAAACATAGTTTGAAACATAAATTATAATATAAATGTTTCCATATAATTCTTTTATCTCTACACTCTCCTCCCATTTTACCTTCAATTTATAAATATGAAATTTGGGAACCCCATTAATTTTAATTGAATCCATACAACTTCACATATCATTAGAGAAACATGTAATGCACTTTTGTATCCTCAATCTACCATGACATGGATAGGAAGAAAACATGAGGATCCTTACATAAACCCATGTGTAGGTAATTTTATTTTCATATATCTTTGATTACTATTAAATATCCTTTGAAATGTGTTATTTACAGATCTATAGGCATAGATTCGCCATCGATAGATTTGGAGAACACTTTAGGACATTGATGTAGATTTTGATATATGTTTATATGGTCTAGTAATCATGAAATGTACCCTTACTCATCTTTCTTAAAAACATATTTACCTATAAATAGCACTAAAATATAGAAAAAAAATTAAAAACTATTTAATAAAGTAAAATTCAGGTAAATATATACTAGATAATAATTAAAAAATATGACACATTAATTGATCTTAAAATTTATGGAAATAAAAACAAAAATCATTTAATCATATTATTAATAATAAATACATTTACAACATGATACTACAAAAAAATACATTCCATAAAATAATTACAAATTGTAAATAAATACCTATTAAAAGAAATTTTTTCATTAATATCTCAATAATTCCAAACAATATATATAGAAAAATATATTCAAAAATGTTAAATCACTAACCAGTCTTAATGAGTACATTAATTATCATTCATCAAGGTGACAGTGAAAATAATATCACCTTCAAATGTGCCTAATATTTATTTTCCTTATTCTAATTAAATCATTGGTGGAGATATCGTTATTTTTTATAAAAGTGACAAAATCATGACATGGTTGATCTTGAACTAAAGTCATTATCATAAAATTACCCAACCGCCCCTTGATTATGTAAGGATTAATGATTGCGTATGAATGGTATAAATTTTTAATGTCTCACGTGATATCTATATATAACATCATGTTACTATTTTTAGGTATTCATAAACCCCCATTATTAATCTTTCTTAGGTTGAGTTTCATTTGGGGTTGCTTTGGGTGAATTTTTAATTTTTATTTGAAATTTTTGGGCTAGTGCACATTTGGTGCATGGTTTTCCAAAACCATAAACCTTGTTAATACAACCCATGAAAACTCATAAAGTGGGGTTTTTCATGGCTGGCCCACATTTTCAACAGCAATATAACCACTTATGAGAAATCTTGTGTCCAATTTAAAATAGGTGCACTTTCAGACCACACAGTTTGGTCTAACTTTGTGGGTCTACCTAGAAAATTGTTTGTATGAGTTTCTAATTAATATTATTTTTGATGGAAAAAATTTAAACATTCATTTGAGGCCCCCAATGGTCCAATATGAACTATAATATATTTCTCCCATTGAGCATCTAAGAAGAGTTATTGGCCCTATAGATCCCTCCAAGAAGTGATTCAAAACTAGAAGAACGTCATTTGATCTTCTATCAGTTAGTTTCCTCACCTCGGTCTCTATCTCCTATGATCTCTCTTTTCCTCTATAGAGTTCTGTGGATCCCGAAGTTGATTTTTGGATCTTGTAACCACTTTTTGGATTTAAACCTAGGTTGTCTTCATATATCCTTGTTTCTATTATTCTCTATTATAGTTTTACAGTTATGGATTTGTGATTTAGATAGATTGTGATCTTCAAGTAGGTGGTGTTGCTTTTTAATAACCAAAAATTTCATTTTTTAATTTAAATTGTTTAAATTACATGAATTTATAGATTTTAATCAAATTTTATTTAATTGGTTTTTTAGGAAAATCTGAATTCCATTAGACTTATTTTTTAAAATGTGTTTTTGGAATAATTTTTGGAAAACCCCCAATTCCATTGAATTGGGTTATATTTATGGAAATTAGTGAAACGTAAATTGTTTAATTTAAATTATGTATTTGGTGGAAATTGTTTCAATTAAATTGATGAATTTATTTATGAAAAGGGGTTGATAGAAAACTTGGGAAAACCCCAATTCCATTGAATTATGGATTTTCAGTGAAATTAATGGAACTTTGTGAAAAAACATTAAATTAATGAATTTAATATGTGAAATTGAATTGTGAAATTTAATTTTTAATTTATTTAAAATCTCTATTTATGAAAATGGTTTAATTCTTTTCTATAAAAAACTTAGGGTTTTATATTGGTAAAAGGCATGTTTTTAAAAAAAATATTATATGTTTTAAAAAGAGAATTTTCATATTTAAATGGAGAATGGGATAAATTTTTTTAGGGTTTCTTGAATTAAATTGAATTTCATTATTTTGTTATAGACCACATGAAATCAATAGTAACTTAGTGTGTTATTTGTATAACAATTTAGGATTTACAATATTCTAAAACATAAAAGGAACATCATATCCCTTAAGTAATGGTGATGAGTCCTATTTAGACTTAGTTAAAAGAGAAATATGTATATATTTCTTTGTCAACATGAGAATGGATCCCTTATAGTCTGTAACTATCATACCTTCTTCGGAATATGAACATATTGCACACTTTTTTGTATTTAAAATGAGTATATATCATTATTGTAAACTATTTTACATGGCTTATAATTTGTATAAATTGTTTTATATAATATGATTTGTTTTATCCATTTGTGGAAGGATTAATTGTTTTAGAAATATTCAATCAATTGAAATTTGAATCATGATTTTATAAAGTATTTCCATTTTTGAAATGTAAAGAATTTAGTCTTTAATTAATGCTATTTTAAATTCCAAACATATCTTTTTAAATAGAAATATCAATTTTGTTAATTTAATGTTTTCATATATTATGGAAAATTTGGTGAGACCATATTGGGATCTGTATCTCACAACCTACCCATTCCTTCAGGTGATTATAGATTATCTCTTTCTAGGTTCAATCAGGGTTAAAGAAACACTTAGAGGTGGTTCTAACTGTTGATCTATTTACTGGGTGAGTTTTTTCCTTTTAGATTGGGATTTGATTTCCCAATTATAGGTACTTTTTCTATAATAATTTGGGTGATTATGCATGTTTGGATTTCGATGCTCTACTCCTGGTTTATATTCTTTTGTATGGTTACTATCTTTTTTCTATTAATTTCACATTGTAAGAGAAAAAAATACTACATTCATTCTCTATCATGCCAGGTGTTGCTCATCAACCCATGGGGTTCAAGAATTACATTCAAGATATGTATTTTCTAGATAAATTATCAGGTTACTAGGGTACTAGGGACGGTTCTTGAAAATTTTGTATCAGAGTTCCAGATTGAGATTTTGTCGTGAAGTTTGTATGCATTGTTTAATATTGTCTGGATGTAAGTGGTAGTTAAGGTTGAGTGCCTAATCAGATCTCACTACAATGAGCCTTTTGAAACAATGGATTGGTTGAAAAAAGCATCTTGAGGATTAGTTCTTGTATTTTCTCTACTTTTAATTTATATAGGATAAAATACAAATCATGTTTGTCTATATTTTAGGATTAATTTTACCTTGCTTCTCTGTTTGAGGGTAAATATAATGTCTTCCATGTTGTCTTTTAATATTGTGTAGCATCATGACTCTGAGAATACATGTGAATTGGATCTAATAGAAACATATTGTTGAACCTTAGTGAGAAAATCCTCTTATGGAACTGAATCTATTTGCGCTGATTCTATTGACTATCCAGGATTTGGGACACGAACCACCTCTAGTTCCTGTTTAGGATCTAGATGTGGAACCTCCAAGGGACACTCTCAATATTTTTTCTCAAGATTTACTTCACGAGAATCAATTTCCATTCAAAGGATCAAAGTATCATCACTGAGTTAATGATTGGTTCTATAGAATGGAGTGCTTGTTTGGGTTCTTTTTCACACCTGAAAATTTCAAACTAGAGTGTTCCACCTTTCTGATGGAAGGATCAAGTAGGAGATGGTGGAACATTATGGTGACAACAACGAAGCATGAGAGATAAAAGTGGAAAGACATCAATGCTATTTTTACCGATCGGTTCTATCTAGAGTTGATTTTGTTGGCCAATACCACTAATTTTTTCAAGCATGAGAATGTTAATTGGACAATGATAGATTATGGAAACTGTCTTACTTAGCTTGTGAAATTTTAACCTAAGATAGTATCAAATGAGAAGTTGACGTATTAATGATTTGAGTTGGGATTTTGATTGGATATTCATTATTAGTTTTTATTGTTGAATATTCCTTCTTATACTAGGGTACTAAATAGAGAACAGATGGTCGTGATGGACTTGGCTGGAAAAACAGGGTTATCGGGTGTTTCCTTCACTCACAGTGGAAGTCTAGATTTCTATAAGGGAAATAGGAAGAATTTTGATTATAATGGCCAATCTCTATAGTAAGGTCATTCTAGACCTTCATATGTTCCCAGTAGTGGTCCTATGGTTATTTAATAGTTTGGAGTGTCAGGACACTCAAAGAGGGTTTTCGCTGAGGTACCCAAGGTATGTAGTTCTTGTGGATGCTCAGGTCACTTGTAGAGATTCAATCATGATTATTCAACTTTTTGTAGTGTAATGGGATTATATGAACCTTATAAAACTGCATCACAATTATATTATTCATGTATAAAATGGTTATAGACACAAAAATCTAAAATGAATCCTCTTCACACAAAGTAAGAGTATCTAGAGGAAGCGGATACGGGTCAAATGAGTGTGAGAAGTACCATTACTATAGATTCATCATTAGTGACTTCTCTAATTGATACTAGTTCATATAATTTTTTTAGTTCATCCAATATAATAAATCATTATAATATTTCTACGAATATTTCATCTTGTGCAGTGGATATTACTACACCGCTTGGTATGAAGAGATAGAAGGGTCTTTTTAGTCTCAATCTTGATCTCTCTTTATTAGATATTGATATTTCTTGAAGTGTTCTTAGTTATTTAAATGAAACCTATTGACATTTATGAGTTGTATTGGATCACTTCCAATAAATATTTTATTTATTGTTATCTTCAATGATGTTCCTTCACTACACCTAATATTGTGTGTTGTATCAATCTTGGAGAATGGGACCCAAGGTCGGGCAAAGGTAGACCTTCTTATCTAGAGTTAGGGAAAGATATATCTATGTTTTATTTTTATATGGGGTGCTACTATCTGACTAGTGATCTCCCTCTAGTCCTCATTGAGTTTCCTAACATGTTCCCTTCAGGATTCTCTAGTTTACCCTGGGTAAGGGAGGTTTAGTTTTCTATTGACTTAATTCCTGGTACTAAACCAGTTTTTGTTACGTCTTACCATATGTCACAAGATGAAATGAAAGAGCTGAATTCTTATAAGGAAAATCATCTTGAGAAAGGATTTATATTCCTGAGCATGTTATCTAGGGTAGCACTAATTAATTTTACTAAGAAATTTGATGGATGACTCTGCCTTTATATTAATCACCTAAATATTAATCGTGTTACTGTAAAGAAAAAATATTTGTTGTTGTCGATTGAGGATATGTTTGATCAGTTGAAAGGGGAAAATTGGTTCTTGAATATCGAAATTTGTTCTAGTTACCACCATTTGAGGGAAAAAAAATTTGATGTACAAAAAAACTAACTTTCTAAGTATCTACATCAATTATGAGTACCATGTAACACCCTTTAGTCTATCAAATTCCCCTACATTTTTCATGGAATTAATGAACATGGTTTTCTATTAGTTTCATGATTCCTTTGTGGTTTTCTTTGTAGATTACATCACCATTGATTCCATGTCTGAGGAAGATAATTTTCATCATCTTAGAATAATTTTGATCCTACTGAGAAATCATTAATATTATTCCAAGCTTTAAAATGTGATTTCTAGATTAGAGAAATGAAATTATTGGGTCACGGGGTGTAGAAACATGGTATTTTAGTTGATCTAGAGAAGTTAAAGGCTATTATGATATGGAGAAACCATGAAATTTCTTCAATATTTGGATCTTCATGTGATTACATAGATTTTATAACCTATTTGGGAAGGAATTCTCAAAATTAGATTCTGTAATGACTAAACTCACTCAGAATAGAGTAAAGTTATTTTCGGTTGAGAAATTTCAGAATTATTTTGGTGTGGTTAAATATATTTTGACTATTGTGTCGATGTTGACTCTTCTAGATGTCAGGAAGGTCTATGTGGTCTTTTGTGATTCATCATGTTTAGGCATGGGTTACATTATTTTTCATTGTGATAATGTCATGGCTTATGGCTCTCATCAGCTTAGGTCACAAGAGGAGAATGATCTAATCCATGACCATGAACTTGAATCCTTGATGCATGCACTTAATATTTTGTGGCATTACATTTATGCAGAAATGGGTAACATGTTTTCATACCACTGTAGATTGATTTATATCTTCTCTAAAAAAACATTGGAATCTTTTCATGTGGCATTGGGTGGAATACCATAAATATTTAGAATTTACCTCGTTTATAACCTAGGGAAAGGGAATTTTATTAAATATGATTTGAACAAGAAACTTTTGACACAGTCAGTAAAATAATCATCAAAAGAGTGGAACTTGATGGATCGCTTTTCACAATTTCATATTTGAGTCTAGGAATCAGGGGTTGAGGTTTCTTTGGTCAGTGTTCAGTTGACAATTTCTATTCTCAGATTTATTCTTTAGGAACATCATCTTGATGATATTTTTTGTTTAATTAGAGACTCTCTAAATGGCAGGGAAACCATTCATGATTAGACATTATCCAAAGTGGTAATTCTATGCTTTCGAAATCATTTTGTGTATTGTTATCGATAACGAAATATGTTCTGAGGTGTTTCTATCGTTTATAGTGGGAAGTGAACCAAGGAACCATAATGATGTTCTATGGAATGTGATAGAGGTTCTAGTGGCCTTGTATGAGAACTAGGCATTGAAAATATTGTTTCTCATTGTTTTACATGCTGAAATGTTAATTTCAAGAACCAGAAACCTTTATGTCTGATTCGGCCACTTCAAGTCCCTATATGGATGTGTGATGGGATATCAATGGACTTTGTGGTTGGGTTTCCTAGTACCTAGATAACGAATAACTTGATATGGGTTTTTAACTATAGCCTAACAAAAGAAGATCACTTCATACCCATTTGTGATACAAACAATATTGAGGAGTGGGAAATCTCTATGTGAAATAGATTGTTTTTTTAGTGAGTTACATCTACTATAGTCTCTAATAGGGATCCTATGTTCACTTATCATTTTTTTAGAGGCCTTTGGGATTCACTGGGATCTCATCTCTATTTGAGCATTTCATACCGTCCGTAGACATATGGGTATATGTAATGAGCTATACAGATTCTTGAGGATATGATTCGTTCTAATTTTCTCTACTTTGGTGGTGCTTGGGATGATCACTTTGATCTGGTTGACTTTTCTTTTAAAAATAGTCACTAGTCTGTGATTTGAATGGATCCTTTTGAGGCATTGTATAACCATCCTTGTAAATCTCTATTATGTTGGTCAAATACTTTTTAATCTTCCATGGTTTGATTGAGCTTGGTCTAAGAGATGATATAAATGATCCAATTGATTCATTAAATAATTTTAATGGAAAAGAACTGGTACAATTCTTAGGATGATCATCACCATAAAACATTGGTATTTTCATTTGGTGACCAGGTGTTCTTGAAAGTTTCACCCTGGTTGGTTCATCGATAGCTTGGGAGGTAAGGGAAACTTGCTCATTATTGTGTGGGACCATTAGAGGTTGTCAAGAGGGGAAAAATTAACATATCATTTAGCAATCCCATCTCATATAACGTCTATATATAATGTGTTTCATGTAACTCAGGTGATAAAGTATCTATCTAATCCATCTAATATTTTGATTTCATGTGATATTGAGGTTAAACCTGAATTATTCCTAACTGAATGGCTAGTGATGATAGTTTATGATGATACCAAGTTACTTCATGGGAGAATGATACCTTTGGTTCATGTTCTGTGGTATCATGATCCTAATTCTGATGACACGTGGGAGAGGGAGGCACTGATGAGAGATAATTGGCCTCATATTTTTGGCATGAAAGATTCTTTATAGGCTTTCTAGGGATATAAATTTTCTATGGTGGGGAATTTCTAAAATACTTTTATTGTTTTTAGGTATTCCTAAACATAAAATATTAATAATTATTTGGTTTATTTTTGTTTTTTGTCTCTTTTGGTGAATTTTTGAATTTTTTATAAATTTATTGGCTTGTGCATAATTGGTGCATGATTTTACCAAACAATGCGCCCTCTAAAAATAAACAACAAAAAATCATGTAGTAGGGTATTTCATGTTTGGTTCAATGTTTTTTCAACCATTAACACTCTTAATATAAATAGTATATTCCATTTAAAATAGTCACATGGCCAAACTGCAAGGTTTTTTCTAAATATGCAGGTCTTCCCAACAAACTATGCATACAAGTTTTTAATTAATAAAATTATTTATTAAAAGTTATTGAACCCCATTTTTAGTCCCCTAACTGATTGGTGTGAACTAAAACTGATTTATCTCTTCCATGGTGTAAGAACCCATGTCTTCTTTTTTAGGTATGTTTTTCCTTACCTTGTCGTTTTTTAGAAAAGGAGGAAAATCTTGAAATTTTCAAAGTACACGTCATGTACATTATGAGTACACGTCGTGTACTGCGACGCTGCTGGAGGTCATGTGCTGGCTATGTCATGGCTGCACACACGACCATGTAGGGGTGACATGGATGCCTCTTAAAGCAGATTATGGAAAAGGCGAGTACACGTCGTGTACTTCAAAAGTGTGCACCGTGTACTTTCTTTTTTTTATTAAATGCACCGGGGTCATGTCTAATCGCCAGAACACACTTTTTTTAGGTCCCCTTCAACTGAGAGTAATGTACGGACATGTATCTTTGACGTTCCCCCAAGAGTCTATCTTTCCTCAGAATCAAACATCATTGGTTGGGTTGGAATCGCATTGGTGAGTTCTTCCTTCTCCCAAAGCATCATTTTCCAATTCCTCCTCTTTTCCAAGTTGTCATGTGTTGAACTTTTTATATGTTTTCATATATATACGATGTTCTAAGGTGATTCAAGCATTTTGGTTCAAGTATATCGATCAGATAACACCAAGGTAGGTGGTTTGTTCCTTTCCGTTCAAAGTATTTGAGTATTATGTGAAAATTCCAACAATACACGTGAACGAGGTATTTCATGTTTACCGTTTTACCCCTATCATTTTCCTTCCATGCTTGTATTCTTGTGTAGAGGTAATTTTATTATGGATAGGTTGATTTCTATGCTTGCATGTTTTTCCCATGCTTGTTTTGTTATGACTGTTGTGTCCTATTTAGCCTTTGGCTACTTTACTTGTTTTTCATTCCTGTTGCTATAGGATGGAGAGTTTGTGTTTTGACATGCTTAATGTGATGTAGACTGTTAGCCAAGTAGTTATGTAGGTTTACATTATCAATATTACACTGCTATGATCATTGACCAACATAGGGTCGTGGGAACCTGGTGTAGGAGACTATGAGGGGAATTGATCGGGTGAGCTTCCTCAAAGAGTATTTAGACACTTAGGAAATAAGGGGGATTGACCGAGTGAGCATCCTCATAGAGCCTAGAACCACTTGGGGCTATAAGGGTAATTTGAGATTCCATATAGATTCATGGTTTACATTAGGCTATAAGGGTATTGACCACGAGATATTCCTCAGAGAGTCTTTGATTGAATTGTACGTCCCGGGCTATAAGGGGAATTGACCGAGTGAGCTTCCTCATAGAGTCCTAGACCTTGGGGATATAAGAAGAATTGACGTGTGAGCATCCTCAGAGAGTCATTGACTACCATAGACTATACGGGGAATGGACTATGTGAACTTCTTCATAGAGTCTTTCTTTACCATTAACTATAAGGGGGGATATTGTGAGTGCTTCCTCAGATATTCTTATTATATTCCTATGCATAATTTGAGGGGTTAGACCAAGTGTGCTACCCAGAGGGTTACTTGAACTTTTTAGGTAAGAACAGAGGGGATAGCCATGGGTACTTCCTAGAGGGGTACCTGTTTGAGGTTTAACTGTTTTTTTCACCTGCACTTGCTTTGAAACCGTGGATTCTTTACTACTTAGTACTTTTTTGTTTACTGCTTTCTATAATTTTACCTTCCATATATTCACTGACTATTAGGAAAAAATCTTCGAGTGGTTTCCTAGAAGGATTTAGTCTCACACCCTATTTGGGCCATGCATTTGGGCCCAAACAGAATATATTATTGCAGGTATATATAAGGGCAAGCGCCCTCGTACTTCTGGTACATAACTTGCTATAGAGCGAGAGAGCATGGAACCAAGCCTAGGCTTACGATGCTAAGGAGCTGTTATCTTTTACTTTTTTACTCAGTTCAGTACTGATTGTATTCAGCATTGTGACTCGTTTGGCTGTTTTCCTAGACATATGTATCATGCATCATTTATTATGCAATGATCCAATTGGTTATTATTTTAGTCTTCCACTGTTTACTATTGATAAATATTTACTACTTCTGCTATTGAATGTATTTGTTTACTTATGTTGTGTACTCTGCCAATGAGGGTCTAGTTTCCCCATTATCACACCCAAGGCCCTTACTGCTAGTCATCAGCCTCTGGAATTAAAGGAAATTCTCTTTAGGCCATGTGACCAACCGGTTACGGGGCACCTCTGGGTGGCTTTCAGAACAGGGATGTTACAAAGTGGTATCAGAGGAATTCTTTTCTCTTGACTTACTGTTTGGAGCCTTATCGAGGGATAGTAAGCAATAAGTACTTGGTAATAAGTTGTACCCAGGAGTAGCTAATTCGTGTATAGGGAAAATTCAACCTACCTCATTTATTGAAAATTTCTGGTTTTGCAAGATTAGAGTTGATTTGATTTCACCTTGAGTGATTCACATGATTTTTGTTGTTATTGTTGATGTTATTGATGTTATATTTCTATCACATCCCATTGATATGAGGCTATGACATGTCACACATCATGTAGGCACTTCCAAGAAATCACCTGTCATGCATTCTTGAGGTCATGTGATGTAGGATGCATTAGTGATTTCTTGTTGTTGTGATAGAAGTTGTGTAGAATATGAATGATTTTGTGATATATTCCTTACTAAGAATACCTTCTGTTTGATAGGGTATTGTTTTGTGAAATGTTTTTCTTGAATGGACACCAAACTATGGTTCTTGAGGTGTTATGGACCCTGATGGACCCGAATTTGGAGGATCATTGCTCTGTTTGCCATATAATTTCATGTAAAAGATTAAAAACTTTGATTCCTGGGGATTATGGGCCCCCACAGATCGGAATTTTTCACTTTCAGTGTTCATTTCAGTGATTTCTAGGTTCTGGAGTCATTTCTGAGAATTGTATCAAGAAAAACCCATAATACACGTCATGGAGTTCTGACTACATGCCATGTGTTCTTCTATTCGGGAAGAAATAGTTTTTTAAGTACATGGTGATTACTTTATGTACATGCTGTGTAGTCTATAACTGTGTCATAGTCCATGTGGGTAGAGACATGGGATAGGGAATTTCTTGTAGGAACACGCCATGTACCAGCTAAACACGTTGTATAGTCTGAACTAAGTACCCAACTATGTCATGAACAACACGGGTCAGTGTTATCTATTATTGTACACACTGTGTCTGTCTGGAACACACCATGTAGAGTCAGTCGTGTAGTCATCCGTGTAACCAACAACACGGGTCGGTGTTCTCCATTCACATACACGCCGTGTCCACCTTGAACAGGCCGTGTAGTGTGAGCCGTGTGTCAGGACGTGTCACTAACAACATGGGATAGGCGAAGCATGTCTAGTACATGCCACTTCTACCTTGAACACATCGTGTAGTCTTTCCTTATGATAGTCTTGTGGATTAACCATGTATAATTACTCAGGTAGGGGAAGAGGATTCAAGTACACATCGTGTTCTAGACCACACGCCATGTATTTTGGTGTGTTACACGACCAGTTGTGGTAGGAGTACATTCCCATGTCAATGATTTAAGGAAACACACCGTGTAGGGGAAATACATGTCGTATAGTCATGTTTTTCTTAACTAGAATGATATCTTTCTCCAGTTTTCTTCTTGTGCCATAAGTCTTTAGTCCTTGATAATCTTGAATCTAAGTGTTTGTTTGACCTTGCAGAGTCATGCCACCTAGAAATCCTCTGGTTGACCACCAATTGCAGGGCAGTGATCAGACACCTAATATGGCTGATCAAGGACTTCCTGTAGATCCTCCTATTTTGCCAGCCTTGGCACCAGCAGTTATACCAATTGCATGCGTCGATGCATAGTTTAGGGAGGATTTTCTCAAGATGATGCAGACCTTCGAGGGAGAGCCGCCTCATACCCCATCGATGGCAGATTTGACGTGGGTTTTCCAGCAACAGAATCCTCCCACCTTCTTAGGGGAAGGAGGAACATAGGCTGCAGAGTCGTGGCTTGAAGACATACTGATTATATTCTAGAATCTAGAGGTACCACCAAAGAGGAGGTTGAATCTCATGACCTACATGGTCCGAGACTCCTCGAAGAAGTGGTGGGATGTCATCTCTCAGGCCGGACGCCACCAAAATGTGACTTGGGAGGAGTTCCAGCGTATCTTTTATGATTACATCTATCCAAAGACCTTGAGGGACGATCAAGCCCGACAATTCATAAGCCTAGAGCATGGTACTCTTACTATTATGGAGTATTCTACTCATATCATAGAGATGCAGTGTTTCATGCCTATTCCAGGAGGTGATGAGTTCTTCCTTGCATGGAAGTTTGAGTATGGTCTGAGGCATGACATCTGATATTAGGTGAACATCTTCAGGTTAACTTCGATATCCTCTATCTTCAACCAGTTTCTAATTACTAAGCACAATCTGAGATATTATGGAGCTGTGGGCCCGGTCGGTTCAGCATCCCAAGTTAGTGCTCCGCCAGCTGATAGCAGGAAGCGTCGTAGGGAGGCTGGATGAGGTGATCAGAGCAGGTGGGATGTATCTTTTGGTAGCCAGGTGGTCTGCTTCCAGTGTGGGAGAAGAGAGCATATAAGGCCACATTGCTCGAGAGACCCAGTGGAATGCCGATCTTGCTGCAAGATGGGCCATGTTCAGCACTTTTTTCAGTTCTTTTCAATAGCAGCTAGTGATAGGGGATCTTCTATGACTATGTGTTCATGAGCAGCACCACCATTTTCTCATCTGTCAGGGAACTGGACTTCTTCTAGCAATTTAGGCTGAGGTGGAGATCGTATCCGAGGTAGCTAGTCACCCAGTTTTCAGCGATATTAGGGTGGATCAGCTCAGAGTGGTCAGTCAGGGTCACAGGGTTGTGGAGCAGGCTAGACCTTTGTAGTGGAGCAGACCCAGCAGGAGCAGGATCCCGGACCCTCTACAGTTCGAGTTACGATCCTAGTTGCCTAAGTATTATCTTCAGAACTTTTTGTTATAGGGGCTTCCCATATCTTTATATCTTTGTTGTTTTGGAGATCCTTAGGCTCTATATCTTTTCCTTAACCAATATCTTGATGCTTGACACACCATTGGGGATGAGAATATCTAGCGTACGTTAGTGTAAGGAGTTCCCTCTAGAGGTTGGTGGATGTCACTTTCTTTGGGACCTCTGTGTCCTAGTGATGATGAGCTATGATTACATTATTGAGATGTACTGGTTAGTTCCATTCTAGGAAATTTCCAATTTTTCTCATTGTAGGGTGAGTTTTGTATCACTAGAGGGTTGATATTTTCTTCATAAGGGTGAGTGGGATGTCCAGGCGAGCAGAGCGGTACAATAGCATCATGGGTTAGGAGGATTTACAGTCTAGATTTCTAGTCTATATCTAGTTGACCAGGGGAATTCACAGTTAGACTCCCCTATAGTGGTGAATCATTTTAGGGTCGTCTTTCTAGAGGACTTTTCAAGTTTCCCTCCAGAGCATGTGGTAGACTTTTCTATAGAGCTTGCGACAGGAGTGGCACTAGTGTCTATTCCTCCTTATAGGATGGCTACACCTGATTTGCAGGAGCTCAAGAAGCAGTTGGTGGAGTTTCCGGCAAAGGGTTTCATCCAACCCAGTATATACCCTTGGGGTCAGCCTATCCTTTTTTTCAAAGAAGGTAGATAGTGCTCTTAGGCTATTTGTGGATTATCGGAAGTTGAACTAGTTGACGGTCAAGAACCGATATCCCTTTTCGAGGATTGATGATCTCGTTGATCAGCTTCAAGAATCCCAGGTGTTCTCAAAGATTCACTTGAGGTCCAGCTATAATCATTTGCACGTTAGACCATCTGATATACCTCTCGGAACATTCTGGAGTAGGTATGGTCTATACAAGTATATGGTTACTCCGTTCGGTCTCACGAACGCACCTGTAGTTTTCATGGAACTGATTAACCGAGTGTTCCATCCAAACTTGGATTCCTTCATGGTGGTATTCTTGGATGATGTCTTGGTGTACTATCACACTTGACATGACCATGCTAACAATATTATGATCATTTTGAGTACATTGAGAGAGCATCAGTTATATGATAATCTCTCAAAATACCACTTTTGCTAGATCAGATTCACTTTATGGGTCATATTATCTGAGAGGCAGGAGTATCAGTATACCCAAATAATGTGAGATCAGTAGTTTCCTAGGAGAAGCTAAAGAACCTCTTTGTGGTGCAGAGTTTTCTATGGCTGGCTAGATACTACAGATATATCATACAGGACTTCTCACGCTTAGCAGCACCGCTGACGAGTCTGACTAAGAAGGGAATGAAGTTCTTGTGGTTAGATTTTTGTGAGTCAGCCTTTCTGGAGAAGAAATGGAGGTTGACTTTAGCATTGATACTAGACTTTATAGATCCGGGAATGAGATATACTATTTACTGTGATGAGTCAAGTATCGGGCTGGGAGCTATGCTTATGCATGGAGATGGAGTCATTGTGTATGGGTCTCGGCAGTTCAGGCCACATGAGAAGAATTACCCAACGCATGATCTGGAGTCAGTAGAAATTGTTCATGCCTTATGTTGTTGGAGACATTACCTTCTGGGGGAGTATTTTGTGGTTTTCATTGACCACAAAATTCTCATGTACATCTTCAATCAGTGTGATCTGAATTTGAGACAGAGAAGGTGGGTCGAGTACCTACAGTCCTTTGACATTGAGCTTGCATATATGCCTGGTAAAGGCAATGCAGTTGCTGATGCATTGAGACAAAGGACATAGATATAGGCATTTTAGTAGGCCACTAGTTAGTGGCAGCTTATGGCTCTATTCTTTGAGATGCATTTGGAGGTGCACGATAGATAGGGGCAGACTTTTCTATATTCTGTAGTTGTTACCTATACTCTTCTAGATTGAGTTAGAATGAGGTAGCTGTCAGATTCTGAAGGCCTGGTACTAAGAGAGAATGTGTCAGGAGAGGACCCTATTCCTAGATAGAACATATCCAAGGATGAGATCTTGCGTTTCAAGGGTCGTGTATGGGTGCCATCAGACATACGCGAGGAACTGATGTGGGACTTTCATTCCTTGGTTTGGGCAGTTCATCATGGTGTCACCAAGATGTATCATTATCTACACCATCAGTATTGGGTACCAGGTATGAAGAGAGATGTTGTCGGGTTTTTCATGAGGTGTTCCACCTATCAGCAGGTGAAGGTGGAGAATCAGCTTCTATCCGGACTTCTATAATAGTTACCCATTTCTGAGTGGAAGTGTAATGACGTCACGATGGATTTTGTGACCGGGTTGTCGAGGTCGCCTTGAGGAAATGACACAGTGTGGGTTTTCATTGACAGGCATATGAAGGTCGCTCACTTCTTGCCAATCAAGGAGACCTTCAGCGTTGATGAGCTGGGATGGTTGTGCATTAGAGATATTATACATGTAAATGGAGTTCCCCACTCCATTTTTTCATATAGGGATGCGCGTTTTACTTCTCGGGTCTGGTAGGGGAGTAAGAAGGCATTGGGTACATAGGTAATTTTGAGTACAACATACCATCCCCAGACTGATGGTCAGTCCAAGCATATGATTCATGTTCTTGAGGACTTTCTCCGATCATGCATTCTAGATTTTGTAGGTTCTTGGGAGAAGCATATACCTTTTGTGGAGTTTGTTTAAAACAATATTTTTCAAACAACTGTTTAGATGGTGCCTTATGAGTCTTTTTACGGTAGGCCCGACTGATCACCCTTATGTTGGATGAATGCAGGAGAGGCAGCTTTGTTGGGACCTCATCTTTTTAAGGAGACGACAGAGTAGATAGAGTTGATTCGGAAGAGGATGTCTATTGCACAGTCTCAGTAGAAGTCTTATGCTAATCAGAGGAGACGACCTCTGTAGTTCGACGTCGGGGGTCAGGTTTTTCTATGTGTAACACTAAGGTTGGTACACAAGAGAATTAGGAGATAGGGTAAGCTTTCTCTAAGGTACGTCAAGCCATTTGAGCTGTTTGAGAGAGTTGGGTCAGTTACCTATCGGCTGCAGTTACCTTAGAGGTACTGAGCCATGCATGATATCTCCCACGTTTCTCAGCTTCGACGTTACTTTTCAGACCTGTCTCATGTCTTTCAACCTATGTAGATTGAGCTCGAAGTAGATGCATCCTTTGAGGAGCATCCGATCTGGATTGTGGATTGCGGTACAAAGGTTCTCCATGGCTGGTACTTTCCTTTGGTATGATTTCTATGGCAACATAGGCAAGTACATGATGAGACTTGGGGGAGGGAGGCCAATATACAAGCTCAGTGGCCGAATTTGTTTGCGGTTTCTTCTTCTATGCCACACTAGTGAAATTCAGGGATGAATATCTTTAAGGGGGGAAGTTTGTAAGAACCTAAATTTTCTTTTCAGGTGTGTTTTTCCTTTTCTGGTCTTCTTTGACAAAAAGTGGAAAATATGGAATTTTTTGAAGAACACGCTGTCTACTTTATGAGTACATGCCGTGTAATACGATTCCATCAGAGGCTATGTGCTGTTCATGTCATGGCCGCACACATGGCCATGTAGGGGTGACCTGGAGACCACCTAAAGAGGAGTATGGAAAAGATGAGTACACACTGTGTACTTCAAAACTACATGTTATGTACTTTATTGTTTTCATGAAATGCACTAGGGTCGCGTCTAATCGCCCGAACACACTTATTTTAGGTCACGGTTGACCGAGAGCACCGTATGGCCGTGAATCATCGATGAGCCCCCGAGCGTGTGTCTGTCCTCTGAATCAAACACTGTTGGTTGCATTGGAATTGCATCGGTGAGTCCTTCCTTCTCCTAGAGAATCTTTTTCCAATTCGTCCTCTTTTCCATTTTGTCATGGGTTGAATGTTTTATACATTTTTGTAGATCTACGATGTTATAAGGTGATTCAAGTGTTGAAGATAAAGTATATTGATCACCTAACACCAAGGTAGGTGGTTTGTGCCTTTCCCTTCAAAGTATTTGAGTATTATGTGTAAATTCTACCAATACCCTTGAACGAGGTATTGTGTGTTTACCATTTTACCCCAGTCGTTTTCCTTCCATGCTTGTATTCTTGTGTACAGGTAATTTGGTTATGGATAGGTTGATTGCTATGATTTGATATTTTCCCCATGCTTGTTCTGTTACGACCATTGGGTCATGTTTAGACTTTTTCTTCTTTACCTATTTTCCGTTCCTGTTGGTGTAGGATGGAGAGTTTGTGTTTCGACATGCTTGATGTGTTTTAGACTATTAGTCAAGTAGTTCTATAGGTTTACTTTGTCCATATTACACTTCTATGCTCATTGACCTACATAGGGTTGTGGGAACCTGGTGTAGGAGACTATGAGGGGAATTGACTGGGTGAGCTTCCTCAGAGAGTATTTGGACACTTAGGCTATAAGGGGTATTGACTGAGTGAGAATCCTCAAAGAGCCTATAACCACTTAGGGCTATAAGGGTAATTGACCGAGTGAGATTCCTTAGAGAGTCCTTGTTTACTTTAGACTATAAGGGGATTGACCACATGAGCTTCCTCAGAGAGTCTTTGTTTGAATTGTATGACATGGGATATAAGGGGAATTGACCGAGTGATCTTCCTTAGAGAGTCATATACCTTGATGATATAAAAGGAATTGATGTGTGATCTTCCTCATAGAGTCCCTGACTACCCTAGACTGTACGGGGAATGGACTGTGTGAACTTCCTTATAGAGCATTAACATACCTTTGAATATAAGGGGATAGACTATGATCGCTTCTTAGAGAGTATTATTATATTTATATGCAGAACCAGAGGGGTTAGACCAAGTGTGCTACCCAGAGGGTTACTTTCACTTTTTAGGTAGGACCAGAGGGGATGGCTGTGAGTACTTCTTAGAGGGGTACTTGTTTGAGGCTTAACTATTTGTTTCACTATTGCTTGCTTTGAAACTATTGATTGTTTACTACTTAGTACTTTCCTATTTACTACTTTTTGTACTTTTACCTACCATATATTCACTGACTGTTAGGCATAGATATTCAGGTGGTTTCCTACTGCGATTTAGTCTCACACCCTATTTGGTCTATGCTTTTGGGCCCAAATAGATTATATTATTGCAGGTATAGATAAAGGCAAGCACCCTTTCACTTCAGGTACTTGACTTGCTATGAGCTGGAGAGAATAGGAACAAGTCTAGGCCTTTTATGGTGAGGAACTGTTATCTTTATAGTTTGTATATGGATCAGTACTGATTGTATTCAGCATTGTGACTATTTTGGCTATTTTCCTAGGCATATGTATCATGCATCATTTATTATGCACTGCTCCAGTTGGTTATTATTTCAGTCTTCTGCAGTTTAATATTGTTAGATATTTACTGCTTCCTCTATTGTATGTATTTTTTTACTTCCACTAAGTTCTCTATAAATGAGGGCATAGTTTCCCCACTATCACACCCAAGGCCCTCACTGCTAGTCGGGTACCTCTGGCATTTGGGGAAATGCACTTGAGGCCATGTGACCAACCAGGTATGGGGTGCCTCTGGGTGGCTTCCGAAACTAGGACGTTTCACTTGGATCTCCAAAGAAGAGTTCTTGGCCCCTCTGACACCTCTTCGAAGTGATTCAAGGCAAGAGGAATGCTATTCGATCTTCTCCTGGTTAGTATCCTCACCCCAATTTATATCTCTCATGATCTCTCTTCTCCTCCCTGGTGTTCCATGGATCCCGAGTTTGATTTTTAGATCTAATACCCATTTTTTATATCTAAACCTATGTTTTATTCATATATCCTTGATTTCATTGTTCTCTATTGGAGTTTTCCTCTTTCAACTTTTTTATTTGAGATATTGTTATCTTGATGTAGGCGGTTCCATTACAATGATTGATTTATATTGACCCTAAATTACTTTATCTAATTTAAATTTTTTGAATTAAATGAAATTTCTATATTTTTATCAAATGAATTTCAATTGTTTTGTAACAAAAACAAAATTCCATTGGATTGACATTGTAAAGTAGGTTTTCAACAAAATTTTTGGAAACCCCCAATTCTATTGAATTGGATCGTATTTATGGAAATTAATAAAATCTAAATTTTCCAATTATAATTATAGATTTGATGAAAATTGTTTCAATTAAAATTTTGAATTTAATTTTGAAAAGGTTTTGATGGGAAATTTTTGAAAACCCCCAATCCCATTGATTTGAGGGTTTGTGGTGAAATTCATGGAATTTTGTGACAAAAATTAAGTTGTTGAATTTAATTTTTGATATTGGATTGTGAATTGATTTCAAATCCCTATTTGTAAAAAATTATTTAAAATTGTTTTGATTTAAACCATAGGGTTATATCTTGGTAAAAGAAGTTTTTTTATTAAAACCCTTTTATGGGTTTTAAATGGAAATTTGGCATATTCGAAAAAGAGAATTGAATGATTTTTATTTTAAGGTTTCTTGAAATAAATTTCCAATCATTTTATTTACTATATAACATGCATGCCTTAGGTAGTTTGTGTGATATTTGGATTGTACTTTATGATTTACAATGTTATAAAATATAAAAGGCACATCGCATTCCTTAGGTGATGGAGATGAGCCCTCTTTGGCATGAGTTCAAAGGGACATATGTACATATTTCCATGTCACCGTGAGTATGGAGTCCCTATATCTTGGAACTATCAAACATTCTTAGGAATATTCCCAAGTTTCTCACTTGTTTCTATTACAAATGAATATATGTCATTATTATAATCTATTTTACATGAGTTCTGAT
The DNA here is from genome assembly GCA_963277665.1 of Viscum album. Lineage (NCBI taxonomy): Eukaryota > Viridiplantae > Streptophyta > Magnoliopsida > Santalales > Viscaceae > Viscum > Viscum album. Next base: position 599,302,209 of record OY728153.1, read on the forward strand.
TTATATAAATTGTTTAATATTAAAGTGTTTACTTAAGCCATTTATGGAAGGTTTCATTGTTTTGGAAATATTCCATCAATTGAAATGTAAAGCATGATTTGATAAAATATTTCCATATTTTGAAATGTAAAGCATGAATTGTTTCATTTATTCTCTTTGAAATTCCAAACCTATTTGTTTTAAATTAAAAGATATATTGGGTTAATTTAATATTGGTATCTCTTATGGAATCTTTTGTGAGACCCAACTGAGATTTTTAGCCCACACCCTACTTGTGTCTTCGTTTGTTTATAGATTATCTCATACCAAGTTTGAGCAGCAGTAAAGAACCACTTGGAGGTGTTTCTAGATATTGATATGTGGACTTAGTGATTTTCTTCCTTTGGGACTTGGGGAATTTTTCCTTATTCATTGTACTTTTCAAATACTTCCTTGCGCTATTATGCCTGTTTAAATTCTGGTATACTACTCCAAGTAGATCTTCCTTTTTGTGAATATTATCCTGTTTCTTTTGATTCTACAATTTAAGTGAAAAATCATTAATGCTTTAATTTTTTATGATGCCAGTGTCTAGTTGTAGACCTGTGGGGGTTAGGAATGCCTTTCGGTCTATGACAGTGCTTGAATGGTTATCTGGTTACTAAGGTACTTGGGCTAGTTTGTGATAGTATCTCTATAGACATAGGTAATAGAGATTCGTAATAAAAATACACCCCAAATTTTATCAATTTCCATATGGGATTAAATATAAAATAAATTGTAAGGTTAATGAATATAATATTTCTTAATCTATTACCTTATAATTCATTTCTTTTATATCATAAAAAACTCTCTGTATCGATTGTAAGATTATACTCATGCTAATATAAAATATCATCATAACCCTTAATACTTTCTAATGGTAATCTATTATTTGACTATTCCAAAGGACACATTTACTGTATAATTATCATTTCACTTTATGAAATATATGAAGCCAATGCGAATGAATGATAATGTGAAAATTTAATTCATAAAAATATGATCAATTTTTTATTTTTAAACACCAATAATATTTTTTTTGTAAAAATCATAGATAATATCTTTTAAAAAAATATAAGAAATATTAAAAAATTATACTTATGTTTTCTAAAATTTTAGAGTTTTTATAAAGTTATATTATCTCTATGTAATCAATGTCATATCTCAATGTGACCACTATAAAAATTCCACTCACTAAACTCTTTTGTGAGTAAGATTTATGTGGTAATATATTTTTAATAATATTGATACATAGAAATCATAATAATATACATTATTTCCTTGATAGTATCCATAGTTCATAACTCCACAGTATGCAATGTTATGATGTTAATAACTTTTTTGACTACTTTGATCTCTTTCTATATTAATCTCCATCACCTTTAAAATATATTCCATACAAATGATTTCCTTAATAAACTATAGCCAATATAACAATTTATATTATTATTTTACCTTCCTATCATAAACTACTTTTGGATACTATGATATTCATTTAGTTACAGTAACGAAATGTACCCCTTTACAGTTCTCTTTACCAACATAACCTAAACTATTTAGGATATTATCTAAAATTTAATATAATTTTAGAGGGAAATAATTTTATTTATTAAATATTAAATTCTAATTGTCCAAACATACACCCATTAGTAATTTTGTAATTATATTTTGATCGCATATTGATTCATTATTCATTTCCACCATAATAATACTATTTTAAACTTGTTTTGTAATGAATATTAAAAATATAATAATAAATTTAATATCATGTTTGATTCAATTAATTAATTTTTATTACTATTTATTAGGTTATTTTTACTTGTTTTAGTGTTATCAATTTTGGAGGAGGTGATTTAGAGATCACGTGATGAAATTTAAGTCAAATGTAAAAAACTGTGCAAGAGCCCAAGCATGGATGTGGACATAAATATATACAGTGGATAATATATGAATCACATTGGTAAAAAATGGGTTTATGTATGAGAAATATTATGAGATACCTTTATCTAGAAGATCATGGATCCCAATTCATGTATTTGGAAGCCCAAAATATGCCCACATTAGATGAAATTTTGGGTCGGCTAGATTGGACTACTCTTTTTTATTCAGGCTATATCTTGGGCCTCATAAATACAATTAGGATGATTCTTCCTCCATTAGATATAAAACTAGAAGACCCACCTATACCCCCAATGTTGAAGTTATTTTCATATGTTTCGGTCTTCCAACCATCTGGATAAAGAAGGATAAATTGGTCTTCCATGAATTGACACCTAGTCCCTTAGATAGTTGACTTGTTTTTTGGAATGTGTGATGTATTTGTCACCGCTAACCCTAATTTTCTCAAGCGTAATGACTAGTTTTAATTATGAGTTAAACTTGAGAGATCTTTTCAGTGATTTTAATTCTATTATCCCTCATGTATTTCAAAACCTCTAAGTGATCTATTTGGAGGTCTCCTTTGTTGTAATCTCAAGCTCTACACTTGTAATCATGATAAGGTAATTAAATTTCCAGGTTTGTTGTAAATTTTTATTCGTTTATACCTTTTTTTTGTATGATCAAATAAATATAAATGTAATAATTATCCTCATGCTTCAATTCATAACTCAAATCATGTGATGATTTGAGTGTTGTTACCTCTTTTTTCACCCCTTCCCTTTCATGGGAGTGTGAATGGATTATGTAAATTGATAGATTCAAATATCTTGAACCCATGAATATGTATGTTCCTGTTTTGTGGAATATTTTATCATTGACACAAATTCAGTAATCTCATCATGTTGTTGATGTGCTGCCTTGATTGAGTTCTATTTTTACATCAATTAAAATTTGTGGATTTTGAGCAGTCATCGATAATCAATATCATTTATCGATCAAATCCTTGGTGGTAATCTACAAATAACTCACATAACATACTATATTAATTGTGTATAAATCAATTAATCATTGATCCTTCCAATTACATTAAGAGAAATGATGGATTGAGCATCAAGGGACACTTACCAAGGTTGATCATGATTTCTCTATCCTATTTCTCTCACTTAGTAGTATAGTTTATATTTGGTTTTAAAATATAAAACCCCAAGTTTAAAAAATTCCCATTCCTCTTATTTTTATATTAAAATACCTCTTTTTAAATTAATGATCTAGGCCTCTGTCGAGAGAAGACCTAGGGTTGCTGCTATACTACAGAAATTCGAGTTAAAAACAAACATCTAATTTTACATGCTCAACAACGCAATCATATTTTTTTCAGAATATAATTATATGATACATTTTCTATTTTGTGTTTTCAAATAACACTTATTTCATTATTTGGTACTATTTAAATAATAAAATATTTTTTATGTATCGTATATGGTATTCAATGTGTTTTTTTAATTTTCAAAAAATATAATATTTATATATATATATATCTGTGATTTTTGTAAAATACCTACTATTCATATCTTACAAAACTTCTAGTCATTAAAATTTATAATAAATAAACAATTAAATCATTATATTCTTCTAAAATCATGTTATAGGATTTTATTTAATCATACAACATGTGTATTAAAATTAATAGCTTCTCATTATTCATAACAAAACTATATTTGTAAAAAACAACTCTTATTATAGAAGAGAAAATAGATCAAGATATACATCAATTAATTAGATACATATAATATTTATCTATTCAACTAAATTCCAATATTTTATTTAAAAACTTTTGACCCGTCACTTAAATGCAAACTACTAGATTTATCAATAAAATCCTTAATTGTGAACTCATGTATATTTAATAAATATGTAAAGTTCATATTTTTCATCTTATACATTTTGAAACCTAATGAAGTAATTTCTTTAACACTAATACCTACAATATACATTCCATAGAGTTACATAAACTTCTTATGGTATTCCTTATAATTTCATCATATGGAATAGTCACTCCAACTTCTTGATAACTCCTAGATTTAATGACCTTGATTATATATTTGAAAAAACATTATTGGACTCTCCAAATATCTTTTATTGTTTGGATTTTAACTTTTACCCACTTTTTAATTAACACAACATCAGAACCTAGACATCAAAGTCCCAAGATCATATATCCTTAATAAAATTAAAAAATATGTTTAACTTCTATATATCTCATCCAAAATTCTAAATTATTTATAATATAAATAATTTTATAACCAATTTAATCATTAATAAAACCACTAGTCTAATAAAATCATTAACATGCCCAATTATATTGAGTACAAAAGAGTAGTCTAAAATCCATTTTGTAATCTTAAATATAATTTATTTAAAACCTTTTGTGAATTATTAGGTTCTTATCACAATCATTTTGATCCATTTATTTTTCAAACTTAATATCAAATAACTCTAGAAGATTTTCCCTAACACATATTATTTCTCTAAATAAATTTTATTTTGATACTAGTATATGGATTTTATTACATTAAGCATGTACTTTTTAATGAATTTTTAAAATGTCATGTATTTTGTTAATTATGATATTCATATGCAATAGAATCTTGTATTAGATTAGTATCACATTATATAAACATTTCAAAAGGAACTTTATTAATAACTCTCCGACTAAAATGAGGACCATTATAAAATTAATCATATCTATTAGTAGACCATGGTCAAAATTTCTCAATGTAATGATTACACTATATAATTACTCTCACCACATTACAATTTAGGTAGGAAAACATTATAATAATATCAAATATGGTTCCTAGATAGTTGAATAGAAAAAATGCTTCCTAAATCCGTCATAAGGACATAAACCCAAATCTATTCCTCTTGTATTTGAACTCTTTGGGTCACCAAGATAAGTGAAACTAACAAAACACAATTTTTTGTTACCTAACCCTATGAGTTCTTCATTTACACCTTGTATTATATAATATAATCCATGGGGACTATTCTATAGCAGAACCTACCCAATTTTATTATTGATTAATTTACATATTATTATTTTAGAATGAATCTAACACATAAAATTTTAATTGGGATTTAATCACACCATCTTATCTCATGTATTCCCATTATATGTATTCATGATTATAATTATTTAGTTTAGAATATCATTTCATCCACCAAACTAATATATTTAGTCCACATTAGTGTGAAATTATTCAAAAAACTCATATTTTCCTTTACTCACTCAAAATTGTAGCTAAACATATATAAAAATATTGAATGAATATTTTGTAGAATAAATTGTAAAATTTCATATAAAGGTTAAAAAATATATTAAAATAGGAATCCCCAGATGTTTAAGCCTAGTACTATAGATAGTCAATCACTACATTTATAGAACATGTATTAATCCTCCAGGCTATTCGATATTTTAAAGAAGAAAAATTCCCATATCCATGGGTACTTTACTCAAAAGATATTTTAATTCTATGATAATTCTGACAAAAAATATATATAAACTATATTCAACAACTATATTCAAGCTAAAATATTTAATTATATACTAAATTCTAATAAGATGAAAACTAATATCGTTATTGTGCCTAGAATGTCACTCCTTATATTCTTATATGATAAATTAGAAGTTGTGTAAAACCCTTTGTACTAAGTCATACATCAAAATTGACAATATAAAGAAATATAACATTGAATAATTTATGTAATAAATAAAAATAAATGAATAATTCATATATATAAATATTAGCTAAGAATTTCTTAATTCAAAAAATAAAACAAATTTTAAACACTATATAGTGTTTTTATTCATTATAAACATTTCATAATATTGAATATAAACACTTTATATTCATTTACTAATCTGTACTATTTAATATCATTCATTATATGAAATTCATATCAAATATAATATATTAATGATTTATAAACATTTTTTATCCAATTATTTATTATAAAAACCATTAAAAGAATATAATTATCATTCATTTAAGATTATTTTAAACTTTATCAAATAAATAAAAAAACTATATATTTATGTGGTTTAAATAATTTTCCCAAATGATGAATTAATTCAAACACATTAAATTGAGTAAATATGAATAATTAATAATTCTAAATGTAAACACATTTATATTTCATTATAGTTTTTAAATTTATAAATTGTTTATAAATTTCAACAAATTTCTATATAAATAATTTATATAAAAACTATATGTTATTCCATATATTCAAAATTTTATTTGATATTAAGAAATAACAATTTAATGTCATGAAATATTTATTACTTCATGTTGTATTCATCTATGCATGCTTGAATTTATATAATTATTAACTTATCTATTAATCCATACATAATAATAATATTATATAAAAATTCGATAAAATAACATTCAAAATGAAATAAAAAATAAATAAAAATTTTATTTATTTTTTAGACATGAGTCATTAATATAAAAAATTATATTTTATTTGGGAAAGAAAACCTCATATTAAAAAAGGATAACACTTATCACTTATAATTAATTTATAAAATAAAATAAAATAATCCATAATATGATTTAAATAATTTAAATCTTAGGTATTGATTTATGATTGATATTGGGGTTATCAGTCATAACTTGACTTATTTTAATGCTATAAAGGTGATATGAATATCCTCTATATAAACCATCAATTTAATTCATTGAAAGTCACTATAATTATTTAAGAAATTAAGGGATACATGCGATGTATCATATGCATCATCTGTATCATAAGTCATGATAGGTTCAATGTTAATATTTAGCATTATCTTATGCATGTTACGAGAAATCCGTACATATGTGTTGAAATTGTGTGCCATGTATTGGAAAACTACCAATAATATATTTAAACATGACATGGAATGTTGTTTATCATGACATTGGATTCTTATTTAATATGACATAGATTTCCTACTTTACCCTTTGTTGGATTCAAGTCATAATTAGTAATATGAAATTTATAATACTTAGCTTATGTTTAATCCAATACTAGAAGCTATGGGTTTTAAATCGGGAATTTAAACCCCTATTTAAGGGTAAATAAAATACTAAATATAGTGAAATTTATCTTTTATTTAGGGGGACAGATACCCTTTTCTCTTTTAGAGTAACACTTATGTTTCAAAAAGTGACCCTTATATATTGGTGAACTGTAATGGGAAATATTTTTAATATCACAATTATGATTCAATTCCATTATTCAGGTAACAAAGATTTTTATCACTACCTATGATATTAACTATATATTAAATTAGGGCATAGATCAAAACCAAGTGTTCCCAATGTAACATCATTACGATATGTATTAGAAATACCCTATATTATGTGGAAAGATAATCAAGAATGTGACCCAATGACTGATATTCAACCACACTATTTCATATTCTATGATATGTCTTATAACGTATTAACATATGGTTTTTATTTAAAGAAAATATAAAATCATGTTGAATCAAAGATGAAATTGGATCTGATTGTAACACCCCCCCAATTCGGCACTCTCTCATGTGTCCAGAAAGGGTTAGTTACGAGACCTCAAGTGTGACTCCCTGTATGCGAGATCCTACTGACTAGAAGTGGGGGTGTGAAATATATAGTGGGGAGACTATACCACCAGGTTTGAAGTGTCATAGTAGAATAAAAAGTCATAATAAGTAGAAAAATAATCAAAGTATACACATACCGTAAGACGAAAATAACAACTAACTGAATAATCAAATAAATAAAAAATGAATAATGTAATGTCATGTAGGAATGTAACTAAATGTGATGATAGAAAATAAAATAAATTAACTAGTAGGCTCAAATAAAGGGCTCAAATCATGGATCCTAAACCCCACATCAGTCCCATCTACAAACTCCAACCCAACTGTAAATAAGCAATCAACAACTAGGTCATTTTCCCCTATCCAACCCTACATCCATATAATCTACATGGGTACAAAATGGTGGACCAAATAGGTTGTGAGTATAAATTAGTAATTTAATTCCAACATGTATAAAAAACTAGTTTGATAATGAGTGTATGAAATAAATAGATAACATAATTCAATAATTAAAAAAAATACAATAAAAACCTACTTCAACACTATTCTGGAATATCTCTAATCATGTTTTATGACCATGCCATCCACAATCATATAACCAAGGAAAATAAACTGCTTTAGTGCCATGAAAAAATATCTCTGAAAATTTCTTACAACCATGTCAACCACAATAATATAACCAAGGTAAATAAGTTGTTTTAGTTCCATTCAACAATATCTCTAATCATGTATGGTGACCATTCTAACCACACCCATAAAACCATCATATAGTCATAACCATCTAGGTTAAATTCCTATAATAATTACAATATTCTGGGTTAATGGCCTATAATCATTACACCATTTCTGGTTAAAGGTCTATAAGCATTACAACATGGGAAAGGGTATAGCCTGCTATCTACAAGCATTACAACATGGTACTAGGATGATCCCACTCGATATTATCATTACAACATATAATTGTTCATGTTCTAGGGTTGAGCCTAATATATAAGCATTACAATATAAAATCCAATTCCTATCATATAGAATGGATATCAAAATTTCACATCACACTTCTCAATGGTTAATTATGTGAATTATAATTCTTCTTTCATATTCCATTTTCAATTCACATCAAAATTGATTAAAAGTTATATCAATAAAAAATAATCCATAACTTTAGGGATTCTATAATATTAAATCACCCTTCATCACATGTCATGTTAAACATACATTAAACCATTTTCCAATTCAATCATAATCATGGTTTTCTCCCCCAAAGGGTAGCCATAATCAAGCCATAAGACAACTATACAAAAAACTTCAAGATGTAATATAATTCATTTATTTAATTTATTTATACACACATTATGTTGTCTTAATCACGATAATTCATAAAATTTGGAAATTATCATACTATAAGGTTACGATTTATACCCTTACCATTTACTGAATATCGAACAATGCTTACAATTTCCAACACCCTTGAGGAAGATGGTGGGGATGATTGCAAAGAGGCTCTAGGTATTTCTTACACAAACAGACCGTCAAGAAAGGGAAGTTCTCACCCCATAATATCATGTAGAATTACCTAGGGTTGAGAGGAGAGAATCTGCAGTGGATTAGAATGAAAATCAGCCACACATCATTTTTAAAATATCAGGTCAAGCATTTATAGGTCTTGTAAAGAGATTACACATCATGTAATTATTTTAAATTGAATACACAAAAAAAACCATTGCCTTATATTTATTTTATTAAATCCCTTGAACAATTACATGATTTGTAATCTCTTTACATTATGTGTAAATGTTCTATAGTTGATTTTCAACCCATTTTCCATTCAAACAACCCAAACCCCCTATAAAGCTTCTCAACGTAACAAAAATACATGAAACACTTAACACCTTTATTACCAAAATCTAATAATTCAAACAATAATACATCTGAAAACATTAGGTCATTTTCTCCAATAAAATCTCTCAATATCTGAACAAGACTCAATCACCAAGGCTTGGAAGAAATGTTCAGAGATAATTGTACCTCCAGAAACATGGGATCTTACAACCTCCCCATCATATAACTGCTCGTCCTTGAGATACTCCAAGTTTCATTTTGATGTCTCAATGAACAAGTACATCCATTGTGTTCACATATCAACCTTCCTCCCCCAAGTCTCCTTCTAAACTCATCCATGCTACCACTAGACCCTAAAAAATTTCATCGTCCTACCCTAATGATATTTCCCACTATTATCCACAACTCATATAAGATGATCCTTAGTGGACACATCATCACAAAGCTAGATGTATGACAATTATATCACATGTGAAGGTTTTGGATGATACCTTTGTAGTTGTGACATGTGGAACACTTCATACATGGCACAGTAGAATTGTGGAAGGGCTAGGTGGTTCTCCATTTAACAAACCCTTTCCACTATTTCAAACATCCCAACAATCCTTGGTTCTATCTTTCCCAAATTCTTGACATGGTGATGCCCCAGCCTAGTTGGGATCCAAAGGAAAACATGACGACCAACCTCAAATTATAGAGGTCATCTCTGATGGTCAGCATATGATTTTTTCCTACTCTATGTGGTCACCTACCACTTGTTGAACAACTAAACCTGTTCATATATATCCTACATGTGACTAGGCACAACATGTGTCAACTCACCAATCTATGGCCAAAGAATAGGTTAATACAATAGCCTTCTGTAAAGAACCGGAATTTTCAAGGAAAAGTTTTTCTTAATTTTCTTTGGAATTTTACAAGAACATAGTTTCTGACGACACCGGATTCTGAGGCCCGGTGTGCCCGGAATTAATTTCCGAAGTTTAGCTCAGGTATGTTCAATGAATGAATGAGCGGGAATTTCTAACTTTTTAACCGGTGCCCGGAATCGAATTTTGAGGGCACCGATGGAACCGCAGTGCCGGTATTTTCTTAGGAACTCCTATTCCGGAGTTGCGTTTTCACGGGAGGAGTTGTTAAAAAATTGTAGCTTAACTGAGGAATGAATAAAATTGTGAGACAGTTTTATTTCTTATGTCTAAGGTAGTTTTATCCTACATGGGGAAGTTGGGGTGGCACCTAACTACCCATGTGAGGATAAATGAGAGGATAATGTGTGGTGGGGCCCACACGAGCCCCTACCTTTTCAAATTCCCCATAACTCCCTAACCCCTTAAACTCCCCATTAAACCTCCCTTGTAATTAAGTGAGTGACTTATCCTCTCCCCACTTCCCCTCATTAAATCATACCAACACTTATTCAATTAATTGAATTAGGTATTTGAATTTTGTATTTTGAACCCATGGCATGTTATAATAAAATAAGAGGAGCTTATTTTATTTTTTGGGGGTTATTTTGGTTGTGTTGTGAAAAGGGTGGAGAGAGCTCTAGCTTTGGAAGAACTTCATTCTTCAACGAAGAACGACGCCTCTTCGACGAAGAACGCGAAGAATGTCTCTTCCGCCATTGAAGCACGACGACGCCATCTTCTTCATCATTCTTTAACCAAGGCAAGGAAAGGGAAGCGACGCCCACGACATCTCCAACGACGAGTACCCTTCATCCTTTCCGACGCATGAGCATGAGAATTGGGAGTGTATAATGAATGCGGTGAAAGACGAACTTCATCGTCTTCTTTCCGCAACACTGTCGTCGATCGACGAATCAAAGGTAGGGAATTTTTTATGAAAAATTAATGAACCTCATGCTACTTCCTTCTAAATCAAAGAACACGGATCAAATAAACCTTAATTTGATTCGTGAAGATTATGTTTTGGGTTGGGATTTTATTTTGGTAAACTCTTATCTTGTGAGCAAAGAACGACGAGCATGGACCAACCAATTCCGGGTTGATCCGTGGATCGTTCGTACATGTGGATCGATGTAAGGGTTTAATTTTATTTTTTTTGTTTTTGAATACCAACTTGACAATCCTAATGGATTTTAAAACCAATTGTTATCGAATAACGCGAGGGGGTCAGACCGCACAAACATGGCCGACCTTCCTCTTTATTTTTCATGTTGGTTATTTGTGGATTGAGACGGGAATGGTGCGTGCTGTCGCACCGCGCGGAAACTTGCGACATGGAATGCGCGGTGCCGTCGCGCCGCGTCGTGAAAAACAAACAAGGGCGCGACACCGTCGCACCGCATCGGAGAAACCCGAAGACATCTGCGGACGGAGTCGGGCCACAGCGAAGGGGCGCGGCGCCAGCGCGCCGCGCCGGAGAACCACGAAGATGGCGCATTTCATTTTTGACGTGCGGATTGATGGGAGATGACAAACGAGGCCTCAAGGTAATTTTGAGGCCTCCGAAGTGAAGGTTGGGTCCCGGGAGGACCATAGGCGAAGACGGCAGGAGAAACAGACCACCGGAGTGCATCTGGTGGTCCGCGGAAGGCGGCGGCGGCGGCTGCCGCCGGCATCAATTAGCGGCGAGGGCGGGGGAGCCTCGCACCCCGCTCCGCGATTCGGCTCGGCCACGCTGGCTGAGCCGCGGCCGGCCGGTCGGGCCAGACCGAGCCGGGTCGGGCCTGGCCGGGCCCAGCCGGGTCGGACCCGGGTCGGGTCAACCCGGTTCGGGCCGACCCAGGGGGGGTCGGGCCGGGTTGACCCGGGCGCAGACCCCCCGTTTTCGGACCGTTTTCAGACCGTTTTCGGTCGTTTACTGATATATTGAGCTACAGACCTCCGATTGACGTGCCGTCAGTGGCAACACGATCCTTGGATCGAGACGGTCGTTTCGGTATATTACACTCAAGGTTTCTGAGAACTTTGGGTACGGCCGGGTTGGTTCGTACACAAAACCAACCAGGCCCTCGGAGCGGAAACGCTCATATATTGAGCTCCAGACGTCCGATTGACGTACCGTCGACTTTGTTGGAATCCTCTTAATGAGACAGAACTTTTGGCTTACTCCACTCGAGGTTTGGATGTCGTCGTACTGCGGTTGGATTGGTTCGCTCACGAAACCAACCGGGCCCCTAGAACGAAAAAGGCAATAACTCACAGACCGGGCGTTAGATTGACGCGCCGTCTGTTTCGTTGAATTCCTCTTGATGAGACGGAACTTTTGGCATACTCCACCTGAGTTTTGGACGCAGTTGAAGTATGGCCGGGTTGGATTGTACCTGAAATCCAACCGGGCCCCTGGAACGGAAAAGCTGATATCTTACAGACAGGACGTCCGTTTGACGAACCGTCAGCGACGTTGATGATCACATTGAGTAACGGTCCCTATGAGTATACCCTATGAGAGTTCGGGGTACAGTTGAGATATGGCCGGGATTGGTTCGCTCACGAAACCAACAGAGCCCCTAGGACGAAAAGGCTAGTAACTCACAGACCGGTTATTCGATTGACGCGCCGTCTGTTGCGTTGAGACCCCTATGACGAGGCGGTCCTTTAAGATACTTCTTCGTGGGACTTTGTGATACTTGGAGTATCGACTAGTAGCTCGTGGAGAGGACACTCCCAGAGACGAGCGTACGGAGTACGGAGACCGTGTAGCATACTGAGACCTGACGACTGCTTGACCGACTCGACTTGGAGTGAGTCGACTAGCCCAGTGGACAGAGCACTACTGTGTGAGGTGCAGACCCATGGCGAATGGAGCACTACCTGTGTGACAATGCAGACCAGCGGTACTCGTCCAGAGAGTACCTCAGCAGGCTACTAGGGGGTGTGCACTACTGTGTTTGGTTGGCATACCCCGGCGGGAAGCACTACTGTGTTTGGGTGGCTGGCCCGCGGTACTCGACAGAAGGAGTACCTCAGCAATCTTAGGTTAGTGAGCAGTACCTCAGAGTCGTGACAGGACCACTGTACACTCCAGAGACGGAGCTCTTCAGCAGTTACAGTTTCGATAAAGAAAATCCTGGTTTGAGCTGAGTCTATGACCTTTGTGTTCCCTCATGATTGAGATGGGTTACTTGATAACTCTGGTATATTTATGGGCATATACCTGGGTAGTGGTTATCCGTTGATTTCATAATACTTGTGTTTCCTCATGATTGAGATGGGTTACTTGATAACTTAGGTATATGTATGGGCATATACCTAAGTAGAGGTTATCTGTTGAGATCTTCTTTGAGGTTATCCTTGTTGGATTTAGTGATACCTTGAGGGTCTCGGCGTACCTACTGAGTATTGTTATACTCACCCCTGCACGGGCTTTTCCCACACCTCGTTGTGTTGGTTGCAGACGACGGGTAGTGCTGACGGAGGCCAAGTGTTCGAAGACTGGACGGTACCCGGAGGTGGACTACACGACGAGTCAGTACCCGGAGGTGGATTACATAACGAGTCAATATCCGGGGGTGGAATTCATGGCGAGACGCCACTCGGAGGAGGTTGACGGGCGAGAGCGTTTTGGATGCTATCTGTACCTACCCTTCAGGTAGGATCCGAGGAGGACGACCCAGGAGCCGCTTCTGTTCTTCCAGCTATTGTCTTTTCATGTTGTACTTTGTTCAGTTGTAGTTGTACTTTCATTTGGGTTTGTATTCTGGCCAATTTACCTTTCAGCACTTCTCTTTGTACTTAGTTTTTTACTTCCGCTTGTACTCTGTGGTGTTTTGTTACTTTTATAAAGGCAATGCCTTCCTAGTTATCAGGATTTACGCCTTTGGTGCTAGTCGCCAGCCCCTGGCATATAGAAGGCGGGCTTGGGGTAGTCACGGCATGGGCCCCGAGGACGGGTTGTGACAAATTGGTATCAGAGGAGTTCGGTTCTTCTGCAGAACTTATGACTCTGACATTTTCTTTTCTGTGAGGCAATAGTGTTAAGAGTACCGAGTGTGGATTTCAGTTCAGGGAGTCCAGTGTTGGTGCGGGCGGTCGACGTATCCATACACCAGGACCATGAAAACTGATTTCTGACTTTGTGCACGAAAACACTGATTGCGTGTGTGTTTCTAAAATGTTTTAAAGTCAGCTCAAACCAGTTCATCTCACCAGGTATAAACGTTGACCATGTCGCATCTGTTCAGGATGTCTCCAAGCAGACAGTCAGTTCGAGTTCTGAGAGAGTACTCGATGACGGCTCACCGAGCGACGAGGCTCTGGTTTAGGGCCCTTTTTACTATGTTGGCACCCTCGGGTGGTGTACCAGCAGCACCACCACCTGTTGGGTAACAGATTCCAACAGCTATACTAGAAAACTGTGCACGCTGGCAGAGCACGTTGCATGAGTTCCAGTAGTAGAGGCCTATGAGGTTACGAGGCGAGACAGTTTCCCAGACAGCAGAGCAGTGGCTGGAGGCGATTGATATAGTTTTCCGCCTAGCTGAGACATCAGTAGAGTGGATGGTGGACTTGGCCACTAGTGTTTTCCAGTGAATTACCATGAGGATGGTTCGTATAGTGATGAGGCTTCGGTACGTTGACCGATGCCTGAGATAGTGCCTTTGGGTAGTGTGTCAGCTATGCATCACTACCTGTTGGTCAGCAGTTACAACCGGTGGTACCGGTAGGTGACAGGTGTAAGCTTACTGCCTTACATGTGATCTAACTTCAGATACCATCAAGTTCCGAGGCGAACCTAACTCATAGGCGGCTGAGGACTGGCTTGAGGAGGTGGCCGAGAGTTTTCTAGAGCTTATATAGTTTCGGTGGGACGACGGGTTTATAGCTGAGAATTCATCGAGGCATACCGAACATACCGGGTACTCGATGAATGTGTTTCGATCAGTGCAATAGAGCTCAGACCTCTGAGCGTGGTTTGTTTAAGGAATTTCGAGCCAGCACCTTTTCTATATGCATTCCTACTTAGGCTTGGGTGACAGAAAGAACCTTTGTGGTTGAGAATTCTTTGCTGATCGAATACAGCCAGAGAATGTTAGAAGTTTGGAAAGTATGAAACTGACTCCAGTATCAGAGACTTGGGAATGTAAAATGTTTCAAGAATAGGAAATGTTAAGGACATATGAATCTGCAGAGCAGCAGACATGGAGGCAGATCTAGGAGAGCATCTTGTGGTGGTGTACATTTCAACATGTTACCATCACCCACCTTTGTAGTCTCTGCTAGACTCAGGGAGTTGGAGAGCAGGGAAAGAGAGTAGCTGCTTGCGGTCATGGAGTGCGACCAAAAAGGGCTCTAAGGATGATTCGAAGTGCGGACCTTGTCTTCTACTAGCTTTCGTAGCCACAGACATCGAAACGAATCATCCCTTCCTTCCATGAATCTAGTCCCAGACCTAGAGTTTCCGGTTAAGCCGTTGACTTGACCCTCACGTTTGGAGATAACTTTGGGAGGAGACTCGATAGTCACACTTACGTTGACGGTGTGATCTGACCCTTGAGGCGAGAGTCTCGGTTGGGACCTCTTGGTGGCAGGGTTGAGGTCTTACGACGTTAGTTTGAGTATAAATTTGGCAATCACTATTCATACTCAAATTGACTGTATTAGGCAAACTTCGGGATGGGTTTTCCTTGGTCGGCGAAAAGGAAACCCTGGGCAGCACAAGTTAAACTCATGCACGGGAGGGTGCGACCGATCACTCTTGAGTCGGCCAACCTTACCCTCATGGCAGCAGTCGTTTTTAGTTTCAGTTCTAATCTGAAAAGGGAAGACCTATAGAGTTTAAGGATGGCGACCACGTTCTTATAGGGTCTCACCTCGACGAGGTTTACGGAGATGTGGCCAAGGTGGAAAGTTATCTCCAAGGTTCAACGGACCTATCTAGGTCCCCAGTAGGGTAGTAGAGGTGGTTTACCACTTCACCATTCCACCTCAGTTGCACCAGGTGCACGACGTTTCCAAGTATCTCAACTAAGGAGATACGTTCTTGATCCTTCCCACATCATCGACCTCAAGGAGTTGGACGTCAATGATAGGGCGACATGCACGGAGGTTCCAGTGGGGATCGAGAATCGACAGGAGCAGATCCTACGAGGATGATCGATTCCTCGGGTTCACTTTCTTTGACAGTACAGGAACCTCTAGGTGAGCACGTGGAAGCGGAAGGCTCATATGCGTGCTTTGTACCTCTTTTGTGACCCTAGTTTGTGTTGAAGCTTTATGAGGACGTAAATCCCTGAGGTGGGAGTAATGTAAAGACCCGGAAATTTTAAGGAAACGTTTTTCTTAATTTTCTTTGGAATTTTACAAGAACGCAGTTTCTGACGGCACCTGATTCCGAGGCCCGGTGTGCCCTGAATTAATTTCTGAATTTTAGCTCTGGTACGTTCAGTGAACGAACGAGCGGGAATTTCTAACTTTTGAACCGGTGCCCGGAATCGAATTCTGAGTGCACCGATGGAACTGCATCGCCGGTAATTTCTTAAGAACTCCTATTCTGGAGTTTCATTTTCATGGGAGGAGTTGTTAAAAAATTGTGGCTTAATTGAGGAATGAATAAAATTGTGAGACAGTTTTATTTCTTAAGTCTAAGGTAGTTTTACCCTATATGGGGAAGTTGGGGTGGCACCTAACTACCCATGTGAGGATAAATGAGAGGATAATGTGTGGTGGGGCCCACATGAGCCCCCACCTTTTCAAATTCCCCATAACTCCCTAACCCCTTAAACTCCCCATTAAACCTCCCTTGTAATTAAGTGAGTGACTTATCCTCTCCCCACTTCCCCTCATTAAATCATGCCAACACTTATTCAATTAATTGAATTAAGTATTTGAATTTTGTATTTGAAACCCATGGCATGATATAATAAAATAAGAGGAACTTATTTTATTTTTTTGGGGGTTAGTTTGGTTGTGTTGTGAAAAGGGTGGAGAGAGCTCTAGCTTTGGAAGAACTTCATTCTTCAACGAAGAACGACGCCTCTTCGACGAAGAACACGAAGAATGTCTCTTCCGCTATTGAAGCACGACGACGCCATCTTCTTCATCATTATATAACCGAGGCAAGGAAAGGGAAGCGATGCCCACGACATCTCCAACGACGAGTACCCTTCATCCTTTCCGATGCATGAGCATGAGAATTGGGAGTGTATAACGAACGCGGTGAAAGACGAACTTCATCGTCTTCTTTCTGCAACACTGTTTTCGATCGACCAATCAAAGGTAGGGAATTTTTTATGAAATATTAATGAACCCCATGCTACTTCCTTCTAAATCAAAGAACGCGGATCAAATAAACATTAATTTGATTCACGAAGATTATGTTGTTGGTTGGGATTTTATTTTGGTATTCTCTTATCTTTTTAGAAAAGAACGACGAGCGCGGACCAACCAATTCCGGGTTGATCCGTGGATCGTTCGTACGTGTGGATCGATGTCGGGGTTTAATTTTATTTATTTTGTTCGGGAATACCAACTTGACGATCCACTTGGATTTTAAAACCAATTGTTATCGAATAACGCTAGGGGGTCGGACCGCACAAACACGGCCGACCTTCCTCTTTATTTGTCATGTTGGTTCTTTGTGGATTGAGACAGGAATGGCGCGTGTCGTCGCACCGCGCGAAAACTTGCGACAAGGAATGCGCGATGTCGTCACGCCACGTCGTGAAAAACAAACAGGGGCGCGACGCCGTCGCACCTCGTCAGAGAAACCCGAAGACATCTGCGGACGGAGTTGGGCCACGGTGAAGGGGCGCAGCGCCAGCGCGCCGCGCCGGAGAACCACGAAGACGGCGCATTTCATTTTTGACGTGCGGATTGACGGGCTAAGACAAACGAGGCCGCAAGGTAATTTTGAGGCCTCCGCACTGAAGGTCGGGTACCGGGAGGACCATAGGCAAAGACGACAGGAGAAACGGACCACCGAAGCACGTCTGGTGGTCCGCGGAAAGCGGCGGCGGCGCGCCCCGGAAGTTGTCGCCGGCGTCAATTAGCGGCGAGGGCGGGGGAGCCGCGCACCCTGCTCCGCGATTCGGCTCGGCCACGCTGGCCGAGCCGCGGCCGGCCGGTCGGGCCGGACCGAGCCGGACCGAGCTGGACCGAGCCGGACCGAGCTGGACCGAGCCGGACCGGGCCGGACTGGGCCCAACCGGGTCGGACCCGGGTCGGGTCGACTCGGTTCGGGGCGACCGGGTTCGAGCCGACCGAGCCGGACCGGGCCGGACCGAACCGGACCGAGCGGGACAGGGCCGGACCGAGCCGGACCGAGCTGGACCGAGCCAGACCGGGCCGGACCGGGCCCAGCCGGGTCGGACCCGGGTCGGGTCGACTCGGTTCGGGTCGACCAGGTTCGGGCCGACCCGGGGGGGGGGGGGGGGGGGGGGGGTCGGGCCAGGTCGACCCAGGCCCAGACCCCCTGTTTTGGGACAGTTTTTGGTATTTTACTCATATCATGATCTACGGACCTCCGATTGACGTGTCGTCAGCGGAAACACGATCCTTGGATCGAGACGGTCGTTTTGGTATATTACACTCAAGGTTTCGGAGAACTTTGGTACGGCCGGGTTGGTTCGTACACGAAACCAACCGGGCCCTCAGAGCGGAAACGCTCATATCTTGAGCTCCGGACGTCCGATTGACGTACCGTTGACTTTGATGGAATCCTCTTAATGAGACAGAACTTTTGGCTTACTCCGCTCGAGGTTTGGATGTTGTTGGAGTGCGGTTGGATTGGTTCGCTCATGAAACCAACCGGGCCCCTAGAATGAAAAAGACAACAACTCATAGACCGGGCGTCCGATTAACACGCTGTCTGTTTCGTTGAATTCCTCTTGATGAGACGGAACGTTTGGCATACTTTGCCCGAGTTTTGGACGCAGTTGGTGTATGGCCAGGTTGGATTGTTCCCGAAATCCAATCGGGCCCCAAGAACGGAAAAGCTGACATCTTACAGACAGGACGTCTGTTTGACGAACCGTCAGCGGCGTTGATGATCACGTTCAGTAACGGTCCCTATGAGTATAACCTATGAGAGTTCAGGGTATAGTTGAGATACGGCCAGGATTGGTTCACTCACGAAACCAACTGGGCCCCTGGGATGAAAAGGCTAGTAACTCACAGACCGGGCGTCCGATTGATGCATCGTCTATTGCGTTGAGACCCCTATGACGAGGCGGTCCTTTGAGATACTTTTTCGTGGGACTTTGTGATACTTGGAGTATCGACCAGTAGCTCGTGGAGCGGACTCTCTTAGAGACAAGCATGCGGAGTACGGAGACCGTGTAGCCGACTGAGACCTGACAATTGCTTGACCGACTCGAATTGGAGTGAGTCGACTAGCCCAGTGGACGGAGCACTACTATGTGAGGTGCAGACCCATGGAGGATGGAGCACTACATGTGTGACTATGCAGACCCGCGGTACTCATCCGGAGAGTACCTCAGCAGGCTACTAAGGGGTTTCCACTACTGTGTTTGGGTGGCGTACCACGGCGGGAAGAACTACTGTGTTTGGGTGGCTGGCCCGCGGTACTCGACAGGAGGAGTACCTCAGCAGTCTTAGGTTAGTGAGCAGTACCTCAGAGTCGTGACAGGACCAATATACACTCCAAAGACGGAGCTCTTCAGCAGTTACGGTTTCGATAATGAAAATCCCGGTTTGAGCTGAGTCTATGACTTTTGTGTTCCCTCATGATTGAGATGAGTTACTTGATAACTTAGGTATATGTATGGGAATATACCTGGGTAGTGGTTATCCGTTGATTTCATAATCCTTGTGTTTCCTCATGATTGAGATGGGTTACTTGATAACTTAGGTATATGTATGGGAATATACCTAAGTAGAGGTTATCTGTTGAGATCTTCCTTGTGGTTATCCTTGTTGGATTTAGTTAGACCTTGAGGGTCTCGGGGTCCCTACTGAGTATTGTTATACTCACCCCTGCACGGGCTTTGCCTGCACCTCATTGTGTTGGTTGCAGACGATGGGCAGTACTGACGGAGGCCGATTGTTCGAAGACTGGACGGTACCCGAAGGTGGACTACACGATGAGTCAGTACCCGGAGGTGGACTACATGATGAGTTAGTATCCGGAGGTGGACTTCATGGCGAGACGACACTCGGAGGAGGTTGAAGGGCGAGAGCGTTGTGGAGGATATCTGTACCTACCCATTAGGTAGGAACCGAGGAGGACGACCCAGGAGCCGCTTCCGTTCTTCCAGCTGTTGTCTTTTCCTGTTGTACTTTGTTCAGTTATAGTTGTACATTCATTTGGGTTTGTATTCTGGCCCATTTACCTTTCAGCACTTCTCTTTTTTACTTAGTGTTTTACTTATTCTTGTACTCTGTGGTGTTTTGTTACTTTTATAAAGGCAATGCCTTCCCAGTTATCAGGATTTACGCTTTTGGTGCAAGTCGCCAGCCCCTGGCCTATGGAAGGCGGGCTTGGGGTAGTCACGGCATAGGCCCCGAGGACGGGTCGTGACACCTTCCATACAAAGCCTCAAAATTTTCCACATGGATAGATTCCTAGATACTACTATTGTATGAAAACTCTACGAGTTCCATATGTTTCTCGCATGAACCACCAAAATACAAAACATAGGGTTATAACATATCCTATAGAAATTGAATGATCCACTCAGATTGAACTTCAATCTATAGATAATAGGTTGTTCCTAAAAGAACACATGATTCCAAGGATTTTTTAATAAACTTCTAGAAACACAATGTGAAATGAGAATCTCTGCTTAAAATGATACTAGTTAGAACATTGTGAAATCAAACCACCTAGAGCATGTAAATATTTTATATATTACCAACTATATAGTTTTCCCTAATAGGTTAGAAGTGGGATACCCTAGTCACTTGATACACAAGAACTCATATATCACCCTTCTAATGGGTCATAAAGGATAATCCCATCACAAAATCCACTGTGACATCATCCCATTTCCACTCTGGAATGGAAAAAGGCTGAAAAATCACAACTGACCTATGATGATCGGCCATCACCTACTAACAAGTGAAGAATATTATCGTGAATCTTACCACCTCCTTCTTCATTCATGACCATTATTTTTGTCTATGGAGATCAAGATACATATTTTTTAAAACAGGATGAACCACACATCTATAAGCACGAAACTACCACATAATCTCCTCAAGAAATCTCATAGGAACTCATACATGGCCATAAAAAAGAGATGAATTTCCAATACTGAGAGGCCATTCTAATGGAATCTCCCCATCACATAATTTTTCTCTCTGAACTATGCCCTTCAGATCGTACAACTACTCATTCATAATCTGGTCTAAAATAATTGGTAAAAAAGTTGTCTATGTCCAAGCTACTCAACCCCATATATTCCAAAACATCCAGATGCATGTCTTCAAAGAGGAACATTATCCTTCACTCATCCCAGGGCTCTCATACTGCATATATCAATGTCTTTATTCTCAAATAATGAATAATAAATTTTTCCTTTCCGGGTGTATAATCCAATTCAACCTTTAATGTCTACAAATACTTAACCCACCTCCTCTACTGAAGGTTCAGGTCCCATTGAGAAAATATGTACCTAGGTATCATGTGATTCGTGTATACCAAAACCCTATCATCCATTAGATATTACCTCCAACATTATAGGGAAAGTAACACTGCATCTAAATCTAGATCGTTAGTAGGTTAATTCCTCTCATACGGTCTAGGATTCCACAATCCATTAGCAAGAACATGATCCTCCTACATTAGAAACACTCTGATTTCATCTACGGATACTTCACATTACATGGTATATACTTTACACGATGTAGGTAAATTAAGGATAGGTGTTGAGGTCATCCTTCTTTTCAGCTCCTGAAAAGATATTTTACAATCACAAGACCAAACAACCATCACCCCTTTATTATTCATCCCATACACTAGTGCTGCAAAATGTGAGAAATCATATATAAAATGTTAGTAATAACTAGATAAACCTAAAAATCTCTAAATTTTTAAGCGGTTATTTGGTTGTTCCCAAGATATCATTTTTGAAACTTTATTTGTGTCCATTGACACTCCTACCTCTGAGATGACATGTCCCATGAAGTGCACATTATTTATCCATAAATTGAATTTGTCTATCCTAGAATAAAGTCAATATTATATCAATGTACATAGGACGATGTCAAGATATTTGGCATGATCATCTACTAACAGAGAGTACACTAAGATGTCACTGACAAAAAACACCATAAACTATTGTAGAATAGGATGAATGATCTTATTCATTAAGGCCTGGAATATTGCAGGCACATTTGTCAACCCAAATGACATCACTACAAATTATCCATACCTTATCTTAAAAGTATACTGAGCTATGTTTAATAGTCTCACCCATAAAAGGTGGTAAAATGAACTCAAATAAATCTTGGGAATAACTTATCACCTCTCAACTGATGTAAAATATCATCAATATATGAAAGAGGATATTAGTTCTTGACCATCATCTGGTTTAACCACTAAAAATATTCACATAAGTGAAATGATCCATCAGCCTTTTAGAGAAAACAACTTGATAACACCAAGGATATATACTCTTACATATGATGCTTTTATATTATAGATCTTTCAACTAAACATTAAACATCAAATCTATACTGGTGACATTCTGTATGGTGGGATAGAAACTATCTCTACTCCCTAAACCAACTCGATCATGAACTTGATCTCTCGCTTAGGTGGTAATCCATATACCTCATCAATAAGGACATCCTGAATATGGTATAACACTGTAGGAAAATAATTAATCTACATTCTAACATTAACTAGAGAAATAATAATTATATTTTCCATGAGAAAATTTGATCTACACTGAATTGGTCCTGCACGATCGGCCTAAAGATCTCACTCAACCTAGTGAGAATAGATGCTTCTATTTGAAGATAGGAAAGTAAATATACTCTTATAAAACATTATATGAGCTTTGTATATAACTAACCAATCCATACCTAGAATTAATTTGGATAATATCATTTCCTGTATGAATGGTTCTTAAAAGAAATGGTAACCACTAATCTCTTGAGAACATGCCTTACAACATTTGATATTCTCATACCACACTCCCAGTAGTGTGTCAATGGTTAAAACACCATCTAAGAATTCCACATCCAATCCCACACAATTTTTAAAATTAGATGATAGAAAAGAATGAGATTCTTTTGTATCAAACAAAACATGAGATAAGGTAGATGATACTAGAATCATACCTTTAATGGTTGACAATCATGCATCCACATTATCCAGAGTACTTTGAATAATGTGAAACTAACTTTTCCATCTACCTTGGGCTCCATTATTACTACCTTGAGATCCATCCATGGCTTGGTACTATTTCTCATGCAATGGGGTACCACGTCCCCTACCTCGGCCAGAACAGCATGTGGAACTCTAGCTACCAGTCTAATGAGGGGTAGTTAATCCCCTTCCTGTCTTCAGTACCTTTCCTAATCCTATACCAATAGTCAATTATGTAAAGTGTACATAAAACCGCTAAATATGACCTAGTATTCCATGGATATGACACTCTAATATGCGGTAATAAAAATGATGCTGATTGTGGTAAAAATTAACATATTGATAGAAATCTAATGGAACATGATCTTGTGATGGTAGTCCACTGCCCTGATTGTTCCTCCCACTACTACATTGGTGAAAACTTTCATAACGACAATGTTTCTCACTCAAATAAGAACTTCCATATTTTCCTTCTAAAATATAATGTCCCCTACTTGCGGTCTCTCTTAAAATCCATTATGTGATGAGAACCTGCCTCATCACATTTTTAAAGATACTTAAAAGGAAATATTTTACCTACGACCTAATCTCATAACAAAATCCATTTTGGAAGAATCTCACCTAAGAGATATCATCATATTCCAAGGATGTTGTGAAACAATGTAGGTCAGTAAAACATCTAGCATAGTCTAGAATTGAGAAACCCTCCTATGTCAGATTCCTAAACTCGTAATATTTTTTGTCCCTTGAGGATTTAGGATAGAAATGGTTCAATAACTCCTTAACAAAATAATTATAAGATAGTTCATCGTACTACCCAACTTCCTCCAGAATATCCCACAATTTCTTGGATGGTCCATGTAGCGTGTATGCAACAAGACTGACCCTCATATATATGGGTGTCTCGAGATGCTTAATATTGTCTGGATGGACTCAATTCAGAACTCAGCTACCTGGGGCCCCCCTTCCTCAGTAAAAATTAGAAGATTCTAAAGCTAAAACTCTCTTTTCAACTCAAGCATCGATGGAATACTATGAGCATTCTCTATTTCTAGGGATCTTAGGACCCTCAGGATGATATCGTAGAGATGATCATTCATCTGCTCCTCATGAACTATAGGAATGTTTGGTTCATTGATGTTAGGATCATGCTAATTTCTACTCTCTAAATGGTCAAGTCGAAGATGATGTGGAGGAATTTTCTCTACAAGACAAAGGCACTCCTTAGAGAACTGTTTAGCAACAGGGTCGACCTAATAGGTGACTATAATAGAAAACCGATAACTATTTCTCTCTCTAGACATGCATTACAAGTATTTTAGCATGACATGAAAACTCTTTTCATTTATCCAATGTAATAGATATCTCATAACATGGATCAACCGGAAAGTGTATATTACTATAAAAAAATAGATATGTACCTAACATGAATAATTCTTCTCAAAATATCCCTATGTGCCTATTATAATGTATGTATCCTCATATCACACCTAACCTGGCCATGATTAAAAATTTCAAGAAATAATAAGATAATAAAGTAATAACCACACAAAACATGTCAATCACCAAATGTAAAATAACATCAACTATAACAAGTACCTAGCACAAAATGTAATCTCATCCCTGGGCACTCAGGTTTTACCCCATACATAAGTTTGATGCTCCAATACACAAGATCATTACAATTTCCAGACACATCCCAGTCTCCTTTATACATTTTCTCAAATTTAAATCAAAAGAAAAACACCTTACTTTGATACCTCTTTGTCACATCCCCCAATATGAAACTCTCTAATGTTTCCAAAAAAGGATGCTTACAGGACCTCCACTGCACCTCCTCGTACTCCATAGGCTGCTGACATGTAGTAGGGGTGTGAAATGTATAGTACGAAGATAATACACCCTGGTATTAAGTGCCATAGTAGTATAAAAAATCCTAATAAGTGTAAAAATAATCAATGTATACACATAGTGGAAGACAATAATAAAAGCTGACATAATATCACAGTAAATAATAAAGTAATAATGTAATGATGTAATGTAATGTAACTAAATCTCATGGTAGAACAATAAAATAAAGAGACTAGTATAATCAAATAAACGAGTCAAGTACATGGTCCCGAACCCCACATTGATCCCATATCCAAACTCCATCCCAATCGTAAAAAAAATAAATCAATAACGACATCATTTTCCCTAGTCCAAACCAGCATCAACATAATCTTTTCAGGTACCAAAAGACATACCAAATAGGGTATGAGTATAACTCAATAGTTCAACACCACCATGTCTAAAAAACTAGTATGAAAGAGAGTGTATTCAATAATTTGATAATAGTTGTATTAATTAATTCAATAATTAATAAAATAAAACAACAACCTCCTAATACTCTATTCTAGAATATCTCTAAGCATTTATTATGACCATGTCAACCACAATAATATAACCTTGGTAAATAACCTTCCTTGGAGCTATTTCAGAATATCTCTGAGCATGTATTATGAAAATTCAAACTAAAATCATAATACCAAGGTAGATAACCTTCTTCAGTTCTAGGCCATATAATCTCTAATAATATATCATGGCCATTCCATCCAAAACCATATTACATAGTTATAGTCACAACAATAAAGTTAAAATACCTATAAGAATTACAGTATTCTTGGACAAATACCTATAAGAATTACATCATGGGATTGGCCACAACCCACTCTATATAAGCATTACAACATGAAACTAGGGTGATCCCACTAAATATCAGCGTTAGGGCATTGAAGTGTGAAAGTGGATGGGTTAGGACTAATATATAATCATTACAACATGGAACACAATTCCTATCATATAGAATTGATGTCACAATATCACATCACATTTCTCAATGTTTAATTATAAAAATTACTATTCATTATTCATATTCCAGTTAAAAATCAATTCACAATTGATTAACAATTATATCAGTAAGAAATAATCAATAATTTTAGAGATTCTATAATAAGAAATATCCAAGATTACATGTTTTTCTAAACATAATTTAAGCCATTTTTTAATTCAATCATAATCATGGTTCACTCATCCAATGGGTATCCATATTGCAAGTCATAAGAAAATTATAAATAAAGGACTTAAAAGGATAATCACATTCATTTATTTAATTGATTCAGACACACATTATGTGGGAACAATCACAATATTGCATAAACATTGGAAATTACCAAACCATGGGGTTAATATTTAGACCCCCATCCATTATCCAAAGATCTAATAATTCTTACAATGGAAAACGCCCAGAAGTAAGAAGGTTAGGATGATTAAGAAGAGTTTTTCGGTATTTCTCACACAAACAGGACCTTTATAAGGGAAGTTGCACCCCAAAATCACCTTGAGAATTCTCTAGGGTCAAGAAGAGAGAATCCTTAGTGAATTAGAATCAAAATTAGTCACTCATAATGTTTAATATAGTTATTTGATCATTTAAACGTCGTGTAAAGGGATTGCATGTCATGTAACTATTTTTAATGTAATGCACCGAAAAACTAATTACCTCAACTTTATTTTATTATAACCATTAAACAATTACATGATGTTTAATCCCTTTATACAATGTTTTAAAGTTATGTAGTATACTTTTCAGCCTATTTTCATTTTAAACAACCCAAACCCACTTTAAATCTTTTCAACTTACCAAAACCCATGAATCACTTAACCCATATATTCTCGATCTATATTAATTGAAAAAAAACATAGAACAATTA
Source organism: Viscum album (assembly GCA_963277665.1). Lineage (NCBI taxonomy): Eukaryota > Viridiplantae > Streptophyta > Magnoliopsida > Santalales > Viscaceae > Viscum > Viscum album. Next base: position 599,329,575 of record OY728153.1, read on the forward strand.
GTCATTTTCTATAGTAATTGATCTTTATATCTTAACAAGACTCAGCCACCAAGTCTCAAAGGAAAAACTCATAGAGAAACATACCTAGAATAAGAAGAGATCTTATGCTGATACCACTGATGGGTTATGTTATATCATCACATGGTCATTATAGTATATGAAACACGAAAATATATTTCAGATTTTATTAAAAAATCTAAACATATTAAAGAAAATGTAAGTATAAAATTTTTTTGTTAATTAAATTAAGATCTGTCTCTACCAATCTTAATGGGGTACATTTCATATATACTATAAAGAAAAATACATAAAACTCATGATTTCAAAGGTATTACAGCATCCACATGGGTCCTATAACACTACTAGAGGACCCCCAAACACTAATGGAATTATAAAAATATCTCCATGAAGAGAAATATAGAATAGGAAAGAAAAATTAGTTTCTTTATTATAAGGACATAAAATTAAACATTATATGATCTTGACTTTTATTTATGAAGTTAATTTATTTCATTATGAAGATATTTTCAGTTTTATAGTTTTTGGGAATTAGTACATAAATCAAACATAATAAATCTGGAAAATACGAATGGGAAACTTTTAATTAGTATCCATATTTTTTATAATGTAAAATTTTTTAAATAAGCCATGATTTACTTCCATGCTAAATCTCCGTGACATATAACTTTAATTTTTCATTTCCCTTACTCTTCCTTCAACCATGTGAAAAAAAATTAAATGTGGTATGGGCATACAAATCTTAGTAAGGGACATAAATATAAAAGAATTCGTTAGTTTAGTGAAAAAACGTGAAATATTTAACTTTAAAATAATGTTCATTGTGAGAAATAAATAAAACATTTTCATAAGAAAACAGACACATTTTTTCTCAATGAAACCCTTTAAAACCCATATCTAGAAATTAAAAATACTTTTCAGTGAATTAGAGAATCATATTCCAAAAACCATTTCAAAACCCTTTTAATAAAATAACCATTCTATCAACATATAATATGATCATTAACCAATTAATTAGATAGATAAATTAGTTATCACCCTTTGTATAAGTTATATTAGGCTCAACCATTTATCAGGAGTTATAATTGGGGTTCAACCCTTCATATAATTTATATCAGGCTCACTCATAACCTATAATTGGGCCACCACATTATATAAGTTGTATTGTGATCACCAGTTTCGTATGATTCTCATGTACCATATCATAAATAAAAATTATTCATCATATAACTCTTTAAAAAACTATTTCAAAATTAAATTAAAATCAATTTCATTAAAAAATACCCATTTATTTTAAAAACCAATTTTTTATAACAAAATACACTTTTCTTTTGAAAACCCTTTATCTATAAATAAATTCCTAAAAAAGGAAAATTATTTTACTTTTAAGAAACCATGGAAGCATTCAATGGATTCTAGAAATCAAATAATGGTCACAACGGTGGAAAATTCATTTTCGTCATGTATGAGCATTCCTTTTTTCCTTTTTCAAAATGTTTCGTATAATACAAATAAAAAGATTAATTTTTAAAAACAATGAAAATAAAGTAAAATTGACTTTAAATATATTTTATTCCTATAATAAATACATTTAAAAAACATGAACATGGAAGAGAATTAGGTTTTGGTGGAAATCATTAAATGGTGATTTATTTAGAATAAAAGATCCTTATTAATTTTTAAATATTTAAATCATAATCACCATAAAATAATACCATTAAAAACATTAATTAGACTAATAATGGATAAATTCATGATATAAAATGTCAAAATAGAAGTATATACACCTTATAAAAGAATAATGGTGCATAACTTCAAGATATTCCTCAACAAAATGAAATTGAGATGAAGACCCTTACTTTAAGTCATATTAATCATGTGTGTCTTTTTCATCCTTAATAATAAAATTATGTTAATTATTTAATTTATTTAGATCCTTTTTCAAGTTTATAATTTTTTTTATTTAACTTAATATAATGTTCTACACAATTACCTAATCAATTAAATTTATATAGGATGTTTTGACCATATTAATTTATCAGCTAAGATCGACTGTGGTTATCTTAATATAGTCAAATAGCTCATTATATTAACATATAAATCATAATAATAATGAAATAATTATCATATTTATACATCAATTATACTTTTAAAATCAATCATTAAATAGTTTTTTGAAAATTGAACTAATGTTATGATCAATGAGATAGTAGGTTGTATGTACGCATGAGTACAGTTTCCATTTATTAATTATCACTAAGGAAAAAGGTAAGTAATGTTTTATCATTCCAAAAAGATAATTATTTATAAAATAATATATCAAATTATTATATATTATTTAACATGTAATTATTTTGATGTAGTGATGAAAAAAATAATCAATGCGCTTTGAGGGGGGCAGTAGTCCACATGTCCACGAACAACATTACGACTTTTTTAGTGACTGACAATGTAATAGAGAAAATTATATATTTAATTTATATAATGATAAATATTTTATTAATATAATAATTATTTCATTTAAATCTCATATATTCATCATCATTTCCCATATTACCTTCTATGAAATTTGTTAGGGAAAAATGAATCACATCACTTTGTGAGGTCGTAGTCTTCTATACACATGAGCGGAGATATCATATACCATGTGGAATGGAAAGTAAAAAAGTTATATATAATATGAAGACTCTATAGGTATAATTATTTTTTAAATTTGATATATATATATATATATATTCCATCATCATACCCAACTGTTATATATGGTATTGGAAAAATGAATGACATCAATTCGTGGGGTGGTAGTCCTCTGTACACATTATTGATGATTTCATATCACATTTGATGAAAGAGGGAAATTATTTTGGTTATTATTATTAGGTTATAATATATCATGTATAACAATAGTGTTCAAATTGTGTCTTTTCAAAAATCGTCCACAATTCAGGCTTTTGATACCCACTATGATTTATATGGAAATGCAATGTGTTTCTTCTATATGAAAATAGGCAGTGAATAAGTAGAAATAAAGAAAATATATTTTTATATTTGTTTTGGGAACAAATATCCCCCAGTACACTCTACTAATCACTCTCTTTGTGATCTGGTAATATTTCAGTAGAATGGTCCTCTTATCAAAAGACCAAGAATCTAAAACTGAGTGTAGGAAGTTACACCATTTCAAAAATACTAAAAACAAAGTCTTATGGTTATTTAATAGAGAACCAGTTACCTAAATCTTATATTTATAAGATGATACTAATCAATAATTGATTACAAGAAATTGAAACTCTAATAAATCAAAAGAGTTTTATTTGAAATATTTGGGACGATATTCACAGTTGCAGTAGAAAGCTACTGAAACTTGATGGCTCTAATTCTTCAGAAAAGAATATCTTCAAGAATGAAACATTATTAAGTAATCCAAGTTAAAAAAAGATAATAAATAATGTATAAGCTTAAAAAATAGTATTCATACATCAGTAAAATATTGAACTGTATATTTCTGAAGTGTAACTTCTTTCAGAATTGAATATTTTTTGTAGTAGCACTGTAAAATATAATTTCAATAATATAGTCACATATGTGAATAACTTATAAAACACACATATATATAATTTAATATAAACTATAAAATAATATATATAATAGAAAACATTATGTGGTATTCCAAATCTAAAAGAACAGCTTCATTCATCGAAGAAATTTAAATTCAAATATAACCAAGGGAGTCATAACATCCCTTATAAATAAGAGAGATTTTTTCATATGAACATGGTTCTTTGAAACAACCAAAAAAATCCTTGAATTGGTCTTTAATTCTATCTTTACCATTATAGAAATCTAATATTGAAAACATGACTTGATAAACTTTTCCATTGACAACACAGTGTAGGGTTTCTTTGCAGAGATTAGGGTTCCATTTAATAGAGTAGGGTTCCTCTGTGTAGAATAGGGTTTCTTGGCATAGCATAGGGTTTATTTTCATAATATAGGGTTCCTTTACCTATCATCAAATTTATTTAAAATTATGGATTCTTAACCATAATTTCATATTCACTTAATTTAGGGTAATAATGTTTTGTTGGGATGATTATCCATGCATTTATCCATATAAATATAGAATCCTTAATCTAGGATTGACTAACCATACGTTCAATATTTCCACATGTATGGTGTTAATAGTAAATCCAAACTTCAACATAGGGTTTTTTATCCATGTATTTGATGATTCTTTGAATGTAGGGATTTTGATCAAAATGAAAGATATCTTTGCGTAATGTAGGGTTGATGAACCATACATTAACTTTCTGAACCTAGGGTAAAAAACAATGTTTCCAGATTCATTCTCATAATGCTAAATTAATTAAAACAAAATATAAATTTATGTAGAACTCACTGAAAAAACATAATTATAAAACAAATAAGGGTATTTCTGGACATCAAAATCATCATAAATTATATATTATTTTTGAGACACTACATGCCCAAAATTCTCCCCCTTTTTAATGATCACAAAACCCATAAAATAATTCATAAAAAATATAAATATAATGTAGGATTTGTAAACATACAAAAAATTGATATAGAAAATATTTTGATATTCTGATTTCATAGTATTAATTCGATAAAAAATAGATAGGTTTATATTAAATATTTTATTTAATGAATTGTTTTGGTTTTCAAATATTACCCTCAAAGGGTATTCATAGATATTATATATTCTCCCCTTATTACCCTAATAAATTTTATCCAATTTTTTGTGATATCAAAAACATAGTTTGAAAGAATAAACAATATGAACTACATTTAATATAGGACTAAACTATTAGGAATTGTTATAAATACTAGAATAAGAAAAAAAATCTAGGACTGGTAGTTTGATAATTTAACTAAAATAAACATAATCTAAATATAAATGAGAATAAAAATGTAAATTGAAATTAAAATTAATAAAACCAAATAAATATGTCAATTGAAATTAAAACAAATTCAAATGTTTGAGAATTTGGATAATATTCTACAATAAATCAAATATTCTTCAAATAAAGTGAGTTGGTTTGAAATGGTAGGGACAAAGGGTTCTTCGTGATGAGGAAAGGCTTGAACTGCACTAATAATATCATGAAGCTTCAAAAGAAGGCTTTAGAAATGGTTATTGGATAGTTCTGACCATTGTTGGTGTAGCATCCTTGAATCATTTACCACATTCAAATTCGCAACTAGATTAAATTTTAAAAATTCATTCACAACTTCTTATAACTATATGAATGAGGTTAATTGATCCTTGATTGGATGAAGCACTGGTCCCAACTAGGATTCATTTGAAGTTAGTTGACTAATAAGATGCCTCTAATTGTCAAATATAAAATTTTATGGAATTATATCACACTAATGAGTGTGTATCTTATAATTTAACTCATCCAGTATATATTTAATAGATTCAAACATTATAAGCATTTATGATGGTTTCTATTTAGAAGAGGTGGATTCTCTACTGCTTTCCTTGAGGGACATAAATTCTCTCCCAATCATCAGCTTAAAACTCATCAAACTCAGTCATCTTGAAGGACTTATCCTTTAACAAACAAAATTCAATTGACATTTAGGCCATAAGTTCCTTAATAACTCCAATTGAAATGAGATTTTATTTGAATTATATTAAATTAATATTGTGATACTCAAACTTAAATATCGGTACTGAAGTAACTCTGTATTCTTCAAAAAAATCTTATCAGCTTCCAACTAATCTCTAATAAATGAGTTCTGAGCCTCCAACAGATATAATTTAATAACTAAGGATTTAGTAAGGGAGTCAAAAGATTCATGAGATGTAGTGTTAGGTCCAGGAACAACATCTATGCAATGAACATTGACAAAAATCAAACCTATATTTTCATCATTAGCTGGATTATCTCTTAAGGTAGAACTTCCAAAAACATCATAATAAAAAAAACAAGAGTTCTAGAATTATGGAAACCTTATTTGTTATGTTCATGACTTTTAGCGTCTTTCTCAACTTTCTCATCCACTGGATTCTCATTCTCACCTCCAATAACCGCTTCAACAGCAGTCTATTGAACATTTATAAAATTATTCTTTTTTATGAAAAAGGAATTCTTCTGGCCTTGAATTACCTTCTTATTCATGACTCTGTCAAATAGATCCAACTGAAGTAATTGTCCTTTTCTCCCCTAATCATCTACCAATAACCTCTATTGTTGTTATGCACCAAATGGAAGCAAACGTTTTCATGAATTTAACAAAACAAATCCAAGATTCCTCACAGTCCCAGCATTCAATGCATTGTTGTGGTGAAAAGATCATACAAAAAAATATGCTTATAATTTTTACATTTCTACATAACAAAAATTAAATAATCATTCCATATAGATAATATCCCATATTCAAATCTTAAAGGCATCAATGGTTTATATATAATATCATAAAATGATAGAATTTAAACTTAACATTGTGATTAAGCCATATATTGATATAAATGTTTGGTTAATGGACTTTATCATGCTCAGGAGTCCCCAGAAAATCCCTAATTGAATAAACTTCAACATCACACAAATATTAAGAGAAAGTTCTTTTGAAATTTCCTTCTTTACAGTTCTTGTTCCAAATAAAGAAAAAAATATATCCTCATATGAATTTCTTCCATTACCGATATTTCTTAATTCAAATTGAAACTCCCCCTCATGGGGACAACAATGCATCTCATCCATTTCCATAGAATATAAATAAAAATTATAATCATTAATTTTATATAAAATGGTGACTCTTTAAAATATAAGAGTAAATGAATCATTCTACTAAAATTTCATTACATTTATTTTATATACCATCGGCATGTTATATTGTCCAAAATCATAATCCAAACCATGAAATTTCATATCTTCCTTATGTGAAATATTTTTATAATCTAAATATAAAAAATTAGTTATCTTTCCCTACAACACATTGCAATCATTCCCTAAATAATATACATTTTATCCACCTCATAATATATGGATCTTCCTGAGGTTTCCATGTCTAATGATTTTGAGACAGAAGGGATTGAAGGTTTACAGTTTCCACACATAGGAATTAAAATAGAGAGGGATATACTTGGTAATCGGAGAGGTAAAGTAGGAGAGGTGTAAGAGAATGGGAAAGGGAAAATGGTTTTCTCATGCAGATTGAGTATATAGTCATTATGTTTTTAATTTTTTAAAAAATCAAAATGAAAATATAAATTAAAACTTAATCGAATAAAACATATTAAATAAATCATATAAAAATAAAAATAGAGACTAGAAAAAAATTAATAAACAGTCAATTAAGTTAAAATATTTCTAAATCCCCTTAATGAAATAAAATGTAGCATTGGGAAGTGGTTTATTAAAAATATCAGCTGATTGATATTCAGTATTAACATATTCTAAAGATATATCTTTCTAAAGAGATGATCTTTTAAAAAATGACATCATATATCAATGTGCATAGTCCTATAATGGTTTATAGGATTTTTTAAAAATATTTGTAGCACTAGTATTATCACATAAAATATGTATATTACTAATGATTAGTTCAATGTTCAGTATAGTGTTTTTCATCCATAATACTTGTGCACAATAACTGCAAGCAGACACATATTCTACCTCAGCATTTGATAGGGAAATAGAGTGTTGTTTGTTTATAGAGAATGAAATAAAATATTTACCAAAAAAGTGACAGGTTCTTGAGGTTATTTTTTTATTTAATATATAACATCCAAATTTATCATCTGAATATGAAATTAAAATAATATCAGATGTTTTGGGGTAAATAAGTGATTGAAAAATAGTTATTTTTCAATATCTAAAAATTATTTTAACAGTTGGAAGATGGGGCTCTTTTGGGTTTTATTGAACTATATCAAAAATATATACAAAAAACATAATATCTAGTCTTTTAGTAGTAAGGTATAACAAACTAACAATCATAACTCTATATAACTTGTTTTCAAATGGTTTTCCTGCTTCATCCAAATCATGTTTATATTAGTACTCATAGGAGTTGTATATGTCTTATTGTTTTCAAGTAAAAAATATTTCAATAAATCAATAATATTATTACATTGATTTAAAACATTTCCATAATATTTTTGATAAATTTTAAACCCTATACTCATTTAAAATTATTTTTACATTAAATATGGAAAATCATGAGAAATATTTTTATTAGTTGAACCAAAAATAACATCATCAACATAAATTTGATCTAATAAAATATTAGAAAAAACCTTTTTTTGAAAATTATTGGATATTATAATACAATATAAAGTTAATTTATCAAAACATAAGGACTTAATATTTCAGATCAATCTCTAGGTACTTGTTTAAGTCTATAGAGGGCTTTAGCAAGTCTAAAAATTGAATTTGATTTTTGAGAAATTTTCAAAACTATGGGGTTGTTCAAAATAAACTTCCACCATTAAATAACCATTATAAAGGAAGACTTAACATCCATCTAATAAAATTAAAAAATTCATATTCTATGCATAAGATAAAAGGATACAAATGGTTTCTAGTCTAGCTACAATGGAAAAGGTCTCATCATAATATATAATTTCTTCTTGATTATTTCCTTTTGCAACTAGTATGGATTTATTTAGGGTTATGATCCCTTGATAATCCTTTTTATCTCTAAAGACCCACTTGGTTCCTATAACTTGATAATTGGTTGGTCTCTCTATTTGTTCCCAAACTTTATTCTTTTTGAACTAGTTTAGCACTTCTTGCATTACTAATATCTATTTATAATCTTCTTAGGATTCTTCAATATTCTTAGGTTCTAACTGAGATATAAATGTAGAGAATTCAGATAGGTTTTTTATATTTCTTCTAATTATAATTCATGTTTCTAGGTCTCCTATAATAGTTTCTAAAGGATGGTTCTTAAGAATTCTATAATGTCTTAGCATGACACTGTCAGGTTCTTCAGTATCATGTTCTACTAAACTAGACTGAATTTTATTAATATAATTTTCAAAATAATTTTTAATGTTTTCAAGCCTCATGATATCAAAAAAAAGAGTAACTTCATCAGTTTGATCTTTGTTTTTAATAAAGATGATAGTTTTGTCAAACTTCACATGTACTGATTCTTCAAAAATTTGTGAATTTTTATTAAATACTCTATATGATTTATAGGTAGAATAATATCTCAAAAATATTCTTTCATTATATTTGGATCACACTTACCATGTTTGTCCTTAGTATTCACGATATACACATCAAAAAACTTTAAAGTACATTACCTTCAGTTTTAAATTATTCTAAAGTTCATAAGGTGTCTTTTGGAAAATTTGCCTCATTAGAACTCTATTCTTGATATAGCAGGTTGTGCTTATATCTTCATCCCAAAGATAGAAAGGAAGACTATATTCTTTCAGCATAATCTATTCCATTTTTTAAATAGTCCAATTTCTCATTTCAACAATTCCATTTCGTTGAGGTTTTCTTGATGCAAAGAAGATGTATTTAATACCTATATTTGAGAAAAAAGAATTGAATTCTTGATTCTAAAATTCTCCACCATGATCACTTCTTAATGAAATTATTCTAAAATATTTTTCATTTTGAAAAATTTTACAAATACTTTCAAAAATAGTGAAAATTTCACTTTATAGATATAGAAAATAAAACCAAGTAAATCTAGAATTATCATATACTAAAACTTAAATATATAATTTACCATCCAAATATTGAACCTTTAACGTTCCAAAAAAATACATATGTATATGTTTTTATGGTTTAGGTGTATCAATTTTGTTAATATATTTGAAATAAGATTCATGTTTCTTTACAATTTCCCATACATTGGATAATCTATCATTGTCAAACATAAGACTTGGAAAATAAGGAACTAATTGTTTGTTGGATAAATTATTTAAAGAATATATATTATAGTTTCCAACTGTTCTATGTCAAATATTTGATTCATTTATCTTAGTAGTTATACAATTCAGTTTATATTTACATAATGAATTTAAAACCAAAGTATAAAGAGTGGTAGTTCTAGGTGCTCTAAATTTAATAAACTTACTATAAAAACCTAGAAAGAATTTTTTGAAAAATAAACATAAAAACCATCCTCAAAGAGATTATATATACTATTTATATTATGCTTTAACCCTTGCACATATAGTAATATTATTATTGAGATAGTTTTTTGGATCTCTAATAGTTCCAACTGCAATTATTTTCCCTTTGGAATTGTCACCAAAAGAGACATGACCTCTAGACTTTTGTGTTAGTGTATGAATTTTTAATGGATATACACTCATATTTTGGGAACAACAACCTTCCATATACCATATAACATTTTTTTTCCTTGTGGAATGTTTCCCATGAAATCATTTAAATAGATGTTTGTAACGGTACCCCTATTTTATTGGGTCTAGAAATGTTAGTTATCAATGATATGGAAATATATATTTTCTATATATTTATACAATTTATATCACTTGATTTACAAAAACATTTAGAAATAAAGGCTCTTTTAATAACAATAATTTTATGATCTTTCAAAAACAAATTATTAGTGATGTGCCTTTTTGTCTCGCAATGATAATAGATTAAAAATTTATAATTGGGCAAAACTAGTTTTTATACAATTTTGATTTCCCACCATTACTTCATGTTCCAAATATTTTTCATTTAATGACATTATTTCCATGAAATTCATTTAAAATATTTTCTAATTTAGTAAAAACAATAGAATCACCCTTATAGGATTCTACTTCATCCTGTAACATTTTTATCCTTTTTCCATGATCAGCACAGTTTGTAGTTGACAAGTAGAATTTTTCTATCAACTCTTGATGTTGTTTTAGTTGTGTTTATTTAACATAAAATGGAATTATGAATATTTTTTAAGTACTTGTGATTTTTTATGAGATAATCACAATTTTCTTCTAGAATTGAACAGTACGATACTAATTTATCATTTGAGGAACTAATAGTATCTGAATCATAAGATTAATAAGTTTGTACCTTTTCCTCTTCATCCATAAATCTCATATTGGATTTTAGATTTGATTACTCCTTCTTTGAATTATAATTTTAAGGTTCGATGAAGTCTTCAGATACACTCCATATATCTTTTAGTTCTCTTTTACTTTTATACTCATAATTATCATTTTTATAGTTTCTTTTTCCCGCCCTTTTCATTTTATATTTCAACTGAGGACAATTAGGTCTAATATGAACCAATTTTATGCATTCATAGCATCGATATTTTCTTTGTTCATTGCCATCCATACTAAATTATTTTCCAAATTCTATTTTCATATTATAATACTTGATAAAATTTCAATCTAGTTGAGCCAATTCCATTTTAAAATTTTAGGAATATAAATGTTTTCTTCTTTGACCTCTTGCTTTGATTTTATGAAATTATTCGGATATGTCACATTCATAATAGAATTTTCTTTATTTATTATAATTTTATTATCATAAGATACATTTTATATTTCTACTTCATATATCATTAATGTCCCAATTAGTTTTTTCATTCTTTGATCTTTGACTAGTGATGATTAATGAATTGTATAAGATAATTAATTCCATTTAAAAGGTAGTAATATTAGTACTTTCAAATCTTTATTATCTTGTTTAATGGGTTCTCGTAAGAATGTAATATTATTTATAATTTCTGTAACCCTTACATTCATATCTGTGATGATTTCACCATCAAAAAATCTAAATGTGTCAAATTTTAGCTTGCTTTTAGCATATCTCATCTGTATGACATTATCTATTCCTTTATAATCAACTGAAATAGTTTTCCACATTTCATAGGCATTTGGACATTGTGATACATGATTGAATTCATCTTGTACAAGACCAAAAATAATAGCATCCATCACCATTTAATTCATATCATATTTATCTTCTATTTCTATATCCCAAATTTTTGTTTTTTCAGACATCTTATAAAGATTGATAATTTTTTAGATAACTCTGATTCAAAGATTCTTCATATAGATAATCATTCAATATTTCCTGAATCCATAATTTCTCCCATTAAAATATGGAGCACATTCCCTTGAAATTCCTTCTCTAGGATCAGTCACTTCCATATATGTATATACCTTATACTTTTCATATTACTATAGCTTTATCCAAAAGATCTCCTTTGATGCCAATTATTTGGTAGGAAAATAAAAGTAATATAAGAGGGGGTTGAATTGGGACTTTCCAAAAATCTTCTACAATTATGGATTTTGACACCCATTGTGATTTATGAAGATATGTAGTGTTTTTATTCTGTAATAAAATATGTTGTAAATAAAAATAAATAAATAACATTGTTTTTATAGTGGTTTTGGGCACAAAGATTCCCTAGTATAGTCTACCAATCACTCTCTCTGTGAGTTTGGTAAATTTCACTCGAATGGTCTACTTATCATAAGACTAAGAATCCACCACTGAGTATAGGCAGTTAAAACCTTTACAAGAATACTAAAAAAATGTGTTCTGGTATTTTAATAGAGAATCAGTTACCTATATTTTAGACTGAGAATCTGATAATCCTCCATAACTAAGTATGAGTAGTTGAAACTCCAATAATTCAAAACTATTTGATTTAAAATATTTGGGTTGATCTTTACAGTTTTATTAGAAAATAACTGAAAATTTATGGTTCTTATTCTTCAAAAAATAATATCTTCAAAAATGAAATAGTCTGAAGTGATCCATGTTGTGAAATGAACATCAATAATAAAGAAAATTAAATAGATGTATTAATATTATAGTAGTAAAATATTGAACCTGAATATCTCTAAAGTGTAGCTTCTTTTAGAATCAATCATTTTTTTCAGTAGCACTATAAAAGATAATTTCAATAATAGAGTCGCATATTTGAATCGCATATCAAAAACATATATATTTTTAAAGAGATACTCTGAATGAATATATATAACATAAAACTTTCATTGGTATTCCAAATCCAAAATAATATCCTGATTGACCAAAAAATTTAAAATTCCAAAATGACTAGGGGATTTGTAACATCCCATAAAAATAGAAGTGATTTTTTTCTATGAATGCAATTATTTTAAATAATCAAAATGATCCTAGAATTGGACTTTAATTCTAACATTACATTTGTAGTAATCTCATATTCAAAACATGACATGAAAAAATTCACCTTTGATAACACACTGTAGGGTTCCTTTGCATAGTATTGGGTTTCATTGTGTAGCGTAGGGATCCTTTTCATAGCACTAGGTTCCTTTGTATAGGGTAGGGTTCGTTTGTGTAAAGTAAGGTTCCTTTCAACATACGGTTTCTTAACTATACTTTAATCTTCATGTAATGTAGGGGAAAAAGTAGTGTAGGGATAATTATCCATATATTTATCCTTGACAACATAAAATCAAAAATGTAGAATTGATTAACAATATGTTCCATATTTCTACACATATGGAATGAATAGTTAATCCAGACTCCAACGTAGGGTTGTTGATCCATATGTTTGATGATTCTCTGAACATAAGGATTTTGATCCAAATGCAAACTATCATTATGTAACATATGGTTGATGAAACAAATGTTTAATTTCTAAATGTAGGGTTGAATATAGTGTTTCCATATTTATTCCCGTAACTCAAAATTCTTTAAAATAGAATATAAATTCATGTAGAACTCAATCAACAAAACATCATTAAAAACAAATAAGGGTATTTGTGGACATCAAAATCATAACAAATTATAGGGTATTGTAGAGAAAATGCATTCCCAACAATTACATTAACATAATAAATTCAAAATACATGTCATATACTAAAGTTTTTATATAAGGATGGTTTTAGATTAATTTTTTGAGGTGGGTGATGATATAAAACAAAAACTCTCATGGATGAACATTACAACTTATTTGAGTATCCTTCTTAGTTTTGAATAGAAATCCTCCCTAGGTTGGATTTTTTCCCAAACTAAGGATTCATTGTCACGACCCATCCTCGAGGCCCGTGCCATGACTACCCCAAGAACTCCTTATATAGGCCAGGGGCTAGCGACTAGCACCAAAGGTGTAAATCCTGATAAAAGGGAAGGCAATGCCTTTACACAATAAACAAACACAATAGAGTATGCAAGCTAAAGTAAGAAAAAAGTAATACTAAATAAAAAATAAGTATTGAAAGGTAAATGGGCCAGAATACAAACCTAACCAAAAGTACAATACAACTGAAAAACTAGTACAAATGTAGTAAAGTAAAACAGCAACCACCGAGTCATCCTCCGAGAATCCCACCTAAAGGGTGGGTACAGATAGTCTCCTCAGCACCTCCGGTCCATCCATCCGCTCCGTATACGTCACGACAAGTGGTCCACCTTTGGGTACTGTCCAGATCCACAAGTCTCTACCACGATTAGTGTTGTCGATTATCTGCATCCAACACAACGTAGTGTGGGCATAGCCCGTGTAGGGGTGGGTATAACAATACTCAGTAGGGACCCCGAGACCCCTGAAGGTCTCCCAAAATCCACGATGGATAAACCACAAATAAAAGATACAAACACGAAGTATCAAACAACTCTACTTAGGTATATGACCATAAATATACCTAAGTCATCAATTCCAGTTCAGCTCCAACTCTTGAGCCCAAGCACAACCCAGTCCACAAAGGAAAGAAGTCAGTCACACCCATTGTAATGATAGAAAGGTAAGACTCAGATCGCACAAGTATACTTCTTTCGTAAAGTGATAGAGATGATCAGATTTAGTCACTGATTCATCTAAGTTAGAAGACCCACGTAGGATACTATTCTAGTTAAGCTGTCGGACCCACGTAGGATACTAGACCAGCTAATCTGCCGGACCGACGTAGGATACTGGAACAGAAGTCAAACCGTCAGACCCACAAAGGATTCAAGTATGGTAGTCATCACTGTCGAACCCACAGAGGATTCCAGTACAGTTGTCAACATTGTCAAACCCACAAGGGATTCCAGTACATTTTCCATCATCGCCGAACCCACGGAGGATTCCAGTACGGTAGTCGTTGCAGTCGCAGCCAACTCTAGGGTTCCCCACACACAGCACCCTCGATTCCGGTAGGGTCCGCTCCTCGAACCAAGGGTTGATACATCAGCTATAATGAAGTCTGGATTTGATATATCCCAAAGTTCTGTCACATCAAAAGGAACCCAATGCGATAGACAACACATCAATCAGACGCCAGGTCTGAGAGTTATTAGCATTTTTGCTCCGGGAGCCTGGTTGGAAATACACTCATTCCAAACCCGGCCATTTTTCAATGTTATACAAAACACATGTAGTGTATCGCAAAAGGAACGAAGCTTCATGAGGTTCCTGGTGTCGTAGACGATGCGTCTATCGAACGTGCGGTCTTCATGTTATTAACCCTTAAGTGGAAACGGGTCTGGCCAGTTAAGCCCAGTGGCAGGCGTGTCGGGTCAACTCAGTTTTGGCGGGTACGACCCGGAAGGGGGTCGGACAGACCCAATGAAATGTGTGGCCTGGCCCGGCGAGGCACGGCTTGGCCCAGCCCTGCACAACTCGGCCCGAGGGGGCCGAGTGGTCCGAGGGGGGGGTGCGGTCCCCCAGCTGCCCGAACCGGCGGCGCCTCGCTCCATAACCGGTCGGCCAAAGCCGGCCAGCCTTCTTGGCACAAGCGGCCCACTCGGGCAGGCCGCGGTCTCTCCAGCATGGAGCCCTCCTGGCACTGCGGTTCTGCTCATCCTAGACGGCTGCCTGCCAGCCGGTTCACCCACCGAGTGGCCCACGGAATGCTGGAACAATCTTCGGCAGCGTGGTGCCCCTTGTGGCGCTGCAGTCCTCCTTCGGCCCGACCAGCTTTAGCCGGATGGTTCTTCGTCGACCGAGCGGCTCACGGTTATGGGTCGTGGTTCTTTCACATGAGGCCAGTGCACAGTTGTCACATCCATTCATCGCCACATTCCTATCATGATCTCCTTCATAAACAAAAGATACTACGGAGGATCATCGGGCCGTGTGCGTTCGGCCCGTGCACTTCATGTTAGGTGGTTGCAGTTGGTTGTAAATAAACAATGATTTCCATCAAAGAACGGGGTACGAGATAAGAAGTTCAAAATGAACAAACCCCTACCTTGATATAAGGTCCGTAGTAGTTGAACGTCGTGGAGGACGGCGTCGCAGGGAGACGGCGTCAACACATTGACGTCGAGGAAGAAGGGTTGAGGATGGTGTGTCGTCAGCATTCCTCATGGGTGGCTCCTTCTCCTTTGGTTTGTCCGAAGATCGAAGCTGATGTTTGACATTCCTTGGTAGTTCTTCATTGGAAGGATGGTGTTCTTTTTTGAGATAAGAACACCCTTCTTTATTTCTCAAAATCTCTCTCACAAATACTCTCAACACAACGAATTCCCCAAAATAAAATAATAGCTAAAGATATTATTTTTATTCACACATGAAATTCAAAATTCAAACAGCTTAATTTAATTAATCGAAGTGGTTGAATTCATTAATTAAAATGTGTTGGAAAATAATAGAGAGAGAGAGGGAGGTGAAGATATCTCTTAATTAAAAGGGGTTGTCAAAGAATTGAGTAAAGGTGGGTCAAATGGGGGGTTAAAGAAAAGTTATGGGGAGATGAAAGGTTGGGACACATGTGGGCCCCACATCACAAATATCCACACATGGGAAGTTATGTGGGTGGGGGCCCCACCAATAACTTGGCCATGTGGGATTAAACTACTAGGATAAATAACATTTTTCTCAACAAATTTTATTTAACTTTTTTATTAAACCCCAAAAATTAACATTCGACCCACATAAAACGAAACTGCAGTAAAAGTCCCCTTAGGAGAATACTGATGATGTGAGTTTATCAGTGCCCTCATATTTCAATTATGAGAACCGGTTCAAAAGATAGAAAAATATTCATGTACGTTTACTGAACGTACTCGATCAACACTTCGGAAATTGATTCCGAGCACACAGTGCCTCAGAATCATGTGCCGTCAGAAACCACAAAATCATAAAATTCAAAAGAATTTAATAAAAAAAAATCCCTGAAATTTTCTGGTCTTTAAATTACTCCCACCTCAGGTATTTACATCCCCATAAAGCTACAACACGCACTAGGAATCCAAATTGGGGTACTAAGCTTCCATATAAGCCTCCCACTCCCAAGTGCTCTCCCGGAGGATCCCGTGCTGCCAGCGAATGCACACCAGAGGAATCGACCATCAACATAAGACCCACTCCTGTCAATCCTTGATCTCCACCGGGACCTCAGTAAATGTCACCCCATCATCGATGTCCAGCTCCCTATGATTGATGATGTGGGTCGGGTTGTGCATGTATCTCCTCAGCTAAGATACGTGGAAGACATCATGTACTCGATGCAACTGAGGTGGAAGGGACAGGCGGTAAGCCACCTCTCCAACTCTACTAAGGACCTGGAAAGGCCCTACAAAACGCAGAGATAACTTTCTGCTCTGGAAAAATCTTCGTAGACCCCATCGAGGTGAGACCCATAGGAAGACGTGGTTGCCATCCTCGAACTGTAGTGGTCTCCATCTCCTATCAGCATAGGAATTATGCCTTATCTGTGTCGTCTTCATCCACTCCTGGATGATCTGCACCTTCTTCGTCGTAGCCTGAACAATCTCTGGTCTTACAAGTGCTGACTCCCCTGGGTCAGTTCAGAACAGAGGTGATCTGCAAGGTCAGATGTACAGTGCCACATAAGGTTCCATCCAGATGGTGGAGTGGTAACTGTTTCTATACGCAAACTCCACCAATGGCAGGTGATCCTCCCAGTTGTGACAAAAGTCAAGGACACATGAACAGATCATGTCCTCGAGAGTTTGAATGTTCCTCTCGGTATGGTCATCCGTTAGAGGATGGAAGGCAGTGCTCAGACGTAGTTTCGTCCCAAAAGCCTCCTGTAACCCCTTCCATATTTGGGAAGTGAAACGAGCATCTCGATCAGAAATGATATTCGATGGCACATCGTGAAGCCGTACGATCTCATGAATGTAGAGGCGTCCCAATCTCTTTACTGATCCTTAATCTATGATCGGTAGGAAGTGGGTCGACTTGGTGAGTTGGTCAACGATCACCCAGATAGAGTTGTGTCCTCTGTATGTACATGGAATCCCCATCATTAAATCCATGGATATCTCATCCCACATCCACTCTGAGACATATCAGGGTTGTACCAATCCTGGTGGTACCTGGTGCTCTGCCTTCACTTGCTGACAAGTGAGGCATCGTGAAACGAACTCTGCTACATCCTTCTTCATCTCCAGCCACCAGTGCTATCATCTGAGGTCCAGGTACATCATCTCCACTCTTGGATATACCGCTAGAGGGGAAGTGTGAAACTCCCTCAAAACTTCCTCTTGCAATTCAACTGGTACCATGGTATGTCCCCTAAAGAGGATGTCATGCTCTCCTCCTTCAAAAAATCCATCAGGCACCTGCCCTATGGATATCTGAGCATGTCGTGTCTCATAGTCAACATCCCCACATTGTGCCTCTCTGACTCCCTGAAGGAGTTTAGGATTGACAGTGATTGACTGTAGAAAGGCTAATTTATCTCTATCCACAAAAGATATCTACAATGCGGCTAGCTGCTCTGTCGCCTCTCTAAGTAGCTAAATGCACGATATCCTGCTGAGAGCATCTGCTACAACATTCCCCTTCCAAAGAGTGTATACTATCTCAAATTCATAGTCCTGGAGGAACTCGATCCATCACTCAGGTTCAGGTCCTTCTGTGAAAATATGTACCTGAGACTCTGGTGGTTAGAGTAGACTGTAAAGCGCTCGCCCATCAGATAGTGCCGCCACATCTTCAAGGCGAAGACCACTACTACTAACTACAGGTCATGGGTAGCATAATTCTGCTCATACTACCTCAACTGCCATGAACCATACGCGATCACTACTCGCTCCTGCATCAGGACACACCCGAGTCTGGTCCCTGATGTGTCGCAGTATACTACGTACACAACACCCTCCTCTGGTAGCCTCAAGATGGGCGCACTGGTCAATCTCGGCCTCATCTCCTGAAAGCTCGGCTAATATCTATCTTACCACATTAAGAGTTTCCCCTTCTTCATCAAATCCGAAAGTGGTGATTCAACTTTGGAGAAGTATGGCACAAATCTTCGATAGTACCCAGCTAGACCTAGGAAACTCCGCACCTCTGTCACACTCCTGGATGGCTCCCAAGAAAGAATTGCCCTGATCTTCACTGGATCCACTACAAATCCAGCCTGTGAGATGACGTGTCCTAGAAAGTGGACCTCTCAAATCCGGAACTGGCACTTCGAGAGATTAACATAAATCTAGTTCTCTCAGAGTGTATCCAGTACAACCTGTAAGTGGTAGGTGTGTTCCTCCTCAGTAATCGAGTAAATCAGTATGTCTTTGATGAATACTACGAAAACATGATTGAGGTAAGGATGGAAGATCCTATTCATGAGACTCATGAACACCTATGGATTGTTTCTTATGCCGAAGGGCATAAACAGGAACTCTTAGTGGCCATACCGACACCTGAAGGCTATCTTCTTCACATCCTCATCTCGAAATCTAAGCTGGTGATAGCCTGAACTGAGGTCTATCTTCGAGAACAATAATTCTCCCATGAGCTGATAAAAGAGGTCGTCAATCCTCAGGAGTGGGTAATTGTTCTTCACAGTCACCTGATTCAGGCGATGGTAGTCGACATACAATCACAAGCTACCATCTGCCTTCTTGTGAACAAAATCAGAGAAGCCCAGGGTGAAACACTAGGTCGGATAAATCCCTTCCCCTACAAGTCCTCCAGTTGTACCCGTAGCTCACGAAAATCGTCGGGAGCCATCCGATATGTTGGAGTAGATATCGGTGCTGTCTCGGGGTATAGCTCTATGTAGAATTCTACCTCTCTGCGTGAAGGTAGTCCTGGAACATCGTCAGAAAAAACATCTGCATACTGATCCACCACAATAGGAAAACTCGGACTCCGCATATCAACTGATCCAAGGATGAGACTAGCCAACTGATGTGTGATTGGCTGCCCTATCCTCTTATAATTTCCATCTTGTGCTGCAAAGGCTCCCTTCTCACCTGGGAAGGTGAAACTACTCACATCCATGCGGATACACTACACTTTGCGCCTAATTTAGTCAATTTGAGCATGGATTGTAGACAACCAGTCCATACCCAAGATGACGTCGTAAGGCCTCGACGCCGCTATAAAGAGATCCTATCCAAAGCTCTCGCCTCCTAGAGTAAGATCACACTATCTAAACTAGTGTGTAATCGTCAAGTCTGCTCTCATAAATGTCTCTAACCGTAAGGATCGATCCAACAACTCCATCAGAATCTCCGAGATCCGAATAAGGGTAGTGGCAATGAAAGAATGACATGCACCTGTGTATATAAGTACAAAAAAAGGTGGATTATACACAGATAGTACCTCGAATCATCTCAGGTGAGCTATGGTCATAAGCCTCCACTTCTTGTAGATATGCCTTTCCTTTTCCTCCAGCTCCCTATGGTTGGGGTGGACCTCCTAGTGGTGGTGGTGGAAGAGCATCAAAACATCGTCCACCACCCGCTGGTCAGCAAGCTCCTCTACCTCGTCCACCTTCTCCCTGCGGACCGCCACGGTCGAACCTATGCCTCTGCCTAGGAGGTCTATCCACTATCTTCTGCTCATCTACACAGCGGGCCAGGTAGTCTTGAGTCATGTGACCCTGCCAGCTGCATGCATAGCACTGCATGATCCTTGTATAACTGGTTCGGTTTTGTGTTCCCCACACAACCAAACCCGAATTCTGAGGTCACCCACCTAATGGATTGGTCCTCCTGGACCCCTGCGTCAGCTGTATATTGCTGGCTGCAGAAGACTCTGCTACGTGTTTCCCTATGGTGGGTCTCGCTACTGGTGTTAGCTCAGCAAGAAAGCTCTCCACAAGAAGGGCTCGCTCCAGCACTCCCGCCTACGTTAGAATGCTGAGGGAGATCATCGAAGCCCTGATCTCATGCCTTTGTCCCTGCTCAAATGTCTGGGCCCTGAAAAATGGTTCTCATACCATGTTCGTGGAGTAGTGTGAGAGATCAGTAAACCTCACTGAGTACTGAGCTACTGTCATGCTTCCCTACCGTAGGTAAAGTAACTCCTGAATCCACACCGCACGAAGGGTGGCGGGAACAAACTCTGAGAGGAATAGACTCTCGAAGTATGTCCAAAGTAGAGATGACTCATCGCGCACCTGGAGCATAAATCTCCACCATCTACTGACTGCTGCATGCAGGAGACTCGCGACAACAATTACCATAAGCTCATCTGGTGTCCCTACCAATTTGTAGACTCTAACAATAGCCTCCGACCAATCCTCAGCAACCTGAGGGTCCGTGTCTCTGCAGAACCTGGGTGGCCTCTGTTGCTAAAACTCATGCAACACACTCAGGTTGTGTGCACTCTCTGTTATTGGGGCTGGTAGTCTCGGTGGCTCAGTAGGTAGTGGTACTGCTGGTGCCTCTGTTGTGATGGGGCCCTTCACTAAGGCCTCGTCGCTTGGTGGGATACCATCTCGCACGTGACTCGGAACCCTTGCTAGTTGTCTTCGTGTGGCCATCCTAAAATGAAATAGGTGTGCCACTGTCAAAACAGTATACCTGGTGAGCTGACATAAAGTAATCATAAAGAAAACTTTTCAAATACACATGCAATCACTGTTTTCATGCACTGAGTCAGAAATCAGAGGTCATGGTCCTGGTGTATGGATACATCGACCGCCGCACCAACACTGGACTCCCTGGACTAAAAACCACACTCAAAACTCTTAACACTATTTCTTCATAGAAAGGAATGATCTGAGTCCTGAATTCTGTGGTAGAAATGAATCCTTTGATACCAATTTGTCACAACCCATCTTCGGGGCCCATGCCGTGACTACCCCAAGCCCGCATTCCATAGGCCAGGGGCTGCCGACTAGCACCAAAGTCATAAATCCCAATAAAAGGGAATGCATTGCCTTTATATAGTAAAGAAACACAAAAAAGTATGCCAACTGAAGTAAGCACAAAGTAATACTAAATACAAAGTAAGTGCTGAAAGGTAAATGGGCCAGAATACAAACCCAACTGAAAGTACAGTACAACTAAAAATTAGTACAACTACGGTAAAGTAAAATAGTAACCACCGAGTCGTCCTCTGAGAATCCCACCTCAAGGGTGGTTATATATAGTCTCCTAGGCACCTTGTGTCCTTCCATCCTCTCTGTATATGTCACGCCAAGTGGTCCACCTCCGGGTATAGTCCAGCTCCACAAGTCTCTACCACAATTTGTGTTGCCCATCTTCTGCATCCAACACAACGTAGTGTGGGAATAACCCATGTAGGGGTGAGTATAACAATACATAGTAGGGACCCTGAGACCCCTGAAGGTCTCCCAGAATCCATGAAGGATAATCCATAAAGAAAAGATACAAACACGAAGTATCAACCAACTCTACTTAGGTATATTCCCATACATATACCTAAGTCATCAATTCCAGTTTGACTCCAAATCTCGAGACCAAGCACAACCCAGACCACACAAGTAAGAAGTCAATCACACCGATGTTAATGATTGAAAGTCAAGACTCAGCTGAAACAGGTATACATATTTCATAAAGTGATAGAGATGACCAGATGTATTAATTGATTCATCTAAACTAGTGGACCCATATAGGATACTAGTCTATCTAAGCTGTCGAACCCACGTAGGATACTAGACCAGCTACTCTGTCAGACCCACGTAGGATACTAGAACATAAGTCAACCCGTCAGCCCACAGAGGATTCAAGTATGGTAGTCATCACTATTGAACCCACAGAGGATTACAGTATATTTTTTGTCATCGTAAAACCCACATAGGATTCCAGTACATTTTCCATCATCGTCGAACCCACAAAGGATTCTAGTACGATAGTCGTTGCAGTCGCATCCAGCTCTAGGGTTCCCGCACATAGCACGATTGATTCCAAAAGTGTCTGATCCTCAAGCCAAGGGTTGATACATCAATTGTCACAAAGTCCAAATTTAATGAATCTTGATGTTTCAACACGTCAAAAGGAACCCAACGTGATAGAGGACACGTCAATCGGATGCCCGGTCTAAGAGTTATTATCATTTTTGCTCTGGCGGCCCGGTTGGAAATATCCTCATTCCAAACCCTGCCATTTTCCAAAGTTATCCAAAACACACTTAGAGTATCAAAAAAGGACCTCCATGTCATGAGGGTCACAGTGCCATAGACGGAATGTCTATCAGACGCGCGGTCATCAAGTTATTCACCCTTAAGTGAAAACAGGCCCGACCCGTTAAGCCCAGTGGCTGGAGGGTCGGGTCAACCCAGTTTTCGCGAGTCCGAACCAGCATGGGGACAGACTAGCTCGATGAAATGCGCAACCCAGGGTGGTGTGGTGCGGCCTGGCCACGGCACGGCTGGTGGGTTGAGCGGTCCTAGGGGGGCGCGGTCCCCCGAATGCCCGAACAGACGGCGCCAAGCGGCGCCGCCCTCCCTAACCAGTCAGCCTTCTTGGCACAAGCGGCCCACTCGGGAAAACTGTGGTCCCTCTAGCACGGTGCCCTCCTGGCGCTGCGGTTCTGCTCAACCCAGCCGACCGCCTTCCTGCCAGTTCACCCATCGAGTGGCCTGTGGAATGCAGGTCATGGTCTTCCGCAGTGCGGTGCCCCTTGTGGCGCTGCGGTCCTGTTCAGCCCAGTCATCTTTAGCTGGCCGGTTCTTCGTCGGTGGAGCGGCTCGTGGTTTC
This sequence comes from Viscum album, assembly GCA_963277665.1. NCBI lineage: Eukaryota > Viridiplantae > Streptophyta > Magnoliopsida > Santalales > Viscaceae > Viscum > Viscum album. The sequence continues at coordinate 599,353,400 of OY728153.1, forward strand.
GAGTCATGGTTCTTCCACACGTGGCTGACGCACATCTGCCGCTTCTATTCATTGCCACATTCCTATCATGATCTCCATTACAATCAAAAGAGACTACGGAGGATCGTCGGTCCGTGTGCGTTCAGCCCGCACCCTCCGCATTCGGTGGTAGAAGTTGGTTGTAAATAAAAAATTATTTCCAATTAATAACGGGGTACTAGATAAGCACTTCAAAATGAACAAACACCTACCTTGAGATAAGTGTTGTGGTAATCGAGCGTCGCAGAAGATAGCGTCACGAGGAGACGGTGTCAACTCATTGACGTCGAGGAAGAAGGGCCAAGGATAGCACGTCGTCAACGTTCCTCACAAGTGGACCCTTCTCATTTTGTTTGGCCGAAGATCAAAGGTGATGTTTGATTCTCCTCAATGGTTCTTCATTGGAAGGATGGTGTTCTTCATTGAGAGAAGAACACCCTTCTATATTTCTCCAAATCTCTCTCATAAATTCTCTCAACACAATGAAGGCCCCAAAATAAAATAATAGCTAAAGCTATTATTTTTATTCACACATGAAATTCAAAATTCAAACAACTTAATTTAATTAGTTGAAGAGGTTGAATTAATTAATTAAAATGTGTTGTAAAATAATAATGACAGAGAGAGGGAGGTGAAAATACCTCTTAATTAAGGGGGGTTGTCAAAGAATTAAATAAAGGTGAGTCAAATGGGGGGTTAATGGGAGGATATGGGGAGATTAAAAGGTTGGGGATCATGTGGGCCCCACCTCAAAAATATACACACATGGGAAGTTATGTGGGTGGGGTCCACACTAATAACTTCCCCATGTAGGATTAAACTACTACGGTAAATAAAATTGTTCTCAACAAATTTTATTTACCTTTTTTATTAAACCCCAAAAATTAACTTTCAACCCGCATAAAACGCAACTATGATAAAGGTCCCCTTAGGAGAATATCGGCGGTGTGAGTTCAATGGTGCCCTTAGATTTTAATTCCAAGAACCTATTAAAAAGATAAAAAAACCCGCACGTACGTTTACTAAACATACCCGAACAAAACTTCGGAAATTGATTCGTGGCACATCGGGCCTCAGAATCAAGTGTCGTCACAAACCGCAGACTCATAAAATTTTAAAGCATTTAAGAAAAAATTAAAATTGAAATTTCCAGGTAATTACATTATTGGATGTGTTTAAGGAGTTTAGTGAATGATTTTGGTTGGTTCTGTTTGAGAAAAATGCATTTTTAGGTGTGAAGAAGTGTGGGGAGTGAATTCCCTTTTATAATGGAGGAGTGAAGGCATTCTTGCAAATAGCCAAAAGAATTCACTATTGGGAGCTCTCCCTTACCACATGTGGATAAAAAATAGATCAATAATATATATTAGGGTATATATATTTGAGAACCCCCCCCCCCACAAACAAACAAAAAACACATGTTTATCATGTTATTCCTTAGTCCTTAAGTTAACTCAATTTTGCGCTTTTAGTTTTTCACCATTGTAACTTATATCATTTTTATTAACCAAGGTAATTTATCATTAAAATAGATTTACTATAATATTTATTAAATATTTTATACCTAAAAATTATAAATATGAAATATAATTTATTAAATAAAAAAATTATATGTGTGTAAAAATAAATTTAATACAAAAGCATGTAATGCACAAAACCCTGTTTTAACCTTAATTGAAAAAATTAATTTTAACTTATATCACTAATAATATGGGTGAAATAATATAATTTAACCTTATTAGAAAATATAAAATTATTATTAATCTAAATATGTAATCCATTTATCCAAATTCAACTCACATAACTGGAAGAATTTAATTTGAAATAAATCCCTTCTAGGCGGCAAGAAAGTTGGGTTTTAAGAAAAGTATTTTTAGACTAAAAGATGATTCAATATTTATTCTATGAATAATAATCATAATTGTGTGAAAAATAATTAATATTTAAAGATTTATAATATAAATATTTCATTAAAAAATTTATCATTACGTTTTAATTAATTAATTAAAATAGAGAAGCATTATTCATTTTAAAATAGTTTTTAGTAAGACACGTTTTTAAACCCAAAAAATATATGTTAAAACCCCATATAATGTTGATTGAAAATTAATTTTATTGATTAAATATAACTAAATAATACTTATTTTTAATTAAATAATGTTTAAAACATAATTTTCATTGTAAATAACTTAATTTATTGAAAATAATTGATAGATTTACAAAAATCTGTATTTTTCACTATTCACTGAAAAAATAAATATTTTTGAAAAAAATAAAAAAATTAACCCAATGTAAATTCTAATATTAAAATTAAAAAAATGGATTTAGTTTTATCAAATAAATTTTAGAAAAGTTAAAAAAAATTATTATAACATTTTTTTCATGAAAATCATCATATGTCATTTTTTGAGAAAAAAATCACTTTACGAAAAAAAAAATTATTGATTATTTTCTAAAAAATTATCAATATCTTTATATTTTCTTGGAAAATTGTATATATATATAATTATTTAATATTATCCAGACCATTCAATTTAATTGATAGGTTATAATGGTTATATATATCAGGGATCATTTAAAATCATTGTTATGCGTTGAATACACTACTAAGCATATAATACAAGGGGTTACATGTATCAAAATATATTTAATAGAATAAATTTATTTTAAAATAAATTGATCTTAAAGTCTCATAGTGTTAAATTCTCATATATATTTAGTGTTATGTGATATTTATTCTATAGAACATAATTTTCTTATTTTAAAATCTCTTGGGTTAACTTCATCCCCCTTTTAATAAATTTCATCTTCATAATTTGAACTTTATCAGGAAATAAAAATCATAGAATTTTGAGAATACTTTTTATATTATCTAGTATCAAAAAAAGGTCCAATAAAACATCCTTTCTGTAAGAGAGAAAACAAATTATAAAGTTCATATGGAATAACACATAACTATTTTTCCAAATATGAGAACATCTGTTTGAATGGAAGAAAAGCATAAATAATTATAGAGAGCTAATGAGGTAATTAATAAAAAAAGTTAATAATAAATGGACATAGAAGGGCCTAAAAGCCATAAATATGTTATGATTTAAAAATACAAAGGTTCATTAGAATTAAATTTTCAATTACATCATTTTGGTTTCAAGAGGATTTTCCAAGAGTTTAAGAATTATATTACCATCAATACTAATAGAATATGAAAATATACTTTCTTGAGGTGTATATTTTAATACATTAATAAATTTCCACCACAATTTTATCTTTTTCTACAAACTATGTGTATTCAGGATTAATTTATCAAGCATAAAGCAGAAAAATAAACAATTAAATAATCACATAATCCCAAATAGAATAACAATATATTACTACTATCATTATATGTTAACCAAAACCAAAATGTTTAGCATATAGTAAGATTATTTTTAAAATTAACTATCATGCATTAATCTCAAAATAGTAATAACGAATGTTCAAACAAAATCATTCCATAAATAATTATCCTTAAAATACTTCATCCATTTCCTAACTAAATTCGAAACCCAAATATTAGATGGATTTGAATGTATATTCATCCAAGATTAATCAACTATTATTCCTCAAATAAAATCCCATATGTCTTCAAAAAAATAATCATTAATTTTAAAAATTTCATACTAACCATGACATCACGTATTCCAGTGGAAGGTGTTACACCCTTGTCCCCATTTTCCTGTGGTTTTATGCTTGTTAGCCTTATCGGATAGAATGGGTTTCCATCTATCCTTTTTTTTTTACTTTTTTTATTTAAATATGAAAAAAATAATTCCTCCCTAAATACCACGTCATATGGATCCTAGGGTACACAAATACGCAAAACTAATAAAATATCTCCCAATATTTCATTAATAAACATAAAATTATTACTACTTCAAACCCTCAAATGGGGTGTCCAAGACTTTGAATTTATGATCATCCTTAATCATATAGACCTATTATGGTATCCATAACACTTAATAAAACATCACATGTAAACATCGAAATCTAAAAAGTTATCAAAACATATCCTTTGATACCAATTATAAGGAACCAACCATAAACATTAAATGAAATTGATTTTTATTCATGAAATTACTTTATTTTACTTTGAAAATATTTTTGGATTTAGAGTTTTAGGTAATTAGAACATACATCATACATAAAAACCATAAAATAAGAAGTAGACACTTTGAATTACTATCAATTTTTATAATTATATAAAGCTTTTCAAATAATGAATAGTTTCTTTTTCGATAAAATCAACAAAACTTTCAAATTGAATGATTAATTTCCCTTACTAATCCTTAAACACAATTAACAACATTTTAAATGTGGGATGATAAGAGAAAGATCATCATGGGACATAAAAATAATTTAAACTGTTATTTTATAAAAAACATGAAAACCTATGAAATATTTACCTTTATATTTTTTTTATTTTAGAGAATGAAATAAAAAATTTCACAAGAAAACACACACATGTTTTTCTTGAAAAAAAATCCATTAAAACACATCAACATAAATTCAAACTGCTTTTTAAAACTGGGTACTACCTTGAAAGTGGAACGTGATGCAAGGAAGAAAATTACATTAAATTGAAATCCAGGGGACTTGACCCCATGACCTAACCCTCACCCCCCCCTAAACCCTTACCACCCCACCACCAATGATGGGTCAATTAAAACTCCTTTTTGTTAACTTAGAGAATCATATTTTTAAAATCCATCCAAAAACCTTTTAATTGGACTAACCATATGTCTGACTTCTAAAATAATCATTAACCAATGAATTTGAGATATATAATTGGGATCATCCCTTGTATATTCTATATCAGGATCACATAATTCTCATGAGATATAATGGGTCTCAACCCTCCATATAAGCTATATCAGGCACACCTATGAGATATAATGGGGGTCAATCCTTTATATAAGTTGTATCATGATTACACATTCCATATAATTCTCAAGTACCATATCTTTAATAAAATACATTCATCATAAAACCCTTTTAAAAACTCTTTTAAAATCACATGAAAAACAATTTCAGAAAAAAAATATTTTTTTCTTTTAAAACCCCATTTTCAATAACAAAATACACTTTTCATTTAAACCCCATTTTTAATCTTAAAATATCCAAAATGTAAAATTATTTTTATTTGAATAAAAATTAAAATATTTCAAAGGAATCTAGAAATAAAATAATGGTCATAGTAGTTTAATGGTCATTTACATAGTGCATGTTAAAAATAGCACATTTTTTTTAGTTTGTCAAAATGTTCAGTATAAAAAAGATAAAAATATTGCATTTCAAAACATTTAGAAACAAAGAAAAATTAACATTATAAATATTTTATTACCATATAAAAAAATTTCAAAAAAAATTTTAAAAACACAAAAATGGAATAGAATTATGGTTTGAAGGATATTATTAAAAAATGATTTATTTAGATGAAATTACCCTTATTACATTGGAAATATTAAAATAATATGCCTGATAAAATAGTAAAATTAAAAAAAACATTAAATATCATGATAATAGATAAATTTATAATATACCATGTCAAAGGGGTTTTATATGCACCTTATAAAAGAATAATGGGTAACAACATCAAGATATGTCTCAATGAAAGGAAATTGAGATGAAGTCCCTTACATTATATTGGATTTGTCTTTTTTGTATTAATATTTCTGAATAATAAACATAGTTTTAATTATTTAATTTCTTGAGAAAAATTTTAATGTTTATTATTAATATTATTTTACTTATTAAAATTTTGTGTATAATTACATAATCAATTAATTTTATATCTGATGTTTTGACCATATTTGGTTTCTATGTCAAAATTGACATTGGTAGGTTGACTATGGTCAAAGAGATCATTATATAAAAATATACATAATAATTATCATAATGAAATTATCATATTTATTCATCAATTACACTTTTAAATCCAATAATTAAATATTTTTATGAAAAATTAATTAACTTTATGATCATAGAGATGGTAGGTCGTGCGTATAGATGATTAACATTTACATTTTCAAATGATCTATATGGAAAGAGTATAAGTAATATTTTATACTTATTGAATGATAATTAATTCATAAATACAATATTATTAAATTATATATACTTATTTTATCATTCTAGTGATGTGGTGATGAAAAAAGGAATCACATCACCTCGAGAAGGTGGTAGTTCTATGTTCACGAATGACGTTATCACTTTTTTATGAGTGGAACTGAAAGAAAAAATATATATTAAATTTAAATAATGATAAATGTATTATGAGTATTATAATTATTTTATTTATATAACATATATTCATTATCATAACTCTTATTAACTTTACGTAACGTGTTACTGAGAAATGAATCGCATTGCTCCGCAAGGCAGTACGTCATACACACAAGCAATGTTATCATATCCCTTGTAGAATGGTATGTAAAAAGTTATATATGATATAATGACATCATAATTATAATTATATGATAAATATAATTTATATAATTTTTATTAATCCATATACCCAACCATGAGACGTGGTAAGGGAAAAACGAACAACATCGGTGTGAGAGACAGTAATCCTATGCTCACATGAATAATGATTTTCTAGCCCATTTAATGGAAGAAGGAAATTATTTATGTTATTTCTATTACATAATAACATAAAATTATATTTATGATACTTAATTTATTATAAAATAATATTTTAATAATAATTTAATGTGGTGGAGGAAGATATAAAACAAATATGTTCATGGATGAACGATACCTCTTCTTTAGGTATCATCCTTAGGTTTGAACCAAAATCCTTCCTATGTTGGATTTATGCCAAAAATAAGAATTATAAAATTATGGGAGGAAATTTTTGATTTTTATTTTTTTTGTTTGTGGATCCAAATTTCTTTAGATACTTGAATAAATGAGGGGATTGAATTCCCTTTTATAATAGTGGGAAACTAACATTCTTGTAAAAACCTAAAAGTATTCTCTATTGGGAGGTATCACTTACCTAATTTGGATAAAAATAGATCAATAGTGTATGGGAGAGTTTATTTGGTTGAGAAACACCTCCATGACACAAATATAAATAAATATTTTATCATTTTATTTCTTAGTCTTTATGTTTACCCAATTTTACCCTTTCAGTTTTTTACCACTATAACTTATATCTTTTTTATATACCTAGGTAATTTACCCTTTAACACTAAATTTAAATTTAGATATATTAGATCATTTATGACTAATTATTATAAATATTAAATTTAATTTATTTACTAAAAACCATATATTATTAAAATTAATTTTAATACGAACACATGTAATGTGAAAAACCCTATTTTATCCTTAATTGTTGTAATTAATTTTCACTATTTTAACTAATCATTTTGGTAAAAAAATTGACCTTATTAGATATAATAAATAATAATTATTCCAGATATTTAATTTATTTAGACATATTCAACTTGAAAACGTTTTATATTTTAATTTAAAATTATTCATATAGACGTAGCGAGACATAAGGTTATTGAGGATATTATTTTATAAGAAAAATATGATTATATATTCACTCTATGGATGATAATGATAATAATAATTATATGAAAATATATTAATTTTTAATGATATATAGTCTATATATTTTGTTTAAAAAATACCCCATTGCGTGTTTTTTTAATTAATTAATATGAGGAAACATTATGCATTTTAAAATAGTTTTTTAAAAAATGTATTTTTGAACCCAAAAAAATTGTAATAAAACCTTATAAAGATGATTAAAAAGTCATTTAGTGGATTAAATATAAATAAATAATAAAATTGTTACATTAAATCATATTTGAAACATAATGTGACTTTTAAATTAGTTAATTTATTTAGAATAAATGATTATTTCACAAAAATCTATATTTTTAACTATTCACTAAAAATCATTATTTTCTAAAAAAATAAATAATTTCACCAAAATAAAAATTTTTATATTATGATTCCAAAAATAATATTAATTTTATTAAATATATTTATAAAACATCCAAAAATTGATTATAAATTCATGAAATGAAATAAAAACAATTTTTGAAGAAAACGCATTTTTAAAGAATAAAATCACTTTTCTAAAAATTTATTAATTATTTACTAATAATTTATCAATAATTTATATTTTGTAGTACGTATAAATATATATTTATATTTTTATATTTTTTATAATTTTTTTAATATTATTCCCACTCTCTAATTTAATGGCTAGGTTATAATAGTTATATATATCATTAGTCGATTAAGCTCGGTGTTGGATGTTGAAAATTATAGGGAGCGTAAAAATATCAAGGTTTTATGTATAGTAATATAAGGAAGAGATTATATTTATTTAAAAATAAATATATAATAAAGTAATTGGAAGATAAATTCTCATCTACGTTCGGTGTTTTGCATCATTTACACTATTAAAAATAATTTTCTTCTTTATAAATCTTGAGGTGTTATAGTTATGGGTTTAAAGTGTCTCAAACATTAATATAATATCATTACTACCCAATATGAGGATCACATCCTATATAATACCTCTATTAATTTAATTATGTAGGTCATGGTTTGGATCCCATTACATGGTAGGTGACACACATTATAATGATACATGGTTATTGAGAGATTAATCATTTGAATGTTTCAATTGATTATGTTATGTATGTATATCCATTAATGAATTAACCCATTTATTCATAACCAAAGTAAACCATGAGGAGGATATGGTAGCGACCATGCACTGAATATCCTATAACATTATCCCATTGTATACTATGATATATATATTGTATGCTAAGATATAAGAATCTTCATACCAAATCATAGAATATGAATCTGATTATATAATAGAATATTATATTATTATATTAGTTATTTTACAACAATATTGATGATTAATTCTAAATAAAATTATTTGTTAATAACAATTTATAATAGTAAATATTTAATAATTATTAAGGTGGTTAATTAATTACTTGTTTTTAGTGGATATATTTCATCACTAAAATAATGTCAGAAACCAATTCCATTAGCTCATCCCAATGACATCATTGGCGAAGAAGTAGATACAATTCAATTAATAATGGATATGGGGGGTTTGGTTATTATATGATATACACTTCATTTTGAAATATATTTATTTACTTCATGATTAAGTAAATATATTTACCAGTAATTGAGAAATTGAGATCCTCATTATTCTCATACCTAATTCAAAAAAAATCCATAATAATCTAACATATTAAATATATCTTGTAAAAACATTATTTAAGGAAGTAACATTGAAATTTATGTAATATAAGAGTCATGAATCCATTATTTTCATCATGAAAGAACCTATTACTTCTAAAGAATAACTATATGATAATGAGGCTACAGATTGAATATTGAGAAAACAGTAGAATTTTAATAAATAAAATGTGCCCACTTCTATATATTGATGACATTATTTTCTACAAAAAGGGTTAAAATACTTTTTGAATAATAAGCTTTATTTTTGATATTATTGTTTAATGGAAAAGAAGTATGACAAACTAATAATGGCTTTATGGAGGAGATATTTTCATTATGAGTTAAAAATTATGCCATTTAGGTTAATAAATGTACTCAAAATATCTTTGGTTTTGAAAAATATAGTTTTAAAGGATTAGATTGAAAAGTTTTCATTTTATTTATTGATTATATTATTGTACACTATATGGTTTTTTACAATCATGAAACACATTTATGAAAAATAATGTGCACTTTGAAGAAAATAAGACTTTATTAAAAATCTATTATATATTAATTTTATATTAAATATTTTTCTTTCCTTCACTATGATATATCTAAGAATAATATATATCGACAATTTAAAAAAAATATTTTTCCAGGTGTTCAAAAGACCAACAAACATAAGTAAAATTATAAGTTTCCTTTTCTAAGGAAGATACAATAAAGGGTTTGTTGAAAACTATATTTTAATAGCTAACACATTAACTAATTGAATATATAAGTAGTAAGGATTTAACTAGATAATAGAATGTGAAAATTACTTTCATTAATTAAAGAAGTATTTAGTAAATGCACCTATATTGTTCATTCCATTTCAAAAACTCATTGTTTTATATTTATTGTGATGCATTATAGAAAATGGTTAGATATATTATAATCAAAATCCATAGGGTGGTAGCATAAGAATATTGAAAAATAAAACATTATGTGGTAAATTATCTATATCACGGCTTAAATATTACTGTGGGGTTATATATATTATCTGTACAGTGATCTTATTTCTATAGAAAAAAATGTGATATATACATTTAGCATAAGATAATGGAATATATATATTTACATTAAATATATATACATGAATAAGATCCATGTAATATTGACAGAGATATATAATTATTATGATTAGATATACATTATCACCAAATGAAAGAGAACAATGTAACATAAGTATTAAGTATAAAATACCATGGTGTTTAATATTTGGTGAGGGTTAATAATGATCCAATAATCGTATATTTAATATTGATAGACATGGTTATAATAATATAAGGGAAAACATCAAACCAATTACATGTATTTACCCAACTATTTTTTTGATAATATTATGAAGTGTTAGTGAGTAAAAGAGACTAAAGAGAATAAGATGGAGGCCTTAAAAAATAGGAAGCTACTAGATATCAATTTTTATGAATACAGAGTATTATGGTTAAGTATTTTTTCTGTGTTCTATAAGTATAAGTGGATTATACGGATTTATAAGATAAATCAAATAGATTTAATTTCTCTATATGACTTATAAGTACAAAGTTGTGTATGGATATCTTAAAATGTTGTTGGTATGAAGATTTAATGTGAAGTATTTTGTAATACAGTACAAGATGTTTGGTGTTACAACAGGTGAAATATGAATGATCAGATCCAAAATGGATTATATAGACTTTATGTAAATCTTAGTGGCTATAAAAACCATTCTTTTATTTTTCATGTATGAAATATAACATTTATTCATTTTAATTTTATTCCTTTATTACATTATCTTGTTGGGAGTATTGGGATGTTGAGTAAACTGCATTATTGGACAATAATATGACACATTGTGACCAATGGAGTTAATTCCATGAATGTCACTTCTCATGGGGGCATGGTAACATAGTTAAGAGAGTCCATATAAGGATGTTACATAGTTAGTAGATTCAATATTCTACAAATGTATGGAACACCAATACAAGGGGAGGTCATATAGAAACCCAATCCTTATAGTGGTTACCGATTTCTTTTCTTAGAAAATTTTCACTAAAACTAGGGGTGATTTATCTACTATTCTTATTCAGGGAATGTGAGTCATTCCATGATAAAGGGTAATTGTTCTGTAATAAGGCATTCCCATATTTTAAAATGGTGAATTTAATCCTTTACCCTTTTTGGGTTTTAACCCCCGTCCCATTTTTTCATTCATTCATTCAAACTATTGTGTCATAGTCATGGAGTTTTCTTACTCTAAGAATCTTTTGTTGTTCCATTAATGTTTTTGTAGATTACAACATGGTAAGTATATTTTTATTATTTATTTCTTCCTCTCTTTTTATTTCTCTAGAATGGTCATAGTGGACTTGGGATTCATTTTATATATTTTTTGAATTGGGGTTTCTTTATTATATGGGTGTTATGGTCATATAAGGTTCCATCCCCTTCTACTTTTGAGGAATAATTCACATTTTCAATTGAAATATTTATTTCCAGATAGGGACTCATTTCATTTCATTTTTCTAAAAAAGGATTATTTTATCTTTAGAATGTTGTTTTCCTTGATTTAAAATATATATTAAAGTGATTATGATATTCATGAATTTATTTCCACATTTTTTCATAAAACCTCATATAAAATCTACCTTGGTTCGACTTTAATAGTGTTAATTTATTCTCTAGTAAAATTGTTTCACTCTAAGTGTTCAATAAAATAACTAGTGTTTTTTTAAATGATATTCTTAAAAAAAATTATAAATAAATATTTCATGAGTTTTCAATGTTTAAAATCAATATTGGTATCATATCCCTTGTTAAAGAAATATTTTTTCATTCCTGAAGTGTTTTATAATAATTTTTAGAGGGATTTAAAGAAATAATAGTTTCATATATTTAAAATACCATTTCAAAAATGAGATAAATGTTTTCACTATAGTATTCACTCCTTTTTTCATGAAACTTGGTTATTATTATATTTTAATATTATATGGTATGAAATTTGATTTAATTTCATGTTTTTTTATTCTTGTAAGGTATTAAGTCCTGGAATAGTGTTCGAAGTGATTATTATGTTAATGGATTGATAATTATATATATATATATAATTTATTAGTCACATTAATTTCATATAATGGGAAACCTTGGGAAGCTAATCCGGAGTAAGGGGTTAATTAGAAATCTATTTGAGATTACACACTAACTAGTGTCATTTTTTTATGATTGTCCTTTAACTAGGGATTTAATACTACTAAAATAGATCATGAAATTGAAAATCAATAGTAACTATAGTTTTGGATCATTGGATATCCACATCATGTGTTACCTTTTTTGATTTATCTATTAATGTATCCTAAATTTTTTATCTATTCTTCATTATGATTTTTGCTGAATAATTCTATGTTATGATTATGATTTATATTTCATTTGAAACTTGTTTATATTTCCCTTCATTAGGTTTATGGTTTTCAATGTTTTTATTTGTCTCTAAAACATGATTTTGTATTGATAAATCTATGGGAACATAGTTTGAATTATAAAATTATTCTCCATATAAAATGTCAGTTTTAATAGTAAATGAGTTTCAAAATTTTTAAGGTCTGGTTTTGTAATGCCTTCTCAAAAAATGTTTATTTTTAAAAATATGTGTTTGAAGTTCTAATTAAATGTGTTTTTTAAAAATTTGTGGGAACTTCATTTAAAAAATTGTTTAAAAATTTTTATCCCATGCTTTTCCTCGTAATTTTTTATGGGTCTACTCATACATTATTTAAAACAATAATGTATTTATGAAAAAATAATCATATTTTTTATTGGATTTATAAAATGAACAGGAGATAATTTTGAACATAATATTTAAAATTATTACAAATATAATTTTTTTTAAACAAGAAATTTAAAAGTGTTCTTAGTAGAATCATACTAGGAAAGATTAACTTAGACTATATGCACACTTCGTGATTGTATGTAGTCATTTTCATCATATTATTTTGGATTAAATGCTTCTTCAGATCTCATGGGTGACCAAGTTTTTTTTTCATTATTGATAGTATAAAGTGAGTTGTGTTTAGTTTTTACATGGTGGATAATGGAAGGTTATATTTTCTGGGTTATTTTGACTATGGATTTTAATTATATTTAATAAAAGATTCCCTGATGGGTGATCTTATAGATTTGGAACTAGATTTTAGTTATTGAAAGGGTTGGTAATGGAATGAACGAACTAATGAGCATGAATCAAGGATGGTTATGATAAAACATCCAGATTTATGACTTGATAAAGGGAAAAATAAAATATATAATTTTGAAGAGATGGTTTTGACTAAAATGTTATTTTAGATTTTTGCTACATTTCCCAAAATAGATTTCATTTTATTCTCATGGTTTTAAAGATAATTTTTTAGGATTGAAAAGCTAGTGGTAAATTATTGAAGTTTTAATTTGGGGGTTTTCAGAAAGTAATTTCAATGTTTTATAAAATATTTTATTTAATAATAATTAGTTTTTATTGGTCATTTATCTATTTTGTGGGATTTTTCATTTATTATGTGTAATATTTGATTTTGGATTTTGATAATGTGTTAGTAATATTTCATTTCTTGGTATTGTATTTCACATGATTGCATAAAAGGTCATGCAGTAATTTTACATTATGTTTATGTTATTATAGATTTATTTCACCTTTGATTGTCTAGAAGAATCATTTAGAGTTATTTGTTAATTAATTTTCACAAGTTAGTGCTCTAACTTTCCCTATAATTATTGAATATATCATTGGTGGTCCATAGATTATTGGTGGTGGTGAAAGTACTATTCCTCCCTAGTTGAAAGGCTGGACTTTAGAATTTCATGACTGTAGTACCTATATTTCCATAGAAGTGGGGAAGTTTTTGAATAATTTTAAATAAGTATTTTTAAGGATTGAGATTCCTGGTAGGTTTATGTTGAGATTGTCAATGTTCATAATATATGTTACTGATTAGAAATGGTGAAAGAGTGTCATATGTGATAATACATATAAGGACTAGTCATGGGACCAATTTAGAGCATCATTTATGATTTTGTTTTACTCTATAACTACAAACAGATATGAAGGCTATAGATTTCTAGTAGTATAGGGATGGTGATCAGTAAGTGTTAGAATATAAAGAACATTTCACCAAGATAGTGTTGAATTTACTTGAATTTGGATTAGAATAAATTCTAAAGGTTCAATATTTAATAAATGGTGTTCATCAGAGTATCAAGATGGGGTTTCCAATGCTTGATTGGCCCTATTATGTAGAATTAGTTTCTCAGTACATTTATATAGACACCCTTACCTATATTTTATTAATAAGTGTTGTAGTTTCCTCTATGAGATAAATATTTCAAGAAGGTTTGAATGGTGAAAATTTGAAGAAGGTTGATCCTAGTATGGCTGGTCAAGTTTGTATCAAAACACCTTCTTGGGTTTCATATTCATCATCCTCCTAGATTCAATGCATAATGTGATGTCATTGTGGAGTATATGGTCAAAAAATGCCCACGTTACATGAATCTCTGAAGAATTATCATGGTTTTGGATTACAATCACATATTTAGGAATTTTTTATAGGTTTCATAATAAGAGTGTAAATTTTAATGTTTGAGGTATTCTAATGAACTTGTCATCTTGACTTTTCTACCACTTCTGAAAATGAACATCCTTATAGTGTTTTATTTAATGGTTTTTTTCTCTATATCTACTTTTGGATAGTTTTTTTACACATAACTTGGTGAATTTTTTTTGTTTTGGAATATTATTTTAGTAACAAGTGTTGATGGTGGTTGTTCCCTGTGACTTTTATCATTCATAGATTATGGTAGCTGGATGGGATAATGAGGTTTAAGCTTTTATATACTGTTATATATTAAGGGTGGGCCTTTAATGATAATTTGATATTTCTAAATGGTGGGAAATCTTTGTTTTTAATTCTTTTGGTGGTGGATCCATCATTTTTTTCCCTTTTTACCATACCCACTATCTTAAGAGATTGATTGATTTTTTGTAACATTTTCCTTATATTTTATATGTATATTCATTATTTTTAATTTATGTTAATAATTTTATTTATATCATGTGGATATATTGAATATTCATATTCTATAATAGAGTGATATGTTTATAAAAAATTTCTGGGTGTAGGAAGTGATATGGTGGGTAGAATTGTGGAATCCTTGATATTTTTTGGGAGATACCAAACTTATCATTGATTCTTTTTTATTGTACTAAAGTACTCAATTTTTTATGTAATTTGATAGTTTGGATAAATATTAGTTATATAAAGGATTAGTTCATTCCCAAACAATGGTAGTGTGTGTCCTGATAGGTCCCACCCTTAAAGAACATTTTTCGTAGTGAGGGGAGGTCACATTGTGATGTGACCCAGATATTGGAGTCTGTTTTTTGGTAATGTTAAATTTCTCATGATTAGGTGAGTTCATTTTGTGACATAAAAGTGGTAGTGGAGCAGTTTTTTAATCTATTTTTGAGGGTGGTGAGTCACATTAGGACTGGGGGAATTTAGGATTTGATACATGATTGATTAATGTAAGTTGTAGAATTATAGAGATAAAAGGGGAATAACATAACCAACCAAGGTTTTAATATGGATAATTTAGTCCCTTATCATCCATGGATAACACTTCCTCTAATATTATTTAGTGGTTCCTTTTATGTTCTTGTACATTCAATTTGGATAATTTATCATCCCTTTTTTATTTCTTCTTCTTCTCTTGTTTATTCCCTTAATTGGATAATAAAAATGAGGAATCCATGATGAATAATTTTTTATACAGGATTTATTTATTTTAGGGTTTGTTATGGACCTATGAGGTTCTATTACCTCATCCTTTTGAGTGACAACTCATCTTTCCATTTGAGAAATCAATTTTCTATTGGTGATTAATTATAATTATTTTATTTATAAAACTATAGATTATTAACTCTTTCAAATGATGATTCTTTGTTTTAAAATGTATATTGATATGTAGATTATTTCCATGTGTATATTTTTAATGTTTTTATAAAACATCATATGAAAAAAAAATATATAAAATAATAATTGTTGAATTTATGATCTAGTAAAATCATTTCACTCTAAGTGTTCAATAAAATTAATAGAGTTAGTTTTCAAAGAAATAATAAAAATATATTTTGTTAAAACCTATTCAATTTTATTAAAAAAATTTATAATCATTTTTGGTAACATGTAAATATTTTCACTATATGGTTAAACCCTTGTTAGACTCCCACTGAATATTGTTTTGTTATAATTTGATAGGGTATGAATTTAGATATGAATATAAGTGAGTTATTTATATTCACGTAAAGAGGTTATTTCATTGATGGGTGTTCATAGGTGACATGTAAATTTATTCCATTATTATTATAGAACTATTTTGAGATATGTATTTATATATATATATATATATATTCTTATTTTCCTTCTACATTTGATATTGTGGGAATCCTTTGGTCTATAATCAGGATTTTGATAGATGTGACTAAACTAATTATGGTTATGAACCGACTAGTGCACTCTAAGAATTATTGTTCTAAAAATAGGTTTTCTTTCTACTAAAGAACCTAAAAATAAAAAACTAGGTATAGGTGATGTTTTTTATCATTACCTAGCTATATGATGTGTCACCATTGAAATTTTTCTAGGAATGTCTCCTTAGAGACATAGGTGTTTCCAATGATAATAGTTTTTGATTAAATATATGTTAAGGTTATAGTTAATATTTCATTGGTTTTTTATTTACATTTCCTTTTATTGTGTTCATTATCCTCTATGTTCTTATATATATCTCAAATTTCATTTTAATTTTATAATACTAGTGTAATGTGGTTTCAATTTTCAAATTCTTCTCTCTATTAAATGTGGGTATTTATAGTAAAAGGGTTTTGAGATATTTAAACCTTTTCTTTGGAATATTTTCTATAAAAAATAATTATTTAAGAAAATGGGTTTTTTTGATCAAATATAATGTGTTGTTTTAAAATGTGCAGGACCTTTATTTAGAAAGTGTTTAATCATTTTCAGACCCACGGTTTTCCTCATGAGATTTTATTGCTCCACTCTTCCATGATTTAAAACAAAAATGTTTTTATAATTTGAGAAACTCCTTTTGTAAATGATTAGTAAAAGAAAAATATATACATTATTATGATATATTTAAAACTAATATATAAGGAATTATATTCAAATTGAAATTTAAAATATTACTTGGTGGGATCTTACGTGGAATGTTTGTCTCACATCCTATATAGATACCATATGTCTTTAATAAGTAATATTCATCATGTATTATAATCTTGAAAATTTATATCTCTAAAGTGATCAGGATGTTAGTTAAGGTTTGATAGAAAAAGGAAAGTGAAGTGTTTTCACTTTCTATATAGTAGGTGGGAGTTTGGTTTTGTTTTTATTTTGGTACAGGTTATCGGTTTTTTTATCATCCTGTATAGTTCCATGTTAGCCTCTTTCTTTTTGGAATTCATTTTAATAACATGAATTATTATGCTATAGTTTCATGTTGGTAAGATTATGGGTTATATAAATTTTGTAGTTTTATTTTATTTTATTGTACCGTGTTTGGTTTTTATATATTCTCAAACTCCATATTTATTATTTATGGTATTTTATCACCATGAATGGTTATTATAGAATTTTCGGTGGAGGTTATTATTTTTAATCTTATCAGGTGAAATTAGTCACAAGTTGTTAAGTTTGATTCACTAGCACCAATTCTTTAACTATTAGAGAATAGTAATGTTCTTCTAGTCATGTGATTAATTTATCTTTGGGGATAGGATGGGTTGACCCAGACTAGTTCATAAAACCATATTGGGGTAATATTACCCTGAACATCGACACTGGTCTTCCCAAGGAATCGAAATGATATAATTTAATATTGGTTATTGAAGATCATCTTACAAAGTTTACTAATTTCATAGAAAATATATTAGTTATATCTCTTGATCATCTTAATATGTTGTACATATTTGAGTTTTGGAAAATCAATGGTATACTTTTATCTATATTATCTGATAAAAAAAATTCGTGTAAAATATTTAGAGAGCTCTTTAGGAATCGTTAAATAAATAGGTTAATCTTAGAACAACCAATCATCCATTAAAAAATATTATGAATAAAAATATTAACTAAACATTTAGAGATATGTTATGTTCAATATCATGTGGCTTTAAATGAAATTGGGATCAATATTTACCTTCATTGAAGATTTAATATAATAATATTTATTGCCTTAGCATACAAATGGAATATTATGTGGCCTTATATTGGAAGAGATCCAAAAATTTAACATTTTCAGATAAAGCGAGAGAATATAAGCTGTTGGGTTGGAAAACTTTGAAGGAGTAAATAAATAATTTAATATCTATCATGATGAATATTAAGGTGATTCAATGTACATAAAAAATTTATATTGATAAATAGAGGAAGGAGCTTGAAATCTAAGTAGAGGGCCATTTATTCTAAATGATATTTCCATGAAAAGGGATAATGAGATCTGGAAATTTGGGGATGTTAAATCCAAGGTAAATTATGTATTTTAAGATATTAGAGAGGTTAAGAACTACAACATATCATTTATACATTCCATCCAGAATTTATCATGTACCTGATTTTGTGAATATATTACACTAAATGAAGAATATGTTTGACCTTTCAAATGTTATTAAGATTGATAAAGTTCTATTTGATCTTGAATTATCGTATTATAAAGATCAGATTTTTACTCTTTATATGAGAGGGATTATATTGTGAAATAAGATCAATTTAGTTATAATGGTTTTTTTGAGGAATCTCTAATTATATGAGGCAACATGAGAATCTAAGGATGTGATGATAAGGATTTATTATTATTTGTTCATGGATTAAATTATAATTAAAACAACAATGATGGATAACATTATAAAAAATAATTTTTAGAGAATAAAATAAATTAATAATTAACAAATAAATGAATTTGTATAATATCAAATATAAATATTAAATAATATTCATATAATTAATAATGGAAAAAATAAAAATATGAATAATTCAAGTACATGGTCAAAGTTTCTTGGAATAAATTCTCAAATAAAAATCATGATTATAACTGGAATCATACAAATAAAAAATAATAAAATCCATTAATTGAACTTTATAGATGAAATAATATTTATAATGATGATTTTTTTAAGGACTTGTATGTAATGAATATATAAGAATTAAATATGACATATTTTCATTATATGACTTTTGTGTATTGTGATTAATGGTGATATATAAATTATAAAGTGTTCATTATAATTTATATATATTTATTTAGATAATTACATATTATAATTTTTAAAAATTAGGGAAACCATGCAATTAACTTTTAGAAACTTATTGTATGAATTAAATTTATCTAAAATATGGAAAGAGGGAGAATTATAATGGTCTTTTATAAATAAGGGACAAGATTATCTGTAATAATTGAATTTTTAAAATAATCATATATAAGATTATTTTAATAGATTTTAAATCAATAATAACTAATTATTAGATTAAACATAAAATTAATGTACCCACATTTTATATCATTACCTTGAGGATTATACTAGTGTAATATATGGTAATATATCATGATTTTAGGATATAATTTGTGTGTAAATATTTAATAGTGAAATCAAATTCATCCTCAAAATTGAATTTTGAATAAATATTTGTCAGTCCATATAATTTATGAGAGGGGAAACCAATATATTGAACATGGACTTTACAATACATATTTGTGTCCATGTGTGGGGAAAGCAACCAAAGTCCTTGATAATGG
Source organism: Viscum album (assembly GCA_963277665.1). Classification (NCBI taxonomy): domain Eukaryota; kingdom Viridiplantae; phylum Streptophyta; class Magnoliopsida; order Santalales; family Viscaceae; genus Viscum; species Viscum album. Next base: position 599,373,551 of record OY728153.1, read on the forward strand.
TTTTTGAATTTTTTCTATGCACTAATCATGTGTCCCATAAAATGTTCCCATGTGAAGGAAATATCCCATCATCTAGACCTATGATATTGTGAGTAATACCATTTTCACTAGTTGAAACATATACATGTTATTTCCATCATAAATTTGGATCCCCAATACAATAGAGATAACCAAATGTGCCCTTATAACACTTTACCGACATGTTCTCCAAGATTGCACTACCTAACATCATATGCCTCACACACCCACATTTCATAACCTAATGAATAATTCCCCACATAGACGTGGGGAAAAGACCCAAAAATGGAAGGGACCATGAGGTCGAACTTTGGATAATCCCTACACTAGTGCAGTGTACTGTAGTTGAGAGACACTCAACTATAACATGGTCCGCAAATGAAATTTTTCGCTTTATTATATTTTTTATATAATGTTGAATAATTAATTAATAGATAATTATTTTCATAATTATAAGGTAATATTGATAATATCTAGGAAAGTTTATAACTAAGACATCAAAATCATGTATGGGAAGAAATTTGTAATTTTTGGTTAATAGTTAAAATAAGGTAAAAATGATGAAATGCATTAAAATATTGTAATTATGTAGTCCTAAGAGAGTAATAATTTCTGTGACTATTTTTATTTAGTAAATTATGAATAATTTTAACCCATAACATAGTGTGGGATAATTAATTTGTGTAATTTAGAATTATACTTTATCATAGATTTCTTGACTCAACGAGAAAGGGAATCATTCATTCAAGTTTTAAAAATATGCACATACCATATAAATAAACACATGAACTTTCTCTCATTTTTCTTGACAAAAATATTATTTTATATATTTATTTATCTCTTAAGAAGTATATAGCATATATATCTCATTAATTTTGAATGGTTTGGAGTTTTTATATGTCAGATCTAATATTGAATTCTTAGGTGAGGTATTAATTTTTAATCATATCTCTATATTTTCAAATATTTAATTCATTTTTAATATTATGTTTCAAATTTATACTTATTATAAATATATTATTGAATTACTAGTATAAAATCATTGTGTTATTATATTATATGTTTTATATTATCATTTAACTCTCATTTTATTACCTTCAAATGTTATTATCATATTAATATAATCCTAAAAATCCAGAATTTATGCACTTTTTCATTTCTTAAATTCATATATATGTGATTTATTTATGATTTTTTTGATTTTTTATCTCTATGATGAGAGACGTTTCTATTTTTTCTGATAGATATCTCATTCAGATTTCATAGGGGCATGAATGAGAGTACTCCTTATATTGGAACATGTTAACCTTTTATATCTATTTCACTAGTACTATGAGTTATTTCATAAAGGGTATTGTACCACTAATATATATATATAATATTCTTTAAATACTATCATTTTAGTGGTTATTTATCAATAATTTTTATATCTCAATATATTTTTAATCTTGAAAATTGGTATATGGGGGGGAATTTGACGGGTGTGGCATACTAAGTAAAGATCACATGTCCAATTAATTATCAATTGGGGAAACTTTTGGGGTATCATACATGGGTTTCTCTTTAATGGTAAAATAATAAATTGAAAAAATAAAAATACTTTTGTAAGGTAATTGTAAAAAACCTGAATACGGTATAATTTTTCACTCTAATTTAATGGTATTAACCTAGATATTTGTATCATTAAATCCACTATGGAAAATTATTGACATTATAGTATAATGAAAAATTTTATAGTGTTAAAATTTATTATCCAATCCCTATTATATACTAGTTCACTTTTTTCCAACATTTATACATTTTCCAATTTTTTATGTATTATATTTTTTTATATCATTGAATGTATTGTATAATTTATGTGCATTGTGGGACCTAAAATTTTATGTCCCATCAATGATTGGAATAACTCATGAGACCACTATTCTTGGGAAATAAGAGTTTCCTGTCCATTTATATATAATATTTTATCACATGGATTCAATGGAATTTTTTTATTTCAGAAATTATTTTTCACCATCATTATAGGATCCTAGACTATTATTTGTATCATTGTTTTTTTAATTTTTCAACCCATACTAAGAATATATGCTTACCCAATATTATTTTTTTCAATCTCTCCCAATGTAATTACTGCAAATATTACATTTAATTTATTTTAGAAAATATAATGAATCAATAATGGTGTATTATATAACATGTACATTAAGATTGTAATGTGATGATCATATGTGTGTATATATATATCTTATATTTTGATTAAAACTAACCATTAGATCATTTGTATGTGATTTACTATAACATATTTACCATATAATAAATATCAAGTCAATTTTATTAAATAAATCGATTGGGTTTACACCCATTAGGTTGCTAGGTTTTTTAATATTGAGTGACAATTTTTCATGAAATAGAGAATAACATGAAAACTTAAACCAAACTCACTATTATTTGTATTCTAATACATGTAAAATACCACTTATTTATAGGTATATCCACAAGTTTGTGAATCACCCAATGTTTGCGTATAAATATTCTTGTTTTATTTGTATTCTAATACATGTAAATTAAATTGAATAAGGAAAAGATGGTTTCAAGGTAAAAATATAAATTGCATATGTCCATATTCTATTTTCATGGCCTTTGACCTCTCAATATAGGCATTGGGGACACTCTGTGAGTATTTCTGGAATTTACATGAATGATATGAAATTTTTGGGAAAATTAATTCAGTTACAAACATTTTATTACCTTTTATTGATTCATGAATTTATCATATAAACACATTTTTCAATCTCTCATATGTTACATCAAATGAAATGTATATAATCAGTGATAGATTACTAAAAGAGACACAAAATGTTAACACAAAATGTTCTCATACCATAATAATTCATAAGTATTCTTAAGAATCATACAATATGATTCAAAAAAACATAACGTTCCTGATATGGTCTTACAATAAAATCGCATTATATAATGTCATATTCAGAGGTAGTTGCATGAAGTCTCTATATCAAGCCATAAGATATACCCATACCAATGGAACAAAATTATCCTAGGATGTCTATATGTCAACCCGTATGATATTTATATATATAATATAGCATGATACAATATCAAATATCATATATTTTATCGAATTTAGGGAATATCTCCATTAATCCCCCACGTACACTAAATCCCCATTGAAGTTATTCTATTTCACAGTATATTGTATCATATTAAAAAATTATGGGGTGATATCCAAAAAACCATTTTAGATATTTATAAAACACTTTTATAAAAAACCATCATATTTCCTTGTATCACATCATATAAAATATATTTTTATTATCCTTCTTAAATTCATTTTGAATAAACTCTATAACACTTTTAGTGAAACTCTCTCTATTTTGTAAAATGTTATCCTCATTAAGATAAAATTAAATACCAAAATCAAGATTTTTTTGTATCCTATAAAACAAATATGAATTCCCAAATTCATAAATTTAGGAAATGTGTTCTATATGGAAAAATCATTAGTTTTACTAATGCTACTAACATGTAGCATCTTGGGTGTAGGAATTGGGTCAAAACCCTCTTCAGTTTTGAATTTTTGAATTGATGGGAATATCAATTTTATTTTCAATGACCAGAACCAAATTTTCAGTTTTCACTCAACCAAATATCATTTTTGGATGGTTTTATAGGCATAAAGAGTGACTTAGGTGTTTAGATGGGTTTCAGGATCTATGTAGACTCGAACACCATGCTTTTGGAGTTACAGGTCGAGGTGCATAGTTTAGGGTAAACCGTGCGGCCTCCTCTATGTAACTATCCATCCAATTTTTTATTGCCACATGGATTGGAAAACCATGTGGTTTATGGCATATATCCATGTAGACATCTCTATAGTTTTTTATAGAGGGCCCACGCATGTTTTGTGCCTAGTTTGGAAAACTATGTAGGGTAACCATGTAGACCTGGAGCCGCGGATAGTGGGTGTCGCATGGTTGGTGCATGGTTTTACAAACCATGTAAGTTAACTATAAAGCCTTATTAAAGAGGTGATATTATCTTTTTACCCTTTCCCCTTTATTTACATTCCTCCATTCTCTCTGCTTGGTCACATGTTGTATACGGGGCTCACCCCTTTCATTATACCTTTTGCCCGAATGGCCCAAAGGCCTTATTTTTTATTTTATTATAGATAATCCCCCTTTTAAGGGTTGAAGGGGAACCCATACATGACCTGTAGGCCCAAGGCACAAGGCCCGACATGAACCGTAATACATGACCCGAAGGACTAGAGGCATACCATGCCTAATACATGACCCATAGGCCCAGCCAACTAGAACTGCCCTCCCTAGCTTCTACATCATTGATTGCCTTTAGCTCCCCACCTGCATTGCTGATCGGCTAGAATTTCCCCGTACAAAGATGCATTGTACCTGGTCCCGACAGTGGTTGCCATACCCTCTCATTCTTCCAATCCAGTTATCTCTACTTATGGTGACTACTACAGGTGCTCTGATCCTCATCTGGGGCCTTCTCTGTTTGAACTGGGATACTTCATGGTCTTCAATGGCCCTAAGACCCTAAGGCCTGAAGGCCTTTGATGGCCCGAAGGCCCTAAGACCTGTAGGCCCAAACCGGTGGCCTGAAATCCCAAATCAGGTGAATAGTCTGGCAGCTGCAGTACCAAACAGTTCTTTCTATAGTACTTGCACCAATGATTTCTACAGTACCTGCTACTATGTTGGTAATCATTTTGTTTCCCTAGATTTTATTCTCCTAATCTATTGCATCATGAATTTCAAAATTAGTTTGAGTCATTTTACCCTAATTTTCAAGGAATTGGATGGAATCGTCAATTTTATTCAAACATCATTGAGTTAGAGGCTAATATCAGGTGTTATTATGTCTACTACTACGAGGTAGGTTTTTAAAATATTTCTATGTGTTTCTATGGTGTTTTGGGGTGATTTATTTAGTTCATTTTTGGTTAATTGAGTAAGACCTTATTTAAATTGGTTTATTGATGTTAAATTAATGGTATGAACTTATGGGATGTCATTGGGGATTACAAAACCTCATTATCTCAAGTGATTATAGGTTAGAGGTTGTCCAACACCATTGGTAGTTATGTCGGTGTGTGTTATTTTTATAATTTTAATTTTTTTATTGATTTTGAGTTGTTTAATTCCTTTTGTTAGACTTGATTTATTTAATTGAAGTGATCGTAAATATATATATATATATATATATATATATATTAAATGATATTATGTATGGAATGGTATGCAGTTCATGGAATAGTGACAGGCTCAACCTGAGGAATTGTGAAGATATGGATATCGGGATTGAGGTTATGTAGTCATCCGGTTGGGATTGGCCTATATTACTTCGGTGATCTGATTACTATTTCAGTATCATGGACATGTTTTTGAGGAAAAATGGTCATAAATTTGAGGGAATGTCCTATGATATTCAATTTAAAGTCCATCAGACTTGAGAAACATTGTCTCAGGGGAATGATTTCCTAGTTGGTTGTGGATTAGGAATTAATTTGGTGATTACTTCTCACGGGTGATGGCCAAAGAACCACTTGGAGTTTTGTTCACATACGTTGAATCAGTGATGAGGTGGTTTTGAAAACTTGTGTGGGTAGAGTCCATATAAAGAACAACTCGGGAATTTTGATTGTGGTTTCTTTTCAAATAAATCCATGATGAATTTTAGGAGCCTTTGGATGATAGCATTTATGATATTGGTTAGGGGATGAGTCTCACCATATTTGGGCTATTGGGCCTGGGATATTTTGGGAGGACAGTGATCATCGTTCCTTAGGATGTCAGGATATGTGCCAATGGTGACTTTTACATTGAGGAAAGATATTGTTGGGCCTCTGGACATTGGGATTTGAGCTGATAGGTTCTTTTGAGGTGGGGTTTGAGAGATAAGGGCTCCAATTTATTGGGTATGCCTTCACGACATCAGTGATTTGATTTGAGACATGAGGTACTAGGTGGCATCTAGTGCTAGGTTACTTTATTTGAGGGGGAACATAAGGTTTCAATTGGGACATTATACATCACGAAATTCTTTGGCCCATGGGCTAAGGATCCTATCCTCTACGGGTATTCTTATGTTAGCTAAGGCAGGTAAATGATTCGGGTAGTTGTTAAGCATGAGGGAAGATTTTGTTTAAATAATTTTTTTGGGCTATAATTTTATTTTTTGAATACACCTACTTAAAAACAAATGGTAGTTATTCACAGATAGGACGTATCCTACTTATACTCATTATCACACTCTATATGGTCCCATCAAGGAAAGTGTAGAATTATTATTTTAGGTACAGGTAAGGGTTTAGGCTTGGTATTTGGATCTTATTTGAGTTGGCATGGATCTAAGCATGTAACCTTGAGTTATTAACTTATTTGGAGTTTCTTTTTTAGTTTTAGTTTTGTTTCAACATGCTTATAAATGTATAAAATGGTGGTCGGCCATGAAAGATCATTTTTATAATTTTTGATATGTATGATATGTTTGGTAGGAATGATTTGTTTTTATAGCTACAACTAGTATTTTTGGTTGTTTATTTAATTCCTTTTTTGATGTTATATATTGTTTAAACTATTTATCTGATTTTAAATGTGCTTTCACCATTGGCGGGTTTGGTTCGAGTCTGTTGAGTCTTACTTTTCTACTATATGTTATATGTTATTTACTCATACCAATGTATTATATCTTCCCCTAAGGGTATGTCTCCCCACTATTCCTTTTTCACACCCTAGATACTAGTAAAAAGCCTTTGGCATGTGTGGAGGTTCACCAAATGCTAGTGGCATCCATCCCAAAATCAATTTTTAGGTGGCTAATTAGGTCGAGGATGCTAGAAGTGGTATCAGAGCAGTTCTTGACTGGTATTTAGTAACATGAAATGGCTAATAAAGATATTGAGATTTATTTTCTTTTTATTTTTGTCTTACTATTTGTACTATGGTTAATTGTCAGAACCAGTTTTATAACTTATACTTGGCAACCTGCAACCCCATGTATGAGGGATGAACTAAGTTACCATGGGTGGGAATTGATGCTCTATTTTTCTCAATTTATAGTTGATTTTATTTCAACTTTTTTGGTGAAATTAGAGTGTGATTTTACTTATTATTACTTGGACCTATGGCTAGACATAATAAGGGGTGAGTGCATTCTTTTTTATTCTTTTGATGGGCACATGATAAGAATATTTAGTTATTTATAACCATATACCAATGAATGTTTCTTGTGAAAAGTGAAATAAATATGTGTATATGATATATATATATATATATATATATATCTTGTGATATATGAAATGAGAATGGATCTTAAAATAATAGTCATTTGTTATGGAATGGGATGAATTTGATCACCATTTTGGTTGATTAGGTCATTGGATTGAAGTAATGTACTTTTTCACAATGATAAATGCCAAAGGTATTTTTTATACATGGATCTGGTATGAGCGGGTAAAGATTAAAAGAGGTTGGGATTTCTTAATACATGGTTTTATGGAGGAAGGGTAAGGGTAATGAGTTGACACTACCTATTACTACTTTCCTTATTTATGCTATTATATATATGTTATCTAGAATATCTGGCCATATTGATGGTGGTCACCAAGTTTCCACCTACATGGAATGGATGGAGCATCAGGTGAGTGATTTTATAGTATCATAGGTTCACGAGTAGATTGAGGTCCCTAAGGGTTAGAGAGAGTATGTACAAGCTCAAACTCGGGCTCAAGTTCTAGTGTAGGTAGGGAAGCTTCTAGACATGATAGCCTTTGGTTCATGGCTTAATGAGCTGGTAAAAGCGAGCCTAGAATATGTGATCTAGGGGATCAATATGGGTACTCTTGGCACAGATCATTTTATGTACTATTATAATCCAGAGTTACAATCATAGAACCCACTACCTTTTCAAGGTGAGGTTGGTCCACAAATGGCTGAGAAGTAGATCAAGTCCATGCAGATGATCTTTGAGTAGCTCAAGAGGCCTCTAGGGTGGACGGTGAAGTTGGAAAATCTGCATGATCAGAGGACCCACTAAGTGCAATGGGATTTTCAACTGTATCATGTTATACATGAGGTATAGGCTTGGATAGACGTTGATGCCAATTTATTCAAGTGCTTTTTCCTAGATACATGGAGGGAGTAGAGAACATGAGCTTTCTTGATCCCTCGGTATGGTGACATGTCTATCAAGGACTACACAATGATTTTCACTAAATTGTCTCATTTTTAACCTTTCATGGTGGGTGGTGACACCTAGAGATTGATTCACTTCAAGGATGGTTTACGAAACACCATTTGGGAGTAGGTAAACATTTTTTAGGTTGACATAATTATAAAATGTATTGAACCAGGTGTTCATTATTGAGGGAAACCTGATGGATATATCTTACTCAAGTTGGGAAGTATCTTTAGGTGATTTTAGTGGAGATGCTTCATAGGGTTGGAACTGAGGCCAGGATGAGTTCTGGTAGGTCATTCATGCTAAGGACTCAATAAAACCACCTAGAAGTGTGTTGTCGATGGTTTTCTATTAGTTTAGAAATCTAGTTCATGTCTAAACTCAGTCTGAGAGGCATACAAAATATTTTTGGGAATGTGTAAATGTCAAGAATCTCAATAGGTTCTATAGGATACATACTCGGATAGTTTGAAGCCAGGGATTGGGGCAGACTTAGGGCTCTGATATTAGAGAGGGGGTGCTACTAGGTGATGGTTTTTGAGCTTCAGCTACACATGGAGGACATAGCAATGATATAGGGACATAGTAATGGGTTCAGTGGTTGGTGAATGGAGAAGAACTATAGGGAGGATAATCTTTAGGCTGTTGAGCATCAGGCTAGGTGTGTTCCATGGAGCTGTTGGCTATGGAACAGGCTGGTGAGTCGACGATGGACATAGGTACACTATGGGCATAGCCTGGTTCTTTTGTTATATTTTTACATAGCCTTTTTAGGAACGTCTATTTTTGGTGCACCGGGGTGAAGAAGAGATGTATTTAAACAAACTAGATGTAGTTTATTAGGTTATAACCATCTCCAGTGTGTGATATATGTTATATTAGGTGTGTCGCACCAGGTTCTATATTTAAGAATTTATGGATTTGTGTTGATTGAGATACGTTAGCATCAGGTCATCGAAGACAAGCAGGTTACATGAGATAAATTGTAATATGAGATTCATTTGATGTAGTACTTGACTAAGTTGTGAAGCACAAGGTTTTTTTTTGAGCATATGTTGAGATGCATGTCCTTGTTGTTTCCATGTGTGACATGGGAACGAGGTTTCAATTGATGTGGTGTGAGATTCTGATGGGTTTCTAGTATGACACAGAAGAACATGATCAATTCTAAGAGTGATGTTGTATCTTGGGAGGAATTTTGAGTCTAGAAAAGGTCAATGGAAAACATTCTTGATTGATTTTTGGAAGGGATGGACCGGGATAGATCACTCATAGGATGGGCATACCCTTTGATGTTGTTTACATGTTCCCTTGAGACTAAGGTAGTCTTAGTTCGTTTTTTACTAGTATGGGTATGTTTAGTACACTATATGTGATTATTTTGATATCTTTGGGATGATCTATGTTATTGTGGAGAGATTGTAACATCCCATGTTTTTTAATCGAGTCGAATACCTCTCCTATTTTGAATTTTTGAATGGGTCGGTATGCTAATTTGATTTTAGATTATCAAAACCTAATTATGAGTTTTTTGTTGACCCAGTATCATGATTCTGGATTGGTTTAGAGGATTATAGATTTACTTTGATTTTTTAATGAATTTCAAGAGCATCAAAGGCCAGAACACCATGTTTTTGGTGTTATAGGCTGGGGTGCACGAGTTAGGGTAAACCATATAGCCTCTTCTAGCTTACATTGTGGCCCAATATTTTACAGTCTCATGGTTTCTAAAACCGTGAATGTTGGGATGCATGGTCATGTGGCTATCTCTACAGTTTCTGATAGAGGGGTCAGACATGTTTTTCACAATGTTTGGAAAACCGTGTGGGGTAACCGTGCGGACCTGTATCCTTGGATAGTGGGTGTCACATGATTGGTACATGGTTTTCCAAAATGTGAAAGATAACTATATGAAATAATTAAAGAGGTTATTTTACCTTTTTACCCCTTCCCCTCTATTTATTGTCCTCTTTATTTTTTTTCTTGGTCACACACTGTAGAGGGGGATCACCACTTTCTTCCTCCACTAGTTATTAGTATATATCATTTGTCGATGTTCCTTTTTTATATCAGTTAGGTGCCTTGTAAACATGCTGATAAGGCTTCAATCACCCACGCTTCTCTTATCCATTTCTCATGACACATCGATAACTAAATCTGTTTGAATATTTTTACCCTATTTTATTATTGTCAGATGGAATCATCAATTTCTTTCAAACCACTTTGAGATAGGGACTAATATCGGATGTGCCAAAATTTACGAAGATAAGAATGGTTGTGTTTAACTTTATTCATGTGTTTTTAGTTGTTTTGTGGGAACAACATTCAGCACACCATTAGGTAATTGAGAGAGATGCTTTTTAAATTGGTTTCAAAATGTTAAATTAAAGGTATGACCTTATGGGATTCCATTAGGAATTTCCAAACCTTATTATCTCATGAAAGGTTAGGTTAGAGTCCATTAACCACCTTGGGTAGTTAGTATTGGGGGTGTTATTTGTATAATTTGAATTGTTTTATTTATTTTTAGGTGTTCTATTCTTTTTTCTGGACTTGTTTTATAAAATTGAATGATCATATATAATAATATTTGAAATGATTTGATGTATGGAATGATATTAGATCCATGGGATTCTGATGGACTCAGCCTGAGGAATTGGGATAGAATGGCCATCGAGATTGAGGTGATGTGATCATTGGGTTGGGATTGGCCTAGATTACTTGGGTGATGTGATCACTGATTGGGAATCATGGATGTCAGTTTAATGTGTTAAGGCTATAAAGTTGAGGGTTTGTCCCATGATATTTAATGGAAAATCCATCATACAATATTTAAATTCTTGTAGGGGCATGAGGTGATGGTTAAATGTATCTTAGGTATTAATTTAGTGATTTCAATTCACCCTTGATGGCCAATGAACTACTTGGGGTCATGTTTACATAGGTTGACTTGGTGATGAGGTTGTTTTGGAAAATCATGTTTGTATTGGCCCTCGGTATCAATGATAATAAATTTTGAATGGGGGTGATTATCATAGAAAGACACAGATAAGGTAAGGGACCTTTATATGATAGTGTTGAGGATATTAGTTGGGGACTTAGGCTCATCCTATTGAGACTATTGGGCCTAGAATATTCTAGGAGGATGGATATCATTATTCTTCAAGACATTGTGCAATGATACGGTGGTGACCTATACTTTTAGGGTAGATGTCTCCGGGCCTTTGTAAATCAGGAATTAAGCTGATAGGTGCTTTTGAGTAGGGGTCTGATGGACCATGATTCTTTTTTTTGTGCCTTTGAGACGTTGGGTATTTTATTTGAGACAAGATGTATCAAGAGGAATGTGGTATTAGGTTTATTTATTTGAGGTGGAACCTGAGGGTTCACCTAATCCATTATACTTTAGAGGAATCCTTGGGGTCATGGGATAATGGTCCTCTCCTTTACAAGTATTCTGATATTATCTGAGGCATGTAGAAGCTTACTGGTGGCTGTTGATCACCAGGGAAGCTTTGGTTTGATTTATTTTCTTTGTTTTTATTGTTTTAGTTTTTTATACACCTTCTACAAAACTTATATTGGGTATGCATACTTGGGTGATATCTTACTGGGACTCATTCTCACACCCTACACGGGCCCTTCGGGACATGTGTAGACTTTATGCTTTTATATACAAGTAAGGGTCCGGGCTCAGGAGATGCATCCTAGTTGATTTGGCATTGATATTGGAAAGGTAAATTTATGTATTTTCTTATTAGGAGTTTCCTTTTCAGTTTTCATTCATTTTCATCATGCTTATATATGTAAAAACTAGTGTTAATCCATGGGTGACCCTTTTTCTACTTATTGATATGTGTGAAATGTTTGGTAGGGATCCTTCTTGTTTGTTGATACAATTGGTATGTTGGGTTGCTTATTTAATTCCACGGTTGATGTTATATATCATTTCTGAAATTTATCTGATATTAAATGTTCTTCTACCACTGGAGGGTCTGGTTTGAGTCTACTATGTCTTGCTTTCTCACTTCATGCTATATATTATTTACTCAGACCGGTTTATTATATCTTCCCCTAAGGGTATTTTCTCCTTACTATTCCTTTTTCACACCCTCATTACTATTCAGCAGCCTTTGGAGTATGAGTAGGTGTGCTTAAGGCCAATGTCACCAAGCCCAATGGCATTGTTCGGGTGGATAATCAGGTTGAGGATGCTTCAAAATAGACCCAATATGATCTCTATAAAACATATGTAACTTGATACCATTTTTCACTAGTAATATATTATGAAATAATTCATAATAATATGATCCCTTTTTCTAAAATAATGTGTAGTTGTGTATTCTTAATTTCAAGAGAATAAACTGACTCGATAAATGAAATCCTAACCTACATTCACTATAATGGATAATCACACCACATAACCCACATTCAATAGATAAGTATATCACATTAAACTTATCTATGTGTTTTCATATACACCTTTAGTACATCTTGATTAATGTCCCATTTTTAATTCTCATCTTATGATAGTAAAATCCCAAACTGAGTAAACTCAACTATTGGAATGATCATCAACATACCCAACTACCCCCTCATTTTTCTCACACTCAAGGATGGAGTAAAAAAATATTAATATTTAAATTCCATCATTTAATTTATCTTATCTATCCTATAGTAAAATGTAAATCATGATATGAATCATTAACCCCTATTATTTAAAATAAATATTATATGAGGCTTCATGTGGTATACTCCAGGATTCACCAACCACAAAAAAATATGGCATCTCGTGAAAATATTTTTTATCCCTATAAAAAATACAACACATGAAAATGTTAATATTTCACCAAAACATATAATTCTTGATCATGAAAATAGGTTATAAAAAACTCAAAATCATGCTTCTAGATTTTAATTATTACTCACTTCTTGTTTCCAATGTGACAAAAATTAATGAAAATTAATGTTTAGATACATTTGTAAAATATTTTACATTTTATTTTTATAAAAACTATTTTATAATACATCTAAAACCATATATAAGTGCTATATATATATAACATAGAAAAGAATACTATAATTACTTTTGATTAATGAATTTTGGGTTTTCTTAAAGACATTATATCGAAATTTAAATCCCACAATATTTCTAGGGTACCATCTAATAAATTATTGATATTTAACTTTTTTTAAATGGTAACATATATAACAAAATTTGTCTTGAATAATGGTGTGACTAATAATATTATTACAAATGTTAATTTCCAAGAAATTATTTAATCTCATTATAATCACACCATCTGATGTTAAAATATTAATCACTTTTGTTATCTAATATAAACATTTTATAATTTCATCATCACAATTATAAATTTTAAAGACAATATTCTCAGGGATATAAAAATTGGTAGCTATATGTAACTTGCTAAATTTTATTCTTTACAAACATACCATAAATACATTTTATTATTATGTAAAATTTATTATGTTCGTTGACTAGAATAATATTTTAGTCATAATATTTGATCTTTTTAAAGTAAAATCATACTCTTTTTGGCTTCTTAAATACTATACACTTTCTATAATATCATATTATGATACACAAACTCCTTTATATTCAAAAAGTAACATATATTTACTCCTAGTGAAAATATTATACAATTTAACTACTAAGAAACATATTTCATATGGAATTATATTTTTTTAGTTCAATATTCTAAAAATAGAAATTTATTATTTAAAATATTCCAATGATGGGAAGTGGGAACTCTTCCCTAATATTTTAATAAATGTATTAAATAAACTCTTTCATGATGGAGAAAAAGAATCTGGGATAAAAAATTTACTTACCTCATTTATCAAATCAAGTTAATTGTTCTAAGGAATCATAACCCATGCGTATTATAAACAACATATCATGTTGTTTATATCAACCCTTTATTGAAAAAATTTCTCTTATATTATAAAATAGGCAAGGTAAGAATATAAATCTGTTTTTTATATGAAACTAAGAACTAAATATCCCTTTCCATTTTAATAAAAATAATATCATCATTTTGTACTATATTTGAAGAAAAAATCTATGATTTTTCAATTATTACTGTGATTTTAATCTCATGTATATTTATAACACCTATAAAATTATCACTTGGTATAATATAACCTATAAATATATAAATTCATTTTTATAACATTAATAACTGATGTGGACTCTCCACATAGATTGATACACCAATTCAGGTAATCTATATAGTTCCTCATACAGTGACTGGGAAAGTTATGATAGAATCACTTACCCCTACTACCTAACACCTCTAATAGGTTACAACAACATTCACTAGAAATTTGATGAAAGACTATTTAACCTTCTAATATAGTATTATTCTTCTTGTATTTAAATTTATTGTATTTTTATGTATATAAGTACTAGAATCTGGTTATCTCACATCATTCTCATTTATCATCCAACACTTTTAAGAAATTAGGTAGTCTTTTATTAAACTCATTCACATTGTTAAGAAATTTCCATCTATGATTATATGAGGAATTCCATATCTACACTATGCTATTAATTAAACCGTCAATCTCCTATATTTATCAATATTCCAAATTATAGTATGTATGTGAGTGGAGACTATTAGGTTATTTTTCATCTCATCTATACATTTGAAACATTTATGGAACCCTTTTTTATTTTCATAGGTAACAATATTTTATTATTAATCAACATTAACAAATATTTTTTCTAGAACAGTTTTCCCTAATACATAGGATTTTCAATCTTATTTATGAATGATTATCATGTTTTTACGATTTCCTACGATGTTTCCTTCATTATAAATTTTCTTTAAAATGATTGATCTCAAAGTATTATTCGATGATGATGGCTCAATTTATCTATAGAAAATTCATTTATCAGAGGAGTATCATATTCTCTAATCATGTAACAAAGATTGTTTATAGATTTTCCCCATTAAAATGATTAACCCTTAAAATTAATCTTACCTTTTAGGATGTAAAAATCCATATATTTCAATGTAAAGAGTCAAATTTAGTGTTCCATTAATCACATAATTATTTAGATGATTGGTTATAAATATTATATGTGATATGAATCATAGATACTTTAGTGGTTACATATTTATCATAATCAATTTTTTGAATTTACGCAACATTATTCCTATATTATACTATCATATAAGATTTTATAGCTAATATTACCCCAAATATCATGGAATAATTTGGTCAAAAAACTTTTTACATTAACAATTTCTACCATTTTTTATATAATATAATACATGGAACCCTACTAGAGCATAACCTACACAATTTCATGATTGAGATCTTGAATTGTGTTTTATTTGGAATGAATATGACACATAGTGTTTTTAAAGGGGTATTAATATCAAACTACATAATATAATGTATTCATATAACATATATTCATGATTATAATGATTTATTTCTTGGATCCTAATACTTCCCCAAAATCAATATGTCTAAACTATATCAATGTGTAAGTCTTTACACATCTTATAGCTTGTGTTTCTAAGAAAAATTAATATCCAATTTAGAGTTAAACCTATCTAATTGCATCACATTAATATGTTAAAAAATAACCTTACTTGCAAACACTAGTAATCTCATGAAACCAATAATACTTGTAGGAGTATTTTTGTAGTGACTAGTTTCCAGACCATTCTTGTATTAGAAGGGTCAAATATTCAAAAACAATGAGAAGTCTAAACTAAAGTCCGTTTACTCATGGTTCTTTACCCAAAAGAGATCTCAATTAAATCACAATCATGAAACCAAATATTTATAAAAATTATTTTACTTATTAATTAATTCTCCTAACTAAAGACAATCCAATTTTAAGGTAAAATAAAGCTAAATAAATTATCATACCTATCACACAACTCCTTATATAAATGTTTGAAAATATTAAAAGCATTTTAACACTTCAAATTTAACATAAACATTTAATCAAAATATGATATATTTATTAATGTATATAATACGGAATAAGACTAAATAAATATAAATTTTACTAATTTAGACCCAATATAAATGTTTTTAAATAATTTATAAATAACTAAATCTTAAAAACTTTATAATTTACCCATGAATATTGGATATTATGTAAACAAATAAATATAAAAACATTATTTTTATTTCTATTATAATCTCAATTTAATGTATACATTATATGTAATTTATAAATATATGATATTTAATTGAATTATAAACATTTCATATTTCATATTTTCAATTCATATATAATTTAAACATTTATAATTAGACTTATATTTAATTTATAAAAACTTTATAAATTATGTTATAATTTATATATTAACAATTTGTTAAAAAATTATAAGTCACGTTGTATAAATCAAAATCTATTTCAATATTAACAATTAATATTATGTAAATTTATTTAATAAAAAATATATAAATAGTTAATTTTAAATACATTATAATTATTTAGCTTATAAAAAAAATTATAAGGTAAATAAATACCCAAAATAAATATTTTCATAATTTTTATAAATAATTAACAAATTATCACACTCAATTCATAATTTTAAATTTTGGAAAACAAATTTTTCTATTATATAATATTTTATGACTCACCTATATAATAGGTTTTGATATATTGTAGAACATATATCATGGGTTATGATGGGTGCCTAGGTCTTCTGGTCAATAATTTAGCTTTTAATTTTCATAATTTATAATATCTTCATATTTTAATTTAAGGCATAGTTCAAAAACCATATCTTGTTTTTATATGGTTGAGGTGGCCAACGATATAACTTTCAATTCTTGGGATGACATATTTTTTTAATATATTTTATATCATATTACAAATACGATTATCTATTTAATATTCACTTGAACATTAAAGAATGAAACGTTTTATAGATTACAGTTACTAATATTATAAATTATGATGTTACAAAACCACATGATTTATAATCGATCATTTGTTACAATATCATGTATCATACAGTGTGATCCAATCCGAGATTATGATATCACATATTGTAAAACTATCCAAAACTACATAATCTATATCATATTTGAAAACAGTTATGATGATATCCATTTTACAAAGTTAAATATATTTCATAGATTAAAATATCCAAAAAAATATAAATTATTCATTATTTTGAAAAGGATTTTAGGATCCAAATCATATAGAATTACACTAATACCATTGTTAAACAAAAATAATTAATATTTTAAAATGATTAATATGTCTAACAAACATATATATTTGAAAAATCACCAGTCTTAAACCAAAAAATTAATGATATCGTTGAGAATAATTAAATAGACTCCTTCCAAGGTGCATCCACAATTTGGGGAATCATCATATTTTTTAGGATAGATCTTCCTTGTTCTCATGGAATTATAATACCTCCAAATAAAATGTATTAAGGATAAGAAATGTTCATGATAATTTATTAGAACCACATATATTTAGATCAAAAATGAATATCCTTCAGCATCTCTATATAGGGATTGAGGACACTTCTAATGCCTTCCATGTGTATACTCAAAATATAATGAATTATGTTAAAAATACATATGTTTTCAAGCTGTTTATAATAGTCTGTTGATGCATGAATTTATTAAATATCTTAATTCTATGACATCTTATTTTTTTATCATATAAAATGTATATAATTAATGATGGTTTAAATGGAATATAAATTGAATAATAACACTTAACATTATTCTTACAAAACCATTTGAAAACAACCATATTAATCATACAATATGATTTATCACATTGTAACACTTATGACATGGTATTTTGGTATAGAAATATCATACAATATGATTGATTAGTCATTTAAATGATATCTATATATCAATTGTTAAGATATACCCATACCAACGGAATAAGATGTGTCATGGTTTATTATATGTCATACCATATAACAAATATTTATCATACACTTTGATATAAGAAAAAAATCACATGTTTATATTATTTTTCTCATAAATCCATCACATGATACTATTTTATTGATAATGTTATAGGGAAGATAGTATTAAGATAAAAAAAATCAATAATAGAAGACTTCATCTCAAGAAAAATTACTTCACACAATAAACATTAATTAGAATACCTCTAAAAAATCTAGCTAAAAAATTCCATCTAAAATATATGAACACATGGAAACATCAAAAAAATGAAGCACTAATTTGAATTGAATCCCATATTTTTGTGGCTGAAAATATTATAAAAAATATTTTTTTATGAAAAATGAAAATTTTACTAATAATATCAATAATAATCTCAGAACCCCTTATAATGATTTCATTATGTGTTTTCCCCATAATGAAAATAACATTAAATAGAATTCAATTTCATGTTCAATTTAAAGTATACGAACTACTAATACATTTTGAAAACCTTTTATAAAACAACATATAATTCACATAGATTATATTATATAACTTCGATTATAAGAAAGATGAGGTTACATTAAATGGGATATAATCCATTGTGGATTATGATAAAAAAAATATTATCACACATAAGTAATTTTATCCCTCTTAAAGTTTAAATTATAGGAGTTTTCCTCTTATTTGATTCATGAGACCGATTCTATAATTATTCTATCTATTTAATCCTATGTTCCAAAGGATATTAAATCATGGAATTTGTCTAGATTAATTTAATCAATATAGATTAAAAAAAAGTCAGTAAGATCAATTTCCATTGTGAACTAGTAATCATATGACATCTCAAATTGATTATTATATTAGAAATTGTTTTTGAAATTTATTATTATCTAAAATATTATGTTTTTAAGTAAATTCACATTAAAGTTTTGATTTGGGATCATCTATAGTGACATCTTAATATAAAAACCCCTCACAATCAATTTTATGTACATGTATAATTTATGTTTCTTGAGAGAGGTAAAGAAAATATCATAGTGGATGATATGTAATAGTTAAGATAAAAAATAAAAAATATATAGGAAGGAAATAAAGTTAATCCTAGTAGAATATTTAATTTTATCCTATATCCAATATTTTATTATTTTACGTCAATTTTTAATAAGATTGGTTTTCCAAAGGATCCTATTGACATCTGATACATGACACAAAATGATAGGAGATAGATACCCATAGACAAAGATATAGAGATATATAAATACATACATAAATATATTTCATGTTCTTTATTTATAGTTTATATTTTTTTATTCCACATGTGAAATAAGGGTTTCGCCATTATTTTTGTATTTATTTTATTTATTACTAAATTCATTAATGGGAACTCTATTTTGGGGGGAAATAACTCCAAAAATATAGATTGTAAATACTGGATTCTAGTATCTATCCTTTAGTGATTGAGAAAATGCATGATGCCATGTAGCATTTTGACTTGTGATGCAGGGAAAAGTTTATATTATGATTTAACAAATTCTACAACCTGAATATAATCATTTTAAAATTATTTAGACATTGGTAAAATATTAATTGTGATAAAAATACATTACATGTCAAAAAAGTGGGATTCAAGTGTTTAAAACACAACAAAATGATATTTCTTTCCTAGAATGGAAGAAATTTATCCTCTGTAATTACTAAATTATTATATATTTTTAGTTCATTTTTGGATGAACATTTTACTCAAATTATACTATATAAAATTACATTTTAATTTTTCCTAAAAATTAACTTAAAACCCAAATTTACTATCTACTTTAATTTTTTATTGTATATGATTTTCATCCATCAGTGCAAGGGCCTATGCAAATAGTATTTCTCTTGATGGTGACTTTTCCTCAAGTGCATGCCGAATTAGAAATTTCCCTATCTGGTTGAAAACTTATTCGATGGTAAGGTTTGAATTTTTTAATTAAATTTTTAGATAAATATAATATGTCATAATGATGAAAAATACAAATAGAGAGGACAATTATACCCACAACACTTTCACATGAATGAATTTATTGGATTGATAGTAGGAAATTCCATCAGATTCATTAAAATGGGTGTTATCCAATAATTCACTTGAGATTCCTTTATGCATATTTTCAAACCTCAAATTTTATCTAATTCTCTCACAATAGTGATTAGATGTATTCCTTTAAATAGTTTCTATCATAAATGAATTTTTATATGAATTTTCGATCCTAAAGGCATATGTTCCAAATTCTATCATGTAATTTTCTTCAAAAAACAATAATGTGATAGCTTACTGGTTGGAATCTTTGGTTCACCTGAAAAAAAAGTTTCAAATTATTGTGTTGTATTTTTAGTTACTAATAATTGGTTAAAATTTATGAACCTTATTGATTTTGGGTTATTATTATTTTACCCATGATGTGTAAGGATGTGTCATGTATCATATATTATATAGTGGAACATAATATTCTAACATGTGATTTCTGGTTTCTTGATTTAAATTGTTTCACGCAATGAATTAATGTACACTATATTATTGGGAAAATGATTATATTAAATTCAAAAAATATATTTTCATCATTAAAGGTTTTTTTTGATAACATAAATAATCATAACTCAGAAGAAAATGATTTTTTCATGATTTATTAGTAGGATTACTTATTTTAAAAATATAAACTAGTATATTTTAATTTTTATAAATGTCACGTTGATTATAAAATAATTTTTTTTATAAAATGTAAATTTATTTGAAATACTTATTAATGGAAATATAAAAATAAATTAAAAAGTAAATTTTTTATGTTGGAATAAAAGACGTTCTTTTAAATTGAATCATTAATGCTTTGAAATAATATTATCACTAAATTAATGTGTTATGAATCAATAAAAATCATTATGGGTGATAAATTTTATTGTGAAATATTAGCTAGCATGGTGTTTTGATGTTAAAAACAATGTTAATAATAATTCATGTAATGGAAATTATTATATTTAAAAATTTATTTCTGATAAAGAATATTTTAGATTTAATATAATTTTATTAAAATATAAGATTGTCAATGTTTCTTAAATTGTAATGTTAATGTTTTCATTTCAATTTAACCAAATAAATTATGATTTATTGGTATGATTACATTATATTTTCTAAATCTATTTTTTAAGATTGTTTAATAATTTATTAAATATTGATGAGTATGAAATCATAAAAGAATGAATTGGTTATTGGGGTGTTAGAGAAGAAAATTTATTCATTTAATTTGATATATTTAAGATATTTAGTGTTTATTTTCTAGGCCTAAGAATTATTAAAAAATTAATTCCATGATTTTTTAACCTTCATATTGATGGAGTGGGTATAGTAACTATAATACTATGGTAAAAATTATTAATTATGTCAATATAAGGTAGGTTCAATAAGATATTAAAATGGATTACCCAATTTTGTGATAAGGTTTTGTTATAATAGATTGTTTGTACTCAATAATTTCTTTTTCTGGTCCCTCTTTAACTAAAAAAATTACACTATTTATTGATATATTTTACTATTAAGGTTAATCCAGCTTTGATTTTTAATTTTAAAATTATTTTTTATGAAGTCCTTGATTGTATTATTTTGAAGTTATATTTGGTTTAGATTATTACTAAGATTTATGAATTTCAATACTATGTTTGGTATTTTCTTATATTCTATATTGTTTTTTATTGAATTTTGATTTTCTTTTTATTTGTGTATGGAATATTGATCATTAAGTTTTGAAGGGGGATACATGATAGTTTTTCCTTGAATCATTGAGGTATGTTATAGGGATAAATATGAAATGGTTTCATATGCAAGTGATCAGATCTAAATTTATCCAAAATTCAATCATTACACTCTAAAATAATTCTCAAAGTCCCTCAAGATTGTCTTGATTTTTTATAGGGTCATCCATCCCTATCTATTCCTTAAAATTTCTTGATTTAATGAAACACTACCAATAATATATGTTTTTATTAATAAATTTCTTCATATAAAATAAATATACCAAACAAATAGTAAATATCATTTATAAACTATTAAAATATAAAATTATTGACCTTCACCCAATACATGAGTTATTAAAACATTTCCTTATAAATATTCAAATTATTCTCTAATTTATATTTTAAATTTAATTATTGTTTAAAGATTTTAAAATGACTAAAAATTTATACAAGACTAATTATATAAAAATAATGTTATCGGTAGATTGTGTTCTATAAATTTATGTTGATACATTGGCTTTCATGAAAAATATATCATTTTATTATTATTTTTACATGCTTAGGTTGAATTGATCAGTGGTCTTGCGTGATAGATATACGGATTATTTAACTTGGATATTGTTAGAATAGTGAATTTTTTGTAAAATAATTCAATGAAATTGTTATTATAAATATTCATATAATTTAATTATCTATTAAATATGATGATATCTCAAAAATTATTGAAAGTATCTAAATGAAATTTCAATAATTATTAAATGATTAAATAGTGTGAAGTAAATTGATTTTGGATAAAGGTAAATTTTAGAGTGATACCCTTTCTAACCAAATTAAAATGCATTAAGGAATATTTAATAATTTTTCATAAAGTTGATCAATAAACACTAAATTGGGCAGGATATAAGAGTGATGTTTCATGATATATGTCTATATATTATCATTCTTGATGTTGGGTCTTAAAAAATATAATCCTTATATTAATTTTTTTCATATTATTACTTTGATGAATTATTTTTCATGTAGAAGAATATCATCACAACTGAATCGTAGAAGAAATCTTATGTATGGCTTCGAAGATATTACCATTGAAACATTGACTATCAAAAAGCATGGATTTATCCATGATTTCCTAATGTGTGGAAATAGATCATAGAGGAAAAGAGAACTATTTATTTATCAAAATTAGAAACATATAAAGATATATGCATACAAATATATATAATAATGTTTACCAGCTATAGCAGTCAGGAAAACATTTCAATGGTTGTGAGGAATAGATAACATTAGAATAATTATCTGTAATAGTTTGCATAACTAGAATAGAAATAAAATAGATTTACCATATAATGATAATTTAATTCAACATAATTTTTAATGGGGAATATTAGATTTTGGAGAATTCGTATATGTTAAAAGGATATTCAGTAAGGGTTGATTTTCACTTTGGTGTGTTGATTATAGGATTACTTTTCAAGTTTGATGAATTCTTTATATAGATGAATTATTAGACATTTCTATGCATTATTTGATGATAGGTTAATAAATAGCAGTTATTTGGTACATAGATCATGAAATGGTATATATAATCAATGAGTTTAACTTGTTGTCTTGAGAGAGTTAAAGTTGATGGTGTATTTGAATTTCTTTTTGGAGTTGACAACTAGGTTCTTATGAAACACCCTATTATCATAGTAAATAATTATAGTATTTATGATGAATAAGAAATTGTGTTTAGTGGGTGATGGAATTACGATTCTCATTTATAATGTGAATTTTATGACTTGATAGATATTTTTTGGAAGAAACTTATATGTGTGTGGTTACTGATATAGTAACCTGACTTATTTTTGGTGTCAATGATAATGTGTAATATTAGTTTTTAGTCAATGTATGATGTCGAAATTTAGTAAAGGAATTTATTAAATTTTCTATGTTAGATGTGTCAATGCTATATTGATGAGTGTGAAGCGTTTATTAACCAATTAAGAAAATTTACCAAAAGAAATAAGATGAAATGGTGGCTCAATTGTTTTAGTTATGGGATAAATATTCTCAAAGACACTTCTCAAGGATTAGAATCCTGAAAATTTATGGTTTCTAACAAACATAAATTTTCTAAATTTAATGAGATCATTTTTAAATTATGTCAATGTTACTATTGTGTAATTTTTGTCTAAATTTAAATTTTCAATTTTTTATATAATGTTGTTATTAAGTTAATTTTTTAATATTGTAATTCTATTAGATAAATAATTATTTTTCATTTTTAATGATCTTGACGGAGGTAAAATACGGATTAAAAATAATTAATTATTTAAATTAATTATTTATTAATATGATAAGTAATTAAATTGATGATAATTAATTATCAAAATAGAATATTTTAGTTATTCCTTAAGTAATTTTATTTATCATCTTGTGTAATATTAATTCTAATCTAAGTAATTGTTATGTTGGTTTTTTTAGTATAGAAAAGTTTTTAACGTTATATTATCAATTTAATTTTAACAATATTATAATTAAAATTATGTCTACTATAGTAGAAGATATAAAATAAGAGGGTAATTAAATACTAAATGATAAATTTGATTAAAACTGTGGTGATTGATTCTAATTGAGTCATAAATATCATTTTGGGTTTTATAAAACATGAAATGTTGAATATTCTAAAGTAGTTCCAATAAAAGAATATATAAGAACATATGATTTGTTTAAGAATAATATGAAAAATTTAGGTTCACTCACAAAGTTCAAATATTGACCCTTGGGGATAATTACCTGTATGCAAATAATTTTGCATGTTATATAAAACCATGATGCAATATTTGAGTGACTAAAATACTTTGAATTCTATATTATTGGTGATTTATCATACTAGTGGGTTATTGACCATAGATATTTATTTATTTTTTTGTAAATGAATTGATTAGGTTTGGTTGATTTTAAAATACATAATTTTGATGATTATTAAAAGATACAACCATGTTGTATTTCCCTAAAATATGATCAAATATACAGAATGGGTCTTCGAAACTATCTCTCTCATGTTCTGGATCCCTCACATACATGAATTAAATAAAATATTTAATATTTTATTTCTGATAAATTCACTTACTCAATTTAGGATTAAAATCTGGGATTAAAATTTGATCCATTTATATCCATGAATCATTATGTATATACCCTCATCTATTAGTAAAACAATTGAGCTGGATAGAGAGGTTAAAAAAGATCGATTTGGATATAAGGTAAGAATATTTGTATAGATATATCATTTTTGCACTATTATAATTGATATCTTCCTCACATATATAAAAGAAAAAATTAACTTCAAAATTTTGTATATCAATATCCTCTCATTATTTAAACATATTTGGGTACTCATTTCATTCATACTAAAGGGCTAGTCTGTTGATCTTGACATGTATCCTTTAAAGTTGCAGTGGATATGCGAAGAACAATTATAGGATAAAATATAATAATAGAATATTTCCAATCCCACTTCTTTAGCTTCATTAAATTTGGTTACACCATCATCTCCAATAGTTACCATCCACGATATACAGACTAATAATAATAGAAAAAACAATCATGAGAATCAACCTTAAGAAGATAAGGTGAACTCACCTGAGAAGGATAATGATTTCTTATAAATTTATCCTTCTATTGAGAAATAAATATGTAATCGAAAATGTAATAAAGAAAAATTTACTTATTACACCATAGAAAAGGGTTAAAAATAAAATTTATTTCTAGTACTAATGATGGTTTTAAGGATACTAACTCATATAAAAAATTTGGAATTCTTACAAATTCTCTTTATTCAAATTGTTTTCAAAGGGAGAATGAGAAGAATAAGATAATGAGGTAGATTATCCATTGGAAATGATAAATGTGAGGGAGGTTTAATAATAAATACAAGTGGTATTAGTGTCAAAAACATCAAGGAAAGGGTAGGGTAGAACAAATAGACTAGACATATAGAAATATGGAAATATTTGGCCTTGAACCAGATGATCTATATCATTAAAATTAAGAATTGTTTTTAAACTATTTGGGAATAATAATAAAAATGGTTTTTTAATCCTATGTAATCATATTAAGAGTTATAACACGCTTATTATTGGTTTAGTTGAACATATGGTTTTTTTAAGTATAATTATTAAAATTAAAATTTTATTAGATATAACCTATAAACATTAAATGTCGCTAATATTTTAGTGTATACTTTTTGGGTCATTTTATATTGAAACTTTAATTAAATTTTTTTACTTATGGGTGAACAAAAAGTTATAGTGGTTTTATTTATTTCCAAATAACTTTTTATTTGATTTTCTAAAATAATGCTTTGTGGTGAGTAATAACCAGAGTTTAGTCAAAACCATATAGCGGGATTCAACAATGGAGAACCAAATTCAAAATAAAGACACACAAAATGAAGAGATCAATTTTGGGATAATCTCACATTAGTCAAAGTCACTATCATCATCTATGTTTATCAACATCATTGTCCATCATCGATGTTGTGCCTATTATAATAGAAGCTAAAAAATCACAACTTCATCGTCATCATCGGTTCCTCACAACATTAGAAAGCCAGAGGCAACCGGTTATTAGAACCAACATCAACGTAAAGAAACCCGAGTTCGGGAAAAAACACATTAAGTATCCAAACAAGAGACTCATTCCCTAGAGAATCCATAACTGCCTGAACACCACCTCCCAAAACTCCGACGATACACTACTCCCAACTGACTTGGAGAGGAGAAATGGGACTCGAGGCCAGGGCAGTGTTAAGGAAGCATAAGGTTCTGGGAGTGAGCCTTTCACCATGAACGAAAATAGAAGACCAAAAATAATATACAAGAATAAACATAAAACTACGCCATCCAATAAGAGACATAACAAATGAACAAGAAACCCATAACCATGTATAATTGGAAATTATTAGTTGAAATTTAATTTATTTTAGGCCCTAGTTGACTAATTGGTAGAAACATCATAATTATTTTCACTAGGGTGATTCAAATATGCATTAATGTATGCTTTTATTAATGCAAGATAATTGGTGTTCTGTATACCATGGTTACATGTTCTCTATGTGGTATAGAAGGATTGTAGATAAATCCTTTATTCTTTTGTTTGGTGATGGTATTTTCTATGATATCACTTATTTTCTATGATATAACTTCTTTTTTCTATTCCTATATAATATTATTATTATAGATTAATATCTCCCATTTAAAATTTCTAAAATCTATTTACTCTATATCATTTATTTTTCGAAGATAATATAATTCTTTTTTGTGAAGGATACAATTATACTATATGCTCTATTAAGAATATTTTTCAACATTACAAAATTATTGTTGTTTAAATAATTAATTAATGGAAATAAAATGTATTATTGGGAAATTATTTTCACTCTACAAGGAGGATTTTAATTATAATGTTCTTAATTTTCAAACTAAGAGAAATTAAATTTATTTAACTGGGAGTTCCTTTATTTCGAGGAGTGGAAAAATCTATCTTTTAAGAGGAAATAGAGTGTAAAATTATTTTATTACTTGAAAACTAAAAGGGGAAGTGTTTATCTCAAGATGGAATAATTTTTTGGTTAAATCTAAAATAACATAGGAATTTGAAGCATCAATGAGAATAGGGGGATTATTCTATGGTGATTTATTTTTAATTTCATTCTCATGATATTTACCTTGATGGTCTATTAAGATTTAAACTGCTTAAATTGTTAATATCATCCATACTCAATACTAACTACATTGTAAATTAAAGTGTAAACAATATTTTTAAGGAAAATCCTCAAGGTGGGAACATATGTAAGCTCTTGTATATCATGGAGGTATGTCTTCATTTAAACATTGGTTTAAATACCTTAATTTTGGTTAATGGAATGTTCATCAGATGTATAAAAAGGTTTGTGGTTGTTCTATTGATTTAGGACATAATGGAAAAAATATTTTTCCATACAGAACATGTTTTATTATCGGAGCATAGTTATATATAGTTTTGAAACCAAACCATGATAGCTATGAGGAAGGTTTCATGGTCTAGTAAACCATGAAAGGGGGTAGGGAAAATCATGAAGCCTTGGATAAAGGCATTTTTTACGGTTAGCACATAGTTTTTCTAACCATGTAGAACTCCCTAGGTAACTATGTGAATCAACACCTCTTGGATAAAGGTAGGTTCATGGTCTATTTAAATATTGGAAAACTATGCAACCAAATCGTGCGCCCAATTAAAAATTGGAAATTTACGAAACTTCCACCTTTGTATTTTTATGTTCTCACCCAATTTTCTTCCCCATTCATCCCCATAAAACCCTAGTGAAGAACCTAATCCATAAAATATTTCCAAAGGATGTTCCCCTTCAATTTTGGGCTGTTTAGAGCACTATTGGTTGCAGATCAAATCTCTCAGTAAGTCTGCCACTCCTCTTGCTTATCATTTTTGAATTAGGGCTTCTAGAATTGTGCATCTTCTTATGAATCCCTAAAACCCTATTTTTCTGGAGGATCATAGGATGTGGTGTCAAAGTATTCTCGAATATGGATCTAAGTATATGGTTAAGAGTCTGATTATTTTCAAATTCAAGGTAGGTAGTCTATAAGTTATGTCTCATAGTCCTTATGTTGATTTATGCTTTCATGGTTGAGTGTTTTGTTTCCTTTTTGATGTGTGTTTAATGTATTTAGTAAAATTTGGTATAAATGGTTTTCTAAATGGGTATTTTAACCCTTCACGATCCTTGTGGGATTTTTAGAGGTTGACTATAAAAATATAGGGTGACCCATGGGGTGCGCCAATGATTTCAGATATAGGAAATGGTAATGTTAAGCCCAAAATTAAATTTTAATAAGGTAGATCCCATGAATAACATGTTAGTATATTAAATTGAATTAAAAAGGGTATATTAATAGTTGTTTCTAGACTTTGATAATAACATGAGGGATTTTTTGGATAATATGAAATGGTTTTTAGTTAATCAACTGATTAGTCTAAGTGACTTATGAATTTTACCTGAAATTCTTATGTGAGATAAAGCATGTTAGTTGATAAATATGTTAAATGGGTAAATGTTTATAAGATGATAAATGTGTTAAATGGGCTAGCATTTAGAAATTGATGATTATTTTAAATTTTTATAACATATAATAATTATATAATATGCTAAATTAGTTAATAAATAAGGAATGAAAATGGGTTTAAGGGGTAATACAATGAAAATGATAAATGTGTTGATGGGTTAAAGATTGATGTTAAACCTACATGTTAAATTATTTTGAAATGTGAATGTTTTTTATTTCTTGTATATTGTTTTTGATATTCTATATATGGGCATGGATAAATAAAAATGTATACGTGGATTGGTTGTTGTGGGGTATTGGACTTGAGGATCTACGCCCATGGGTCGGGTTAGATTGAGGCTCTAAACCCCACCACACAATGTATGGGTTAGGGAATGGAATTGATGCTCTGTGCCCCTACAAATTTATTTGATGATACTTCCTAGGATGAGGCATATAGGTATGTTTACTTTATTAACTGTGAAATGTAATCCCGAGGGAGATTGGGAAATTGACTTATTTCATTATGAATATAAATTATCATATTAGGCTACAATATAAATGGAGTAATGCCTAACCCATGGAACTCATGATAAAGATAACTTTAGTAATGAAGATAGTGTAATTGATGAGATGTATTAAATAGTGAAAATGGTTTAAGAGTATATTATAAACTAATGGAATTGGGTTATCTTTTTTTCCCTTGATATTTATTTATTAATTGCATGAACTATCATTTTAGACTGGATATTTTTCAGACATCATTGGTTGTGGCCTACTGAGTTGTACTCACACCCTTCTTAGTCGTACATTGGGTACCTGGTCATATTTCACGGTTGAAATTAAGGATAAAGGAAATATCCTTATGCTAGAGATTTTATTTGAACTTATGATTCACATGAATGAGGATTCATATGTGGAGTCGTGACCTACTTGGGAAATTTTCTTATTAGTACTTGTTTTGGGTTTTATTTTAACTTTTAACACTATTTCCATGACATGACATATTATTCGTTTAGTTGGTGCTTATACCCTTTTTGAGACATGGTTGATTTCACATGATTCTGGTTAATGCTTGTTGTTTATATTAGTTCATTTATTATAAGTTGTTTCTTATGGTGTTGAAGTGGTTATAGTCTCTATAAGTGATATATTATACCCTCACTGATAGTCGAAAACTTCTAAAATACTGGAGGTTCTCTTGAGGTCATGTGGTAACCCAGCTCAGGGCATTGTTTAATGGCTTCTTGGTTGGGGACATTACAAAGTGGTGTCAGAGTGGTTCTTTTATGTTGTATTACTATTCTGGATTGTAGAAAGGATAATAGTATGTGTTGGGCCATAGAAATGAGATCATTCTTAGAAGTGGCTAATCCTTGTATGAGGGAAAACCCAAGTCACCTCAGGTTTTAATTGTTGTTCTTGGTGTGTGATGTTATGGTTGAACGATATTTCACCATTGTGTTATACACTTTTTGTGGGATGTGACTATTTTATGATATTTTTCTCATGTAATGAATGTTACTAGGTTATGAATTCATGAATCATTTTAGGAACCTAAGGATATAGGTGACATGCATCAAGATAGGCACACATGAGGTGGGTGGGTGTGACATAAAGGGTAAAACTCATTTC
Organism: Viscum album; assembly: GCA_963277665.1. NCBI lineage: Eukaryota > Viridiplantae > Streptophyta > Magnoliopsida > Santalales > Viscaceae > Viscum > Viscum album. Next base: position 599,404,201 of record OY728153.1, read on the forward strand.
ACTTAGTTGAAAATTTTTATAAAATGGTGTATAACAAAGATGATTAAAATGGTTAATTCAAAAGAAAATAAAAAATGGTTAAATAATTTTTTCGTCATGAAAGGTTTCAAATGTGTTAAAATGATAATTATAACATGTTCTGAAAGTACAGATGTGTCTAGGAGGAAATGATTTGTGGTCAAAAAGTGGAAATATAATGACTTGTAACCATGTAAATTAGTTTACCTATATGTTTACCATGAACCGTAGTTTGGATGATAGAGGGTAGAATACTAAGTGTTATGGTAACTGTTTGGATATTTTATGCAAGATGGGTTTTGTATGGAAAGTAGAGGACATTATTTTAATGAAAATTGTGCTTTCCATATGTTATATGTTCTAAGAATTGTGTTTGGCATTGTAGAGAAATACCACAATTATAGTGTGTGTCAGTTGGACAACACATGGATGTTGTTGAGAATGCTACTCCAAAAGTGAAATGGTGAAACATATAGATCAAAGGTAATGGAATAGAGGAGTAGTTATATAATAACTTCATTCATTTTACGCAAATGATGGAATAAGACCTAGGTAAAGTTATTCCAAGTATGTTTGAGATGACTAGAGAATTCCAACTGTATCACCCTCCAAATTTCACTATAGAGGGTGGTCTTAAGGTAGTCGAGTTCTAGATACAGTCCATCCATATAATCCTTTTCCACCTAGATACTCCTCCTGAGAGGAGATTCAAGTTGCAGGAATACATGTTGTCAGGGTAGGAAAACTTCTACTGGGACATTTTGGTTTTGATAGAGAAATCATAAGGTATGTTGTGGAAGGGATTCCAAGATAATTTTCTATAAAACTTCTACCATGAGACCTTCAAATAGTGAAAGGTTATGTAGTTTATGTGCCTAAATCAAGGAACTATGTTAGTAATGGATTATGTGGGTTGTTTCACTGACTTTGAATGCATTGTTCCAGCATTGGAATGGGATGATGCCACTTTGGTAAGACGCTTTCAGGGTATAATTAGTCATGAGACTAAGTCACAGGTTAACATCTTCCATTTCAATTGATTTATAGAAGTGGTATAACATGCCCTTATTTTTCAAGGGGACATAAATGAGGCTTGAGGGGGTGGACATGTGGTTCTAGTTGGGTGGACTAGTGTCATGACTTCTGAGGGAAGGAAGCATAATTTTGGAGATTTAATCGAGGTGGATGTGTTTCAGGTAGTTAGAAAATAAGATCATTCTATCAAAGTGGTAATCAAGTGTTCGGCTATTAGTGTGGTAGGCCAGGACACATGTGAGTTCAGTTCCTCTAACCATAGGTTGAGTGTCGAGAATGTGGCATAATGGGGCATGAGAAGAGGTTCTATTGGAACACTCAACGTTTTTGCATGGATAGAGGTTAGAGGAAGATGTTGAGTGTAATAAAGGGGTTGATTTCCCTATATTAGGTAGGAAGATGGTGCTTAACTTGTTATACGAGTCGATGTGTTTGATGTTTCACTCTATGGAGAGAGCGCCCACATCAGTAGAGTAGTGCAGCATCATGAACTTAGATTAGGGCCTAGGGTCGAGGGGAACATAAACATCATGTGGTTCATCCTACACTAGGAGGTGGTGGGGATGGACCATTGACTGTTCAAGTCATGAAAATTTTATATTCTGATCATTCTAGTTTTTTTTCTGTTTAGTCATGTTATTTTATTTTTACTTAGTTTATGTTTGTGTTGGGCCTAGCGGTGGAGCACATACATGGGGTTGTGTTGATTAATACACAATTTGGGGTGATAAAAGAGAATATCATGAAGCATAAGGGGTGTTATCTCAAGGTTGGTGGGTACTATTTTCTATGGTATTTTTTCTTTCATTAAATGTTATGTTTTGATCTGATTTTGGGGATGGATTGGTTAGTGTTATACCAGGCCCACACTGATTGTTACCATTGTATGGTGAAATTCACATATCTAAAGGGAGACACTTATATCCATCATGGTTAATGGGATGTTCAGGATGGCCATGTAGGGCCAGTTATTTAGGAATTGGGTGAACTTATAGCCTAGGTAGCTTGTCTTATACTAAGTGATGGTGAAGTATATAAACATATCTTTCCATCTGTGATGGATAGGTTCTAGTATGTTTTTTTTGGTGAATTATTAGGGCTTTAAACCTAGATATATTTTGAGATCCTGATAGAGTTGTTTTCAAGAGAATAACCAATTTCTGTTCCAACAAATACAATATCACTAGTAGAACTCGAAGATCTTAAAACTTAGCTAGAGGAGTTAGACAATAAAGGGTTTATTCATCCAAACAAGTCACCTTGGGGATATCCAATGTGGTTTTCTAACAAGTATAATTGGTCAAGTTATTTGTGTGTTGATTATAGGAATCTAAATTTGATGATATTCAAGAATAGATACCCTCTTCCCCAAATTGATGATCTATTTGACCTATTGAGAGGTACATCACTGTTCTCTAAGATTGACATGAAGTCAGGATATCTTCAGCTAGGGGTGAGGCTTTATAACATTCCACAGACAACTTTTATGAGTAGGTATAGGTTATATGTGTCTGTTTTGATGTCATTCAGGTTGACCAATGTGCCATTAGTTTTTATGGATTGGATGAACCAGATCATCCACCCTATCTATAGTAGTTTATAGTTTTCTTTGTCGATGACATCTTTGTGTACTCTTAAACTGATTATGATCATGTCCAACATCTTGAAACCATTATGAGTACACTAAGAGATTATAGTCTATATGCCAAGATATCCAAATTTAATTTCTAGATTAATAGGGTACATTTCTTGGGTCACATTGTATCAAAGGAAGGAATGTCAGTAGATTTAGACAAATTGCAGATAGTCGTTTCTTGGGAGTATCCTAGGAATTTTTCTGATATCCATAGTTTTCTGGGTTTGGTTGACTATTACCAAAGGTTCATAAAAATAATACTCTCATTTAGAAGTTCCATTCTCTAGACTAACTAAGAAGGGAATAAATTTTTAATGGTATTAGGTGTGCGAAAGTTCTTTCAAAGAAATAATGAACCAATTGACTACCACACTGATACTGATCTTACATGAGTAAGGAAAATGGTATATATTGTTTTTTGATGTGTTTAGTGTGGGGATATGAGCAGTGTTGATGGAGGATGATCATTTTGTGGTGTATGTGTCAGGGAATTTTAGGCCTCATGAAAGAAACTACCATAAGAATGATCTTGAATTAGCTGTAGTGGTTTATCCCTTGAAATTTTGGCGGCATTACATGTGGGAGAATAATTTACCATTTATATAGATTATAAACTTTTTAAGTGTATATTCTCCCAATGTGATCTAAATCATATGTAGTGAATATGTATTGAGTACATATAGTCCATTGATATTGTGCTATTGTACCCACCCGGTAATGGAAATAGTGTTGTAGATTGTTTGAATCAGAAGACTCAAAATCAAGCAGTTTTGGAATCTTTTTTCGAGTGGAGGATGATATCATTGTTTGTTGAGATGAATCTAGAGGTTCAATAGGAACAAGGTTAGATAACCCATGTATCTCCATCAATTATGTCCATGATTATGATTCAATTCAAGGATAAGCTGTATGATGAATTATAATGTTTTTCTTTGAAGGAAAGTCTTATAGGTGGGGAGTCACATTCCTGTTGGGCTATTAGAGATGATGGGATAGTTTATGTTCGTGGTCATGTGGTTGTGACAATGTGTATGAAGAAATATTTTATACAATATTTCCATGTATCAATGTGCGTATTGAATCCAGGTTTGTCCAAAATTTATCGTGATATTCATAGGAAATATTGGTGGCCTAGGATGAAGAATGAAGTTGTGGGTTTTGTGGCTTGATGCCCTACCTGTCAGTTGGTGATAGTTGAGCATTAGTAGCCATCAGGTTTTTTGTAACCATTACCAATTCCAAAGTGGAAATTGGATTATGTGATAATGGATTTTGTGGTGGGACTTCATAGGAATCCCTAAAAGAATGATGTTATCAGGGTAGTCATTGATCAGTTGACTACAGTGGCACATTTCTTTTTGATTGGAGATACATTCACCATGGACCATTTGGATGTGTTGTTTTTTGGGATATAGTATGGCTGCATGGGGTGTCACATACTATTGTTTGAGATCATGATCCATGTTTCATTCCATGCTTCTGGAAGGGATTACAGAAGGATCTACTGACCCCAAGTGTCTTTTACTGCCATTATTTCACCTACTAATGGATGGAAATTCAAAACAAACAATTCAAGTACTATAGGACATGTTTAGGGATCATGTACTTGATTTTAGTGGATCTTGGAAAAACAATTTTGCACCTTTTGAGTTTCCCTACAACAATAGTTACTAGGATATGATTTAGATAGCATTGTTTGAGGGACTATATGTTAGACATTCTAGATCCCCATTGTGTTGGTTAGATATTGGGGAATCATATTTGTTGGCACTGAGTCTCATGTAGGAGACATTAGAACCGGATTAGTTGATTCAGAAGTGCATGGAAATGTCTCATAGTAGGAAAAATTCATATAAAATTGGCATCATAGACCCCTTGAGTTTGTGGTGGGTGATTGTGTGTTTCATCAGGTGTCACCAAGGTTGGGTCACCATCGAATTCAAAAATAGGATATGTTGGCACTCTGGTATGTGGGGTCATTTGAGATTGTGGAAAGGATCAGACCTGTTGTGTTTCCACTAGTGCCTCTACAGTGATATAGTGAAATGAATGATATTTTTCATGTTTGATAGCTTTGGTAGTATCACCCTGATCCATATCATGTGATTGATTTTGAAGATGTAGATCTTGAGGCTGATGCATCATTTCATGAGAATATAATTCGTATTTTGGATCATAGTGAGAAAATCTTGTGGGGGAAAGACTCTACCCTTGGTTAGAGACTTATAAAAACATGGAAAGGTTCAAGAAGAAACTTAGGAAATGGAGTCAGATATGTTGAAGAATTGGACCAATATCTTTTCTTTATAAGCTCAATGATTCCTGGGTGCACAACTCAATGAAGATCCATTATTTGGTGGGGAGTTTGTAAGATCCCTAACTTTGTGGAGGTATGTCCTAATTTAAATGATAGCATAGATCCCAAAATTTTGGTTAATGGAATGTTTACCGGATTTATGAGGAGGTTTAGGGGAGTTCTAAGGGTTCGGTTCCTAAAGGAAAAAAGTATTTTTTTCATCTATATCATGTTGCAAGGTTAAAGCACAATTAGAGAAAATTGTGCACCCAAATCATGATTTCCATGAGGAAGGGTGCATTTTTAAGTAAACTGTGAAAGGGGCAGGACAAATCATGTGGCCTTGGATAGAGGAATTCCTCACAATTGGCACATGGGTTTTCAATCCATGAATTCCCCCTAGGTAATCATGTTACTCAACCCCTCTTGGACAGAGGCAGGCACACAGTTTGGAAACTTTTGTGGATAAACTATGTGCTCTATTAAAAAGTGTACATTTAAAAAACATCCCCCTCAATATTTTTAAGTTATCTACTAATTTTCTTCCCAATTCCTCCCATTACAACACTAATTATGAACCTAATCCCCCAAATCTTCCCAAGTGTGGTTCTACTTCAATTATATGCCATTTGGATCACCATTGGTTATGGATTCAAGCTTCAGGTAAGTCTAACACTCCCCTTACATATCTTATCTGGATTAGGGCTTGAAGATTTTATGTTCTTCTTCTAAATCCTTAAACCCTATTTTCTGTGTATCTTAGGATGGGGTATCAAAAGATTCTTGAATCTAGATCTGAGGCTAATGTTAAAGGTGCGTTCATATTTAGATTCAAGGTAGGTTTTCAAAAAGTTATATCCCATATTCTTTATGTTGATTTGTGATTTCATGGTAGACCATTTTTTCCCATTTGTTGTATTTAATGTATTTTGTAAGATATGGTAAAAATGTTGTCTAAATGGGGATTTTAGCCCCTCACAATCCCCATGGGATTAGTTGAGGTTGACTATACCAATTTAAGGCCACCCATGGAGTGCACCAATGATTCTGAACATAGGAAATTGTAATGTTAAGACTAAAATTGAATTATGAAATGGTAGTCCCCATGAAGAACATGTTGATATGTTAAATTGAATTTAAAAGGGTATATGAATAGTTTTTTAAAGACTTTGATAATAGAATAAGTGGTTTTTTTGGCTAATACGAAATGGGTTCTATGTAATAAAATGATTATGTTATGTGACTTTTAAATTATACTTGAAATTCATTTGTGAGATAAATCATGTGAGTTGAAAAATGTGTTAAATGTGAAAATGTTTAGTAATTGATAAATGTGTTAAATGGGATAAATAGTAGGAATTGATGATTATGTTAAATTTGGATAATGTATGTGAATTGTGGAATATGCTTAATTAGTTAAGGCAGAAGGAAAATTTGTTAAATGGGTTATTCAATGAAAATGGTAAATGTGTTAATGGGTTATGGCTTGATGTTAATCCTTCATGATAAGTGATTGTGAAATGTGAATGTTTTGTTATTTATTGTGTATTGTTTATGATATAGTATATTTCGTAATGGATAAAAAATCATGTGCACATGGCATGGTTTTTATAGGGTATTGGACTTGAGGATATACGCCCATGGGTTAGTTTAGGCTTAAGATCTAAACCATGTGCCACAATGCATGGTTTAGGGAAGGGGACTGAGCTCTATGCCACTAATAGATGTATTTGATGAGACTACCTAGACAGAGGCTTCTAGATAAGTGTATTTTATATATTGGGAAAGGTTTTCCCAAGAGACATATGGAACATGACTTATTTACTTCTGCATAGAAATGTATCATCTTAGGCCGCAATGTAAACTGAGAAATTCCTAACCCATGGAACTCATTATGAAGATGAATCTATTAATTAATATAGTGTAATTGATTAGATGGAACAAATGATAAAAATTATTTAAGATTATATTGTTAATTAATGGCACAGTTATCATTTATTTTTTACTTGCATGCACTATCTGTTCAGACTGAGTATTTTTAGACACTATTGGTGGTGGTTTACTAAGTTCTACTCACACCCTGCTCGGGCCACCCATGGGTACCTAACCAGATTTCATGGTTGTAGGGAAGGACAAGTGAAAAGGCCCTATGCTGGGGAGTTCTGTTGGGCTTGGTATGTGCATGGATGAGGATCCATACTTTGATTTTGGACCCTCTTGGGGAATTTGGGTTTTCATCCTTATTTTAGGCTTTCTTTTCACTTTTGGCATAGTTACAATGACATGAAATATTATTCATTTAGTTCTAGCATGTCCCCAATTTGGGAAATAGTATATTTTTCTAGATTCAGGTTAATGATTATTTTTTCCCCTATTTCATTTATTTTTATATTGTGGATTTGTCTGATAAATAGGTTTGAGTCTCCTCATGTGATATATTAGACCCTTACTGCTATTCCAAAACCTCTAGCATACAGGGAGGCATGCTTGAGGTCATGTAGAGACCCATAATGGGGAACTATTTAGTGGCTCCTGGGATGGGGATGTTAAAATCTACTACTTTCTATGATTTGGATGAGTATCTATCATAGATTTTCCACTACTCAAATGAAGATGATAAAACTTTTGTTATAAATGTTTCATACTCCACTCAAAACCTATACTAATATATTTCATACTATAGGAATCCATAGTATAGGTTTCATATATACTTCTATAGGATAATCTATTTTCTATTGACAAGTATATACTATGTTTATGATACATCAATTTGGTATTTAAAGATATTACATGAAAAAATTTATTCATATCACTTTTACTCAAGGATTATTTATAATAAAATTGATCTTCCACTTGATCCTTAAAAATAATTAGAATATAGTATTCTCATGATTTTTAGGTTTATGGATACATATTATCATATTTTAAATAATATAAGTCAACCTTACTCACTTATTTTAGATATTCAATAATAATATTCTCAATCTCAATTCACTAACTTCTTGAGATTTAAATGGTTTTCTTCAAATTCTTGAACTCCCAACTTCAGCCTTTATTTTTATTCTCTATAGTTTTTTTATATTTTTCAGTCTCATTGATTACTATATTATCTCCAATCCCCCCCCCTTAATTGAGGATTTATAAATATTCAAAATTTAATTAAATTTTGAAAATTAATACCATCTCACATTTTAGAGAATTATCAGAATTAAATAGTAAAACATAATCTATAGTGAATATTCTCAATCAACTATTCATCTGGGAATCCTCTAATGATCTATAAATATTCTAATCGCATTTAGCTTTTTTTAACTAGTGATATTTATAATATACCATCCTTCTTGTTTGATCTCATTTTAACTAAAAAATCAATATACTCTAGTATTTCTTCGATAGTGATCACTAGAATATAATTTTCAAATATATGAATTTTGGAATTGTGTAATATTCCAGAAATGATCGCCCGTTTTAATTACGTATAGTTTAATATAACCATCATTGATTGGTATCTCCCATATTTTTCATCATGGTGATGTGCAGCTCATCATAGTACGGAATTCTTCACACACATCTTGAAAAATATAAAAAATAATTTTAATCATATTAATGAATTAAAGATCAGTATCAAAATTTAACCATTTATCTTCCAGAAGTATTTTCCTAAAATTACCTAATTTATTATTTTTTTCTAAATGATAATGTGTTACATTTTAAGAAAAAAATCATTTAATGATAAACAATGATTAAATACCTTTTTTATATTTCGGATAACTAAATATTCATACAAATAATCAAACAATGTCTTGTGATTTTTCAATATATTACACATTTCTATTAAAGTGTTAAACGGTGTGCAGAATATCTTATGTATTGTTAGAAATTTCATTCCATTAAAAAATTATCTTACATGAATTTATTACATAATTTAAATAGTATAATGAAATATCAATAGTGTATTATAAAATTTTAAATTTATTTTGAAATATTCATTGTTTCTTATGAATATAGGTGAAACTATATTGCAAGATAAAAAGACATAAGAAATTACTTAGAGAACTCTAATGAAATAATATAGCTAATTTCTAACTTTATGGGACAAAACCATACGGGATACAATTTAACCTAATTTATTTATCATTCCAGCATCTATAAACATATAATTTCATAAATACATCAAATAAAACCAAAAAATATTCAAATTATCTCAGGACAACTCAAATCACATAAAAAACATCATCAACAGCTTCTAGTAATTTTATCTCATAATCACCAAAAAATAAAATCCATCAAAAAAATACATTGGCTTATTCAATCTCCCCCACTCTCTCTGATATTTTTTCAAATTCGTTAAACATTGTTAATTTTACTCATAATTATTAAAGAAATTAAATAATTACATCAAAATCATAAAGTTGGATACTTTTAGAAATGTGATGTTTTTTACAAAACATTACTCGATAATGAAATGTATTTTAGAGAATTTGTTTCTAAGATTAAAGAATTTTTTTAAAAAGTTACATAGATATTCTCCCCCTAAATCCATTATCTCATCTAACTCTTCTACACTTTTTAAAAATATCCAATGCTATATTTTAAAAAAATATAACTAATTATTTTTACCACACTCTTCTTTATACCATTTCCCCCCTTCAATAAAGAGGGTATCATAATTGTTCCCCCTTTGAAAATAAAATAAAAAACATTTTGGATTAACTTCACGTGTATCCTTATGTTAGTGGTTAAGGATGAACAATATGTATTAAGATTAACAAATAAAACCACACTTGTTGAATTGATTTATAAATGATATGTTGAATTTAATTCTTTGTGGAGATGTCTTCTAATTTCACTTCTCAATTAAAAATAATTTCTATGATATAATTAATTCTGATATCAATATGATTTGATTTTAAGGGGTTCATTGGTTTATTTTATAGATTAATAGCACTCTAATTATTATAATCATTCCATAGTGGATTCTTAACTTCTACCTTCATATCATAAGGTTTCACTCTCATCCACAACATTTGTGTCCTCGCCTATAATGCTATATTATATTCTTACATATTTGTTTTTAAATAAATGGAATAATTTTTTTATATTCCAGTTTACAAAATATTCACATAAAAATAATGTTCTAGTAGAAGTAAATTTTAAATCATTGTATACAATTATCCATTCCCTCTATTTGATACCCATTAAATTAATTATGCACATATTCTATAGAAAAATCAAAATTTCTCTATTCCTTTAACATGTCTCAGAATTACTTTTTCTCCGAGAATATGATACTCTTTTGAAAAATCTCTAATATCTTGCATAAAGAGTCAATACAAAAAATATTCTTGGTCATTGTATTTTTTTTATTAAATAAGACTTATAATTATTACCTGGAATCATTTCTGATTGACACTCCCTCTAGATTTAACTTTTTATCAACTTAATTCTAACAAATATCTACGTTGAAACATATTTATAATATTCAATATCAAATTTCTTCAAAAATTATCTAAAATATTTTTCGTGGGAAAATATGATTTAATCATTTTTATGAAATAATTAATCCATGAAATAATTTATCTCACCCATTATTTAAAACTATATTAATTTTTCATATGACTTTAAAATTCCTCACAAGAAAGTTCTTTGTCTCCAAAAAATATTTAGTCATCCATATAAACTATAACAACTATATTATATGTGTACATTACTTTTGAATTTATGTTTCTATCAAAATTTAATTTAATTAATTTCATTCATTTCAGGTAGTCACCTAACTAGGCCAAATAGTCTCTAAGAACCTATTTTAATACATATAAATCTTTATTCTATCTCTAAATTATGTTTCCACATCAATAAAAATAATTCTTTTAAGTTTCTCAATGAATAATTCTTATTCTAGAACACTATTTCCAATTTAAAACATCACATCCATCCAATACACTTTATAGTATCTATGGGATACCATTTCAAGAAATATTTTGATAGCATCTATTTTTCTCATGAGGAAATATATATCTTCAAAATATATTCCTTCCACTGAAAAAAAAACCCCTTCAATAACCATCTATCATAGTTTTATGGAACATAAACTTTATCATTTTAATTATATCTAAATCAAAACTTGGTAAATATAAAAAAAGAAAACGGGTCACTGTATATATTCCCCCAGAAACCTTTTTCTAAATTTGGTCTAGTAATTTAGTCATTGAATTAATCCAATACATTGGCTCAATATCCTCTTCTACTAATGTTTGTTCATCCTAAAAAAATGTAATTTTTTGGTTTAAATTTTTTAATCTTATTTTATTTCTTCCCATAGCTCTTATGATTTCCATTAATATTTTATAAATCATCACAACTCCCATATTTGTGGTGCTTTATTTTTTCAATTCCAGTTGTTATATCTTTATCAAGGGTTTTTCAAAATCAAAATCAATATAATTTAAAAAAATTATATAACCTATTCATTTATTGATTAGATATATTTAATATATTATAATTCAAATTTTCATTCAAGGTTTCACTTATCAAGTCATATTTTTTCTTATAGAAAGAAACCATTACATAAAAATAATAAACTTTTTTTAGGGTCATGTTATAGCATCTGTGGACTCTACCATTTGATTAGTATCCCATAAAAATCCATTCTTCATATTTTGATTCAATCATTCCCATATTTTCTCATTTAACAAGAAAAAACAACAACTTTAAATAGATTTAATGTTGGTTTTCTCTTAACCCATATTTAATGTGATTTAATATTTTTTTCTCAAGTCCTAATATGAATCTGTTATAAATGTGAACTATTATACAAATTATTTACTTTTAATTTTATTAATGAATGATCCTTGAAATCATTATCTATCCATACTAAAAAAACTTATTTTATTTAATTATATTATTCAATTCTGCAAGGGAGTATAGGGGAACTATATTTATGCATGATTTCATGATTTTTAAGATAAATTCCAAATGTATAATGGGTATATTATACACCATTATTAGATATAATATTTTTACAAAGACTCTAAATTACTTTATATCCAGTCTTCTAAGTTTTATGATGATATCTATAACATCTTAATTATGCTTATTAACATGACATTGGTATCCAGGTGAAGTAATCAATGAATGTTTTACTATAAAATTCACCGCTGGTTGAATATTTTGTCATAAATCTCTATATTTAAGTAAAAATAAGATAATGTGGTCTAGGGGATACTAAATATCATGTATTTTGTGAGTTCCATAAAACATTTTCTCTTTCGAACAAGTTTCATAGACACCATATTTCTCTCCATCACCATCTATTTATTTAGATGAATAATATATTTTGATAAATCTTTTCTTAATATTTTATTAAAACATATAATGAAAAAATATACATATATAGAATTACACAAAAATATTTCATCTTTGGAACTCAAATAATCAGAATTGGTAGGATCACGTAATTGAGACTCGTTACAACTTTTTTTAAGAGTGATTATACTTATATCCTTCAAGAACTTGATAAATATGTACAATTATTAAAAATATCCTCATTTATATCATTATAGAGATGTCTCACACTTAATAAATTTTCTTTAATCACATTATTAAATAGTACTTATTTGGAATTTTGTTTTTAGGATACAATTATTACAATACCAATTCCATTAATTTATAGAGAACCATTATCTCAAAAATCTAGTACCAATCCATCATATTATTCAATATATCCTTGTATTTTTATATCTAATGTCATATGTGAGGAAAAACAAACATAAAAAATTCATGAATTATTTCTCTAGTATGTTACCAATGGAGTTTTAGTAATTAGTGAATTCCTACTTTAGTCATTTTATTAATTGATCTATAAAAAATAGTGGATTTATTTGTCTTTAGGAGAGATTCATTTTTGAATGAATTTTGTATTCCTATGATGTAAATTAGAGTTATATATTTTTTATTAATTTTAATATATAAACATTTAATTTTTAATCCATTCTTATTAGAGGAAGTAAACCTACTTATTTGGACTCATATTTTCACCAACTTGTGTTGATTTATTTTTGACTTATACAACATTGTTGATGTCATATATAATATTATTCAATTTATTCTCATATTCATGACACATTTATTTTGTCTTCCATAGCTATTCATATTTGAAAGAATGTTTTTACTCAAAATAATTTTCCATTGTAACTTTATCACAACATTTATCCTAAATTCTATGATTTCCTCAATATCTATTACACACCTTTTAATATAATCCTCCATTATTATAGTCTTTTTAGTATTTTTTTTCTTCTATAGGCTGATTTCATTCTTGAGTTTGGTATTTTTCTCAAGGAAAGATTAAATTTTTTATTTCTATATATGATCCATATATGTTATCACACATTCTTCTTCTTCACAACATGATGATTCTTCATCATTGTCCACATGTTCCATGGAGTTTGTGAAATTTTCATTAACATATTCTTATGGTTGGAAAAATAATGTAGATTACCATTTTTCTTGATCATCATACTTATTTTCTTTATTAAAGGAAACATTTTATTATTTTCAGTATATTTGAAACATTTTAATTATATTTTACAACATTTATTTTTTTGAGGTTCCTCAAATTATTCAATAGTATAATGTTTACCACCATTATTATATATGGTTGATTAAAAATCCAAAATTACTCTATAATTATTGTATTTTAATGTTTTTTTATCATTATACCTTTCATCTAACTTTTGAAATCTCTAGATATAGGATACATAACTCTATGATACTCTTCATTGTTCTCTTTATCATTCAATTTACTCAAATGTTCAGCTTTTTCATCCAATATCTTGATATTTCTCAATGACTCAAAGCTATTTCCTCTTATATAATCATTTTAAATGTTTAGATCATAATTATTTTATAATCAGTTAAACTATTTTATAATCCATCAATAGTATGATTCAATCTTTCTTCGAGTGTTGATATTTAAGGATCAAACCATTTGGGAAAATTTCTCATCAACTACTTTACAATTGTAGAATAATAAATATTTTCTTAATATCAAAAAATATTTTTGACATTTTAATTTACTCTTATAAAGTGTTCATAAATTTTATTAAAAATATTCATTCTCCCATATTCCAGTCTACATCTATATATTTATAAATTTTCTTCATTAACATTATCATTTCCTTCATAAATACTTTTCAAATCGTCCAAGATTTCATTAGATAGTTAAATCCCCTTCACTTTAATATAATATTTTTCTGATAGACACATGAGAATATTATTTTAATATTTCCTATCAACTTGTATATTTATCTTGTTAGTAAAATATATTATTTTAATTCTCTAAACAGAAGTAAATCACACTAATGATATATATTTAATATCTGTATGCCTGGGACATGTGGGTTATTGGCCCAACTGTGGTATCAAAGGGGTTCTTTTCTTTGACTTACTATTTGGAGCCTTAGTCTGGGATAGAACAGAATGGTAGTTGGTAATAAGCTGTGGTCGGGCGTAGCTAACCCGTGTATAGTGAAAATCCAATTTACCTCGTATTTCAATTTTACGGATTTTTCAATTTACAGTTGATATGATTTCACTATTGGGTGATGCACTTGTGATTGTGCTGTTTATATTTTATCCTTGGGTTCTATTTAGTTGCAACCCAATGAGATGAGGGTATTCCATCTCATTCATCATTTAGGAACGTTCTATAAATCACATTCCATGAATAGTTCCATGCCATGTAGGTGCATTAGAAATTTCATGTTGTTGTGATAGTTGATTTCCTATAAAATCATGTTGTTGTGATAGCTGCTTGATAAATACCTTCTATGTGATAGGGTGTTTTGTATGAGTCAGTTTGTAGAATGAATTCCAAACCTTGGTTTTTGGAGAGTATGGGCCCCCATTGACCGGAATTTGGTGGATCACTGACTTTTTATTATGTTATAACACAGATAAGATGTCAAACTTTGATTCGTGGGGAGTATGGGCCCTCACGGATCTGAATTTGGCACTTAGGTGTTGTTTTGCGGTATTTTTTGGGTTTCGGAGAAGATTCTAAGGCATACTATCCGGAAACCTAGTATACACGCCGTGTAGTACTGTAGACATGCCGTGTATGTTCTTCTGTTTGGGAAGAAAAATAAACTTTTGAGTACACGCCATGTACCCTAATTACACACCATGTAGTCTCTTCCCATGTCACAAACCGTGTGGGCGGACACATGGGGAAGGGAAGAGCTTGGGGCGAACACACCGTGTAGCTTATGTACACACCTTGTAGTGAGGACCCGGTGTCCACCATGTAACCAACATCACGGGCGTAGGAAACCTTAAGACGAACATGCCGTGTCAATTAAGAACACGCCGTGTGGTGCGACCTAGGGACCCGGTCGTGTAACTAACAACACGGGTCGGCGAAATTTTTCATGTACACACTATGTGTATATTGAACACGCCATGTAGGTTGATCCGTGTATTCGGCCATGTAACTAACAACACGGGTCAGCGGAGCTCATCTAGAACACACCGTGCACCTGTGGAACACGTTGTGTAGTCTTGTCCGGGGACAGACCGTGTGGACATAGCTGTGTGGATGGGAAACAGGGTAGTGTACATGTTGTGTGTGGGTGTAACACACCGTGTAGTGTCAAGATGAGTATTCGGCCATGTCAAAAGCGACACGGGTAGTTGTAAATAACACCATACATGTTGTGTAGATAATATACAAGCCGTGTAGTTTTGTTCAAATGGGAGTCGTGTGGCTTAGCCGTGTAGAAGGACCCGGGCAGGGGAAGGGAAGTCAAGTATATGTCGTGTAGTCAGTATACATGTTGTGTAGTCTTTTTTTGAAAATTTTGAATTCATTATTCCTCCTGTTAACTTTTGGGTTTCTTCGTTTTTGGTCTTGATAATCTTGAATCTGAGGAGTGTTTTTGACCTTGTAGTGTCATGCCGCCTAGATGACTGTGTGTTGTTCTCCAGGAGAGCGGCAACGAGTATAATCCAAAGATGGTGGTCCATGGGCTACCAGTTGATACTCCAGTAGAGCCAGATGCGACACCAGCTGCTATACCAGACACAGGCGTAGAGGCGCAGTTTCGTGCAGGCTTATTGCGGTTCATGCAAACCTTTCAGGGAGCACCGTCGGCTGCCACATCTATGGCTGAGATGACACATATCTTTCAGCAGTATCATCCACCAACGTTTTCAGGGAATGGCGGACCACAAGCTACGGAGTCTTGGATTGGATCGATGTAGACTATTTTCAAGCATCTTGAGACGCCTCCAGGGCGTAGGGTCAATCTCGCAACAAACATGTTGCGTGATTCCACCAAGAGGTGGTGTGATGTTACCACCCAGTTAGAGAATCACAGAGACATGGAGTGGGAAGATTTTCAGGTAGTCTTTTATGACTTCTTTTTCCCAGAGATGCTGAGGGTAGATAGAGCTCGAGATTTCATGAATCTGTAACAGGGCGCTATGTCAGTGATGGACTATTCAGCTCGCTTTACCGAGCTTCAGCGCTTTGCACCCGTGTTGGTGGGTGATGAGACGTTGAGAGCCCAACATTTTGAGGATGGACATCGGTATGAAATCTGAGCGCTGGTGAATGTTTTCAGGTTGCCTTCAGTACACAAAATTGTAAATCAGGCACTGATTACAGAGAGAAACCTGTGGGAATCTAGTGGTTTGGGCCAGGGCGGTTCAGCACCAGTTACTGGTACTATTTCTGCTGGCAAGAGAAAGAGAAAGATGGACTTCTCTTAGGGTGGCAGTACCAGTTAGAAGAATGCTTCAGGTGGCCAGTTCATGTGCTACCAGTGTGGTAAAGAGGGGCACAAGAGGCCAAAGTGTCCACAAGACACAGTGGAGTGCCGATCTTGTGGCAGGATGGGTCATCTACATCACTTTTGCAGGGAATTTCCACCGATGTCTAGTGAGAGGGGTTCTGTGCAGACTTCGCGGGCGGGAGCAGGACCACCAGCTTCTTACCAGTCGGGGAACTGGAAAACTTCAGGGCATGCAGGCAGAGATGGTGGTCGTGTTCATGGTAACCAAACACCAGGATCTCAGAGGTAGTAGGGTGGGATAGCTCAGGGTACCCAGGCTGTGTCGTAGGGTTGTGGCACTAGGCAGGCATATGCGGTGCAATAGACCCAGCTGGAGCAGGATCCCAGACCTTCTACAGTTAGAGGTACTATTCTAGTAGCTTCTGTTTTATCTTCAGTACTTTTCGATACAGGTGATACACATAGTTTCATATATGTACCCATTGTGGAGGGCATTGGGATCTGTGTTTCTACTTCATCTGATATCATGATGCTAGACACTCCATAGGGGATTAGAATGGATGATGTGCGTTAGTGCAAGGAGTTCCCCCTTGAGGTTGGTGGGTGTCACTTTCTTTGGGACCTCTATGTCTTAAAGATGACATCTTATGATGTCATTCTCGGGATGGACTGGTTGATTCCCTTTAGAGACTTTGTGGATTTTATCTTCACAGGGTGAGTTTCACATCACCAGAGGGCAGAGAGTTTCTATACAAAGGTGAATGGGATGTTCAGGCGAGTCGAGTTGGACCAGAGCATCATGGGTGAGGAGGAGTCACAGCCCAGATTGCGAGTTTATATCTGGATGACCAGGGGACATGTCAAAAGGATTTCCCTTCAGTGGTTGATCATTCATGGATGTCTTCCCAGAGATCTTTTCAGGTCTTCCTCTGAAGTGTGAGGTGGATTTCTCTATTGAGCTGGTTCCAGGGGCAGCACCGGTGTCCATTCCTCCTTATAGGATGGCTACACTTGAGTTACAGGAGCTCAAGAGGTAGTTATAGGAGTTACATACAAAGGGTTTCATCTGACCCAGTACTTATCCATGGGGTTCTCCGGTCCTCTTTGCAAAGAAGGTAGATGATACCCTCATAATTTGTGTGGATTATCAGAAGCTGAACCAGTTGACGGTTAAGAACCGATATCCCTTACCAAGGATATATGATCTTTTTTATCAACTTTGTGGAGCACGAGTGTTCTAGAAGATTGAATTGATATCAGGATATCATCAGCTGTGTGTTTGACCATCTGATATACCTCTCACAGCTTTTAGGAGCAGGTATGGTCTATACGAGTATACGGTTATGCTTTTCGGACTCACAAATGCACCAGAAGTTTTCATGGCTCTGATGAATTGTGTGTTCCATCCTTATCTGAATTCTTTCATGGTAATATTCGTGGACGACATCTTGGTGTACTCTCACACTCAACACGACCATGTCACCCATCTTGGGATCGTATTGAGTACACTGAGAGAGCATCGTCTATATGCTAAGCTCTCAAAGTGCCACTTTTCGATGGACCAGATTCACTTCCTGGGTCATATCATCTCAGAGGAAGGAGTTTCTGTAGACCCAAAGAAGGTGAGACTATTAGTTTTCTGGGCGCAGCCTAAGAATGTGATTGAGATACAGAGTTTCTTGGGGCCGGATGGTTACTATTGACATTTCATCCAGGACTTCTCCCGCATAGCAGCATTGTTGATGGGTTTGACTAAGAAGGGTGTGAAGTTAAATTGATAGAAGCTTGTGAGAGAGCCTTTCAGGAACTGAAAGTAAGGTTGACATCAGCACCGATCCTGGTACTCCTAGAGCATGGGAAGAGTTATATAGTTTACTATGATGCATCGGGTATTGGGCTGGGAGCAGTATTGATGTAGGGAAATCGAGTTGTTGTGTACGGGTCTCGGCAGTTGAGGCCACATGAGAGGAATTACCCAATGCCTGATCTCGAGTTGGTTACAGTTTTTCATGTGTTGCACTGTTGGAGACACTATCTATTGGGAGAACATTTTTTGGTTTTTAATGATCACAAAATTCTTAAGTATGTCTTTACTCAGTGTGACTTGAATATGAGGCCGCGAAGGTGGGTTGAGTACCTTTAGTCCTTTGATTTTGAGCTTTCCTATACACCTGGTAATGGTAATGTAGTAGCTGATGCACTAAGAAGGAAGACTCAGAGACAGGCTGTGCAAGAGGACAGTGGTGAGTGGCATCTTATGGCGTTGTTCTCTGAGATTCATCTAGAGGTGCATGACAGTCAGGGGAAGACTTATCTTTCATCTTTAGCTGTGACTTCTACCCTCCAGGATAGAGTAAGGATGAGAAAGCTATCTGATTCAGAATGCCTAGTTCTACGGGAGTCGGTGGCAAGTGAGGACCCTCCTCCTGGTTGTACGATAGGTGATGGTGAGGTATTGTGTTTCCATGGATGAGAGTGGGTTGCAAGGGATATACACGAGGAGCTGATGCGAGAGTTTCATGCATCATCTTGGGAAGTTCATCCCGGGGTTACCAAGATGTACTGAGACTTGATACGTCAGTACTGGTGGCCAGGTATGAAGAGAGATGTGGCTAGTTTTGTTATGAGGTGTTCTATCTGTCAGCAGGTGAAGGCGGAGCATCAGAGACCAGCTGGACTGTTACAATAGTTACCCATTCCGGAATGGAAATGGGATGATGTCGCGATGGACTTCGTGACTGGGTTTCTGAGGTCACATCGAGGCAATGATGTCATGTGGGTTGTTGTGGATAGACTCAGTAAGGTAGCTCACTTTTTTTTGATCAAGGAGACCTTCAGTGTTGACAAGCTCGGGAAGTTGTATATCTGAGAGATCATATGTCTTCATGGGGTCTCCCATTCTATCGTTTCATATAGGGATGCCCATTTTACGTCTTGTTTATGGTAGTGTTTTCAGAGGGCACTGGGTACACAAGTGCTTCTGAGCACAACATACCACCCTCAGACCGATGGCTAGTCAGAGCGTACGATACAGGTGCTTGAGGACATGCTGCGTGCATGCATCCTAGAATTTGGGGGCTCTTAGGAGAATCATATACCCCTAGTCTAGTTTTCCTATAACAACAGTTTTTAGGAATCAATTGAGATGGAACCATATGAGGATTTATATGGTAGGCCATGCCAATCACCTTTGTGCTGATTAGAGTAAGGTGAGGCATCTTTACTGGGACCACGTCTCGTGCAGGAGACTTCTGAGCAGGTCCAGTGGATTCAGAAGCGGATGGCTACCGCGCAGTCTCATCAGGTGTCTTATGATGATCACTGTAGATGACATTTGGAGTTCATGGTTGGGGATCAGGTTTTCTTGCGTGTTTCGCCGAGGCTGGGACACAAGCGGATCAGGAGACAGGGTAAACTTTCACCGAGGTATGTGGGGCCACTTAAGATTCTGGAGAGAGTCGGTCTGTTTTCCTATCGGTTGCAATTACATCAAAGGTACTGAACCATGCACGACGTCTTCCATTTATCTCAGTTGCACCGTTATCATTCAGACCCATCTCATGTCTTTCAGCCCGAGGAGGTTGAGCTTGAGTTTGATGCGTCCTTTGAGGAGCATCTAATTCGTATCATCTATTAAAGCATGAAGGTTCTTTGAGGTCGGTTAGTTCCTCTCGTACAGGTGCTACGACAGCATGGCCGAGTGCAGGACAAAACCTGGGAGTGGGAGACCGATGTACGTGCTCAGTGGCCGTATTTTTTCACAGCTTTATCTTCACTACCCTTGGAAGATCAATTCCAGGACGAATTGTATTAAGGGGGGAAGTTTGTAAGAACTCGTTTCTTAGTTCTGAGGTACGGGCTTCTTATTTTCTCTTTTCCTTAAGTGTTTTTGAGAAAATATGTAAAACGGGGAAAAATCCCAAAACTTGGAAAGTACACGCCGTGTACTTTTTCCACATGCCGTGTACTTTTGGCCGTGTGGAATGAGTACACAGGTAGTGTGGTCGTGTCGGCGATGAAGGGTATAGGAACCTACTACACGCCGTGTAGTGGTCCCTTACACGCTGTGTAGTCAGTCAGCAGGCGAATAGTAAGGTGGTGGCCAGTTGTGCGACTGAACACGACGTGTACTCAAGGAGACACACTATGTAGTCATGTCGGAAGATGAACTGTTCCACACTGGCGGGAAGCCGCCAGAGGAACAGTTAAAAAAATGGGAAGTACACACCATGTACCTGGAAGTACATGCCGTGTACTTTGTTTTTTTCACTTAAAATGTGTAGTAGCCTCCCCTTTTCACAGGGAAGGCTTAGAATATGAAGATGGAGCTTAGAAGAGGAGGCCGAATATTTGGAGATCCACCGAGCGCACGTCCAGAATCCATTTCTGCCTCGGATGATCTCATTGGAATTGCACGGGTAAGCCCTCCACACTTCTTTAACCGTTCTTGTCAATTCTTCCCCTAACAAGAGTTATTTACGTTTAGGTGAGAATTATTTTACCTCATATCTACGGCGTTCTTGGACGTTTCAGAAGGCGTCATTCACGTATGTCGTTCGTGGGTGTTTAAGGTAGGTGGCATGGTGTTTATTTCCAACTGTTGTGCATTTTGTGTGTTTTTGAGCTACGAACCCGTATTTGGGGTGTCGTGTGGCTGAGTTCGTGGCTATTTTAATTACCTAGAATTGTTTAGGTAATTTAATGTGATATAAAAATGCTGTTTGGGATCACTTATTGGATCCAGAACCACCTCGGGGGTGCGTTCTTCTGTTTAGCCGTTTGGCCAGGATACCCAAGGGTATGCCTTGTTTATTTTATGTAGAATTGCTTTGAGAGGAATTTCCTATTTACTGCTTGTTTACATGTTGGTCTTGGCCTGGTTACCTGTTTATCCTGAGGGTAGTGTTGTGATTAGCCTGTGAGCATTGGGCTACCTAGCCTGTGGGCAACTTCTTCTGTGCCTGTGGGAAGCTGATTCTGTGCCTATGGGCGACACTTCTTATGCCTGTGGGCAATATCCATATGCCTATGGGCAGATTCTTGTGTTGGTATTTCTCCTTACCTGAGAGTAGGAGTTTACATGTCTGAGGAAATTGGTTGTTTACTTAGAATATTCACTATGGTGATATTTTAAATTAAGTGATTGAAATAGATATTAAAATGCCAATATAACTGGTTAAGTTAGTTACTTTTCAGTACTGCTTAATTTATTTCATTTTACTACTGCACACTATTGTTTCATGTTTACACACAGTTGGGCACGAGCCTTTGGTGGGTGCCTACTGGGAATTTATTTCTCACACCCTATTTTGTCCATTATTTTCGGCCCAAACTGATTATGTTTCTACAGGTATAGATAAGGGCAAGGGTCCCTATGCAGGTACTTGATTGCTGCTGGGGCATAGGAAAGCATGGGACCGAGCATTGGCTCACGATGCCGCTGGCTGTTCTATTTTGCTTTCCTGTACTTTTACTTCATTTGTATTTTAGTGTATTGCAGTGTAACATGTTCTGGCTACTTTCATAGAATTGAGGAATGTTGCATCATTTTATATACTTGTTGGTTATATCTACTGCAGTTGTTAATTTCAGTTGTGTATGGTTTACTGCTTCCGTTGTTTCTATATTTTTTATTTCATTCCGCTGCGCTACACTTTGAAAAATGAGGGCATAGTTTCCCCACTATTAGACATAGGCCCTTGCTGCTAGTCGGTAGCCTCTGGTATTTGGGGAAATGCGCTTGAGGTCATGTGGTAAACCGGGTTCGGGGCACCCGTTGAGTGGCACCCGGAACCGAGATGTTACATAAATGGTTTTATATTATCTATATAAAGAAACCTAAGGATATAACAGATTGGACACAATTTATTTGATACCAATTGAAGTGACCTAAGAAAGTATTTCACCATAGAGAAGTGGTGGCTAAATTAGTGGTTCTTTATTTGTCAATTTCATTCTCTTAAAATGAATAAATTTCATCTATTTGGGTTTGATCCACTCAAAATGTTAGTCTAAAATATATAGGAAAATAACTAGAAAGTAAAGAATATAGAGAAAACATGATTTTTATAATGTTTGATGTCAAGGTATGAACATACTATTTTCTATTATTTGAATGACTCTACATCAAATATTTTCTTCTACGATATAGATTTATTTTGTAATTTGGGATGAGGAGGTTTCATCTTCTACTCAACTCCTAAACAGGTCAATTTTACTCTACGAGAAACTTTTTTAAACGTTTTACAAAAAAAACCATATAAGTATTTATTTTCTATCCATAGATATAGATCATGTTTGTATGGAATCTATATTGAATTCAATGATCGTCTAAAAATGAATTTGACCATATAACATATACTCTAGGCTACTCCTACAGCAATTTCTATATTCTTATCAAGACATAAAAATGATAATAATAGAATATGCTCAACTCTTCATGATCTTTGAATTTTATTAATCATGGTCATAACCAGATCAATCTACCATTATCACTTCTTTTATATATTCAATATTCATCTTCAAAATCTAAATTTGATGGTTAATTTAGATCTTCATGGTTTTCTTATCACTTTATAACTCCTAGTTCAATTCTTATTTTTCTCCTTGGTTTTTCAATATTTTTTAGAATCAGTTATCACCTTATTCACAAATATTTATTCCACCTTAAATTATTAATTAATAATATTATATAATTAATAAAATTGTTAAAACAAACAAGATCATATTTGAAATGATTCCCATAATTGAATAGTATGAAATTGTTTTTAATATGCTTCCTCAATAAGTTTTTCAGCTCTACATGTTCTCATTATTTTTGAATATTCCATTCTCAGTTAATTGTTTCTCTCTTTTTATATTCTTAAAATACCATCCTAATTTTAATTAAATTCAGTTCATGAAATATATTCCATATAGTATTTCATCAGCAGTGATCACTAGAATATAATTCATAAATATATGAATTTTAGAATTCAATAATATTCAAGAAGTGGTAACCTAATTAAAATTTTCACAATTTCATTGAACCAAAATTGATTTATATCCCCCTTATATTTCTTAATGGGTTGGAGAAACTCATCATGGAGAAACATTATTCATATATAGCTTTAATCTTAATAAAAAAATCATGTTTCTAATGAAAGAATGATCAGCAAAACATCATCCAATTTATCTTATGGTAGTATTTTCAATAAAATCTATAATTTATCAGGTATTCAAAATCGATAAAAACATAAATTTCCAGTATAAAACTCATTTCCAATGATTTTTTATTTCCATAAGCTTTCCCATTTTTAGATAATTTAACATTATTACTTATATATTGACATTATTATGCTATTAAAAATCATATTTGTCGGGATAAAATGATTATATTCTTCTAGAAGAGTATTATATGGTTCTAAAGAAAGATTTATGTGATCATCCCTTATAAAAAAATTATCTTACTAAAAAGTAATACATGATTTAAAAAAGTAAATAAAACATAAAGGGGGTATTACAAAATACTCAATGTCATTGAAAATATTCAATTAATCTTATGAATACAATACAATGAATTCCACTAGCTAAAATTTATTATGAAATTGATGAAAGAATACTTATGAAATAATAAATTGAATTTCCAGCTGTAAGAGAAAAAGTAATACAAGATACAGTGTGGCTTGGGGAATTATTTTTCAACATCATCAAACATAAAATTCAAGTAATACTTTAAATCAAACCAAAAATTATTTAATTTTTTTTTATCAACTATAATTTTTTATTAAATACTTATAACTATATTTCTAGGTGTTTAAAATAATTTTTCAATATTGATAAGGCAATTATAGCATTTTGATTAGTTTACTCAATTTACACGCAAGTGTATAAATTTTTAAGATTTTAATTTTATTTCTTCCATATAAATTTCAATATATTTGGAATGATAGAAATAATCAAATATTCAATAATAATAATCCTTAATTTATAGATTTTATTGTTTTTTCTCAAAAACATTCAGATAAAATCCCATATACCAAAGGGATCAATGAATATTACTAAGGAAGAGATTTTTATTACTCACACTATTATTTTCAAGGGTATCCCAATGAATCTATTCTCATTCAAATATGTTATATAGAGCCCTATTCATACATCCTGGATGAAAATAAATACTAAAAAAGTAATATTTGGATATCCATTGTGGGATAGTTATGGTGGAACCTGTTTGACATATAAAGGATTTGTTAATGATTCATTTTTCCATTACATAGGTAAACCAATTTCTTATGAAATATATTTATATATTACTATCTTTACTATTATATTTACTAAAAATATTATCTCAATAAAATTATATATTGATGGTGATTCACTTTTATTTTTAAATTACATCAATGAGGGATTGAAGAATATTCCTTAGATATATTACACATGTTGGATTGAATTCTTAAATTTAATACAAGAAAATTAGTATTTTGTCTCAAATATATATATAGGGAAAAATTGTTAATGATGAACATCAAAAATATCATTTGAATCTGTGGAATCAAAATGGATATTCATACATGAAGGTGAATTCTGAGAGTTAAATTTTCTAAATGTAAGAGGAGATCAATAAAGAAGGATATAGAACTGTAAATTGAACATATAATATATGTTCATTAAATAGACACCATTTTGGTTTACTATATCATGTACTTGAGGAATGTATTAGGCCATTGATTATGTAGAAAACTGGCTAGGTTAGTTGGTTCCATATGATCTGGACCTATTCTAATTGTTACTTATATAGGGTGGACTGGTGACTGATAAATATTCTTTATATAATTGCTTATTGTTTGTGGGGATATGTGGTTTTATTTTGGTTTAAATGATGTGAAATAAAAATCTGCAATTCGATCTTTAATAGAAGTCACTTGGAAAGATTTTATCATGGTTTTTAAAGAGATAATAAATGTTTCTAATGGGTGTATAAAGATATAATCATGGAAAATTAAAATAACATCATTGTGATAGTGGTTTAGATAAATTTGTTTTTTTAATTTTTTCTATATTTACAGGTTGATATTATTTTTATAATTATTTTTTACCCTTTGTTAGAGTGTGGTGATGGATTCAAATGGGAGGTGTGTTATCACTCAAAATTTTATTCTTGTTTCTCATTTCTTTTAGGTTTAAATGCATTTGATGTGTGATGCACTTGATTAGTCTCACAATCTAAAAGGTGTTTCATTAAATAAAATATGGTTAATTATTAAATTATGGTTGTCTATTTTGGTGGACTTGTTGATGAATTAAACCATTATTGATTAAATGATTTCAACTTCCTTGGTTCCACTTGAATAAGTTTGGAATATCAACTAGTTATTGAGTTTCTTATTACCTTGTGGATGTATTCTTACAACATGGACATCCTTGTTTGATAGTGTTAAAATTTACTAAACTATACACTTGGAAAAAACATAAGAAATGTACTGAACATCCTTGATTGTTTTTTTCTATTTTGATGTATTTTATGCATGTCGATTTTCTGGTAGTTGGACACTTGTATCAATGAAATTATGTTTCTATAAAAACACAAGATGATGAAATAGTTGTCTTTGGATTACATCATGCATGTGGTCTGAAAAGCTCGAGTTTGTAGGATGAGACTGAATTTCACAAGAGTTTCAATGATCTGACTTTACACGTGGTGGAAAGAGGCTATATAAACTTTCATACAATTAAAAATAGAGGGAATCATTGAGTGTAATGGTAGTCAAGTAATACTTTTATAAGGAAGATGAAGACAATTTCATTGATAAAATAGACAAAGAGACGTGTGAGTTGACAACCTCATCATAAGGATATATTCATGGGTAAAAAATATCTAGGACTATGGGTAATTTTGAAAATTGGTGTGTATGGACATCAAGATTATAATAAATGGGACAAATAGTATTTGGACTTACCTTGTGGGTTGAGGTCTAATCCCAGATGAACCAACAAGTTTGTATGTGTTTATCATTTCTATATAAATCCAAATCCTTCTATATTTTATTCTTATTATTATTATTGTTATTATTTACATAAATTCATAAATAAAAATGGGATTGAAATTAATTTCCTTGTATTTATAAACCCAAACAGTCCTTCTCCTCCAAATTCTATCAAATATCAAATTGAATCCTATGTTAATCAAGAGACAATATTGATGGAATTCAATAAAAATGTTTTTGTTTTTATAAATTGGTCTTATTGAATGAAATTTTCCTACATCTAAATATAAAAGAAACCTATAGTTGTTTTTAGGGATTATGAAGTGTATCCGGTGAAGGAATAAAATATCAAAAAAATATTTCTCACTAAAAAAATTTCTATTTTTGGAGTATTTTGCAGATTTTGATAGGATCACAAGTCAAATATTAAATATTTTTGGTAAACTATAACACCATGATTTCTCATGTAAACTTAAATTGTGAAAAATTAGTGCAAAGTAATGTGTCATGGTATAGGTTTTCATATCAGATTGTTAAGACTCATTCAAAAAGGAGTTTATTTTTTATTTTTTTTGTATACAATATAATAAAATGTAATTATTTTTTATGAAATATCTTTATAGAAAATTTGAGTAAGGTTGTAAGTTATTATCGAGGAGGTTATTCTATGATTGGAGGATATAATTTTGTAATGAGTTGAGCACTAAGTTGTGGTTTTATAAATTATACAATAATGATAATATTTTATAAATATTAAAGAGAATGTAATTCCATGGTTTTCAGGATATGAAATAATATTTGCGTCTTTGTTTTAATAGATATTAGTAATTGAGCTTACCCAACATGACCCATTGTCTTCCCAAATTGATCTGTAATAAGTCATTATTACAATCTAATCCCACCTCAAAGAGTCATAGGGATCATGACTAGAACCAAATAGGAATATCACAAATAATGGAAGTCCATAGACTAATGCACCAGTAAAAAAACACACATGTATACATATGATAAAATGATGCACACTACAAAATAAATTGATCGTTAATATGCATAATTCATGCAACAAATAATAATATCTACAAAATGAAAAATATATATAAATCCGTATTTTAAATGAAAAAATACATGTTAATCCACTCAAAAGAAATCAAACCAAAGAACTAAAGTAAGAGATATCTTCAACAACCAGCTACTGACATAGCTACTATATATGACTATCACCATCAAGTTCCACATAGCTCCCAATTCATTGATATCGCATCCACCAAAGACATAAAAAAATATTATATCCTCTTCATAATATTGGGAATAAGAAAAAACAATTCCAATATAGTTGTGAGTATATATACACCCATTAGAATAACCTATAAATCTTAAAGACATAAGTAATATAAGGTTTAGTCTGCTCAAAACCATATATGTAAGGGGTATCCCACTCAAGGATTAAGAACATGTAATGGAAAAATAATCCAAGATGTTATTTTAAGCTAAAAAGTTAGGTACGTCAAGTCCTGCACATCAAAAACCTAGATATACAATGAAATTTATTCACCCTAAGTAACTCAAGAATCTAAGCTACCCATTTAAACCATTCCCACATATATTATCAGAATACAATACTAGAAATTCATTCCATGTTGATGTAACCATGTCAATCTAGGGAGTTCCAAACCTAAATAGAGGACTCACAAGTCCTCGAGTAGTGTACATCAGAAAATAGAGTACCAAACATCATGAATAGAGGTCATGCACTTTGGGTATATTGGGAAGTTTTAAAACTGTATTTGTTTTGTTGGATGGGGACCCACACCCAATTGAAATCAGGGGACTATTGAACCTATTTCTAATGTGGATGATCTATGAACCATGTTTTTTAGAGTACAACACTTTATTAATAATATGAAGTACACATTCCATATCCTTCATGTTGTTAAGGGAGAACCAGACACTATGTCATCCCAAATCACATTTCCCAAACCTAGTTTTTT